>FR990085.1:11872585-12602889 GCA_905404285.2 Erannis defoliaria | reverse complement strand
CTAAACGCCACAGACTGATACACACGTTTGGATAGATCCCGACACATTATCGTGGTAGACGGATACCATGATGTTACTAGATAAGGAGATACCATTTACATTCAACAAGTGAAATTGAAATCAAGTTCAATAAGTCACATTATATGAGCTACACATACCAATATGTATGTCGCAGCCCAATTGTAGAATTCACCGTTTAACATAATGGCTAGCCATTTTATAAAACAGGGCCGTTTAGTAAAACGGCGGATAACGTTCAGCCGGATTGTCATTGCGATACGTTCTACGATAAGGCAGCCTATGTTTAGCCACATTAAGATCAAATGGCTAGCCGTGTTGTAGAACGCGAAGCACGCATACAATGCGGCGGTCTTACTTTCAGCCGTAATACAATTTAGCTTAACTTTAATACGCCGCTTTATAAAAAGGCGCTGTTTTTTAAATGGCTAGCCGATATGTAATACGGCGTATTCTGCAATTTAGCTGCGACATGTGTAATACGTAGGGTGCTGGTACGAGTTTCGATCTATAGCGACTGCAGTACAATTTCACTATCAAAGCATGTCCTTGGTTAAACGCTCAGTTCAGTGCTGTAAACAAACCAATAATGACAGCCTTATAGCTCAGTTGGTAGCATGTCTGCCTTCAGAGCTGTAGGGCGTGGGTTCGATCCCCACCCAGGACAAAAATGTATGTGACGTACATCAATGTTTGTTCTGTGTCTGGGTGTAGTGTGTATTTACGAAAAAAATATTTATATAAGTATTCTATCAGATATCTGGTTTCCATAATACAAGCTTTGCTTAGTATGGGGCTAGATGACGCTGTGTGTAATAAATGTTCCCCCCGATATGATCCAAGAGGTTTTATTTGCCAAATAAATAAATATTGGTGAACATTTCCAGCCTGGCCACCTCACTCTAAACTAAACATACTACTCATATTACTGAAGTGTTAAGAATTTTCAATGCATACATAATACAGATTGCAGAATAATCAATCAAATACAATGAGGTAGCATTCACGTGGCTCATCTTCACTTTCGCTGTTGTACCTTTATCAAAAGAGTTATCATCATCATCAGCCCGGAGACGTCCACTGCTGAACGAAGGCTTCCCCCTTAGACCGCCACACTGTACGACAACCTGCCATTTGCATCCACCGGTTGCCCGCGACTTTTACAATGTCGTCGGTCCACCTAGTGGGAGGCCTTCCTACGCTGCGTCTTCCGGTTCGCGGTCGCCACTCAAGAACCTTTCTTCCCCATCGGTTATCAGTTCTTCGAGCGATGTGGCCTGCCCATTGCCACTTCAACTTACAAACCCTGCGAGCTATGTCGGTGACTTTGGTTCTTTGGCGAATATCCTCGTTCCGGATTTTATCGCGCAAAGTAACTCCGAGCATAGCTCTCTCCATTGCCCGTTGTGCGACTCTGAGCTCTCCAAAAGGCCAGCAGTTAAAGACCACGTTTCAGTTCCATATGTCATCACTGGCAACACACACTGGTCGTATACCCTTGTCTTCAAACACTGCGGGATTTTGGACGAGAACATATTACGCAATTTTCCGAACGCTGCCCATCCGAGTTGGATTCTTCGGGCGACCTCTTTGTCGAAGTTGGACCTACCTAACTGAACAATCTGTCCATGGTAGTTGTAGTGGTCAACAACTTCGAGAGTATCGTTCCCAACAACAACCGGTACGGGTACAACATGGACATCAGGCCCATCAAAAGAGTAATCGATATCAATGTTTATATGAGAACATGTGTTTTAACTAGGATAAACGATAGAGCAGGTTTCTCATAAAACATCAACAAAGCCTGTTCAACTAATCAAACAGAGTTAACTGAACAATGCATAGTCAGCGGTGGCCGGGACTAACGGAATTAGGTCATGAATGTTCCAAGCTAGGTCGGGTTTGTATTCGAGTTATGAGACAAATACAGTACAATATGTACGGATGAGAATGTAGATTTTTTATATTACATGACTAAGAATTCAAAACATAATTCTAAACAGCGAACTGGGACGGAAGCGTTCTGGCACCGCCAGAGGCATCGTGTCCTCTTATCTGGATCATCAAGATTTTACAGGGTGGTTGTCTACTTTTAGTAGACCGCTGGATAGCTACTAGGCTACCCTCAAGTTGGAAAATTTGTTGCTTAGCACCTTATAGTGTACCGAAAGCACGAACCACTTCAACTCCGCAGGCGGGTGCCTGCCGACCAGTTTTCATTCCAATCTAAGCATTTTGACCATCTTTGATCGCAACGTCGTCGTCGTCGCTTAACGTCAGGCGATCTTTGGCTGAAAAACTAGCCTGACGATTAAAAAAAACAAATAGATAAAGAAGAAGAAAATAATAATGCAACGGGCACCGTTTTTGATAATTAACGATAGGATGGAATACGGATATTACTCCATTGCTAATAATTAGTACACCTAAATAGAGATAACGTGACTGAAGTTTTGCAGACAGGGTCGGTTCAATTTCGTTTCAATCGGTTCAATCGCATTTGAAAGAAAGAACGCGCGAATATTGGGTCGGCAGTTTCGATTTTGCAAGAGTCGAGTTTTCCGAAGACGTATATAGCTTGAGAACATCCTCGTGTGGGTAATTAAAAGATCCCTAACTGAATGGAGGGAATCTGGGCCGCTCTCGAGTGGTTGCGGCGCTGGGAGCGTGCTCAGCTCGCCTCGAGCTTGTTCGGTTACTGAACCCTGTCGCGCATGCTTACTGACACAGCTCAAAGATGCCAGTACGTCTGGTGCATTACAAGACTTATCTTGTCACTGCGACTAGTTGCAGAGCTGCCGACGAAGCGAGAGCGTCCGACTCCCCTAGCCAGTCGTTGCGACTCTGGAACTCGGACGTCAAGTGTGCGGAGATTTGAAAATAATGTATGAACATGGTCGGCCGTAGCTTGTCGTTGCGTCTAGTCAACGAGCTGTCGCAGTCTAATGTCGTGCGTCGGCTCTAAAGAATATCACAATTTGATCACAATACTAAATGAATGGGAATTACTCCGAATGATTCAAAGTGGTGAATTTTGGGAGCGGGCCGAATTTCATCCGTACGCGGACGAAGTCGCGGGCGACCTCTAGTTCTAACATAATAGCATATTCTATAAATCGAATACGGGCAATTTACATAAATCAAATAATCGATAATATAGTACAGGATTCCCTTACGAATTTACGAAGTTTCCGGCGCACGCAAAGAACATCGGAAGTGGAATTCCCGGCAACCGTAAAAGCACTCACGAATTGTAGTTTTCAAGGGGTTGGTAAACTTTGGCTAATAAATTTTCGTTTTTGTCTAGTAGTGTTTCATAGTTGGGAGTTAGTTCTAGTACAGAATAACAGAGCTCTACCGTACCGTATTCGGTGAATTCGAATTGAACAAATATTACTATGTTCTCATGGGATTTTGCTGAATAAGGCAATACGTGATACTAAACTAGTGCAAAATAGTAGATTATGCACCAAGGGGTAAACCAGTGTCTTACGTCACGAGCGGCATATTAAACCCTGAGGGTAACGAGGGAGTTTAAACTGAAAATAATTATGTAATGTAGAGTCCTGTGTGAAACGAGGGGTTCAAGCCGCCCAAGGCGAATTCAGTTCAGTCTTTATCCTAGAAGTGAATACCTTTTCCTTCTGCGAGACAATAAAAACCCATTCGCGGTTTTTTTTTGTGTTCTGCCTATGGTGGCCAGTTCGATCGAATAAACTCTCTTAACAATTGGGCATAGTCGATAAACTTTTTGTATGGAACAGCTGTTTTTTTTTCGAAATTGCAATTTTAGCCTCATAGTAAAAGTTGTTTGTTTTGATGTATAGAATATGCCCTTAAAACAGGGTTAATAGTCTTTGCCTTAAAAGGATGCCTACTGATTAGAACTAACCCTGTATACGCAGCACTTTCTGTGGTTTTTACGTTTTATAGTAATCATGGGGCAACAACTGATATGTAGCGGTTTTGTCAAGGGGTTTTGGGTCAGGAAGGGTGAATTGCATTTTGGGGGAATCTGATATGACTCACATAACGAAATTTGGTTATAGATTATTATGTTGAAGGTTCTACCTGACTATAGGTTCAATGATGTCTTATACCAAAATGTACACCTGTAGTAATTGCACCATTTGATTATCTGAAAACATGAAATTACACATTTACACGAACACTGCACATTGTAATCAAACATCGACGCAGTTCTATGTTTTTTTTATGCAAGGGAATGATGAGTGAGACGCACGCCTGGTGGTAAGCGTCACGCCTGCCCATAACAGTAGCAGTGCCAGATTTGTAACTTATTCCTGCGCCGCACTGCACTGCGCTCGTCACCCTGAGATATTAGATGTTAAATCTCTTCATACCCAGTAATTCCACTGGTAACATTGCCCTTTTCGGCAGTACAGTGCGGCGCAGGATTTTGTTTGCAAGTTCTCAATTTTGGCACTGCTATATAAAAAAAAACTGAGCCTGATACTTACATGCCACCAGGCATACGTAACGCTCTTCTCTTTACTCCATTGCTAAACAAAATATGTTTTTTAACGTTAAGGTTAAGAGCACGATGTTAAACTACTATGGTATAATGTTGAAGACATAGTATTTCTACATACGACGTAACTCAATTAATTTTCATATCAATAATCCCATGACACTCCATCGACAGCTTTGGCCGCGTGAACACTTCCGCAGCGCTCACCATCCGGAATGACAATCGCTCCATTGTCCATTGTCACTCGTATTAAGTATAGTGCATGCGTTTTTTATCATCGCCACGAGCCTTGCATGAGCAGCTTCACGTCATTACTAGATTGCTGTCTGGACAATGCTTTCAGGACTCTAGAGACTTTTAAGTTGTAGTTTTATACCTAGTGGTGATTATTGCAAGTTTTCGCCATAGATTTAAGTAGTTCTTTGTCTATGGTTTTCGCATATAGTTAGTAGGTAAAAGTTTTTTAGAGTGTAGTCATGTGGAAGATACGAAACTATAATATTGTATAAATAGAATATTTATATCCAAAAAATAAAAAGCTGTTCCATACATTTTGCCCAAAGTCGATAAACTTTTTGTACGGAACATCTGATATTTTTTTCGCGATTTCAATGTTAGCCCCATAGTAAAAGTTGTTTGTTTTGATGTATAGAATATGCCCAATAGAATAAAAGGAATGCTAACTGATTAGACTAACCCTGTATATGTCGGTTTTGTTTCACTCGTACAATTCTAGCAAATACCTTTAACAATTACAAACGAATGAATGGAAATGTAAACATCACTTGCTTAGTAACCAAACAAAACCGAGTTGTATATTGAGAAGGCTTCGGAACGTGTCAAAGAGTACTAACTATAGGTATAGAAGGGGCAGGTGTAGTACCCTCGTCAATACAATCAAACGCACCTGCTGTGTGTCTCGTGATGGTACTTCGTCACGGATGCTTCATCCTCGAGATCTGTAAGGAACAAAATATTTGATTAGATCAAATCATGAAAAGAAAAACTGTTTCGGTAATAAAATTCACCAAATTAGGGCAGTATTCAAGAATTCTTACGATTAACAAGATGTACACGTGTTTTCATTTTGAATAGAATAAGGATATGAGAGAAAAATACGAAAAACGTGAAAAGAGAAAACGTGATAACGCGAAGTGTTGTGCAGAGTGTAAAGAATTGGTTTAAAATAATTCTTGGCCAAATATAAGAAAGTAAGTTGGTATAATTAAATTATTTTAAGGCTGAGGCTTAAAAAAAACATTTCTGCATTTAAACTATGGTAGAGTCAATAGGCAGATTAAAGGATGTACTTTGCTTTGGCATGTAGATCCGATTGACACACTTTTAATTCATTTGTTTCCCTATAGAAACATCAATGAGTCACAATAAACTAATTTAACCTAAGTGAATATTATGTTCGGTTCCGTTCAAAATTCCATTCATCATCATCATCATCATCATCAGCCCGGAGACATCCACTGCTGAACGAAGGCCTCCCCCTTAGACCGCCACACTGTAGACAACCTGCCATATGCATCCATTATGGAAATTGAATCATAACCTACATACCTACATCAAGACAAAACCAAACACATACGGGTTAAAAAACCAGAAAAAAATATGAAGAACATTTAAACCATCTTGTTCATAATATGATGGTGACAGAATATGATTTGTGAATTGAATTTAGAGCGCGTGCAGTATGGCAAATAATTATTTTTAGTTTTTCCTTTAATGTAATAAATTATGTAGGTATCGGCGCGACCACTGAACAGAGAAGTGAATAGAACGGAAATGTGACGGACTCTTAATACCGGCTAGCGCATAGCCGGTATTAAGAGTGCAACTAATGCCAGAAAAATAACAGATTTCACCCGCGCGTATTGCATTAGTTTAGAGTCGAAAATCGCATGATACTATTGATGATGATGATGGGTTTGAGCAATTTAGGTGGGATTTTATTTAATTATTCAAAATATAGGCATGAAATAAAAAAAATAAACGGCTACTGTGCTAAAACATTAGTTTGGCTATGTAATTCGTAAAAAAGAATGTGGTGCTGTCGCTGATAATTTAGAGCATTTGAATTAAAACAGTTTATTTTTGTTGGTAGTTTGTATTTTTTTTTTTAAATAAACCAGATTATTCTCCAATATTCTATTCGGTTACTCGGCTTTTTTAAGTTTTTCCCCTACCTGTAGTATTTTTTTAATCTGAATATTTACGTTCTTTATCAAAAAACTATGTCTTTAAAAATACACCTTTTACTTACTTTTGGCATTAGTCGCCCTCTTAAGTGAAAATGCGCTTGATGACAATTCTACCAATATACATGTTTTTAAACTGAGAATCACCAAAAAGGCAATTTAAATAGACGCGTAGGAAACTAAACCACATTGCATCGTAATTAGATCAAGATAATCTTGATAAGGATCAAGTAGAGGAGGACTTGTCTGAATACAGTGGCAAGTGGCAATATACTGGCTATAGTGGCAAGAGACGGCTAAGGACATAATGGAGTGTCGGAGGCCAAGACCTACTATGGGTCACTGCGTCCTTTTAGTTACTAAGTTATCCCCGCATGATTGTGATATTATCAGATTTCAATTTAATTAAAATGATGGATTGGATCTTATATCAAGTCGCCTGAATTTGAAGATTGTGTCACTCTGGGGGGTCAAGGGGGTTCATCTCAAGCGTCTCCATGCAATTGAGCCGCCGATGCCGCGTCGAAATTTTTAAAACTATTTTCATAACATTATCGAAAAATTCAATTCGCTACGCTACGGAGGTCGCCGGCTCGCTTCGCTCGCCACCTCCCCACTTCGCTCCACTCGGCCTCGTATGGCTCGCTCCCCTCACTACCTCCCTTGAGCTTCTGGCGGGAGCCCACCCAGAGTCTCTTCCAGTGACAGAACCGAGTCGGGCGCCATGCGAAAGTAGTACGATAACTTTGTATTTTTTGTTACTAAAACCCACATTCCCTCCCCTTCTGGTAAGGCGATTTTTCTCAGAAACGAAAACTTTAACATTTAATATAAAAAAACTACGTACCTCCGGCGGGGGGAAAATGTGGGAGGCGACTCTACTCCTCTCCCCTATCTCCCCCTCCACACCCTTCCCCCCAATTAAGGCGACTTGATTTAAAATTTTACCCAAAATTATCGTTAACCAGCTGCCGGCAGGTGAATATATTATGCGGTAATCCATGCTCCGCAGACTTGAACGATATTTTAGGACTAGTGGCAGGAAGCGTGCACGAATATTCGGAATGCAAGCTGACTCATTGCATCTATTAAAACCTCATTACACAGAAGTTATTAAGCAAACATATTATAATGTAGTCACCGTCGACAGCTACCTTTCTGGTGGCCGCACCGGAAAATAGCGGCAATCGTAATCATATTTTTATTTTTGTACGATGCCGAGGTTCACGACCTTTGCGATCGTGTTTCGAATAACCACAATGATAATTCGAATGATTCCATCATCGGAAGCTTAATCGGAAGCTGCGACTATGAGTCGCGATATTTTGCCCATTATTACCACAGAATAAACCCGCAAAGAACGGCGATAAAGCTCGACACGAGTGTGACTTACATAGTTACAATTTTAACAATGTAACAATTTTCAACGTACGCAATAATTTCAATACACAGCGATACATAATTCATAGTACTTACATCGCAGGTGAATTTGATTCTGTAAAATTGGTAAATTATAAATCGTGTTTATAAAATAAGTGAGCTAACAACATATTTCTATATAAGTGGAAGGTTTGTAAATAAACATGGTTTCTAGAAAGTGCTAACATTCTTGCTACATCACTGGGCAACGGTTACATCAAAAGCTAGAATCCATAATGACAGCTGCCTTATTAGCTCGACATTTAGGTTGAAGTATGAGGAGTATGTGATTATGCAGGTAGATCGTAAAAGAAAATGTTAATTAAAAAAACACCTTACTTTGGGAGTATCCTGGGAAATGGTTGAATGGCGTGAGGAAATCACGATTTATTAGTTTGAGTTTCGGAGAACGAAGGGGAGGTTGAAATGAATGAAAATTGGCTGCCAGTTATACTTAACGCGCATGCTTTAAATTTGACAAAGTTTTTTTTATTTTGGTACTTGCTTCATGCAATCTTCCTCTCAGTTCAGTTTTTAAAATAAAATATCGAAAAGGCTGAAACTGACAAGAACTTAGCTGTGAATGCGAAGAAACAGACTTTTCGTTGTATGCAATCTGCCGACATTACATAGGACACAATATAAAAGATATCATAAAGGATTGCCCTAGATGTTACAAGGAAAGTAATTAATCTACCTGGAGAGAGTAGCTTAAAACCCATGGATTAACTTTGTGAAAGAATCCATGGAAGTAGAAACTCGACGAATATGAAGAGAGTGACTATATAAAAACCTGGACCTGGACCTAGACCTGGGTCTGTCCTAAAACTGCATCCAGAACCACCGGAGGACGGGCCGCAGCGTCCTAACGGTTAACGGTGGTGAGCATTCTACGATCCCCAAGCCGCCTGCCAAGCGTGGGAATTATGGCAACCCCTCCCTATTTAGGGAGAGGCCTTCGTCCAGCAGTGGATGTCTTTTGGCTGATGTGCGTGTGTGTGAATATGTAAATAGAGATGATGGTGACGAAAGTATAATGGAGGAGGCATAGGCAAAGGAGGATAGACGTGATGGCGACAAACTAATAGCTATTATTCTTTTCTCCACATGTGAGCTCATTAAGCTTTCATTAGGGAAACGGTCATTAAAAGTGTGGAGCAACGAGCAATTTCCGTCGAACGCCGCATCGATGGAGAAGCTTAATGCCTCAACACTGCACCGCAGTGCCACTGTACACGCGAACTATTCGAATAGATTAAGCTAGTGTTGCACATAAAGTTTTAAAAACGAGAATAATATAACTAAGTACAATGCTATACATAAAATATGACTAGAAGGTTAAAATAAATCCAATATACATAAATAGGTTGATAGAGTCGACGTTGGGTTATCCATCAGTAAATTTTACATGCAGCTATATTGGATAAATAATCAAATAGATCAATAAACTTTAAATATTCGATATTATCTCTCTTTATTCACAAACGTAGGATAAGCTAATCAACACTTATACAAGTTGTATGTATTGTATATGATATATATATACTCATAAATCTTGTAATATAGTGACGAGCGTCCTACAAATTTGCCGTAACATTCCATATTGACTTTGGTCCGTATCCTTCCCTATAACAATAAACCTTTGTTTACGGCAAGAAACGTTAACGTAGAAATCTTGGAATTCATCCAACATTACTACAATCAAAGGTCAACGACCACCACGAAATAGAACAAAAGTTTGTTCAAACAGGCAAAACAACCACCTTGACAGAACAAAAGTTTGTTCACACATGCAAACAACTTTAACGAAGACCAGACGCATTTTGTCCGTACCGTAAAACGGAACGGAAGGATTCCGTAGCGTCTTAAAAATCTTAATGCGACTTCTCTGTACTAAACTAACATATTTTCTCTAAATCACATAATTAATCAAAAGAGCAGTGAAACTGAAAAGGTAGATGAACTTATTTTTCAACCGACTTCAAAAAGGAGGTTCTCTGTATTCGACTGTGTATGTATGTTACGCGATTACTCCGCCAAATTATGAACTGATTTTGATGATATTTTTTTTGTTTGGTAGGTAATACTTCAGAGGTGGTCGCATATAACTTTTATCGAAATCAGTTAATTAGTTTGGTTTTTAAATCAAAATTACTAGAAAATATGAAGATGTCATCCAGGTATTCGAAGTTGAAGTCGGTTGTATTTTTTTTTAAAGCGTATTATTATTATTTAACTATGTATAAAGATCAACACAATAACAAACAAAGACAAAACATACAATGACTTGTAAGTCACATGTGAGGAATTTATTAATGTAGCACGAATATGGGCAAAGCGGCTTAAAGAAAAGTGTAGTTACAGCTATATATTTTACAGCACTGTTGTCCGGAATAAATCGGGATGTAAACTTGTAAAGCAGCTTATTTACATTTAATAACCACGGCAGCTGTTATTTTCGATAATTTCAACGTGCTGGATTTATTTTTGGATTCGGGCAAAGGTGTGCTTTTGATATACGAGCCAGATTGGACTTCTTTATTAAGTCTTATTAAACTTTTTTGGCGTTTTATTTCGCACAAAATGCAATCCAACAAGATCCAACTGGGTAATAACTAGAATTGATCAAAAGTATCGCCAACCAATCAGTTCTTAATAGGTTCATAATAATTGTCTGTAGGTCATTATCATAAGCCTTGCATAGCCCAATGATGGGCATAGACCTTCGTTCTGTATAGAGATCTCTTGTTTGTGGCATGCATTCGTATCCTGTTTTTTATACAATCAAGTTACGCGTCGAGCGAGCGTTCGTCTGGTTCTTACCACCAGACGAACGCTATGCTATGCCTGCCACTAACAGTAGCAGTGTCAGAATTGTGAACTTGCGAACACAATCCTGCGCGGCACTGCACTGCGCTCGTATGATTGATATTATGTATTACCTATGACCTCTAAACCGCAGGTATGGATAGGCTTATTCTGTGCATCAATGCAGTCGTAAAAAAATCTTTAAAAATAGTGATCCAAACCTTTTTAAACTAGATCTATGGATATAACGGACTTATTAGAGGGTTCGCAATTACCTGTGAAAAGTGGCACTACGCTACAACCTTACCGCTATTCTCATCAGGGCAACGTAGTACCTCACATGTGCTCACTAAAGTTCTCGTAGGGTTGTCAGTAAAATTTGAATTTCATTGACTATTGAATATTCAAGCACTTGACACAATTTAGATTGATTCGTAGAGACGGCTGGATTTCAAAATAACCCTTGCAACTGCAGTTGTCTAGCTAAATTATTGTTTGATTTTATAGACAACAAAATAATTCGAGCACATTCTATCATGAAACCGTAACGAGACCCATTTCAATACGAATGTCAGTTAAATCAAGGTAAACACCCTACGCGTATTAAAGGTAGATAATGAAGTTGTATCTTGGGTACTACTATAATATCGACAACAGACAGAGGATCGCAATGGTCGTGATTTTTACATATTTTATCACCACAAAATCTGGAAGGAGAAGACTCAGAAATTGCCAACCTTGTGGCAACCCTACTCTCTACAGGCGTTGTTCGGAATGTGTGTGCTGTCTGTCTGCAATGTTGATTAGGGTTGGTGTGCAAAGCAGGCAACGTAGGCGAAGTATTTGCATAGCGTGTCATCACGCGAGCACTCTTTTAGAGATACACGGAATTTTTCTATGTAAATGACGCGCCCAGGCCATCACTATGATATGACACTCGCAATCACAGCTAAATTGACATACTATCACGAATGATAAATGACTGTAGGCGTTACCTGATGATCAACTCTAATTTAAACTGGTTGGTAAAGTTACGAGTATAATCTATTCAGAAATACGAGTAGCAATCTTCCTATTGATAGATCATTCAATCCATCAAGTAGATTTGGTATTATTAATTGAATCTACAGTAACTTCGTAAATTTTTTTAGGCATTAAGCCTTTATTTACTAAAAAGACTATTTTTGAAAAGATGATGAGCTCCCGGTCCCCACGGACCCAACGTCTCAACACCAAACGTCTCAAATATGTAACCTCTGCCGAAGTTAAAATATATTATGTTAATCATATCATATCATTCATTTTTTCATAAGTTTTAGGTGTACAAGTTAGTAGATACAAAATTGTGCGTCTATTGCCAAAACTTGCCGTTACAGGCGTATGAATATTAATTACAATTATTATGTTATGTTGTATTACAATATTAATTAAGTCTTGAAATGTTAATTGTATTGTAAAATTAATTAATTTAAAAGTAATTAATGTCAAAAGGAAAAAAATATTGATTTTATGTAGATGTCAACTCAGACTATTAATTACTTATTATTAAACTATTAACATTTCACATCGTATTTACTATTATAATTTTAAAAAAACTTCTAGTTCATAAAATCATTTTTCAGTGAGCCACTGAGTCATACTTATTTTAAATTTAAAAAAGGAATATTCTTTGCAATCGACAGGAATGTTATTGTAAATCTTAATACACATTATATAACAGTTATTACATGTCAATGTTAGTCTATTGCTTTGATTATATACCCAGAGCTAGTTCCTCCGAGGTCTATTGGGTGGGCAATTCAGTTTATAACGATGTTGAGACCGAACCTCATACTTTTTCCCGGTAGCTACCTTTGCTTCTTGGAAAAGGTTTTTATTGCTATATACAAACAGGCTTACCTCTAGGATATACAGACTAGTAACTGTTAGGAGATTATGCTTCTTAATAATTAATATTATTCGTATTTAGCTTCGTTATTTTTTTTTGTATAAAAGCTAATCGATGCTGTCAAGTACTTTGTGTTTTTAAGGCTTTGTTCGATATCAGATAAAGCATATGATTACCATCCCGCCTAATGCAGTCAACAACGGAGCACTCTCTTATAAGAAAATTTAAGAGATTCTGTAGAGACTTGAAGACATAATAGGCGCTTACTTTTTGGATCGTCTGCCTCAGTTTTCGCATACCAATATGGGCGCCTTTTTTTTTGAAAGTATATGTCATCATCATCGTCATCAACAGCCGCAAGACGTCCACTGCTGGACGAAGGCCTCTCCCTTAAAGGGAGGTGTTGCCATAATCCCCACGCTTGGCAGGCGGCTTGGGGATCGCAGAATGGTTACCACCGTTAACTGAGAGGACGCTGCTGCCCGTCCTCCGGTGGTTCTGGATGCAGTTTTAGGACATACCCAGGTCAAAGTATATGTACAATCGCTTAGCTATTGCTTTAACATTTTTCATTTTCGCGGCTTACAAACAAATCAACGATCGATGTTTCTGGTTAAAACCGTAAATCTAAAAACCATATTTATACGGTAATGTAATAAACAATTTCCTATGTACGAGTAATAAAAGGCCGCATATAGTCAAACATCCCCAATTAATTGTTACGTTCGAAACCGCCGAAGCGTTCGAAGTCGTAATTTATGACGATGACGATAAAAAAACTCGCGTTCTTCCGATCGATGCTCATTGAAAGTAGTAAATGCAAATTGCGTGCAATAAGCGCAACGAAAAGAACAATGAGGTATCATACGAATATCGTAAGAGACGTAAAAAACGATTTGATGTAACAATTATCTGATTCTCAGTCGGTAGTGAGTAGTAAAATGGTGAGTCAATATCGCGTGCGTCGTTACTACGGGCTGTCGTGCGCGACTTGACACGCGAGTGGTCTTTTCTATGTCGGATGTATTTCTGTGGTATTTTGTTAAGTGTTGAATAAATGTTTGATACTATCAGAGGAGCTTTGGTTGGTAGAGACTAGAGACCTTTTCATATAGAATTACAATAAGCTTATTATTTTGCAAATGTCAATTGATTTGTCGGTTTGCTACAGAAATCCCCTCACTGGGATACCAGATAAATTACTGGGTATGAAGAGATTTAACATCTAATATCTCAGGATGACAAGCGTAGTGCAGTGCGTCGCAGGTTTGTATTCGCAAGTTCACAATTCTTGGACTGCTACTGTCAGTGGCAGGCGTGACGCTTATCACCAGACGAACGTCTTGCTCGTCTCGTCACATGATTGTATGAAAAACAAGGGAATTTTTAAACATTTTGCCCAAAAATCCCCTTAGCTTCCCATTTGAGCGGTGGCACTAAAAAACAAAAAAATAATAAAAAAATATCAAAGCTAGAAAAATTTAGATTTTGTTTTCTTAAGCTATGTATCACTGATTATATGTTGTTTTACTCGCCTAAATTTAATCTTCAAGTAAAATAAATGAGATAATCATATATTTGTTCGCCAATTTGCCATACCTTAGAAACTACCATATAAAACTATATACCATAAAAAATACAATACTATTAAATTTCATCATTAGGATAGTTATCCAATTTGTCAGAACATGTATCAACATCACAAAGCCTAGCAGATTCTAAACCAGTGAGAAAAACACAAATGAAAAAAGAAACAGCTTTGTCACCGCCTTGATTGCTCTACCACGCCTTCTCATTACTCAATAATTGACTAGGATATTTACGGAACAAAAAATATTACTTTAATTTATTGCTTACAAGCTCTTTAATTCAGACAAGAAAAGTCGTTGGTGTCTAATAAGATTGGTTGAGCGTCGCAGCACCCTTATCATGGACGTTCGTGATTCTGATTGCGAGCGTGCGCGAGCAGGAGGGCGCATGGCGCGAGTGGGTTGTTACGAGCAGGATGGCATGCTATCGCAATCGGAATCGCGAACGTCCATGATAAGTAGTAGCTTCATTTATTTATTACATTCATTTATGGTTATAATTATAAATTATATGTAGATTATCTTCCAATACTCTTGGTAAACAAGTTACTTGAAGCTACTAACTAATCTTAATATAAAAACTTTTTGCCTTCCGGTTAAAGCTGGAAAGGGCAAGATGCCTTTACAAATAAAAGGTACTAGGGCCCCATCAACAGCAAAGAGCTCTTGAATCCGTTTACACAGGATTTGCTCGATATGACATTTGCTGAAGGGGATGGGACATGGCGTTCGAATTGAACAATTGATTTGAATTTCGTGATAATTTGGATAATGGACGATTTTCTGACAGCCCAATTAAAAATAAATATAGTTCATAAAAATCCGTTCGCTGGCAATGAAGAGATATGGCCCTGAACAGTTTCACTATCTTGTCTAAGGTTCTAAAGATTTTGAACGATGAAGCAAAGTAAAAATGTCAAAAAATAAAAAGTTACGTTATTTCATTTATATCAGATATGTCATGCGTTTTTTGTGGTTATTGTTTGTTTTTCAAAGTACTTGCTCATAGTATTTCTTAAGTTTTCGTTATTCCACGCAAGTTAGTAAGTGCGCTTTGCCAATTGATTAATTAATTACTATAAATAACTACTATTCATATCAAAAAATAATAACAATAACGTACCGTAACAATTTATCAGAATTTCAACAAAAAGATAGTAGAAAACTTGGAAAAGCACTTCACCAACAAACGCGAACTGTGAAGTGAAGCAGTGAAGGTGAGAGAACTGCTTTATAACAAGAAAAATGCGAAAAAATGTGGGCCATATCTCGCCAGCGCCATCTATCCTTTGGCTGTAGAACTACGTTTTAACAGCTGTCAGAAAACTTCCCATTACAGCAGAATTTACTTGCGTCTGACTACAAAATCACACTATGAAAGCTCTATGTAGTTCGAAGCTTGTACGAGAAGGGCACATAAAATTACAAAATAATAATTATAATAGTACACTGTTTTAAACTATCACCTGCGGTTATTCACTACAGTTCTATTATTATTTACGGGATATTGTACCGTGATTGTGTTGTGAACTGTCTGCCCGTGAACACTGTGCATGCAAGTGCGCCGAACTATCGGGAGCCCATTTCACAACATTATCACTAAATATCCCGTAAACGATAATAGAACTTTAATTATAATAGGTTTGACCAGGACTTGTCCTGCATTATCCCAAGTCGGGAGCATTTCCATAAATATACTCTGAATGATAAGTACAAGGAAAAGGAGGTCTATTCCACAATAATATCCTGACACACAAATCCTTGAGAGAACCTTCACAATTGCAATTCACATTGAGTATCTCGGTTCCTTGGGCTAAATAGGACGAAAATTGCTCTAATTGTAGCTCAAGTGCCCTCTAACAGTTTGCCCTACTTCTAATACAATTTAATTACGTTTTGTGCAAACAGATGCCCGTAGGCGAGTCAACACGTGGTGACGCCGAGGGGGTTTCAATATTCGACCAGTCAGGGTCAACAACCTGACCACGTGTACCTACGTACCTACTATCAACACAGCCTATAAATCAATGTATATGTGTATGTATAATTGTATATATGTATACCTACCTATAACTACCACACCTTACCCACAGTAAAAGTTTTTTATTATGATGAGTTTAATGACCTCCTAAGATATTGCTCATGAATTCAATAACAACCTGTAGAATAAAAAAAGTTATATTTATCCTATAGGATACTACAATCTCGCGAAAATTTGGAAAACTGTAAAACCATTGGTTACGAGTACTTCCTTAGTTTCACTAGCAGTATTTTGTAAAGCAATATACCATGTATTAACCTGGACCGTATTAACCTGGATGTGTTGGACCTGGGTATGTCCTTAAATTGCAACCAGATCCACCGGAGGACGGGCAGCAGCATCCTCTTGGTTAACGGTGGTGACCATTCTGCGATCCCTAAGCCGCCTGCCAAGCGTGGGGATTATGGCAATACCCCTCTATAAAGGGGGAGGCCTTCGTCCAGCAGTGGACGTTTTATGGCTGACGACGATACCAAGTATTTATAAAAAAAAAATAAGCTGTATTTGGGTCATCGGCATCAAGCAAGATGCATAAAACGTTTATGGATCGATTTACGTGCGTGTAATTTAATCTGTCGGTCGTAAAATCTACGGTTATAGCAAATAAGGATGTTGGAACAGCTGATTGATGGAAAACAGTAACAGCCGAACGAAAAATTACAATTTTAGATAATGGTTTTATGACCTGTGAAAAAGAGCTAACTCCTGCAAGATAGGTGTAGATAGATGCGTATATATCTCTTTGCGCGATAAAATCCGGAACGAGGATATTCGCCAAAGAACCAGTCACCGACATCCGACATTGCTCGCAGGGTTTGCAAGTGGCAATGGTGGGAAGAAAGATTTTTGAGTGGCGACCGCGAACCGGAAGACGCTGACTAGGTAGGCCTCCCATTAGGTGGACCGACGACATTGTGAAAGACGCGGGCAACCGGTGGATGCGAATGGCAGGTTGTCGTACAGTGTGGCGGTCTAAGGGGAAGCCTTAGTTCAGCAGTGGACGTCTCCAGACTGATGATGTCTCCAGTTAAGAGGTCAGAAACAAATACAAATATACCACATAACTTGATAGAGTTTGCTAAAAATTCCAAGCATTTCCATCATCAAAAGTATTCCAGGCCAGACTCGTCTATCTCATGACCTGTGAGCCATGAGGCATGAGGCTAAATCTATAGATCATAGAAACGAATCATGAACGAACTCATTGCGAGTATTACGTAGTAAATAGTAAACGAAAACAAAATGTTAACACAAATTTCTATGCCAGACCTTCTATGGTGTAACACCGAGCGATGTGCCCTCAAAATCCTCAAATACAAGAAATCATTATAGATGGGGTTACGGTTATAGGTTATAATCCTTAGACGAAAAGACGTCATTGTACTCTTCATTGTGAACAACTTTGACTTTGGGCCAAGGCTAAAACCGCGAGAAAAAATGCCAAGAACCCTCTCAGAGGATTCGCGTGGGTACTTATTTACTAGTGACGATTATATTTTGAACAGTTACCAAACAGTACATTACTAGTTTCAGGTAAGTACCTAAGTAGCAAGGTGTTGTTTGGTATGTCTTATATGGAGTGCCTGGTGATTATAGATTTAATATGTGTGTGTGTGGCTGTGTGGGCTTTTACGATACATAAAACCATCCCAAACTTTCTAAGAACAAGTGCACCTGCTTTCTTGTAATTTCTGGGAACTCTACATGAGAGCGTAAATTGTTTATTTATTTGGATGACTCGATCGTAAAGTCCTTATCGCACTTAGAGGCCATAAAAATAACTTAGCGCCCGCGTTTCTCACTATTTGGGGTGACAGGGGATAACATTTAATGAATTTAAGCTATTGAGTAACCGCGGCGACTTATTTTTATTTAGTGTTAGAGTTAAATTTATCAAATATTACTTTTTACTTATCGGAACAAGGGCATACGAAGCTGGTTACAGTATTCGGCAGGCAGGAATTTAAACGTAATGGAGATCATCGCCCGGATCATTGCCCAAGATTTAAGCCTGTCGGTTGGCGAAATATCGTACTGTCGATATAGTTCCCATAGTCTCATTATGGGTTTGTACTGTGTTTGGTTATTTTAAATGTCTGTATATAAATAAAATAAAAATAAAATAGCCTTTATTCCCTTAATGTTAAATCTAATTATTTAAATTAAATTATTTTTGGGGCACCCAAATTTGGATGAAGGCCTCCTCCATGCCTTTCCATTCCTCGCGATTTTGTGCTACGCGGGTCCATGCATAACCTGCTAGTTCTGCAACATCGTCGCTCTATCTCCTTCATGGTCGTCCTCTTTCTCGTGTGGCGTCTCTGGGATACCAATGCACAATGCGCTCACTCCACCTGTCTATATATACATATATTAAATTAAATATATAATTAGTATATTTAAGTATTCTATCAGTTAATATCTGATTCCCATAGTACAAGCTTTGTTTAGTTTGGGGCTATATGGCGCTACGTGAAATCTTCACCAATGTTTATTTTACTAATGTACCTATTAGGTATCAGGAAGCTGGATGCCTTTTAGGTTTGCAGTAGCTCACGCTTTTGATTGGCTTATAATATCAATAGAATTACATTAATTACCAACTATTCTTTTCTTTACCAATCTTTGAACGTGATTTTATGTTATTTCCGGCGTTATCGTTCAGTTGGTAGTTGAGTAGGGATAACGCATTACTATGTAAGCATTGTTAGGTCACTGGGTGTAACTACTAACAAGGTAGGTATAGCTTTTATCTATTGTAGCAGTTACCTAATCATATACCAATAGTTAATTATCTACATGGAATACTGGAAAGAACATGGTGTTGACCGTATTTAAACAGTATATTTACATAAAGTATGTATTTAAAAAAAAAAAAAAACATTATCCTCAAAGTGTGTGTAACATACATAGTTATAAACGAGTTAGTTAACACTGTTAGCCCAATCATTGACTTATTTATACTAAACTAGAGGTCGCCCGCGACTTAGTCCGCGTACGGAACAAATTCGGCCCGCTCCCAAAACTCACCACGTTTTTTACCCCAAACCCCCAACTTCCTCCCCCCCAACCCCCATGAATGAACTACCCAAATATCAATTTTCATCATTATAACTTCAAAAACAAAGAACTATCCACCCCCTTTAATCGTCCCTGTCAAAAAATATTGCAAACAGCATTTTTATTTTAAATTAACTATCCAAATCCAAATTTTCTAGACTAAAAGTACAAAAACAAAGGACTTTCATAAAAACTTTTCCCCCCCTTTTCCCCTCCTTAGGGGTTCAATTTCTAAAAATCCTTTCTTAGTGGATACCTACACTTCACAAAGAACACACCCTCCAAATTTCATGTCTCTAGGACCAGCGGTTTAGGTTGTGCGTTGATAGCTCAGTCAGGACTTTGAATTTTATACATACAGAAGATAGATAATTTTAGTCTTATTCGCAACAGCCTCATTGTATCCATAACCAGTAGGTAATTCTGAGGTAACAGCATTTTTGTCGGTCAGTTCAAGCCTAATTGCACGTGAGGCCATCTAGGCACATGACAGAGGCATATGGGCTCTATTTGCTGAGAAGGTGAAACTATTACGTAATCTGTGGTACTCGCATATAAGCATACTATAGTTAGCTTTTAGCAACTTACAATTTGTGGTTTTGGATGCAGTTTTAGGGCATACCCAAGACCATAGAATCTATACTTCAATCATAGAACTATACAAATGAGGAAACTACCAATGCACCCGTTTTGTAATAAAAAGCTATTAAAAAAAACCATTGACTTCAACTTCGAATACCTGGATGACATCCTCATATTTTCTAGTAATTTTGATTTTAAAACCAAACTACTGAACCGATTTCGATAAAATGGGACCACCTCTGAAGTATTACCTACCAAACAAAAAAAGAATGATCAAAATCAGTTCATAATTGGCAAAGTAATCGCGTAACATACATACAAAAAAAATACATACAATCGAATTGTGAGCTTCTTTATTTGAAGTCGGTTGAAAATACCATGCACGATTGTTTCTATAGAAAGAAACATGAAACGATAGAGCAAGTCATTCACTAATAAATACTTACCTTAAGGACTGATACAAGACAGAAAAATAAAACGGATGCTCCCGTCTTTGCTTGTTATTTATGTACGACAACTATAGCATAAAAATAAAACGAATCGACACTCAAATAGAACGCAGTCAGCTATAATATCCTTAAGGTTTACAAAGAGCCACATTCGGCTTATATGTTAACAAAATGCATGCGGTGCTTCCTCTTTGAGATAGCACATTATAGCTTAATTAGATTACATAATGAATATAGTTATCTATGTGAAGCCTAAATAAATAAATATTTTGGTCTGGGATGTAGAATGGATGGAAAGGTTTTGCGTTGAGATCCTATACTCTGTTCGCTGAGAATGTCTAATATAGGGCGCTCTCTGTTGCACAATTGTATGTAAGTGAAAAGGACGGTACTAGCTATGACGGTAATAACTATGTTCGTTATCTGCGACCAATTACGTGTATTTTGACGATTTCCCTATTAGACATTCTCAGCGAACAGGGTATAGGTACCGTGTTCCTAGATAGAGGACGAGATAGATAAAGAAATATATAACTACCGAGGTAGAATAACTTTAGTCATAGTACTGTAGAAGTGTAAACACATAAAAGTAAATGATTCGAGTAAGACCTATATAGCTTTTTGTCCCAGGCTATACCGTATTATAAACAGCCATCATTTCCACCGCTTATCAAGAAAACTCAGATTACGAGAAGATTCTTCTATGACCGGGTCATTAAAGTTGATAACAGTAATAAAGTTGCGCTGCAAAATACTTTGGGATTCTCGGATGATGAGCGAAATCAGCTTGTTGGCTTTAGCTAATATTGAAGATTATTGTAATTGAGAAAGACCTTTAAGAAGATTGTTGTAATTAGTTATTCTATCGTTCCAGAATATCGTGGTTAATGATGGTTTACAATCGTTAAATTAAATAGAAATAAAGAAAATAACATCATCATCATCATCATCATCATTGACACAATAAAATGTCCACTGCTGGACGAAGGCCTCCCCCTTAAATAGAGGGGCCAGAGGCCAGAGGTTGCCATAATCCCCACGCTTGGAGAAAACAACATATTGAGCTCAAATTCCATAAAATTTACTATTAGACGCATTGTACCTCGGATGACCAGCAAAATGACTTTGCTATATTAGAAATAATTGAATAAGAGCAGGAATATCAATATTAAAGATTATTTAGATTAGTTATATATTTTATAAAAAAAAAAATCGCAGAAGTCATGGGCTCGTGAGTGGAATTAAACCAGGATAGAAAATGTTATGCAAATCAATCTGAAAAACCTGAAGAATAGGATATCAGTAATGATTTTTAAGCCCTTGGGTTGTGGACTTTTCGACCAATACCAATCAAATTCCCGTCTGGACATCATCATTATCAGCCCGGAGACGTCCACTGCTGAACGAAGGTCTCCCCCTTAGACCGCCACACTGTACGACAACCTGCCATTTGCATCCACCGGTTGCCCGCGTCTTTTACAATGTCATCGGTTCACCTAGTGGGAGGCCTTCCTACGCTGCGTCTGCGTTCTGTGCTTTATTGTTCCGTAAAGAATATCAAGGAATCCTCATAATACTATCGTGTCAGCTAGGCAGAAAGGACCGTCTTAGTTTCAAGGAATAACTAGCAAATGATAAAGAGCCTTAAGCCTCATACATTAGTCATGTAACTTTTTTTAAGTTACTAAAACCAATTGCTGCGAAGCAATTCAATTATAAGTGCAAATAAAATTGAACTGAACGCGTTTGTGCTCGAGCTAGGTCAGGTCAAACTGAAACAAATTTGCAAGTTTAGTTACGAAGCTTCTCCATGACTTTTAGTTCATCATCATCATCAGCCCGGAGACGTCCACTGCTGAACGAAGGCCTCCCTCTTAGACCGCCACACTGTTCGACAACCTGCCATTTGCATCCATCGGTTGCCCGCGACTTTTACAATGTCGTCGGTCCATCTAGTGGGAGGCCGGGCCTACGCTGCGTCTTCCGGTCCTGCCTGGACGCTTGATTCATTTTATATAAAAAAATACTTAAATAAAATATTCCAGTCTCGCGTTAACAGTCTAAAGGGATGTTCTTCAGGCTATCTCCTAACGTAATTAGGCTTTGTACGTAGTAACTATTATTCAATCTAGTGCCGTGCCCTCGGTGTCCCGAAGCCCGATCTCTGATGCCCTAACGACTTTTATCGACTTTGGGAATGGTAGCAGACATACTGAAAATAGAGAGATAAACTCGAATTTGAGAAAAGCTGAGTGACTTTTCTTAGATCGAATTTTCAACCGAGTTCTAAAAAGGAGCTTCTCAATTCGACTGTATGTCTATTTTTTGTATTATGTTACGCGATTACTCCGTCAATTATGAACTGATTTTGACGTTTTTTTTTTGGTAGGGTGGTCCCATATACTTTTGGTTTATATCAAAATTACTAGAAAATATGAAGATGTCATCCAGGTATTCAAAATTGAAGTTTAAAGCGTATTATTAATTTAACGTTTATCAAGCTGCGTGTTTGAAAACTTACGAACGCTTCAGTCATTTCAACTCTGAAAAGGAAGTATGCAAGTAGTTATAGTGGTAGGACTCTACCGCAGATTCCACCTGGGGAAGTACCACAGTTTTGCCAGTTATCAATCGCCAAGCTGTAGTGTGCAAGCATTACTGTGTTCCGGTTTGAAGGGCAATGTTACCAGAGAATTTACTGGGTATGAAGAGATTTAACATCTAATATCTCAGGGTGACGAGCGCAGTGCAGTGAGGCGCAGGATTGTATTCGCAAATTCACAATTCCGGCACTGCTACTGTTCTGTCTCGTCAATCAAACGTATAAAATAATATATAGGAATACTATTTGAAAATTGTTTTCTTACTTACTTACTTCAAGACAAAGAAATGTTAAAACTTGCTAATTAGCAAAAAGGTAGAGAAAATAATCTGCAAAACGAAAAGGTCAGGCGGTTTCGGAAATTGCAAATCGATGTTCGCCGTGTTTTTGTGAAATAAATAAAAATCGATGCAGCTGCCCATTCGCGTCGGATGCCGATGAAGAATATCGATTAGAGGCAAGTTCATCGATACGGTTATCATTGTAATCGAAGCTTTTAAAATAGGGGGTGATATTTTTTAATGCACGAGTATTAATGCACATAAGTAGAGGTACTAAATATGATTACTAAAGAACAGTCATTGCCAAATAAGCAAATACTAGCTGGGAAAATACTAGCTACAGTCTGGAAGGAGGGAAGGGAGGCCTTTGCCCAGCAGTGGGACACATCAGGCTGATAATAATAAGGAGGATTGTCAGGAGGTCCCTCACTCTGCAGCCCTAACCACCGGCAGCTTGAGCCCTGCCCCGCTGCCGGCGGCACCCTAATTTTTTTAAATAAAGTTTTTTATAATTTGTATTTTATATTCATATTATATATAGATTTTAAAAAACTTAAAAATCTAAGAAATCAATTATATATGTGCATAATAATAATAATAGCTGGGAAAGTCATAGCAGAAGAAATAAATACAAAAACCACATTATCTAATTACCAAGGTAAAAAAAGGTTCAAGAGATAAATGGTACATACTTATTTCGTTAATACGTATTTTATCTTACTTTTGGAATTAAAAACGTAATAAATACATAATAGGTACAGGGTTACGTGGCGGTACTATGCTGGACTATCGCCTGCCAAGCGTGGGGATTATGGCAACACCCCTCTATTAAGCCACTCTCTACCTAATTACCAAGGGAAAAAAAGGTTCAAGAGATAAATGGTACATACTTATTTCGTTAATACGTATTTTATCTTACTTTTGGTATTAAACACGTAATAAATACATAATAGGTACAGGGTTACGTGGCGGTACTATGCTGGACTATCGCCTGCCAAGCGTGGGGATTATGGCAACACCCCTCTATTAAGCCACTCTCTACCTAATTACCAAGGGAAAAAAAGGTTCAAGAGATAAATGGTACATACTTATTCCGTTATTACGTATTTTATCTTACTTTTGGTATTAAACACGTATAAATACATAATAGATACAGGGTTACGTGGCGGTGCTATGCTGGACTACAGCCTGCCAAGCGTGGGGATTATGGCAACACCCCTCTATTAAGTAGTGGATGTTTTATGGCTGATGACGTGACTACGCTGGACTACATTGTACTCATTTAAAATACATTTTACATTGGAAAACAAGCCGTTCCGTACATTTATCGTGATTGAATAGCATTTTCTATTAAATAAATATTAATTGGTGGACATTTCACACAGCGCCATCTAGCCCCATATTAAGCAAAGCTTGTATTATGGAAACCATAAATCTGATAGAATACTTATAATACTATATTTTTTTTGTAAATACATACTACACCCAGACAGAACAAACATCAATGTTCGACACATACATTTTTGTCCTGGGTGGGGATCGAACCCACGCCCTACAGCTCTGACGGCAAACATGCTACCAACTGAGCTATCAAGCAGTCTTATGGCTGAGTATAGCTGATTAAATGTCTTTCATCATTTCAGTGTTGGCTTCGTAGTAAAAGTTGTGTAGAATGGACCTTCTTTCGAATGACTACAACTGTTACGCGTAGCCTCGCATACTTAACTAACAAAAAATATTTTAAAAGCTTAGCTCGTGTGTACCTTATCCTTCAGGCGAACGACTCGGAAACAAAAAATATGCCAAAAAAGGCGGGCGCGTGGACACCTGTTGTCAGAGCCGGGCACAAACATCTGCCCCTTGAATATTAAAACCACTGAACTACCGGTATATTATACAGCTTTAGTTATAAATAAATGGTTATTTTGTAGTTATTAAGTAGGTTTTAGAGCACAGTGATAGTGTGGTGCTTCTTTGCTGAACTAATCTTTCTTAGTTTAAAGAAGTTGTTCCATTTTAAGGATGATTTTGTGTGGTTTTACATTTTAATAATGAGTTTTATTTACCTATCTAACGTAGGCAAGTTAACTTAGCCAAAAAAAAAATATAAATTGATTTTCTATCAACCAGTTGTAGCAAATTAGTTATTTATGCTTTTGCCTTTATTAACTTCAACAAACTACAAAGACTACTTAGCCTACTACACAAAAAAAACAAAAGGATTGTATCCAGATCAAACAAAAAAAAATTGTTTCCATATTTCCGAAAGCTCAATAGGTACATAAGTGGAAATGTGGAAGTAGGGACAAGGACACATAACAGAGTATAAATATCCCAAAAAATGTACGTCTTGAATTTCATGTTGGCTCCTAGAACGAAAAACTAGCCTTCCCCGAGTATAGCGGCTTCTTGATAATGTTATTTGTTACTTTTTTATGTTGGAACTAGTAACGAGACGTCGAGGCTCGAGCAAATCTAGGTAGTGATTACCTGCCCACGCATTTCACAAACTTTGGGGTCACAATTGAATATAAAGGGCCCGGACAGTGTCTAAAAGACAATGCCAGTTTTGGTATGGTATTTTTTTTCTAGCGAACTTCGACCAAACTTTATAATATCGTTTCTAGACAACATAATAAACAGCTCTTGTACGTATCTATACCTCTGATGCTTCACCTGCGTAATGCCATATTACATATTATGGCATATTATAATGTGTATTTATATGATTTATATGATGCGGTGTATGATACAGTACGCAGTTATGGCCCGGCGTTAGCGCGCTAATATAAGAATTAATAACGTCGTTACACGTTAGGAGTGTGGCCACTCATGTAGCGCATTACTTAATGCATCATTTATTGCACCTTAATTATTCCGATGATTGGACGTAAAGCGTCAAGTATAGTAGGTTAAGCCCCAGGATGAGCGCAGTCCGGACGGTGTTAGAGGTTCGAATAGCAATTGAATTGCTAATTCAACTAATTTCGCATCTCAGGATCTCTATGACACTCCTTAGGGGTTTTTTTTTATACTGTCGAGATACGAGTCGAGCAAGACTTTCGCCTGGTGGTAAGCGTCACGCCTGCCACTAACAGTAGCAGTGACAGAATTGTGAACTTGTGAACACAATCCTGCGCCGCATTGCACTGCGCTCGTCACCTTGAGATATTAGATGTTAAATCTCTCCATACCCAGTAATTCCACTGGTAACATTGGCCTTCAAACTGAAACACAGTAATTACTGTGTTTTGGTTATCTGCTTTACAAATGTTTCGATCTCCGTAATGTGAACTTCGGTAAGTCTTAGAATCTGAGTACATTACATGTTGTTAGTTACTTACTAGCAAAACTTGGACTAAGTTTTATGGAGATTAATGACAATAGTTGGGATGGAAACTAACACAGATTGTATTAGTTGCGTCAAAGTTCTGTGGATCTACTCATTAGTAGCAGCATAGTCTAGTTAGTAACACTCGTAATAGATCTCGCAATGAATAGCACTAATTATTGACCGTACGAAATCTTTGCAACAACTGCGGAAAGCTTTCATCTGTCCTGCAGGGCTAACATACGCACCGCGAGAAACATTTCTCGATTCTTTAAAACAGGACAAGGCTACGAATCTGTATAAGTTTGTCTCGTTTTCGCACGACATAAAGACACGACAAAATTTTCTCGCGGTGCGCATGTTAGCCCTGCTGGGGCCTGATTTTTGAATCGTGCGCAAAGTTGCGCATGCGAAAGGAGCCGACTTTCAACCAATATTGAACCTTATTCCAAACAGTATCGTTCGAAGGTCAGCTCCTTTCGCATGCGCTACGCTTGCGTACGATTCAAAAATAAGGATCCAGAGGACCTGTTGGTAGTTAGTACTCGCGTCGTCGTAGCTGGTCGTAATATTATTGTCAGCTTGTATTGACGAAACTGTCTAAAGGTGCTACCATTTTGTAGATTTTTAACCGACTTCAAAAAAGGAGGAGGTTCTATGTTTGACGGTATGGATGTTATTTTTTTAATTATATTTTTTTTCCTCTATTTCTCCGTCAATAGTGGACCGATTTTGAAAATTCTTTTTTTATTTGAAATGGTATATATGATATTTTATCTGAACAGTCATGTACATGGCTTTACAATACTGGCTGTAAATTATTGCCTCCCCTCAAATTTAAACAAGAATTATGAATAGTCCGTAGTACTATTATTTATTCTGTGATAGTACCACAGATTATTTTATAATACTATACTAGAAGTACTTATCTAGCATATGGTCAGGTACGGCTTTTAAGGCTCTTTACCACAGAAAACATAAAACTCCCATAGAAAACGATCATAGGAATATTGTCGTTCAACTACGTTTGTTAAGACGCGTTTTCTCTTCTGGACGTAGTACTGTTTTCCGTGTCGTTACCTAGTTGAAGGTAAGTACTAGTATGCTTCGTGAGCCCCGCAACGGACAGACAATGGACTGATGACATTGGCGTCGTGATAGCGGGGGCAAACGCCCCGGGACCGGGTCACAGTCGTGGCCGCGCGCCGTGCCACCGCATCGTGTCGCATTTTATGATGAACGGGGCATTGGATAAGGTATTTTTTCTCCTACAAGTAGAAATCTTTGTGTATTTGCCTGATTAAAGGAGGAAAGGCAAGAATTTACTTGCCGGTTTGACGCAAGTGGAGAAATGCTATAGGAAAAGCAAGATTAGGAGGCGGCACGAGGGTGGATTGTGGAGTGGGTGTGGCGACATGGTGAAAATGGCGGGCAACCTGTGGATGGAAATGGCAGGCTGTCGTACAGTGTAGCGGGCTAAGGTCCTTCTTTCAGCAGTGGACGTCTCCGGGCTGAAGATGATGATGGCGGCGGTGGATTGAAATTATAGAGAGAAATTTGAGACTTTGGTCGAGCATTGGGCAATTGCAAATTGGAATTTGTAACTGTAATTCGGATTACTTTGGGTGTTTGAGTGACAACGTCGATCTAAAGTTTTCCGAATCGAGATAAGTCCGTCCGTAGATTTTTATTCCCTTCAGTATTGAGGATAGCTATAGCTAGTTATAACTAGAGTTAAATGGTATTCTGAACATTTCTCTGGTTCCTTTTCTTACATTTTGTATGTTGGTAATATACACGGAACGTGCAAGCTTTAGGGTTCTATACCTTGCACTTGGTATAATCCCATCATGCATGTTCTGGGGTGATATTTGGTCGAAGGGTGTATTTTCTTCTACCCTTTTTGACAGTTTAGCTATACGTTACGTTAGCTTTATTATACATAATATGTCGGTAATAATCAATTTTACTAAACATACGAAAATGAGAATTTTATTGGAAGGAATGTTTAACCGGTGGGAATATTCTATCGACAGGCTTTTGAAATGTAACCCATGCTTACCCGATAGGAATAGGTATGGGTCAAGGCAAGCCGGTAGCATAGGCAAGAATAAATAATTGGTTGGTACACAGCGACGGTGATAATAGAATGGACGGGCGCAGCGCTTGCAGATCGATCAAAATTAACAAGACAACGCAATCAAACATACCTAGCTAAAAGTATGCATATTACGTTTGCCGGAAAATACAGATAGCGAATCTAATTACTGTATGACATAAAGAGAACACACGTACATGTATTAGAAGTTTGTATTGTCGTATGGTACGGCTCGCATGTCGCAAAGGCAGAGTATGACTGAAGCGAGTGGAGAGCCGGCGCTCAACATATAGTCTTCAAAATGTGAGCGCTTATTTCCCGTCCATTCATATTATCATTGTCGCTGTTGGTAAAGTACCGACTCCCTTGTTGAGAGTTGCAACATCTATACCTATCTGATAACTCAAGCTTCTATTCTGTACATATTGATAGATTGACAGCATAGACGAATGATCAATAGAACATAACAATAGGTTAGTAATTTTTATAATAAAGATAAGCTTATGATCAAAGGGTTTGATGCAATCTATTATGAATAAATATCTATTGTTGCCATATTTAAGCTAATGCCATTCAATTTTGAGGTCACCCACGGCCCTTTCCCTCACGACAACTCTATCGTGAGCGAGTGTGATTCCGCAAAAGTTTATACTAATAGGAGATGAGTAGAATAGAAAGGGAAACAAAAAGCTCGGTATACTGCATTGGGCATTGGAAAATTGGAATCTACATGACTGTGAGCCACCGTCGGAGTCGGTCGACAGCAAGATTCAACCCTACGCGACGGGGCACCAGCAGGCATTTTGACCTTGAGGTAAAAAATCGAACAATCCAATCTCAGATTAAAAAATTACTTCTTAAAGCACAAACGATAGCACAAACGTAGTTTTTACTGTTTAGGTACAGGGGCCGTACCGTGAACCGCTTATTGCTCAGAATAGGCTCAGCTGCCGACGCTGCGCGACTGTGAATTTTATCGCCTGGCAATACGGTTCGCGGTCGCGCAGCGTCGGCAGCTAAGCCTATCATCATCATCATCATCAGCCCGGAGACGTCCACTGCTGAACGAAGGCCCCCTTAGACCGCCACACTGTACGACAACCTGCCATTTGCATCCACCGGTACCGGTCCTATACGGTCACGCATTAAGCGTTCATGGTACGGCCCCAGGGAACTAATCCAGAAAGCATTTCTACCAAGTACCTGCTTATCTAAAATCTTTCCTTCAATTTCGGGGCCCAATCCCCATTCACACTCAATTAATTTTCCATCAATCAATCCGGGCAAATCACTCAAGCTACTTTACCCGTAATAGGTTTCCAAATAGAGTTTTGCTAAAGACGGGTTTTAAAGTAAGTTGTAAAGGAGACCGTCAAATACCACCGTATATTAAATGGATGGGAAGGTCATCATTTATTGTCCAATTAGCGCGATAGACTATTAACTATTATGCATAATCGCTTTTTTCTTAGTAACTAACTAGGTAATAAGAATTGCTGGTAATTATAAGCTTTTACGTTAAATTAAAGGTTTCCCTTAGAAGAAAGAGATTTGATCAGACCCAATGAAATTTAAATTTCAAAACGCATTGATTCATCTGAGTGGTAGCGTTTTTGCCCCGTGGTCCACCTACGTGGTTCACCTAGTAGATTTATTTAGGCCCTAATTTTACAAACTAACGCTATGGGTAAGTGCCTTTAGAACTATACCAAAATACATACAAAGTACGAAACTACATTTTAAAAAAAAATCAGACCTATGAAGGTCTAGATAATCCAAATGTTCAATAGGCATGATGACTACATTTTTTTTATTACCTCATAAAAAAGCTGATCATCAATAGAGCCTATTAACGAAAACAAAATTTAAAATAATTCAAAAATAAATAAGTTCTAAGTATTTTAATTTTAAGCTAGACAGAGAGCGCGCTATACTGAGCTATGACGTCAAGCCTCAGGCGCAGCATACAAATGCTATAATAACACGTGCTTTGCGAGAAAGGGATAGAGCATCCCCTCTCTACCCCCACCTAAATCTTTAAACGCTCATATCTCGGAGATTTATCAGCCATTACAATTTATATTTTCAGTGTGTGTAATGTATTTAGTTATATTCATCGCTAAGCCTGTTATTTGTCATAAATTAAACATTAGGCCACACGCCTATTGATTGAAATTGATCCCATTAAGTCGACTTGGTAATATAGAACTGTAATAAACAACCGCGATAGTTCAAAACAGTGCTTTACTGATTTTATCAAGGAACTACTAACCAAATGATTATCAAAGATCTTTAAACGCGTCAAAAATGTGAACCATTGTCGATGACTCACTCAGGAATCTAAAAACTGTGGGACAGCGTGTCTGAGCTTCCCTACTCTGTGAAAGATGAATGATGGCTGGACCACCTACCTAGGTGATTAGTATGATTGATTGCAGCTTTTACCTCTTCCGACTATGCATTAAGCGTTACCTGTCTTATGCTCTTAAAAGAGCTTAATTTACGGCTAATGACTTACCTAAAGTACCTGGTTATAATAATTCTATAAATAAGCCATAGCCAGAATTAGGGGTTGGCCTAGAATAATATAAAAATTGCTTTTTGTTTTCTACGTATATAACGTAACCTATCTCTCGTATAAAAAGTCTAAAATTAAACAAAATACGTTTCCGAAACAATCAAAAATTTAAAATTGTGTGTTTTTTGAAATAAATTAGAAAGTTCACACACTTCGATTTTCAGCTTTTAATATTCTCTATTAAAAGCAAAAATATATATATGTATATCGAAAAAAAAAATTCGATACGCCAATTAGTTTCCGAGATACATACCTACTTTTCAAAATAAGCGCCCGACACAAATTTCCGCAGACTTGCCTTCGCTGCATGTGACGTCATCATACAATTCGTACAATTTGTCGCACGCTGGCCTTGTACGGTTCACTACAAACTGTTACCTTCGACCGTGATTTAATACTACTTCGTTTCAATATTCCAATGTCATATTTGCTTTGTAGGCGTTTATCCTACTCCTTCCTTTACTTAATACAATTTACATGTTTATAAATTATGTACACAATATATTTATTTACATAAATTACCTACATAATATTTATATATAATAAAATAACATAATAAGACACACCTACATTAATTTCATACATTACAATATTTACACATAACATTCCACATACTGGAATCGCTAATCGCTCGCGCCTATGGCCTAACGCCTTGCACCGCGAAACCGGTTCGTAGCATCGCCGCGGCTGTCGGCCGCGCCGACCCGCGCGCGCTCCGCTGCGGTCTCCAGTCGCTTACCTACTATCGCTACGTAATTGTGTCGCTCCGCGCCGCCATCGTACGATCACTTTTGTAGCTTGTTGTGTCGTTTAAATATTGCACGTAGCAACCTACGAATGTTGCGATATATGTATGCTGACAAATATAACCCAATCTCTCAACTATTGAAGTGTTTTACCTCATCCCACTGGACCTGGACTAGTCTACCTTTACTGGTGACCCCCGCTCAAGAACAAATAGAAAGTGAGTCAAAAGAACAATATATCTATAAACCGTTCTCATTTGCTAGCAATCATTGTCTAAGACGATAATTATTGTAGACAAGTACGTAATAGACGTACGACATTTTAAAAAGGTTGGGTCCAAAGTCCACTGACGGACGAGTGGTCCAAGTAACAAGTTGAGATCGAATTAATTCCACCGGCGGTAACTAGCAACTACCATGTCGACTAGTAAGGAGGCTAATAAGGAGGGGCGTGTCCCCGCGGAACTTTTCCGAGTTGGAATACGAGTCCCACCATTTTGGCCCGAAGAGCCGGAGATATGGTTTGCGCAGGTAGAAGGTCAGTTTATGGTGTCGAATATAACCTTGGACTCCACAAAGTTCAATTACGTGATCGGCCAGCTGGATCATCAGTTCTCTAAGGAGGTAAAGGATATTATCGTATCACCTCCCCTGACAGACAAATATGAGAAGCTGAAGACTGAGCTCATCAAGCGGCTGACTGCATCAAAAGAAAAGAAAGTGCAGCAGCTATTGATGCACGAAGAGCTCGGAGATCGCAAGCCCTCACAATTCTTGAGGCACCTTCAGGGTCTCGCTGGATCTGGCGTACCTGAAGATTTTGTCCGTACCATTTGGAGCAGCCGTCTTCCCAGCAATGTGCAAGCCCTACTAGCATCACAGCCTCATAGCTCATTGGAGGTATTAGCTGATTTAGCCGATCGCGTCCAGGATATCGTCACACCAGCACGCCAGGTAGCAGCTACATCTGAATCAGTACCCGGATCTTCGATGGAATCAATGTCGAACGAAATCGCAGAGCTGAAACGTGCCGTGAAAAATTTGACAGTACAGTTGGACAGGCAGAATAGACAGCCAAGATCCTCGCAGCGCTCTAGTTCTAAGGAGGGAAGAAACCGAACTGCTACGCGCTCGAACTCAAATTATCGCAAGTTTCCATTGTGCTGGTACCATTCCAAGTTCGGCAGAAAGGCGAACTCTTGTCAGACTCCATGCGACTTTGGGAAGTCGGGAAACTCCAGAGGCGATCTATAATGGCGACAGCAGATTGCCTACACTCGTCTGGTCGCCTATTTGTCACCGACCGCAGTTCGAAGGTCCAATTTCTTGTGGACACTGGAAGCGATCTCTGCGTTTTCCCTCGAGCTGCGCTTCGTGAACGTCGGGAGAAGACGAACTACCAGTTGTCAGCGGCTAACGGAAGCGTCATTAACACCTATGGTTACGTCCAACTCAACCTAAACATTGGCTTGAGGCGTAATTTTCCTTGGAAGTTTGTGGTTGCAGACGTAACCAAAGCTATTATTGGCGTCGATTTTTTAAATTACTATCATTTAGTAGTAGATATTCGTGGCCGCCGCTTGATAGATAGTGCTACTTCTATGTCTACGTTAGCAACAGTCGATAAATCTGTTTATAGCGTGCTTTCTGTTAAGGTATCAACTGGAGACACGCGATATCACGCGATTTTGAATAAGTTCCCCGAAATAACTCGACCAGCTGGCACAACACCGACCACTTCACACAGCACCAAACACCACATACGCACTATCCCCGGCCCCCCAGTATCGTGTTCCCCTCGCAGGTTAGCTCCTGATAAGCTGAAGATCGCTCGAGAGGAATTTCAGCAGATGCTGAATTGCGGTACTGCGCGTCCTTCGGAGAGCCCGTGGTCTTCTGCTCTTCACCTAGCTCCCAAGAAGGACAACGGCTGGCGTCCTTGCGGGGATTTTCGTTTGCTGAATGCTAGGACCATACCTGACAGGTACCCTATTAGGCATATCCACGACTTTTCCCATAGTATTGCGGGCTGCGAGGTGTTTTCGACTATAGATTTGGTGAAAGCATATAACCAGATCCCAGTCCACGAGGAAGACATCCAGAAGACTGCCATCACTACACCTTTTGGTTTGTTTGAGTTCCCCTATATGACGTTTGGTCTAAGGAACGCGGGACAAACGTTCCAAAGGTTTGTAGATGAGTTGACTCGTGGATTGGACTTCTGTTACGCTTATCTAGATGACTTTCTCATCTTCTCTCGCACAGCTTCTGAGCATGAGAGCCACCTACACCAGCTCTTCGAGAGGATGAAGCAATATGGCATCCTTGTGAATACCTCAAAATGCGTTTTTGGAGCATCTGAGGTAATTTTCCTAGGATACCATATCTCAGCAGCCGGCACTAAGCCAACAGAAGCCAAGGTCCAGGCTATTGGAGACTACCCGGCACCAAAAACTGTCAGACAGCTCAGAAGATTCTTGGGTATGTTAAATTTTTATCGGCGATTTATACCCAATGCCGCACAAACCCAGGCCCCTCTTAACGCTCTTCTGACAGGTTCAGTCAAGGCCTCACATCCTGTTGACCTCACTGGAAAAGCACTTACAGCTTTTGAGCAGTCCAAAGCGAGCCTCAGTAACGCTGCACTACTGGCACACCCAGACTGTGAATCAAAGCTAGCTCTTGTCACAGATGCGTCTGATTTAGCTTTGGGTGCTGTCTTACAGCAATATAAGAACGAATTATGGCAACCTCTGGCATTTTTCTCGAGGAAACTCAGTCCTTCGCAGCAGAAGTACTCACCCTATGACCGTGAGCTGCTGGCCATTTATGAAGGCATTAAGTACTTCCGACATATGCTCGAAGCCAGGCACTTTACTATCTATACCGACCATAAGCCGCTGTGCTTTGCGTTCCACGAGCGTAAAAACAGCTGCTCTCCACGTCAGTATAGGCACCTCGACCTCATCTCTCAATTTACGACTGACATCCGACATATATCTGGCAAAGATAACGTCGTTGCCGATACTTTAAGTCGTATCGAAGAGCTTCAGAAACCGGTAGAGCATGAAGTGCTGGCAAAAGCTCAAGCTTCTGACCCTGAGCTGACTCGACTTCTCACTGAAGAATCGTCCCTGCGGTTTAAAAAGATGACCCTGGACGGTAGCCGAACTCCATTGTATTGCGATGTAAGTATGTCCATACCTAGACCATTCGTGAGCAAATCGCTTAGAAAGCAAATCTTTGACACCTTGCATTCTTTGAGCCACCCTGGTGCAAATGCGACAGCTAAGCTTGTAGCACAAAGATATGTCTGGCCAGGTGTACGCAAAGATTGCCGCGAATGGACACGATCGTGTTTAGCATGTCAACGAGCGAAGGTAAATCGTCACGTGTCAGCTCCTGTGGGCACGTTCAATTTACCTCGGGCCAGGTTTACACAGGTCCATATTGACCTTATAGGTCCCCTACCACCGTCCCACGGTTACCGTTACTGCTTGACAGCCGTTGACCGTTTCACACGGTGGCCAGAAGTTGTGCCAATCGCGGATATAACGGCAGAAACCGTTGGTCAGGCACTAATATCCGGTTGGATCGCAAGGTTCGGATCACCGATCGACATTATCACGGACCGTGGAAGCCAGTTTGAATCCTATCTATTTCAATATTTGTCCAAAATAATAGGATTCAAACACCGCCGTACCACGGCTTATCATCCGGCTTGTAATGGCCTCGTCGAACGGTTTCACCGCCAATTGAAGGCCGCTATAATGTGTCACGCGGATTCTAATTGGACGGAAGCGTTACCCTTAGTCTTACTCGGCATCCGTTCGGCATTTAAGGAGGATATGAACGCCTCCTCTGCCGAACTTCTTTATGGCGAGCCTTTGAGACTACCGGGTGAGTTCTTCGAAACCCTCGACAGCGGTACCACTGACGTAACTGTTTTCACCGCTCGTTTACGTACGTTTGCTGAGAAGTTGCAACCAACTCCAGCGTCACGTCACAACAAAAGCAAAATCTTTGTTTATAAGGACCTTGCTTCTTCTAGCCACGTCTTTCTTAGAGAAGACGCGGTTAGAGGGGCACTTCGTCCTGTATACTCAGGCCCGTACCAAGTCATGGAACGGGGTGACAAGGTTTTTAAATTACTGGTCAAGGGAAAACCAGTTACGGTATCAATAGACCGCCTTAAACCGGCCTACATGCTCGTTGACTCCCCTTCGCCCGACCAAATAGTACCATTACCGGAGAAACTAACTCCGCCAAACTCACCGGTCAATATATTACCGGAAATACCAACTTCAGCAACCCCACCAGTTAGAACCACTCGTTCTGGTAGGCAGGTGCGTTTTCCAAATTTTTATCGTCCGTAGTGACGGCCTCTGGAGGGGAGTGATGTAGGCGTTTATCCTACTCCTTCCTTTACTTAATACAATTTACATGTTTATAAATTATGTACACAATATATTTATTTACATAAATTACCTACATAATATTTATATATAATAAAATAACATAATAAGACACACCTACATTAATTTCATACATTACAATATTTACACATAACATTCCACATACTGGAATCGCTAATCGCTCGCGCCTATGGCCTAACGCCTTGCACCGCGAAACCGGTTCGTAGCATCGCCGCGGCTGTCGGCCGCGCCGACCCGCGCGCGCTCCGCTGCGGTCTCCAGTCGCTTACCTACTATCGCTACGTAATTGTGTCGCTCCGCGCCGCCATCGTACGATCACTTTTGTAGCTTGTTGTGTCGTTTAAATATTGCACGTAGCAACCTACGAATGTTGCGATATATGTATGCTGACAAATATAACCCAATCTCTCAACTATTGAAGTGTTTTACCTCATCCCACTGGACCTGGACTAGTCTACCTTTAGCTTAATTATTTTTTTTTACTGATTGTCCATCAGCAAATAAAGCCAATCATAGATGAACATTTTTATTTTTTAATTCGCAAGAACCGTCATACTAAGTCTCTTAGATTAACTGGGATACCAGTATAAAGTACTGATTCCGAAGTGCGTGAAGTAATTTGCAGTTAATGTTAGTTAATATTTTTATTATCAATTCTAGAAACTTTCCAAGTGAGCTTTTATGAATTTTTTATGGTTACGATGTAACTTCAATGACTGCTTTCGAAGAACATCTAAAAAGAGTTACCTACTTTATATCAGGGAGATAAGTCGATTTACGGGCTTAAGGGCGTAGTATTTATATTTATACGCCCGTGTTCCAATAAACATTGTTTATTATATCCTGTATTCGTTGCCAACTTGGGAATTAAAGCTGCGAGCTTCAAGTAGCGGTATTCTTTTGTTTTCTTCTATCTTTAGCGCAAAACTTGTCCACGTTAGCGTTTTATTTATCTACTTTTATTTGAAGACTACTGCGTTTATAGTCACTTATTATTAAGCTTAATGCTTAAGCTGATCTAGATCATTTCTGTCATTCATTCGGAACCTTTGACTCTAGATAAAACGTCTGAACACAAAGACTCTAATGTGACGAGTGAATTCATTAATGAATCAAATCCAAAGTTGTTGGCTTTAGGCATCATTCAATCGCGCTCCGAATGAACGAAAAATGAAACGTCTGAGCGCAGAGAGAGCGTTCACTCGGGTTCGGCCATTTTGTCTCGCGTCCTGTAGCGGACAGACGCCGCCCGTCACCACGTATTTTTTTTTAGGTATTATAGCGACAAAATGGTGTTCAAGTGGAATGAAGAAAACACGCTGCTGTTTTTGGAGCATTTCAAAAATTATCCATGTCTTTGGGACCACAAACTTGACGAACACAAAGACAAAGTGATGCGAGACATTGCTATGAAATCTCTTATCAATGATTTGGACTTAGAAGTGACTGAAGGAGATATCAAACGCAAAATAAAGACAATAAGGACCCGCTTTACAACAGAACTTACTAAAATTAAGCAATCAACTAAAAGTGGCTGCTCTCCCGACGATGTGTATGTACCTTCCCTGTATTGGTTTAAACAAGCAGATTTTTTAAGCAATGTATGTGTTCCGAGGAGTTCAGCAAATTTCGTAAGTAACTACTACCTAGCTACCTATTTTTAATCGACTTCAATATAATAGGAGGTTCTATGTTCGCCTGTATGTATGTTTTTTTATGTACCTATGATCACCGATTTTATTTTTTTTATTTTTATTTGATACGTGGTCTCTCGAGGTTTTTTATTTGAAAGGTGGTCTCTCGAAGTGGTCCCATATTAATTTGAAGTCGGTTGTATTTTTTTTAAAGTTACTTGTTCTGTTTCGATTTATTTCGAATTCTATCTCACAGGCTATATCCCAGCAGTGGGATGGAGTATTTTTTTTCTTCCTCTCGCTTTTACTTTAAGTAATCTGTAACAATACGTTACATAACATTTACAGGTTATTCCAGTAACCACGAAGGATCCAGAGCTAAAGCCACAAGAGAATACAGACACACGTGAACAAAATAATTCTCAATCTGCTAGTGGTAGACGGCAGACACCACGTTTTAGTGTAAAGCCAATCAATCGCAAAAGACAGAATGATAGGCCGATTGACAAAGCTACCAAAGAATTAAAAACAATATGTGACCAAAACCAAGTAGAACCTGAACACGAATTTGATTTGTTTTGCAAAAGTTTAGCATTACAACTCAAGAAAATGCCCCTCGACAGGGCGTTAATATGTCAAGAAAAACTTCAATCTGTTATGACTCAGGAACGACTATCACACATTTGTTCAATGTCATCGCTTGAATGAATTTGCTCCGAATCAAATTCTCAATCCCCATATTCTATCATATAAGGTGACTGCACCTTCAAATGAGATAAATATAACACCTTTGTCATTTGTCATATTTGTCATAAATTAAACATTATGCCACACGCCTATTGTATACGTACGCCTAATATCACTCCCTCGACTATTTTTTTTAAGATAAAATAGTACCTACTAAGTGATAAATAATATATTACTTAAAATACATAAGTGTTATTTTTTTTATAATTGTTAAGAGAAACGGCCGATATTAAGTCCTGGATATTCCACGTTTCAAGCACATTTTTTAATGCGATCGATCATTAGTCTAAAGCTGAATCACATTTATCGGAGCAAAAATATGGCGGTTACGCAGATTCAAGTCAAGCTTCGATTTTTGAAGTTTTTCTCAGATTACTCTAATAGTATCGAAATTTATATTTTTATATAAAACCATAGAAAGTTCTCCGAAATACTATTAATGCATAATTTTCTAATCTTTTATCATATATATCAGATATTATCTTTAATGCATAATTTTTTTAAGTGCTGTAATTAGGACATAATTGGAAAAAAAAAACATTAGATTATATTAGATTATTGTTTCGGTATATTTTTCTATCGAGGAAAGTATAATTAATCGTGTTTTCAGCCATAGACGTTACTAAGCCGGATGTTCGTCTGTAACATACATTTTTTTATGGCATTACATATAGTAATTTGACAAAAAAACATTCATTTTTCTAGGGGCAACTTTGGAATATAGAACCTTTAAGGCAGGCGGAACCGATATTAGGTGCATTTACGTTACTTTTAATTTGCCGTGTGAGCGTGATATGAAAGAAAATAAGAACATTTATTCGAGTGAGCATTCACCCGGGTGAGCATTCACCCGGGTGAACCGTCCGTCATAGGAACCATTAAAGGTGGGACATTTAATGATTCCTATGACGGACGAGACTAACAAATAAAATCTTAATTAACGGGAGAACACCAGTTTTTTTATACATCGTTGTTGACAAAGAAAACAAGCTGACTCGCCGGGTCGTCCCAAGAATATGGCGCCATAATTAAAGGCAGAAATGTAAATTACAGCAAAGTATGACAAGGCCTTTGTTTACGTCTCTCAGCTACTGAAGAAATAACTTGGAACGTTCTCAGACGACGGTATTTCGTAAGGACGAATAAAGAGTAACAGGAGAGGAGAGGTAGGTAACGTATTTCTATAAATCTTCGTTAGGCGTAAGAAAGACGAATTCAGGAGCTGAAAGTTACGGTGATCATTTCCTGGGAAGGTTTACCTTCGTATCACGTTAAGCTGCTGGTAATAAACCTTCAGTTGAGATAAGGTGTGAAGCGACGAAAGTTTTATCAACTTATGTGTACCACCAGAAAAAACCGGCCAAGGGTTCCATGCTGCCACACGATATTTTTATTATGTAAAAATTGATCGAGTTTTGAGTTTAGGATCCTTAGTACGTCCCTGATACGCACTTGACCAGTTTTCAATTCTCATCATTGATATAATGTTTTCTCCCTATGGGAGGACTTTGTCCAGCAGTGGACGTCTTCTGGCTTATGATGATTTATGTTTCCTTTAAGATTGATATAGGTACCTATGTCGTACCTATGTCAGTTACTATATTCTGTTTAATGTTTCTATGTATTGATTGATCAGTCTTTAACTTTTATTATACTTCTGGGCAAGGGAATAGGCATACTCTCTAAGGGTGACTCGATTCCCAAGCCATGCAAGCATGTAGTCCTGATTTAAAATGTTATCTTGTATAAACCGACTTGCCTAATATAGCGAACATGTTATAATAATGGTCAATAAAGAATCTGAATCTGCCAAGCGTGGGGATTATGGCAACTCCTCTCTATTAAGGGGGAAGCCTTCGTCCAGCAATGGACTGGCTGATGAGCATAGACATACATAGTAATCATTGCTGATGAGTGAGTGAACGAGATGATATTCCACCAAGGTTTCACGGTGACCGGAGCGGGTTCGCGGATTCACGTACGTACGACATTTAATCTCTAATCATTAAGTCTCTGGACAATAAGCAGGTTAGGTTTTATGTATGATATACTAACCAATTAGTACTAATGAGAAGTACGAAGCCCGTGTAATATAGGCATGGAATAGAAGTCCTTAGTTTGTGGCTTTTTATGAAATGTCATGACGAGACGTACCTGGTGGTAAGCATCACGGCTGCACATAATAACAGCAGTACCAGAATTGTAAACTTGCGAACAAAATCCTGCGCCACACTGCACTGCGCTCGTCGCGTCGCCCCGAGATAGGAATTAGACGTAAAATTTCTTCATGCCCAGTTTACAATGGCTTAGTAAAAGGGTCTCATTGAACACGGTATACATACGAAACCCTACCAACATTTCCGTCAGTGACATGGTTGTTAATGGTTACAAGAAAAGCAACTTCTGAGGTTGACAACTATTAGTCATGGGTTGGTCATGGAGTCTGTTGGGCAGGCCATTGAGCACGACACACGACAGTTACGGTTACGCAATTCATATTCTGGTACAGATGAGCCAACAGTTTGTACGAATGCCGGATTTGTAGTGGATGTCACTCATCGAGTTTCTAGGAAGTGCTACGGATCTTAGATCGGACTTACGGACCTAACGCAATGCCGTTGCCCCACATCGATTTGTATTGTTAGCTGTGTCGGTATTCCGTGCTGACGTCATTTGTAAATATTGCTTCAGAATGAATGGATAGCAGGTCCTATTTTATAATCTGTGGATAAGGTCAGTCATGATAACGGGTTTTGTAAAGTTCGTGGAAATGTAACGTTTGCACCGTAAACGTACAACGTCTTCTTGTGTCATATAAGGCGTAGCCATTCTCGGCCGGGATTTTGTACTCATATGTCCAACGTATGACGGAGTGACGTTTTTTTAGCTGACTTGTACATTCTGTAAAGAAATGTAGGTAGGTACTACTTAGGTACTTAGGTTACTATTGCTGAAACGAATTATTGATGACTGCCATATAAATCCAAGTATTCGATAAAATTGGATCGGGGAGGGAGAGAATGGCGCCTTGATTGACTGGAATGTTCTGTTAGGTTTATCCAGAAGGATTTATCATAGATCCTGCTGTTGTTAGTAAGCCACTATGAAAACACTTCAGTTTTCCTTAGTCTGTGCTTCAGACCATGTTAAACGTCGCGTCGGCTTCATAAAGTCGGTGTAAAACAACGATGGGGTCGCGTAAAGGTCGATAGCCATATAATTTGCGACAGGATAGTGTCTAAACTTAAAACTTCTTTAGATTGGTATTTTGATTGGGTTTGGTGTGGTTTTCGACCATGGTATGGTATATACATCTTCATCTTCTTTCTTTCTTCTTCTTCTTCATCTTCTGTAGAGATATTTGTAAAACTTCTCAATAGGTATCTTGTTGATCTATTTAATTTGAGATAGGAAGCTTGCATTACTGTTTATCTCATTTTATTCTTTTGTAGTTAGTTACCTAGTTACTTTATAGACAATAGACAATTGTTTAATTGTGGCAAAAAAATTAAACAAAAAACTATTATATTGAACACAATAAAGTAAAAAAAATTTTTTTTAAATCTTTTGTCACAAACCGGTCCAACTCAACACGATGCCAGTTGTGAACAACCGGCGCTGGTCTTCCGTTGGGCCCGGCAGGTTTCACTTTCATTACTTGCTACCTTTTTCGAGGATCGAAGCAGCTCTAGTCAAAAAGGATATAAACACTACGAATAAGTGTAGTGTAATAAGGCGATGGGTGTAGATACTACCTACTAGGGTATTTGTGTTTTCAGTGGTTTACCTAGTCGGAATAAATTAAGCAGGAACCTACCTAGCTAGGTGCATCGCTTTTGATTTCATACACACCTGGTTTAATTCTCCTCGCGGTAGCTTTTGAAATATTACACCTTGTTTCCTAGGTAGACGCCTAGTCTTGTTACAACCGCCGAAGCGTCGTGAAAAGCGCGTAAATCTCAGGTAACTAATTTAGTTAGGCTTCTGTTACCGGTTATCGGCGACACTGTGTTGAAATTGGATATTTTATGACCGCGGTTGGATTTTACGTGAATGAATGTGCAAGTGTCTGGCTCAGATCACTAGGACGGTGATAGTGGATAGGTATGGTTATTTAGTTCTAGAGATTTAATGGGTCTTTAGTTCTGAGAGATTAGACAAATAGACAATCGTTTTATCGTTTCGATCGTTTTTTTTAGACGTTAAGAAATCGACAGATAACATTAGACGAATTTTTGTTTTGATTAGTCGCTAGTCTAGTTGCAAGTCGCAACCTAGCCGCTTCTCTTCGCTGCGATCGCCTCCGTGGAAACCCACCCTAACGTTGGGTAGGTAGTATGTTTACGTGTCTGCGGGGCTAAAGTGGATACTTTAGCCTCGCTACGCGGAGCGAAAGGAACCAATTCTTCCTCGCAGCGGCACGTAAAATCGTATACCTACACACCACGGGAACAAGTAAAGAATGTCTCAGATCTCATGAGATCCGAGACATTATTTACTTTTGCTCCCTAGGTGAGTAATCTAGGTAGGTACCTACTATTAAATATTTCGGTGCTGGCAACCTAGATAAATCTGTTAGTCATCTGAAGGGGACAAACATGTGAAGTTAGCTATGCAATGATTCTATGAAGGTAGGTAAGGTATGTCTAAGTAGTTATGTTACCTATTAGTGATGGTGGATCACATTTAGAAATAGGACTATAGGTACGTAACTAGGTATATCCACCAAAATCTTGACCAAACTCCAAACTAGGTAGGTACCTAGATCAGCTTCATAAGCCTAATCACCTAGGTAGGTAGGTAGATATCTCTGGCGTTGTTTGAAGTCCATACCTAGTTATCCAGATAAGAGGGATTCCACTGAGGTCGAATGCTTGAGCAAATGACTCAGCATTGATCTTGATCCGGATAGTCTTGTCTGTCGTGTTTGAGAACAAGTTCCGTTTACTAACTGGTGTTTATTCTGTGGTTCCGTCAACTGTTTTGTTCTTGCGGACTGACTCATGCGCATTTTTATATGTAGTAGGTAGATTTTGTTAGCGAAGGGGTCGTTAGTTAGTTTAATGTGAAGTAGGTAAACTTCCTAATTCAATTTTTTTTGCGGTGGAAAATATTTAGAACATGGATAAGGGTTAACAGGTCATAGACCTAAGTTGCCGAAAGACCACCGGCTGTGAAGGTCAATGACTTTTGGCATGAATTGTTATTTTAAATCCGTTATGGTTGCATTCAGCACACATATTTATTATTAAAGCTACATAAGTACTTATTTATTTTCATAAGTAATTCATGTTTTATAAGTCAAAGAGAGTTTAAATCTTCTATTTTTCTGTATAAGTAAATAAAATAAATTATACTACATTGCAAGATTTTCCAGGGCTCGTTCGTAATTTTGTGCGCAGGACACGAAACCCGCCCGCTCCCAAAAATACTGTCCCGCAAAAAAAGTGCAGCGAATTAGAAAAATAACAATTGAACCCCACAGTAATAGAATACCAACAGCTAGCAGCGAGCCAATGGCCCTGTCGCGAAATAAGAGGGCTACATCAGTGTTACAGGGCGAGCAACGCAACTCGTGCACTTTGTGGGGCGGTGTGCGCCGACCTAGGAAAAGCTATCGCTAGTAACACACAGAAAAAATAACAAGCTTTATAAATAACTAATTAGGCACCAAACTTGAATTTTTCATTCATACTTTGTACTTACCCTCGTAAAATCAAAAAAGCCCGATGAATGTATTGATCACATGTGTATGTACACAAACCTTACAAAGTCCAACACAGGTTATTCGATCACTCAAACTATCACCAATTTTTTGTAAGTGTATAACAAATGATTACTATTTAATTTAACTAACGCGGCTGCAGTTTATAATATTAAAGTCACAATGAATTACAATTTTACCAAACAATCGCACGACACAACTCTCACAACATCCACTTTGCGACTGAACTCATAGAGTAAGTAACGTTGAACTAAACTGACCGAACGAACCGACTGAATGAATTGACTAAGTGAGTAGAGTGAGTGAGTGAATTGAATAGCGAGGCAGAGTAGTGTTAACACTCGATCGAATATGGTGCGACCGGACCACGAATTTGGTTCGCTGTCGGACCAAATCCCAACGTGTGGCGAGCAGGACCCTTATCATGGACGTTCGTGATTCTGATTGCGAGCGTGCGCGAGCGGGAGGGCGCATGGCGCGAGTAAGTTCGTACGAGCGGGATGGCATGCTATCGCAATCAGAATCGCGAACGTCCATGATAAGGGTGCAGTACCCCGAACATTAACGTCCTTACCTAAAATAATCTCGATTCTCTTAGTCACTGCTTAAACTTCTCTGTCCTTTTCTAGCACGTGCAGCTTCACGTCAGAGAGAAGATGGCAGAGCATCTTAAGCAGTGACTAACATTAGAAAAGTTTTTTAAATAAGGCCGTTATATTATTAATATTGGTCCAGCAGGCTAATCATGTAACTGTTCGGGATCGCGATTTGTCATAATTGTCACTTGTCACAGTCACAGCTTCACGGTATCACGGAGGGATTTCTGTCGCTATCGTTACCGAACGAATGCATTGATTTCCTAATTAAGTTAAGCAAATCCGTCGGTCTTTAGGCGTTTTGTCCTGCCCTGCAAGTTTTGGCGGGACAGTGACAAGTGACATTTATGACAAATCACGATCCGAATCGCGACACCGTAAAGTTACATGATTATATTGCGGCTGGTGCGCTCCGTCGACACATCGAACATGGTGCGCCCGCACCGAATTCGATGGTCTAGACGACGCACTCAACCGTTTGGTGGTTCAGTCCAGTGTTTCCACTTTTAAGGATTTCTCCCTTTTTACGGAATAATTACCAATATTATGTAAGGCTTAGAGAGTTTTGGGGAAAAATCGTAATCGTCGTGTGGTAATCCTTTTGTTCATGTTTTTTTAAACAAACTAGGTAAAAACCAAAATTGAAAGTGGAAACACTGGTTCAGTCATCACTCTGCTTCCGCTCACGCACAGTATATTACTCTGCTCTATACGCAACACGTTGCGAAGTCTCACGTGAATGTAAATCTCGATATTTAAATAGATTTTTGGCCAATTCTCTCCTTTTTATTTTTTATCTTTGGCGCAGATGTTGTATTGTAGCAACAATAGTTGCCAAAATTATTGTATTTTTTCTGGTTTTGTTAAAGTCAGAGGCATAATGCATGAAGTGTTTGTCCACTGCTAGTAGAGGAACAAATGGACGGGGCGGACGGTCTGGAGTACGGTGCGATCGTCTGTTGTGAAATAGCGCACCGCAGGGTGCGTTGGTGCTGCCGCACCATGTTCGAACGTGTCTTAATGCTTTGAAATAGAGCACCGCAGGGTGCGTTGGTTCGGCCGTACCATGTTCGAAAGTGTGTTAATGCTTTTTAACAAAACTAAACCAATGAATCTCAAAAAGAGCGAATGAAAATGCGCGAGTATGAAATGCCCATGATAGGCTGATTTTTAGGTTGTTTTATGCGCCATCTTATGACAAATATATAAACTAGTAAAAATTGCCATCTGTTGGCAAGTAGCTAAACTATCTACATCTGTCAAAATGTTGCTTCATTAGCTCGCTAGATGTCACTATACTTTTGTTTCTCTGTCTACGTGTGCATCGATTGGTTCAGGTATCCGGTCCGGATTCATTATCTGTGAATCGTATGTTGCCAACTTCACTCTGATACTCGTTGCTTGTTGTGCTGTCAAAATTTGTCATTTGCAAATACGTCAAAAATGGAGGAGGAACGTCTTTTCGACGAGCGTGTTTCTATTCGGGAATCAGCCCGGCCTCTAAAAAAATACGGGAGTACATGCAACCACATGAAGAGGAACGAAGAATACATTAAACACGTGATGGCAAAAGGTGATACTTTGCAAGGGATCGCCTTGAAATATGGTGTAACAGTAAGTGTAGATACTTCACAACAAATATGTTATTATTTCTTAATAGATCCTTAAAAATCATTACTGGTGTTGTTTATCCATTTCTTCGTTCATTGTAGATGGAGAAGATAAGGAGAGCGAATAGATTATTCGCCACGGACAGTTTGTTTTTGAGGGAGTATCTCTTGATACCTGTCACCAAAGACTCGCCTTTCTATGAGAACGGAGAGCGGGTAATGGAGCCCGCGCCACCTAGTCACCGTGCCTCTATCGGCGGCATGCCCAGTGGAAGCTTCACTCCTGGCAGTCCCGACGAGAAGAAGACATTCGACGAGTTCCTGAACAGATTAGACTCTTCACTAGCTGATATCAAAAAACATGTCGAGAAGACGAAGGAAAATAGCGAGTGAGTACCATCAGCATTCTAAAAAAACGCACTTAGATGCTGTACTAATTATACGGAGACCTATATTTTTTTTAAATTTAATAATGGGCTTGTGTTTGACTACCATCACACTTGATGCTAAACCAACTTTAGCCCCATTTTTTCCCCATTTATTTGTAAGCAAAAGTAATGACGCTAAGATAAGGATACAAATAAGTATGCCTTGTTCTCTTGGGATAATAACAGGTGGATACAATTGTATCGCATCTTAACTGAAGTGGACCATGCAAGACATGATCTAATGTTGTCTAGGTATCCATGTCCAGTAGAATAAGATTTGACAGACAGGCAGACCGCTGGCCCCAGTCTTATATAATCTATGCAATATTTCCTTAATAACTAGTAACACATGAATATAGTTAGACAACTGACAAAAACAAAGTCGTTCGAGTTAGTGTAGTAGTGTAATTAATTACAATAATAAGTTTTAGTGTAATACAGTGCAAGTGCTGACCTTGAAGAACACACAATCAAAGTGACTTCCCCTTAATAGAGACAATAAGAAACGTATTATTGGACACATTCTTAGTAATATATAACATACCTAGTAGCTTAAGTTAGAACCAAATTAGTTATTAGCCTATTTAAGCTAGATTGTAATAAAATTAGGGTGACCAAATAAAAATGGCGCCATTATAAAAAAATATTACTACAAAAAAACCTAGGTAATTCTTCCAATTCTGAATGGGGGTGAGGAGTCCTGCACTGACGTCCCGCTTGGGGTGTATGGTGCGTGCCTCCCTACCAGCCTACCCAAACCAACCGAGCTCCTTAAAATACCGGAGCACCGCTTTGGGTCGTTGGCATAATAGGGTAAATGACTGATGTTTATATCATTGAAACCAATAGCTTTGATGAAGAATTTAAGTAAATATAGTATGTTTATTGAAAAAATAATTTAAATAGGTTAATAATGTTCTGATATATGAGCGTTTAAAGGAGACTACTCTGTCCCTTTCCCACAAAACATCTTACTTGTCAGAATAGAATTTATATGGCGTACAGAGAAGTGACATCACGATTTGCTGTTTCGCCTGTCTGTCTAGCATAATAATAATAATAAATATCGGTGGACATTAATTTCACACAGCGCCATCTAGCCCCAAACTAAGCAAAGCTTGTAATATGGAAACTAGATAGCTGATAGAATACTTATATACTGTTTGTTTTGTAAATACATACTTATAATACATACTACATCCAGACACAGAACAAACATCTATGTTCGCCACACAAATGTTTGCCCTGGGTGGGGATCGAACACACGCCCTACAGCTCTGAAGGCAGGCATGCTACCGACTGAGCTATAAGGTAAAATAAAATGCAAGCAAATGTAAGCATGATATTAAAATGCTTATAAGTTGCTTATCTTTGATCAGATATTCATTTTCTTTTCATTAATCAGCTATATTTATGGGCCACATTTTAATAGGACAATAAAAAAAATACCAGTCATCTAGCCTATTGTTCCACCCCTATTGCGCCAGGTGTTATGGTGCATGCTTCAAGTTGAGTTTCCTTCCTTCCTTCCCGATTTTATCTGTATGCTTTCTGTGGCCTCGCATTGCAATAGCACATACTCTACAGTCTCGTTTTCTTGTAGACACCCCCGGCACAGCGGACTGTCTGTAGCTCCAATTTTGTGCAGATGGTAATTGAGGTCACAGTGGCCTGTAATGACACCTACCATAAAGCGTAGGTCCGACCTGGGTAGCTTAATTAATGTGTTGGTAACTTTTCTATCCATTGAAAGAAAGAAGACTAGTCATTCTTATTAAGTAAGTTGATTGTGGACCGGGCATTTTTTTTTGAAGTATTTCAGTAGCACAAACAAGATAGGTGTAGTTGTTGAAGCAATGATTCTGGGGTATGCAATTATTTGCTATTTGATAAAAGCTTTGTATGTGTTCTATCTGTGACTCTATTGTATAATTTAAAACCTAAAGCCTCTGACATGAGCCACTCAGTCTATACACACTTACATAACGGACAGAGACCGCAACATCTTTAGCTCTGTTGTATTAATTTTAGTTTTAAGTTAACTGAACTGGCCCCATTTACAATCATATTAATGAAAATTACAGCAATTAAGGTCGCAAGCCCCGATATCAAATTTATCTACAAATATTGTAGCTATAGATTTGACCTGATGTTTCCCCACATCGTAAATTATTAATACGATATTGTACCACTCTGTGATAACATCTGTCTGTGTAAACACGTTGAAGTTCAGAAATTGCTCTTGAGATAACCAATATTATGTTTAATTAATGATAACCACGACATTTGGCCAGCGTTAACTGGAAATAGAGAATTATATTCTACCACAGATGAAATAATAGTGCTGATTCTACTAGGTATAGGCAATAGGGTAGATGACTGATGATTATATCGTTGAAACCAATAGCTTTGATGAAGAATTTAAGTAAATATAGTATGTTTATTGAAAAAATAATTTGAATCGGTTAATAATGTTCTGAAATATGAGCGTTTAAAGTTTTTTTAGAGACAACTCTGTCCCTTTCCCACAAAACAAAAAATGACGTCACGCCTTACTTGTTAGAATATAATTTATATGGCGTACAGATAAGTGACGTCACGATTTGCTGTTTCGTCTCTCTGTTTAGCATGATATTAAAATACTTATAAGTTGCTTATTTTTGATCAGATTTTAATTTTCTTTTCATTAATCAGCTATATTTATGGGCCACATTTGAATAGGACAGTAAAAAAAACCAGTCATCTAGCCTATTGAATGAGAAGAAAAGCAAGTTAACCTTTGCCAGATATTTAACCGCCAATCAGTAGAGTGCAACGTGGAAGCATTACCGTGTTTCGGTTTGAAGGGCAGTATTACCAGATAAATTATTGGGCTTGATGAGCACAGTGCAGTGTAATGCAGGATTTTGTTCGCAAGTTCATAATTCTGGCACTGCTACTGTTATGGGCAGGCGTGATGCTGGTCACCAGGCGAAAAAACGTCTCGTCTCGTCTTTCCATTACATAAAATAAAATAAATTGCTTGTTTAATGGTAAGACAAACAAATGGCTCGTCTGATGGTATGAGTGACATTCTTGCTGTTAGCAGTGCAGTGACGCTCAACATTTTTTTTTATGCTATCAAGTGACGAGACGAGTAAGGCGTTCGCCTGGTGGTAAGCGTCACACCTGCCACGAACAGTAGCAGTGCCAGAATTGTGAACTTGCGAACACAATCCTGCGCCGCACTGCACTGCGCTCGTCACCCTGAGATATTAGATGTTAAATCTCTTCATACACAGTAATTTCTCTGGTAACATTGCCCTTCAAACCGGAACACAGTAATGCTTGCACACTACTGCTTGGCGGTTGAATAACTGGCAAAGGTGTGGTACTTCCCCAGGCGGACTCTGCAGTAGAGTCCTACCACTACAAAAAACTATGATTTCGTGACGCAGTGGGATCGAAGTGCCATAAGCTATTCGCCAAGAATTTATACATCGTCTTCGTGCTAGCACCTTTACTTAATTGTTTCATACATACATCAACAGCCGGAAGACGTCCACTGCTGGACGAAGGCCTCTCCCTTAAAGGGAAGTGTTGCCATAATTCCCAAGCTTGGCAGGCGGCTTGGGGATCGCAGAATGGTTATCACCGTTAAATGAGAGGACGCTGCTGCCCGTCCTCCGGTGGTTCTGGATGCAGTTTTAGGACATACCCAGTTCCCCAGGACATACTTAATTGTTTACCCGTAAATCGCAAATGTAGTCTATCGTTGTACATTTTTGGACACTGGGACAACATAATGTGAACGCTAACGCCCGTGCTTCATATTGTACACTTACAAATGCTATATATGAAGATTGATTTAACTAGTTAGTGGAGTAAGTAAGGAAAACAGATTTTTTTTATAATATATCTAGAGATTTTGTAAAAGTAAAAATTTACTATGGTACCTATACATTTTACCTAGATAATAATACGCTTTAAAAAAAAATACAACCGACTTTATCTTCGAATACCTGGATGACATCTTCATATTTTCTAGTAATTTTGATTTAAAAACCAAACTACTGAACCGATTTCTATAACATTTATATGGGACCACCTCTAAAGTATTATCTACCAAACAAAAAAAGAATCATCAAAATCAGTCCATAATTGGCGGAGTAATCGCGTAACATACATACAAAAAAAATACATACAGTCGAATTGAGAACCTCCTTTTTTGAAGTCGGTTGAAAAGAGAATAAGTCTAAACAATACCCGAAAATTTTATAACAATATTTTGTTAATGTTGTCTGCATTTTCTTATCACTATTGATAACTAAAGGCTAAATGCAAACATTTTAACAGATCTAGAAACAATACCGCAAATTATCTGAAATAAAACGTAGCCTATTTATTTCTCCTGAGAGCCTCCTTAATCGGTAAAACTCGATAAAAAACGGTATTTTCTTTAATTCGTCAAAGGAATCATCTATACCGACACGTCAAATAAGCGACATAGAACGGTACTCGCGCTGCAGATACTAGCCGGCAAAACTGTAAAAAATCTAATGATTATTTTTCTCGGGCTTGTGATCTGAGGACAGAATAAATCATAGTTTCTACGACCTGAGTCATTCAAGGTCTGCGCCACTTTATATACACCACTTTCACGGCAGTCTTGTGACCAGTGCCTTTCTTTGTGCCTACGTCGTTTACGTGTTTAGGTTTCTTTTCAACCGACTTCAAAACAGGAGATTCTGAATTGGCCTGTATGTTGTGTTTACTCCGCCAATTATTAATTGATTTTGATGATATTTTTTTTGTTTGATAGCTCATAATACTTCAGCGGTGGTCCCATATAAATGTTATCAATTTGGATTATAAATCAAAATAACCGGAAAAAAATAAGTCATCCAGCAACCTAGTCAAAATTTAAGTCAGCTGTTTAAACAAATAAGTATTATTTTGGTTGTGGTGGCGGCGATTGTAGTTGGTCTGTTAATACATAGGCCTTTTCTATATTCTTGCAAAGTTTTTTGCAGTTCGATGTTTGGTTGGAGTCGATGGAAGTTAACCTTTTGACCGCCACGGCATAATTACAACCCCCGCCGCCGCGCCGTGGCCTATACGTTAAGATACGAAAAACTATAAATAGGTAGATCAGATATCGATAACTGAGCATGTTTCTATAAGCCATATTTTATGACGACTATAGACGTCGTTGGCGTACACCGTACAGGGTCCGCTAGCGCTAGTCAAATATTGGTAACATTAGCTGTTAAAAGGTGGGTTATTCACCAAGTGGACTCGAGGGGCTGGACACGCGTGTGTCCTGTTGGTGAAACTCAAAATTGGTACAGACTGATTCAAACTGGCCGCTGTGAAGTGCGCTGCAAGCGAGACTTTGCGATTGTACGCACACCACAGGCCTAATTTTTGCTACTGCGCAGCGTCTTGCGCCTAAGTTCACAGCCGCCATTAAGTTTGAATCAGCCTATATCACTCGTTATTTCGTCATCTGGCTAGAATTTTTCTTGTCCAGATAGTGAAATTTGCAATAAATTATATCTTTGTTCAACCATAGCCTTTCAGCACTGTTGCGGTTTTCCTTGAGATTAGCATCCTATTTTGGGGATTGGGGAAGAAGTAACAACATTTAACCATAATGCATAACCTGAATGTACATTCCAATAAGAAAAGATATTGCTCACTTATTAGAATCTGTATAGGTACCCAATAATAATACCGCATTTTTTTTTATAGGTATTAATTTGTTTGTAACTTTGTTTTAGTAAACATGATGCAGATAAATTCAGTTTGTTCTTATGCTGGTCAGTTACAGGCGTACAAATGTTTGCAAGCATGTGAGGGCCGTCAGATATTCATTCGCAAACACAGCGAATATTATTATTATATATATACACGCGCTTTGATATGAGTCAAAAAACCGACACAGCTTGGAAAATCGCGAATGCAGCAAAAACTTTGCATAATCATTTGCGAATGTCGTCCTACACTAAGACTTGTGGGTTGGCGTATTCGTGCGAATGTAAGTGACCAGAGTTGGACAATTTCAAATACCAATTTAGTTTGAAAAGCTAGGTAAATTTCTTAATTATCTTTTCAATAGCCAGTTCCTAATTATCTCTTTTCTCCGTTTTTAATTCTTATACCTACCGAATGTGGCTTATCTTGCGACCTTCAACCAATTTAACTAATCAAAGGCGCAAACGAATTGACACTTATTTTCCAGTAGTTTTAATCGTCGCTTGTCGAATGTCTGGTTTTATAAGTTGCTATTATTATTTTTTACATATTTATTTGACTTTCATAAATTTAAGTTTTTATTGAAATTTATGATAGTCAATATTTTTTAATTTCATAAATTTAAAATATAAAAATATTATAAAAAACCTAATATTAAAATATATTATTACAATTTATTTTTATTATTAGGAGATCTAGGTATGTCCTAAAACTGCATCCAGTACCACCGGAGGACGGGCAGCAGCGTCCTCTCTGTTTACGGTGGTGAATATTTTGCGTTCCCCAAGCGGCCTGCCAAGCGTGGGGATTATGGCAACCTCTCCCCATTAAGGGGGAGGCCTTCGTCCAGCAGTGGACGTCTCCTGGCTGATAGTTAATGAATGATGATGATTATTATTTTAAGTTACGTAGTCTCTCATCGATCAATCTTTGGAACTTTTTAATGAGTTTCGTTCTGAGCTATCAAATCATGCAGCGAATCGGATCGTTACGCAAATTACTCGCATCACTGTAGTTGTAGAACTCTATTGCAGAGTCCGTCTGGGGAAGTACCGCACCTTTACCAGTAAATCAACCGCCAAGCAGTAGTGTGCAGCATTACTGTGTTTCGGCTTGAAGGGCAATGTTACCAGATAAATTATAGGGCATGAAAAGATTTGACGTGTAATATCTCAGGGTGTCGAGCGCTTTGCAATCTGGCTCTGTTTTTTTCAACCGACTTCAAAAAAGGAGATTCTCAATTCGTCTCATTTTTTTTTGTATGTATTTTACGCGATTACTCCGCCAATTGCGAACGATCCGAATCGCGATCCCGAACAGTTACATGATTAGCCTGCCGATCAGACACTGAAGGAAAAGTAACTCTGTTTGCATTAAAAAGTTACTCTGTTTTAACCCTTGTCCCTTTTGTCTTTACACTAAATAATTAAACATAATTAATTATGTATGAATGAAATTTGGTAAGCGAGTTCGAGTAAAGCACTGTATTTATTTTTATTGGCACTAGACTTGCTATCTGAATAAAGTGTTGCCAAAACTGAAATGGCAGATATAATAACTATTGTAGGTACGCCAAGTTTTATCATACTCATAATAATTTATTGTCGAACTGTGTGATAGTACAAGATCTTATAAATACATAGGTTAAGTTTCAACAGCTTCGCCCATTAAGGCCATACAATATTTTCAAAATGGCGAGATTTAATTACAACAGCTATTAAGATAATATTTAAACAATTAGTATTAATAATGTCAAATCCATAAAAATAATAACCTAACAAAAACCTATTTTACTCATACATTGTTCAATTTATCATTAGGGATATTTCTATTGTGTACTACACAATAGAAGAATATCCCTATATTATATATTATTCAATAGAATAAATGTAGCGCTCGTGGCGTAGCTTGTCTAGGTGATTCTAAAAAAAACGATCACCGATGTTAAGCAACGGACGGTCCGGTCAGTCTTCGGATGGGTGACCGTGAGTGGCATTTCTTTCTGAGCGCTACCGTGGTCTGGATGACACGTTAAATTGTTGGTCCCGGTTGTTTGTTCTAGTTTCTATAACAACAACCGTCAGCCATGTCAGAGGCCTTCGGGCGGCACGTTACTTACCTCTGACACTAGGGCTGGCCACTCAGCCTATACGAACTTACTTACTTAATAGATTAAATAATTTTCATTAAATGCAGCCACGCTTACCGATTCCAACACTGATTTAGGCAAATAATTATATACTTTTCCCATTCCTTTCCTATCACACTCTTGTTTTAAAGGACACAGGTACTGTTAAATTGCCGGATCATCATTAAACATAAACTGTATTGCATTCCGTTTTGTCACGTGTGTTACAGATGCAGTAACACCCCGTGATCTGCTATTTTACACATTGCAATGTTGAATACCTCAAAACGAGGTCAAATATCGTGGCTGTATTTTTGTGAATTTATGTAAAAATTAACATCAGCAGTTTTTTTTGAATAGACACGTAGCATTGTAAAATAACGGTGAAATGCAGTGTCAGCGTATGAGGGTATTAAAACGGACTTGCGGCCACGGTTGGCGCAGATTTTCTGCGCCGCTTCTAATCGGGCTCAATGGTACAATAGGCCATTAACAATACTCTATTACCTATATTGACTACCTGATCGTTTTTATTAGCATTTCTAAGATGGAAACGTACGACTACTGAGATCAGCGACGGTGATAATGGAATGGACGGGCCCAGCGCTTGCAAATCGACCAAAATTAACAAGACAACACAATCAAGCATACCTAGCTAAAAGTATGCTTATTGCATTTGCCGGAAAATAGAGATAGCGAATGTAATTACTGCATGACAAAAAGAGAACTCATGTACATGTATTAGAAGTTTGTATTGTCGTATCGTACGGCTGGCATGTCGCAAAGGCAGAGTATGACTGAAGCGAGCGGAGAGCCGGCGCTCAACATATAGTCTTCAAAATCCGTGCGTTTATTTCCCGTCCATTCATCTTATCATTGTCGCTGACTGAGATACGTATGTAGTAAAGTGGAAGTATTATGCATTGCATTTTACTGTTTATAATATTTATAACCACTCCTCAATTTAGTATCTATACAGTTATGTGTGGGCGTTTAATCTATCTATCAGCAGTATGAGGTCATATTGCTCTATTGTAATCCTTACTTTACTAGACCTCATTTTCCGTATGCAAAATGGTCTCTATGGATCGCATCATTGGGGTTACGTGTCCGTACTTTCGAAGGGTATCCACTATCCAACGACGACGCCCTATTACTGTATAGTGTATTAGGCCGTCTATCAGTACGTCTGTCATATCTTTATTGACCTTGTCTTACCGAAAAAACGGGCCAAGGGTTAGTCAGACTCGCCATTCAAACCAGTTTTTAGCCAACATATTATTATTATAGTGTGGGGTTGCTTTTCCATTCTTAGTAAATGATTTCAGAGACATTTTAGTATAAACGATAGTGATATAGTCTTAGTCTTAGTATAGTCATAGTCTTCCATATCTTTGGAAGACCGCAACTGGCGCCAGGCGTCTCTACCAATTCGGTATGGAGGCCTGGGGATCAGAAAAATGTCTAGTATTTCATTGCCAGCATTTCTGTCCTCGGTCAAAAGTACTCAAAATTTGACAAATTTGATTCTGTCACCCTGTTTAGGAACTTTTCAAATATCCTTTTCGACTGAGGCTATGGATGCTTGGAAATTAGCTTGCCATAACTCTACCCTGCCCAGAGACCCGTCTTCACTGATGGAGTGGGACGTGCCGCTCTGTGAGTTGGAACGGAATTATCTTTTAGAAACGACCAACTCATCTTCAGAGCGTGCACGTTTCCTAGCTGTTTCACGTTGGGAGTCGGGTCTTTGGATGCAGGCGTTACCCTCGGTCAACCTTGGGTATTTATCGGACAATAACACATTCCGGGTAGCCATTTCATTACGTATAGGTACATCTTGTGTCTTCCCCCACCAATGTGCGTGTGGGGATCGAGTTGATAGTCTCGGTCACCACAGCCTATCTTGTAGTAGGAGTGCCGGTCGCATGGCCCGCCACTGCGCTTTAAATGATATCATCCGTCGGGCTTTTGGAAGTGCCAATGTCGCAGCAGTTTTAGAACCGAATGGTCTAATGCACGACGATGGTAAGAGGCCCGACGGTATAACTCTCATTCCTTGGAAGATGGGACGGCCTTAGGTGTGGGATGCTACTTGTGTTGATACACTGGCGCCGTCTCATCTTCCAGAAACATCAAAACATGCGGGTGGTGCGGCTAATGCGGCGGAATGCCTCAAACGGCGCAAATATTCTAGCCTCGATAGAGGTTACATGTTTGTGCCGTTTGGGGTAGAGACACTTGGGCCGTGGGGGCCAGGTGCTTTGCGTATCTTTAAGGATTTGTCGGGGAGACTTAAAGAATCCACACGTGACCAAAATGCTGGCCTTTATTTGGGCCAGAAAATTAGCCTCGCAATCCAGCTGGGCAACGTAGCCAGCATTTTGGGCACATTACCCGAAATTAGAGACCGTTCAAACTATCTATAGGTTTGCTACCTATAGATACTTTAAACGGTCACAACTACGAACACAAAACCAATTACTTGTTTCCTCTTTCTTTTGAACCTTTTTCCTAATGAATGATAAACGATAAATATGTTGGCTGTTGTTAACTCTGTTCTTTTGCATTAACCGGTCAAAACGATTTCAGGAATATTAAATGTTACAAATTTCAAATGGTGGTACAATGCGACTCGCCTTGGATCTTTCGGTCGTTGCCCTCGACGCTAAGCCGTTATCACCATTATCAGTAGACGCTTGTGTGTTCTTTGTGACCCTAGGTTGTAGCAAGAATAACAAACTTCTAAGTTTTATTTGGTTTGTTCTACAATTTCTAACAAAACGCCCAAAGGCACGCAATAATACCGAACAGCGAAATACTGTTTATATGCGTGGAGATGTATATGTAGAGTGACAAGAATGGATAAGGTTAGGAATGAGTATGTTAGGGGAAATCTGAAAGTAGTGTAGCGTAGTGTAGTAGTGACTGAAAAAATTACATTTTGACCGCTAATAAATAAATAAATATCAGTAGACATTTCACACAGCCATCTAGCCCCATACTAAGCAAAGCTTATATTATGGAAACCGGATAGCTGGATAGAATACTTTTTTTTACATACTTGTAATACATAGGGTAATTTCGCATGTTTGCGACCACTCAACTGAATTCTCTGATTGAATGATCAATAAATCGTAATCTAATGATGCTTTTGCAATGCAGGAGTTTTTTACGTCAACGTGACATAAGTATTCTAGATTAATATCGTTAAAGGTTTTTTGTGCCACATCTATTAAAAAAATTATAATCATCTTAAAACAAAAAATAGGGCAAAATGACCGATTTCCGACCATTTCGTCTAACTGACGAGCACTTTCAAACCAATTTTCAGCCGTCATATTTACTATTGAATTATGTCTATTGGCGGAAACTTATAATTAGCCCAGTCATAGAACCAAGTGTTAACATTCATTTATTTAGTCTGTTAGTTTTCCTAAAAATGTAAAATAAAAAATAAAAAAATAAATAACCTTATTGTGTGCTGGATAAAGTACATTTATATAAAAAATTGTAAGTGAAAAAAATTGCACAAAATACTAAAATTTTAATATAAACATTGACAAAATATATTGTTAAAACAAAGCCGAAACATAGGAACTAATTATTTATGTTTTTTTGTCTTCTCTTTCCTTTTTCTTTTATTTTTCTTAAACTACTTTATTTTTCATTAAAATCTCACTTACCGACATATCTTCCTTATAGTCATAATTTCGGCCACCTCAAATGACACTGGCCGTTAATTGGCTTCGAAAATCCTAGTTTGAGGCCGCCCAAAATACGTAACTATTACTTATTTGTATGTATTTTTCAGTATTATTATCTTAACTTAAGGATCGACAAGTTGACGGCTCGAACTCATCGGTGGGCGCGGCTAAAAAGCATGCTCTCTTCATCAAACAAACTGTGGGAAAGGGAGAAAGAAAGATAAATGAGCGCGCAAATATTTTTTTGTCGACCTTTGGCTGCAGTAATGTGGTTGAATAATCTCTTGAGTTAATTTATTCCAACTTAAGTTATTTGAAATGTTTATGAACTAAACTATGCCGCTTGATAAATTATTTTAGAGTTTTCGTATTCCTTATGTTATTTATTTACGTCCAATGTGGCGTTAAAATTGAGCTAAAATACAAGATGTTTCCTGGCTCATAACTTTCATGTTTATTAACTTTTTACATTCGTAATAATTTACAATTCTAGATAATGAAGAGATTAATCGTTATAATACTTAGTCTTGGACCTACAAAATTACATAGTGGAGTAGTAATACTACCGCGTTTCTATGGAGAAGTGACCGACTTGTCTACTCTTAAACATCTTATCTATTTCGGTTTTAAGGTTTAGCAAGGAAATGCATTAAATTCTAACATATAATCATCTAGATTGCGATCACATGGCCGGATTCTAGTTCACGTCAAAAATCATGACCCATTTTGAAGGGCAATGTTACCAGAGAAATTACTGGGTATGAAGAGATTTAACATCTAATATCTCAGAGTGACGAGCGCAGTGCAGTGCGGTGCAGGATTGTGTTCGCAAGTTCACAATTCTGGCACTGCTACTGTTAGTGGCAGGCGTTACGCTTACCACTGGGCAAACGTCTTACTCGTCCTGTCATTTGATTGCATAAAAAAAAAGATGTTATTCTAAAGACGAACATAAGATACTTTTTAATCCAGGAACTGATAACGGAAAATTTTCAGGCAAAACCCGAGTAACTCGGGTCGAGTTGGTGAATAGCCCGTAATTGCGTTAGAGTTGGTTACACATTGACAATTGTCAGTGGGTCCGTCTGTCGGTAATCAGCACTAGACTAGAGCTACTAGAGCTAGAATCTAGGTTGTTTGTATTCTATTCCTAGCTCTACCGAGTGTGAAAATAACAGTTGTTACGGCTATTGTAACGTACAGCGTCACTTAAGCGTAATAATCATAATATTTACATATAGTTTATACGTATAATAGCCGTAATATTAGTTATTATCTTGCATTAGTACTTTATATACTGCTTCTAGTCGTTATTTGAACTGTAGGAATTGCTGTCTTGTTACTATTTCAAGGTTCATTCGTTTTATTAAGAGCTGTTATTCTCAAAAAAAAAATACAAAATAAAAATTGGTCGGGCTGTTTACGAGTTTTTGCGAGACTAGCGCACGGCAATAATTGATTTTAAGTATGTAAGTCATAAGTAATTTATTGATAAATTGTCAATTACATGTAAATTATAAACCTATTTGAATAGGTTCACCCTTATACGGGAATATAATAAAATAGACAGTCGGACAATTTGTGCCTGTCGTGGCTCAAATTGTTGACCATGTGTTGTTGTTTTTATTTAATATAAATAGACATAAAAGATAGATAGATATAAAACCCTCTTAAAAATGCTCGCAGAAATAGCAGCGGGCTTACTGCTATTTAAGTCGGTTCTAAAGATAGATCCTATAGAATTTTTACTAGAATCAGAGGAAATAGGACATCCCACTCACACAAAGGATGTAGTCTCAGTATTTTTACTATCCACAGCGGAATAATACTCGAACGAATAATTGACAAACTTCCTTTCCCACTTGTGCCTCAAAATCGGGCTTTATGATCGTACGGTAAAGTCTCGATTTGATTGGCGAATGACATATAAATATGAATGTTTGAACTCGGCGGTCAAATATTGGGTCGAGTTGAGTGGTGTTATGAAAATAATGCAACATTTCTTTGGGTCATAAATCGGTTCAGCAGTGAGTAATTTTTCGACAGGCTTTGTTTTCTGTCGCGGCTGCTCTCATTCAATTGTATTGTGCAAGTAACTATTATTTATTCTGTGGTATAGTGGGTATAGTAGAATAGTTAATTTCAAGCAAAAATTAGGTTTAGAGCTAGTTCGGTAGAGAAAAAAATAGTATAGTGCCGACCGAGCTGTTCAAAAATGAAAATTTAAGTAAGTACGTCATAAAATCCTGACCACGGACAAAGCTACAAGATTAACCGCACCACGAGTAAAAATAATTGTGTGTTGACCACAGAAAAGCGAAGGCCCTGCCTCTTAGGTTCTCTTTTCAGTGGTGTTGACCGACATTTCATTGTCTTTTCAAAACGGTAACGAACAACATATTTAGATTACTAGACTAGAACTACCAGGTCTACATTTGGCCTCCACCGCCTTAAGGTCTAAGGTCGACGGTGTGGCCGAAGATGAAATATTGAGTTTGTCGATTCTTGTTAAGGTACAGAATAGGTACAGCGTGCCGCTTGATATGCGCGCATCCCAACATTTTTTAAATATATACAATCACTGAATACAGTTATGAAAAAACGCAAGCGCTGATATTAACGGGAAACCTTAGAAAAAAACAAGAGAAAAGCAAAAGATCTAAGCAAGTTGTCATTTGACCTGGGTATGTCCTAAAACCGCCGTAGAACGGGCAGCAGCGTCCTCTCAGTTAACGGTGGTGAGTATTCTGCGATCCCCAAGCCGCCTGCCAAGCGTGGGGATTATGGCAACCCCTTCCTATTTAGGGAGAGGCCTTCGTCCAGCAATGGACGTCTTCCGGCTGTTGATGAAGTTGTCAGTAATAAAACTGGGCAATCTAAAATCCTATTTTGGGGTTTTACTAAACTAACTAAATAACGAAATCAACAAACTAAAACTAGTTTAGATCAAAATAATATTTTTACTGAACCTTTGTAATTGTTATTCTTAGCAAATTCCCCCAGTGCGATTGGTCATAACGATATTTCATATCTTCAAAAGTTGTGAAATGCGCGAGCGATATAGCCGTGCGCGGTGATCTGGGCCTTAATTGACGGTTATCGGTAATCACATACTTACTCTGGCCGAGAAAATTGTCTAATTAGCAAGATCTCACTAAGAAGCTCGCTTTTTGCCCGTATCGAATTTGAACATTCATGGAAATTTTAACTGTGTCGCAATGCAGGTTCGGACTCGCAAATAAATGCGTTAGGAATGGCGTCATTCGTTAGCTCATCGCAAATATCTCATGGAAACGTAGGCTATGTCTGAAACTTTTACTCACGCACGCCATGTTTACGTATTTACTTATTGTTATTTTATTATTTTGTTGTGGTCTGAGTACTAACATTCTTTGTAAATGTAAACGTACATTTTTTTTGAGTTCTGCTTATGCTGGCCAGTTCGATTTTCGAACAAACCTCTTTACAATGCCATATGGGCATTTTTTACTTAGAGTTTTCCACGATTTCCACACGAATTTGACGTTCCAAATTCAAATCACTTTATTCCTTAGGAAGTTTCATACAACTTTATATCCCTTAAGAGATAATGCTTTACTTTACGTTGAGGTTGCATGAATATTGTAATTGTAATTAATTACATTAATTGTATTTATTACATGTAATTGGACATTGTCGAGCAGGTGGTGTGAAAAACCTATAATCATAATGAAAGCGGTAAACTCAGGAAACTTTAAATCCATCAAAAATTAATAATTACTTATTTTATTTTATCGAATTCAAGTAAAAAAATGCCTGCCACATAACACGAACAATAGGCAACTGTAGGAAAGCTTGAAGAAAAGCTTTTTAAATCCATGTAAATGCCTACCACGTATCTTATCTACCTAAGCACGCGTTTTTTTCTACATTGCGAATAAACAACGGGTATCATAAAGGGTCCTTACTAATTGACCACGGTAACGGGTCGGCGATAGTACATGATTTAAAGTTTAAAGGATACTCCTGTTTAGACGAGCATCAGTGCTGTGGTGGAATGCTTTCCAACTTCTTTGATTTGTTCGCTATACGAATAGAGGTAGATCTACATCTATAGTATTATTTTTTCTAATAAATTTTGTTTTTCCCTCACCTGCAAGATGAGGAATTTTGAACATTTTTGATCGAGATACAACTTCGAGCGTTTAAAAAAGATGTCTATGTATGCATCTTTCTGTTGGAAACTTAACTAGCTCCTCTGTTGCCAAGGCTTCAACAACAACTCTGCATCCGATTTCTGAATTCAATCGGAAAAGTTTCGATATACTTATGTCTCCTCTCTCATCCTTGACGGACGGAGCGACGGAGTGAGTTGTTTTCGAATCGAAACGTTTTACATTGGATTCGGAATACTTCCTAGGGCTGCACATCGCTGGACCATCTGCCTGTCTTCCAGTTTTTTGTTTAGATAAAAAGTGTTAGGTATCGAGTTGAAATTCCGCGACGAATAGGTCAAAAAACTTACCACGAAGAAATCGATAGTTTACGAATTCGGTGTAGTTGGGTTTGAAAGTGTCACTTGTTGTCGCGTGTCTTAGTGTGAATAATTGATAGCGTGGAGTGTCATGCTATGCGCTATGCGTTTAAACTTTGATGCTTTAATCATATACCAAGGCCATTGGTATACAAAAAAGCTTCGTATCTATTTCGCTGGAAAGTTTGATATATGATAAACAAATTTGCAAAAAGTTGAGTGCACAAGCCAGTTGTTTAATGGTTTATTGTACCAGTCGCAAATTCGCCCTCTCTTGCAAAACGTCTCATGCATAGAGGTTTCATTACGAGGGCTACACTAAAAGTATCGGGAATGGAATATTTCCACTGTTTCTGTCATATTAAAATCTTTTTAATTGAAAACTCCTTGGTTTTAAAAATCGAATACCATTTATTTATTTAAAAAATATTCTCGGTCTTGTCACAAGGTTTTGTCAAACTTGTTTAGTCGTTGAGAAAATGGAATTGACTCGAGAAAATTCAAGAGCGATGATTTATTATGACTTTCGAAGTGGTTTAACACAAAAACAGTGTGTTGACCGGATGATTTCTGCATTTGGTGATAAAGCCCCATCCAAAACCACAATTTATCGCTGGTTTGCTGAATTTCAACGTGGACGTGTCAAGCTCAGTGATGATCCCCGTCAAGGTCGTCCAAAAACTGCAGTCACCCAAGAAAACGTTGATGCTGTGCGTAAGCTGATTGAGGAAGATCGACATGTGACATACCGCGAAATTCAGGCAACTTTAGACATTGGCATGAGTCAAATACAAATAATCTTGCATGAAAAATTAGGTGTAAAAAAGTTGTTTTCCCGATGGATACCGCATTCGCTCTGTGAAGAGCAAAAAGCGGCTCGCGTTACTTGGTGCGTCAGAACTCTCGAAAGATTCCACGCAGGATCCTCAAATGCTGTATACAACATCGTATCAGGTGACGAATCCTGGATATACGCGTACGAACCCGAAACAAAAAACCAGTCACGAGTTTGGGTGTTCGAAAATGAGTTAAAGCCAACAAAAATTGTTCGTTCACGGAGTGTTGCAAAAAAAATGGTGGCCACGTTTGTCTCCAAAACCGGCCATGTTACGACTATTCCTCTTGAGGGACAAAGAACGGTTAATGCAGAATGGTATGCTAGCATTTGTTTGCCACAGGTCGTTTCTGAACTCCGTAAAGAGAACTGCAACCGCCGCATCATCCTCCATCACGACAATGCGAGTTCTCACACCGCGCACAGAACAAAAGAGTTTTTAGAGCAAGAAAACATAGAATTATTGGACCATCCGCCGTACAGCCCCGACCTAAGCCCTAATGATTTCTATACTTTCCCTAAAATAAAGAATAAATTGCGTGGACAGAGATTTTCATCACCTGAAGAAGCTGTGGACGCCTACAAAACGGCCATTTTGGAGACCCCAACTTCCGAATGGAATGGTTGCTTCAATGATTGGTTCCATCGTATGGAAAAATGTGTCAAATTTCGCGGAGAATACTTCGTAAAGCAATACATATATTTTTAAATAGTAATGTTGTGTCACTTCCTTGATTCCCGAAATTTTCAGTGCCGCCCTCGTATCATTAGGTTTTAAAGTTATCTAGAGGGTCAGTCGTCAGCACAATGAGCTTTTCTGTATCCCATTCCAAGTGATCCAATTATACCCCGCTGGCTTAGAGAAATGAAATAACTCAACAGAATACTCGTTTATAAGAAAAACACAAGTTTTGTTTATTTAGTAAAGTTTTAACGAGAAATACGAGTATATACCGCATTTCTCTAACCGCAAAAGTTGAGACTCGTAATTGTCTGTTACCGTTTGTCATGTAATTAAGCAATAGTACATTATGATACGAGTGTGCTATGTTGGTCATTACACTAGAGGCGGTATTATGCGCGCGAGCCGCAGGCGAGCGCGATAAGGAAGCCGAGAGCGTAATGACTAATAGCACAAGAGTTCCATACGACTGTTTTCGTCACACTTGCGAGGAAAAATCAATTTTTTTTGATAATAATCAACCACACAGAGAAAACGTCAACAAACATTTGCGGAAAATGGCGCCCAAATCAGTAATGCGCGCGCAGGTTGACATTTACTTCAGCGGCATAAGAACTCTTTGTTAGTATTACAAAAAAACTGTAAGTATTACCCGGCTATATTAAGAGTGCTTCGTATACGTACGTCTAATTGCAGTCACGTACATTCTTGACTTCACCGGGTTATACTTATTATAGTACAAGTGCCGTAATGTAAAGTAAAAAGCACGCGTGTGTAATAGCTTGGATTATGAGCCTAAAATCGATGTAATAAGATCTACTTTACGAGCAAGTGTGATGAAAAACATATTATCTTATAGTATGTATTTTTGAAATCATCATCATCATCAGCCCGGAGACGTCCACTGCTGAACGAAGGAACGAAGGTCTTCCGGTTCGCGGTCGCCACTCAAGAACCTTTCCCCATCGGATGTCAGTTCTTCGAGCGATGTGGCCTGCCCATTGCCACTTCAACTTTCAAACCCTGCGAGCTATGTCGGTGACTTTGGTTCTTTGGCGAATATTTTTGAAATAAAAGTATTCAATACGGTTCATCCTCAGTATTCTATTGGTTACGTTGAGAATCTATTTCTATCTATTTGGGATAGCAAATTAGTTAATCTGTGTACGAAACAACTTCATTTACATATTGTCGCGTGCTGCTAAACATCGTATAGGTAAAAGCTTTGCTAGTTCCATGACCATTTATAAACGTTTGCAAGCCTTGAACCTTGCTATACTCGAAGGTTTCAATGCAAAACATGTGGAAACTTCTTCATCGACAACTACACTCTGACGATCTTCGCCTTCGAATACCAGTCTGTCGCTTTAGATGCCCTTTAATTGCTTTGCGATTAGTTTTTATGTGGGTGCTGGGTGTTATCATCTTGTTTTCCAGTTTACAAAATAAACACCGGATACCATATTTTTACATCTGTTTATAACATAACATCCGTTTGCAATCATTCAGAAAATCGATTCATCATTAGTTTCCCATAATATTTCACACGTACAAAATATGCAAGTTAAGGAGAAGTAAGAAAGAAAGAAAGAAAGAAATTATTTATTTTTATCACACAAGACACTACAACAACAAAAAACAATTACACAGAAATACAATATAACAAATGAGTAGGTATAAAAACATAATAATATGTAACAGTTGTCGCTGCAGTGCCACGTGCGACAAAAAAAGGTTAGAGCTCAGCATGATGCTGCTAATTTCTTAGCAGCGCTGGTTTTCAGCACTAACCTTCTTAATACGCACGAAGCAAGTACTTGCTTGTCATTGGTTACTTTGGAACCATGCAGGCACTCTCTGGTGCTCCTATTCTTTTCAATGCTCTGCCTAGATATGGGATGACTGGCTAAGCATTTGATTCGTATCTTTCGTTCACTCACATGGTGCGAGCTGACAAGTATAAATATAATATTTAAACTGTATAAATATTGGGGGAACATTTATTACACACAGCGCCATCTAGCCACATACTAAGCAAAGCTTTTATTATGGAAACCAGATAGCTGATGAGCTATATATTTTTTTTCGTAAATATATAGTTATAATGACCTGGGTATGTCCTAAAACTGCATCCAGCACCACCGGAGGAAGGGCAGCAGCGTCCTCTTAGTTAACGGTGGTAACACTCTGCGATCCTCAAGCCGCCTGCCAAGCGTGGGGATTATGGCAACCCCTCCCTATTATGGGAGAGGCTTTCGTCCAGTGGACGTCTAACAGGCTGATGCAGATACTTATAATACATACTACACTCAAACACAGAACAAACATCGATGTACGTCACAAACATTTTTGTCCCGGGTGGGGATCGAACCCACGCCCTACAGCTCTGAAGGCAGACATGCTACCAACTGAGCTATCAGGCTGTCAAGTGCGAGATGACACGATTATAGTAGCAGTACATAAAGCTGCAGGTGAAATACCCGTCTTAGAACTAAGATCAGAGTCGTCGCCATTTATGGAGTTAGAATGTGACGGATGGCTCTGAAAGTAATCAGATAAAATCATCTTGACGGTCAGTAATGAACCAACAATAAAAAAAACGAGAATGTCGGGTTCATCTTTATAACATTTGGATATTTTCTATTTCCAGATTCGTAAAAGACCTGGAGGACGGCTTCGTGCGACACAGGCCCACGGCTCGGCTCAGGCAGTCGGCCTCGCTGGGCGCTTCGACGTCGTACAATGAAGTGATTCCGCCGCCCCTGCCTCCGCCGCCGGTCGCGCTCACGCAGGGCCGGCGTGTGGACACGTCGCTGCGACGTCTGGAGCGGGCACACGACGACCTCTTTCAGTTGTAGCGGCCGAAGCAGCGCAGGTGATTGAAGTATTTGTAGTATATAACACGCTATTAGAAAAAAAAACCTTGGGTCTTGACTGGATTCGCCCTTGTATGTGACATTGGGTCATTGACCCAATCACATCTCTCACACGTCTCACAAGACTCACAACACGTTTGTACAGTCAGACCTATGTTAGTTTTTTTTTTTTTTTATGTTTCACCGGCCTGGATTCTGGTCCTTTTGGCCGTATCATATGTTTCATTTCTTCTATTATAATTTTTCTATTGTCACTATCACTGTTTCTGTTTGATTTTTGAATTTGAACAATTAACATTCTAGTCGTGTTGCCACAACATCTGAAATCGTCTCTACGACTTCTGTCACTTTTATTTAGAGGAACATGGGAGAGAGGGGTATTAAAAAATAATGAAGAATTTTCTAGAACCAGCCTACTGATCTCAAAGCATTGCTATCAATGAATCAGATGGATATAAATTAGATTTACTGCGTTATGAACATTTGCTCTGACGTCAGAGACGTGAATACATAATATTTTATTACTAGCCGTAAAGTTAGATAAACACTTTCACGTTTTAAACTCATTTCTACTACATGAAGATTTGATGTACCTAGCGTTAAGGCAGAACGCACACTAATTCGCATCATACGCGTCGTATTCATTGAATACACTCTACAATTAATCACAGGCACAGAATACATAATACTACAAGAATAGAAGATTTACTCCGCAAAATCAAATTAGTAGCGACCCTTGCTACGACACAATAAAGTCCAATCCAGAATGTGCGATTGCGAGGCGAGCGATAACTACCTACAGTTATATTAACCTATAAGTTGTTGTCTCTCTGTCTAGCGCGTAATTCTTATCTCTTCTGACTGAATTCTTCCTGCAGACTGATTCAAATTTAATGGCGGCTGTGAAGTGCGCTGCAAGCGAGACTGCGATTGTACGCACACCGCACGCCTAATATTTTCTACTGCGCAGCGTCTCGCGCCTAACTTCACAGCCGCCATTACGTTTGAATAAACCTGTACTGAATTAGCCCGTCTAGACGGGCCCGCCAGATGCTTCATACCTAAAGTGTGGAGTGCGCCATGCCTGTCACAGGTTAGTAATTAGTTAGTATGAATTTGTCGCGTCAACATCACATCATATCATTTAGCTCAGTGCAGGGTTTTCTATTGACACTAGTATTTTATCTTATTCGACGTGTAAGGTGAGGTTTATCTAGAAGGTTAGGACCCTTGACCCGCATAGATTTGCTGCTTGCATAGACTTGAATCCGCAGTCTTGACCGCGTCGCTCGTAGTGATGTCCCACGCGCAGAGATCGCGCTAGTGCGGAACCAACTATAAACCCTCTGACCGCCAAAGTCATCTATAAAAACGTAAAAAATGCTTAAGAGTCGACAAGGTGGTCACTTCTCCATAGAAACGCGGTAGTATTACTACTCCACTATGTAATTTTGTAGATCCAAGACTAAGTATTATATCGATTAATCTCTTCATTATCTAGGATTGTAAATTATTACAAAAGTAAAAAGTTAATAAACATGAAAGTTATGAGCTAGGAAAAATCTTGTATTTTAGCTCAATTTTAACGCCACATTGGACGTAAATAAATATCATAAGGAATACAAAAACTCTAAAATAATTTATCAAGCGGCATAGTTAGTCCATAAACATTTCAAATAACTTAAGTTGGAATAAATTAACTCAGAGTTTATTCAACCACATTACTGCAGCCAAAGGTAACAAAAAAATAATTGCGCGCTCATTTATCTTTCTTTCTCCCTTTCCCACAGTTTGATTGATGAAGAGAGCATGCTTTTTAGCCGCGCCCACCGATGAGTTCGAGCCGTCAACTTGTCGATCCTTAATAGGGAATATGCACGTGTTTCAATTAATAATTAAAATGAGTTTAACTGAATCTGATGCTTCCGTCGAAAAAATAATTTAAATCGGCTGGTAAAGTTCTGAAATATAAGCGTTCAAAGTATTTGGGAGGGAGTCATCTGTCCCTTTCTAGCAAAACACGTGCATTGTATAGAATTTGTTTGGAATCGTGAACTTTGACGTCATAAAACTAGTTTAGTGCCCTCCCTGTCTAACATGAAACTAAAATGTTTATAACTTCGTCATTTGTATACCTATTAAAATTTTAATTACGATGATTTGTTTTGTTGGCAGTCAGCTTTTGGTAAGTCAATAAAAAAAAACACATGCTTATTCCCTATTATTATCGATAACTGATTACGAATAGTATTATTCCCCCTCCCTATTAAGGGGGAGGCCTTCGTCCAGCAGTGGACGTCTTCTGGCTGATGTGTGAGTAATTACGAAAAAAATTATATTAGACATTTTTAGGATCCTTGGCGTACAAGGCACAGCGATGCATTTATGACGTGGCGGTCAAAAGGTTAATCGACTCGCCGTGGGTATGGCAAACCGGCTAACACTACCCACGGCTCACAGAAACAACTTGTGTACATGTATCAATTATCTATTTCCAGATATGCGCGATTGCAATGAACGCGATGGTCCTGCGCTGTGCTAAAGCTGAACGCACACTTGCGATGTTCTTCGTCGGTCGTACGACAAAAAGTCGCAGGTTGCGGGCACTACATCATGCGACGGACTGGTTGTCGCGACAAATGGTTGCATTATTTTATATTGGACTATCGGTGAGTCGATATATTGAGTATGTTATAAATATTTTATTAAAAAAAAAAAACTTACCCATCCAAAATCACGTGTGATATGTGTTGGCTTTCATTCGCAATGAAAATATATTTGATGTTAGTTATTAAACCAGTACTGTCAAACAAGTAACATGATAAAAAAAATATACTTTATAATATTAAGCTAATTAATCTGAAAATAAAGGTCTGTTAAAACTTTAATAGATATATACTAATGTAAAGTAAATAACTACGTATTAAATTATTATAAGTATGTACTGACATTTGTAACCTCAATGTTCGACAAGATGAAAACAATACGGAATTTGCATGTGTTTCTTTTATTGTCTCACAAAAAAGCTGACTGGCAACAAAACAAGTAATCGAAAGGAAAATTTTAATGTGCACAAATAACGAAGTTATAACATTTTAATTTCACATATTTTTTTATGAAGTACTGATGCTGTTGGCCTCAGATGGCCTCTATAGCGTCACCGGACTTTAGGCAAGCGCGAATGGCGCTAGACCTAGTTTAGGTTAAAGGCGACTAGCTCAAGGGCACCTCAGACGGTGCGAACCTCGGCTTGGCCGTCGCCGGGAGTGGGGTCAGACTTGCCCTGGCACCCCAGAAGGGGTATGCCCTGGGGCCCTAGTAGGTTGATCTGGTTGACTATTTGGAGATAATCTAACCGATCTTCTGACAGATCTGGGGAGTCTTCGACCTCGCCGGGGAGGTCGGTGCGTGTTTGTGTGCCTTTGGTAACCGGCGCCTATACCAAAAACGGAATACTTCCTGTTGCTAGGAGTGGTCGGATCGGAATTTCATGTTATACAGGGAGGTCACTATACCAGGCTTATAACGTCAAAGTTCACGAATCCAAACAAATTCAATACTAGCACGTGTTTTGCTAGAAAGGCACAGATTACTCCCTCTCAAATACTTTGAACGCTTATATTTCAGAACTTTACCAGCCGATTTCAATTATTTTTTCGACGTAAGCATCAGATTCAGTTAAACTATCCATTTATCCTATTATTTTTAATAATTGAAACACATGCATCTTCCCTATTGTCAAATTAGTGTGACATTATATACACACTATATATTATTGGTAAATAATGTATATAATATAAATGTTTAAATAATTATATGTCCAGGATTTTTTTGTATCCAATACCGTTCGGCTCACCGGCTCTAATCTAAACAGATATAAATTAATGTTTATGTGTAGTATTGCAATATTATAACGTTGATTCTGTTGTACCATACGGGGCTTCGCGGAACGGTATTATTGAGCCGAAAGGAGCTCATTATACTAGCATTATTAACAACATTTTTATAATGGAGAGCCTTAAAATAGTGACAAAATAATAAGTTTAAAAAAAAACCGACTTCAATTTTGACTACCTGGATGACATCTTCATATTTCCCAGTTATTATTCAAGTAATTTTCATTTAATTACCTAACTACTGAACCGATTTCGATAAAAAATTATATGGGACCACCACTGACGTATCACCTACCAAACAAAACGGTCTACAATTGACGGAGAAATCGGTGAACATTGTGTATGTTCACCGATTTCTCCGTTAACCGAGCCGACTCTTCTTTTTTTGAAGTCGGTTAAAAATTAAACGAACTCTGCGTACAGCAAAATTTTTTTGGCGATTTCACTGATTGTCCCACATTAAAAGTTGTATCTACTAAAGTAAGAATGATGAGTACAATTAGCTCCTTTCGCCTTAGTGTTATCATTTCGAGTTTCTTTGCATTAAAATTGAAAGGTCTTAAATTATTGCCATCTCTTTCTTACGCATTGAAATTAAAAAAGACGGAAATTATTTTTATTGCTATTAGAGTTTAGAGAATAGACAAGAATTGACGCTGTGTTTAGCTAAATGATACTATAAGCGATTCTATGAAACGTTTAGGAAGTGAAGATTATGATCAGAGTTATTAGACCAAAATTAAAAAAAAAAAATACTATGTTAATGATGAAAATTATTTAGAGATATGCCTGTGATTTTTTTCTAAGCCATGAAATAATATCTCCTACTGTATATATACTTTGTGCAAAAACTTAACGGTCGTGACTTTCGTGGGCACTGCAGCTTTGCAAAATATTTTTTTATGGTATCAACACTATTGACAAAAAATACAGTATTGGCAAAGCAATGCTGACAGATTTTATGGCGGGGCTTTATAGCGCTCGTGGCGTAGCTTGTTTAGGTGATTCTAAACGATCACCGATGTTAAGCAACGGACGGTCCGGTCAGTCTTCGGATGGGTGACCGTTAGTGGCATTAATTTCTGAGCGCTACCGTGAGTCGGATGACACGTTAAATTGTTGGTCCCGGTTGTTTGTTCTAGTTTCTATAACAACAACCGTCAGCCATGTCAGAGGCCTTCGGGCGGCACATTAACTCTGACACTAGGGCTGGCCACTCAGCCTATTATACGAACTTACTATGGCGGGACACGAAAAATCATGTCGCCGCATTGTATTATTATTGTTATTAATGTATAAAAATGGGGGTTTTTTATTTAAGTGCCGTCTTACGTGTGTGAGTGTACAAATGGTATATAATGTGGAGTAACATTTCTTTTCATGTTGTTTTCACAACTCCGAAGAAGCTTGTAGTAAAGTTGCCATGACTTTATTAGGGCATGATGCACATGGACTTGACCGTGACTTGCTGTGTGTGACTTAGACTGTGACTAAGATTAATTTAACTTTAACCCATCAAACATATTTTACTCATTGCGGCCACAATGGCCACGAATAGTTAAAAAAACAATGTTGACATAACAGCTAAGTTTGACATTTGCCAAGGAAGGAATAGTGTTGCTATTTAATAAAAAAAAAAACTTTTGATCAATTTTTGGCAACGACAGTTTACTCTGAACAAAGTATATTAACTACATACTGATTTTATAAATGTACGTGCGGATATTTGCTTGTTTATTATTATCAAACAAAATAAAGGCTGAACAGTGTATAAAGACAAAAATAAAAAGATCCTAACGTGTCATAGAATCGCACCACGTAATATTTTCGTTAGTATTTAAAAAATATTAAATCAATGTTGAACAATACAAAATTATTAATCATAATTATTAACCTAATGACCGCCACACTCAAGTGTTAGCGGTCCCTGTACGCCAATGACATACATTTTTGACAAGAAATATGGTATACAAAAGAAAAAATAAAGATGTGGTTAGTTATATAGCTGTGACTAATATAACAGTTACACATAACCTAATATGAATAATGGTTTATCATATTAGGTGATTCGTATCTACGGTAGGTAATTCTGTATTATTCGAATAATTCGGCGCACTGTTGTCGCCGGAGTGAGTGGGATCGAGCGATATCAGTCCACTGTTATGTTACTATTATCAAGTAGCAGTTTAGGTATCCTGTAATCGATTCCAATAACTATAGTTATCAATAAATAATATTAAAGTATATTTTGAAGAGTTTTAGCGGGAACACGGAAAAATCATGTCGCTGCATTCAATTTATTTATTTATGTGTTTTTCGCGAATTGATGATTAAAAATGGTGGTGTTTTATTCATTGAGTGTTGAATTACATGCACGAGTGTGGGCAAGTGATATTAATGTGGTGAAACGTGTCTTTTCGTGTTGTTTTCAAAACTCCGTAAAAGCTCATAGTAAAGTCGCCACAACTTTACTGGGGTATGACTTGGACTCGACTATGACTAATTTCGTGTACTAAATGTGACTTCATGACATATAAAGTTGACTTGATGATACTATAAAATCTTGAGTATTCACAAACTTGACACTGGCAGAATGCAGAAAGTGCGAAGCCAGTAAATAAGAAAATAAAATAAAAGTATATTTTATTTTTGTGAATATTTACAGCCTTACCTAAAATAATCTCGATCCTCTTAGTCGCTGCTTAAACTTCTCTGTCCTTTTCTAGCACGTGCAACTTCACGTCAGAGAGAGATGGCAGAGCATCTTAAGCAGTGACTAACGGTTCAAAAGTTTTTTTAAGTAAGGCCGTTAGTTAGGCTTGGCGTAAAGGGTACCGCGATTCATTTATGTCGTGGTATTCAAAGGGTTTGTTCTAATGAGGCACTAAAAGTATTTGTAAATTGACTGTTGAGCTTGAAATTGTATATGAACATAATAATATTAACTAGTTATTACAAACATTATCCACACGTATCATGTTTAATACAAATATATCACGTAAGTACCTAGTATAGAGATGTTTCAATGTTGACTATATGTATAGTATCAAAACATAAATTAGGTATAGTAGTGTATCAGTTTGTGAATATAAAAGTAATTAGAAATATACTCAGCATGAACACAAAAATAATTTAAAAATATTACTCTCCTTTGGGAGTCGGCTTTTTTTTAAAAAAAAGTTATGTTTCTTATTACTTTCCTAACCTTCGACAGTTTATGCCCTGCCCTTTTTATTATTTATTATGTTTTTATTTTTCTTTTTTGAAAATAAAAAATATTAAACCAAGTAACGGAAATAACATTGTAAATAATAATTACTTATACCATAATAGTTATGGCCCAAGCATCCGATATAACTATCATAATATTTGAGTTCGTGTTGATTAAATTTATAAGAAATTAATTTAATAGTTATTGGAAAAATTATGATATGTACACATATTATTGCAGGCGACTGTACACACGCCTTAAGTAAGCAATTATAACTCTGTTTTAAAGTATAGACAGGAAAATACGCAATAAAAAAAAACAACAGACTTTAGTTTCTACTACCTAAATGACATCTTCATATTTTCCAGTGATTTTGATTTGTTCCAGTAATTTTCATTTAAAAACCGATTTCGATAAAATGTACATGGGACCACCTATGAAGTAATCACCTACCAAACAAAAATCATCAAAATCAATTCATAAATTGGCGGAGTAATCGCGTAACACACAAACAAACAAAAAAAACACTGTTGAATTGAGAACGTCCTTTTTTGAAGTCGGTTGAAAATAAAGACGTCTGGCAGGATTTGAACCAGCGTACGAGCAATCTCCAAGTTGTCTATGCGTTAAAACAGCAATGTCCAAGTGTGAAAACACTTTATATAAATTGTTACAAAATTTTCATCACACTTGCTCGTAAAGTGGATCTTATTACATCGGTTTTAGGCTCATAATCCAAGCTATTACGCACGCGTGCTTTTTACTTTACATTACGGCACTAGTGCTATAATAGGTATAACCCAGTAAAGTCAAGTTTGTACGTGACTGCAATTAAACGTATGTATACGAAGCACTCTTAATATAGCCGGGTAATACTTACAGTTTTTTTGTAATACCAACAAAGAGTTCTTATGCCGCTGAAGTAAATGTCAACCTGCGCGCGCATTGCTGGTTTGGACGCCATTTTCCGCAAATGTTTGTTGTCATTTTCGCTGTATGGTTGATTATTATAAAAAAAAATTGTTTTTTCCTCGCAAGTGTGATGAAAACAGTCGTATGAAACTCTTGTGCTATGTTAGTCATTACACCCTCGGTTTGCTTATCGCGCTCGCCTGCGGCTCGCGCGCATAATACCGCCTCTAGTGTAATGACCAACATAGCACACTTGTATCATAATATACTAATAACTGTTTAGTTGTCAAATTGTACCATAATTGGTTCACTAAAGATAATAATCCGAGATTACTTATCGCTTTATAAATAATCATCAAGTATAATCTTACAGTCATAGTGCCTTGTGATAGTAGAAGTTACAGAAACTTCTAAGGAACTGCGCTGTTTGACCGAAAGTCGTAGTGGCGAAATAAGCAATGTAATATGAATCCTGTATCCTGTGTTATACAGTTGATTTTACAATACAAAGACGCCGCTGGGCTCAAGGCGTAGCATTCACATTTCAATAAAATCGCTTTGAACCATAAGTATAAATTAAAACTGGGTAGGACCGAAATTGCGCGAGACCTTGTGCACAAATTACTCGTTCTTACATAAAATAAAATAAAAAGAGAATCCGGCGCATCCGCTTCTCAGTTACGGCACGTCCATATAGTCTTAAGTCGTTCTTCATCAGATAACGCGAAAGGCGCAAGCCATAATGAAAAAGTATCGGGCGCGGGCACGGTACAGACGGCTCGTCGTTCCATTCAAATTCCATACTAAATACATTTAAGGCCGGGTATTCCACGTTTCAAGCACATTTTTTAATGAGATCAATAATTAGTCTAAAGCTGTATCAGGTAGGGTCACATTTAGCGGAGCAAAAATATGGCGGTTACGCAGATTCGTGCGAGTCAAACTTCGATTTTTGAAGATTTTCTCAGATTACTTGAAAAGTATAGAAAATAATAACTTTTGAACCACAGAATGCTCTCCAAAATACTATTAACTTATAATACATATTTTTTAATGTGACTATGTGCTGTAATTAGGACATAAAACTGAAAATGGTTTAAAAATAGACACTGTTTCGGTATTTTTTTCTATCGAGGAAAGTATAATCAATCGTGTTTTCAACCACAAAAGTTACTAAGACGGATGTTCTTCTGTAACATTTTGTATTTTTGGGCTTTAAATATAGTAATTTGACTAAATAAATTTGATTTTGCGAGGGGCAAATTTGGAAAATACAAGCCTTAATATCCGCGCCCGTCGCTTTTCTGTGTGGCCTGCGCCTAAAAGCGACTGATTTGTGCACAAGGTCACGCGCAGTTTTGGTACTATCTAGTTATTGTCTATGCTGTCTTTCGAAGTGCATCTGATATCTTAACCTAGTAGGAACGAATGCGTGAGAAAGTTTCACCTATAAGCCATGCGCATATGGGAAATGTTCTAAAATTTAAGTTAGTCCCTAAATGTTGTTTCTTCTCAATACTATGCACGTAACGTTCAACAAGTGTTATACAGGGTCTTTGGTAACTTGTTAACGACTTTTTAGGGCGTACGCTAAAACTCGCTCGGGTTCGCGGAGCGGATGTCCGCGCCGTGCGCCCGCCGCGTCTTTGATGTGACGTCACACGCGCTCGCGCCATTTAGCGCTGCTCGTACTATTTAAAATGCAGTCATGCGAGCGGGAAATTCGCGCTAGTTTTAGGCTATGCCCTTAGGATTTTCTTCTGTACTGTACTTTGATTATATACCCAGCCGAGAGCTAGATCCTCCAAGGTACTGTATCAAAAATAACTTTAGTTTTTTACTTTTAAAATTGCCACCAAATTTCCTCAAATTAAGTTTTCTTATTTTTAATGTTAATTTTACTGTCGGAATAATGTTTGAAACTGTTTTTTTTTGTCTAATTTTGATATTTATAGGATAAAACTTCTTTGTTATACTGTACTGAAGCTGATTCTAACCGTCTTATGCATAAACACTTAAACGTATTTTAAAACAATTTTTGTTAAAAAGTGTGTTGTCTTCTTTTTGCAAACTCAATTCGTAATTAGAAAGCAATTGACAAAACACTTTTTAACTAAAATATTTTTTTAGAGGCTTTAGTGTTTTATGCATAAAACGGTAAGAGGTTGTTAGATAGTTACAAATATAATTAACCCTGTATATTATCATTACACATTACCACGTGAACTGTGTAGCTCGCACTCTTTATATTTATTTCGTAAGTACTGGTGCTACACAATAAACATAATATAGGTTTAATTTTCAGTTTGTTTGTTGTAAATGTTAGTAGAACTTTTTGCTGTCCGCCTGGGAGGTGACACACTTGTGCCGGTTATTCAATCGCCAAGTATTAGTGTGTGTCTGTGAAACACAGACATGGATCTAAATCATGTTTTTTGTCGCAAATAAACTACTGTCTATTGTCTGTCTAAATATATCTATTTAGATCCATGGCACGTCCATAGGCACGTCTGTGCCTCTATCTATAATGGAACCTTACTTAAAAACGCTCCTTACTTAAAATGCGTAATATTAACTGACGTCATTTAACTTAAAGCGCCTTTTAAAAGTATGGTCCTGATTTCTGTATCTTTTATTTCAAGGTTTCGAACTGTTGAATAAAAAAAACCGATTAGCACTGAACTGTTCAACAATGACGTCTATAATTATGCTCGTGTCTTAAAACAGTTGAAAAAAATTACAGTCACATTAAAATTTAAAAAACTTGATTTTCGGCGAAGGAAAACATCGTTCGGACATCCGCCAATCCCCATTGGGCCAGCTTGGTGGAGTACCGACCAATTGCCATTTGACGGCAAACCAAACCAAACAAAGGGTACACAGCACTCGGAAGCAAATATGGTCCCAGTGGAGATACTAAATGTTGTTCTTGAATCCAATCTCTGACGCCCTTTATAATATTCCATTTATGTGTTAATATTGTGAATTACGTATATTATTTTCTATTTATCGGTGTTAGAACAACAGTACAGCCTTGTTTGAAGGCTCTAGTTGACCTATGAGTGTTGCAGTTCTTATCTAAAAGACTGCATGCCTAGATATTTACCGTCATATGCATACTTTGATTATATACCCAGCCAGAGCTAGTTCCTCCGAGTATGCATAAAACGCTAAAACGTATTTCAAACCTATTTTAGTTATAAGTGTTTTGTCTTCTTTTTTCAAACTCAATCGTAAATCGAAAGAAATTTGACAAAACACTTTATAACAAAAATAGGTTTGAAATACTTTTTTGTGTTTTATGCTTAAGACGGTTTGATTTTACTATTATTTTCTAGATTCTAGCCGTCTTATGCATAAAACACTAAAAAGTATTTCAAACCTATTTTAGTTATAAGTGTTTTTTCTTTTTTCAAACTCAAATCGTAATTCGAAAGAAAATTGACAAAACACTTTTTAACTAAAGTAGGTTTGAAATACGTTTTATGCATATGACAGTAAACATTGTATTCTGTCAACTAAAAGCCTCGAATATTGGCTGTACTATAATATGATGTGTAGTTAGGTGATAAAATGCTTAGTATGTACTATATTGTTATGAATTAGAGTATTTAACTAATGTGAATAAACGAACAATCTATTATTAATAAGTTGCTAGTTAGTTTATGCTTTTACTTTTTGTAAATTTTCTGTTTATTTATTTATGCTAGTTGAGCTTTAATAAATCGTATTTTATTACTCGTTTCATCAGTGTTTTAATTTAATGACAAACTCCTATTTTCAAGTTAAAAAAATCGACAAATGACAGGTACATTTTTGTTTTATTTATACGGGAATACTAACGTTTAATTAAATCGGATACTCGGACTATAGTTTCGATCACATCCGGTGACCTTTTTCAAAGAGTGAAAACAGAGCCCGACGCGCGTGCAGCTGCGTCTTGCTTAGCACTGCGGGCCGCTGCGCGTCGCGCGCGCGATGACAGCGGTTGCTCTGCGGGCGCGGGCAGAGGGGCGGGTAGAGTGTAGAGCTGCGCCGGCGCTCTCTGGAGCTCTTCATCACTGGAATCGTCTCGTGCGGTGTCGGGAATATTCCAGCACGCGGAGCTCACCACGTCGCCTTCATAATAAATGATAGGTAGTGCGTTTTTCCACGGGACGATACTCGACACCGTAAATTACGGTGACGATGCCGAGCGCCATACAATTCTATAGACCGTTTTCTCACACGACACGACAACAGCACGACAAACTTGTTGTGCAAAATTTACGGTTTCGTGTATCGTCTCGTGGAAAACACACTTAGCTGACCAATCAACTTTTGACATAGCCCCTCTTCAAAATTATTCGTTTTGATATAGAGTAGGTAGTTAATCTAGTTTCTCCGTAATTTTGTCTAAGTTTAGGCGAAAGAAAAGACGAAATCAATAGTAAAAAATTTATTGTAAATAAAAATATATTGTACCCGATTTAACATAAAATATAATTCGTTTAGAATCTTATAAATATTATTTACACAGTATATCTATTTACAGTCGTTATATTATTTTAGAACTCAAAATGTAAGTAAGGTAAATATTATTGTATATTGCTAACACCACTGATTTTTAATCACCAAAAATGATTTTAAAAGCTGAATATCCTATTATTTATTCTGTGGTACAGCACAAATTATTAGTTCTATGACTTTTAGTAATTCGCAAATATTTTTTGATAATAAAAAATATACTCTGTCCATTATATTAATCGCTTTTTGACAGGTCATGCAAAGTTAACGGCATAACTTTGTAAAGTGTCTAGCAAATTATATACCATAGAAATAAATTCGATTGATCTAGTATTACCTCTTTACAAGGTTACGTCGACAGTTGATATTATTTTATTTTGTAAGGAGTTAATGCTAGATCAAATGAATTTATTTGTATGGGATATAATTTCCTAGACGCTTTACAAAGTTATATCGTCAACTTTGCATAAGCTGTCAAAAAGCGATTATATAATGGACAGAGTATAGCGGTTTAGCGGTGGTAACAAATAGGATGATGAAATTAATGATGATTACATAACCATCTTCATCTCTAGGATGACCATATTGTGAAGAAAAAGATAGGTTTCCGCATGAATTTAGTTAGATGGTAACTAAACTAAAGAGGTTATGAGATCTACACGTTTTTTTGATTGTGCATAACACAGTTCTTAGGTATTCAAATTGAGTGATTGAATATTGAGTGTAATGCTCTCGATATGTCATACGCGCTTTTTAAGTAATTTATAATATGACAGTTGTAACAGAAAGTAAATTTTACAGGAAAGTAAATGATTTAGATGATTATGACGAGATTAAAAATGTTGGCTAATTCGCGCACCAGTGAGCGCCGATAAGGGACAAAACAAAACATTTATTTAGATACTCATTTAAGTGCAAAAGTTATAGTAAAAATAATCCTAAAATTGCTATATCACAATCAGTTTAAAACGTATCGTATATAAACTATGTTTGTAACATAATTCAAAACTTAATAAGAATTTGTATAGTATTTGTTACACAGTATTTTGTAGTCTTAGGGCCTCTTTCACCATCTTCAAGTAAAGTGTTGATTAGTTACTTTCCGATTAGTGCTAATTGCTGAGTAGATGTCCTATCCTAAGTAACTTGTGTCAGTTTCACAAACAAAAACTAACCTTCAAGTAACCACTCGCCGATTAAGCAGAATGAATGTACGAAAACGTTCAATGTTCACTCAGTTTCGCATCCTTTACTGTCACAAGTGACAAACGTCAACTTTTTATAATCAAAAAATCTCGTGTGTGTGGATTGTTCTGTCGTGGTACTAAAATTTTAATCAGAGAACGTATGTACTTGCTTACATTATGTATTTTTATGTCACATTTTATATACATCACATAGGTAGGATGGACTAAGGTCCATATAACATATTAAAAAAAAGTCACCTTTTTGAGTTTTATTTTTAATAGTTTTTTTTATCAGCTCATGCACTTGATATGCAGCCTTTTTTTAGAGAAACGGAATCTCGCGAAAAAGTTTTTTTTTTTCAAAATAATCAACATGAACGAATTCTCGGAACTCTTCGTGAGGAGTGAGAAAATTAATACAATACTTCTATTTGCTCTTCAATTAAATCTGTTTTAACGTATTTTTGAGAAGTTCGTGAACATAGACAACTGTATATACCCGCTAACGGGCAGATGAAGTAACGCATAAGTTTTAGGCCAGTTTATATGGCGATAAGCTCTACAATACTAGCATGTTACCTAGCACTTTAACCGGAGTAGCTTATTCGGGACTTTACTTATAGGGATGGTGAAAGAGGCCCTTAGCAAAAAATCTTTGTGATGATTAATATATTAATAGGTGGGTACAAATTGTTGCTTACTATAATTATTAATCTATATGTACACGATATAAACTTTAACTATGCCTTGTTGCACCCCTGTTACCTTTATTCGTTCACACTTAAATCTAGATTCCTTTAACTAACGTCTAAGTGGGGGCTTCTTCTATTTGGTCGAGTATTTTACCATTTTCTTGAGTCCGGTTTAAAAGAAAATCCAAATCGTTGGATATTTTGTTGAGCATCCGATCCGTTTCGGGCGAATCGTAAGCTCTGTTCCACTCTCTATTCACTTCGTCTATGTCTGATTTTTTATCGTCTTTCACTTCAATGGACGGGAGAGACGTTGATGTGAACTCCGACTTGCTTTTCTTCAGACAACTTTTGATGGGTGGGGAGGGTATTCGTGAAACGTCTGGGTTCGACTGGACGCAAATGGAACAGTTTTCTTTACTGGTGTCGAATCTATGTTTCTCGTTGTACGGTTCAAAATCGACGGAGCAAGTGAGGAGTGGTGTTGGGGATTCTCTAGGAGGCGTTCGGGGAGTGTTTAGGACGCCTAGCTCGAGGCAGACTCGGGCCATGTACTCGGGCTGGATTGGAGTGTGGGGGATAAGGTCGCAGACTGCGTGTGTGGTGTTTAGGTGGCGCTCGTAGCGGTGCGGGCTCAGCACTGAGTCTTTGTATTCGACGCAGCGGACGATGTCTGCGCGGCAGTCAGGATTCGACTGTCTCCTAGAAATAAAAGAGTTCTTTAGCATTTTGAGTTTTGAGAGCAAGACTGAGTTTAATGAATACTACAACAGACTATTTGTAATTTGCATAAACCTATGTATTAAGCGGTGAACATTGATAACCTAGCATAGTTCTCAACTTTGTGATTAGCAATAAACATTATTATTACTAATCTCAAATAAAATATTTTATTTCCAGTCTTAATGGAATAGGTTCCTTGTAGTTAAGCGCGTATCGCAAGATATTTTGATCAGGATCAAAATCAGTTTATTATGAAAAGGCTGAAGTATATAAAAAACAGTAAAATTCTAACCTGTTTAACCTAGCAGGACTCTCAAGGCCGGGCGCTCTCCAGTATGACGTCATTGGAGATACTGGCGAAGAAGACGTTTCAACACCTACCCCTCCTCTGCTTTCCACTTCACCTCCTTGTTTTATGTACACTGGAAAAGAAGGTATTAAGTTATGAATGACGAGCTGCTCGTTCAACTACAAGCGTAACTTTATGTTATATGAAGGTGTGGCCCAAGAAAGTAAACACGTCTTCCTTTCAATAAGAACAAATTGTTAGAATACTTATAGCATCATTTTATTGTTCCGCCCAATTAAATCCGATTTTCCCATCTAGTGCTCGCAAGCTATATACCTATAAAGTAGTGTTAAATTCTCTTTGCTTATTACACATCAAAATTCTACAAACACTTAACAGTTTACCTATTCTAGGGACCTTTCTCAAGCCATTGTAAATAACTCGTAGAAATTAGAAGACTTACAGCTCAACGAAGTATCTCCATTGGGTGAGTCCTGCCAATCTTTATTGGAAGGCAGTGAAAGTACTCTTCTCGCAGAACGAAGACACTCTTCGTCGCGTATCACGTAGCACACTATCATGGCAATACCCTGGAATGAAAAATGGGAAAGATGAATATTTTCCAGGACTGACTCTAGCTAGCACATAAAGGAGCTTCCTGATATTTGGAGTTTAAGTAGAAAATGTAAATTTGGTCAAAGGCAAAAAGAGTAATCATCTTTTGCATGAAACTTAAATAAATCATTACATAAACATTTGCAACCCCCCAGGGAAGCCATCACCGGAATTCTGACGTATGTCATGAATGTGGAAGTTTCGTTACACTATCCTGTGAAGTAACTATTATTTGAACTGATTCCGTTATGCGTAGTACTAACATTGGCAAGTGCAGCGACAGAGAGTGCTGCGACCTGCGCCAGCTGCCGCTCGCCGGGCTGCGCGTACGCCACGCCTGCCGCCTGCGCCGCCGACGTCGTCAGCACCAGCACCAGCGTGTGCCGCACTACTCTACTTCTGTGGACATTCAGGATTTGCTGGTAAGGAAACAGGTTAACAGGAAATAACACAGATCAATTTCAGAGATGCTTGGAATGGTGTGGCTTACCTACTATAACGTATCGACAAAATTATAATTTATTATCGTGAATGTAAAAGACTTGAAGTTTTTTCAGTGCATAGTACACGACATGCTACTATACACTTCGCGCTCACTGATGCCTTCCTAGTCAATTCTAGAGATGATTATATTATTACTACCCATCACTAAAATTTTATACCAACCTGTCTTTCAAGTAGTTTCTTCTTTCAATTGGCACTTTATGCGTAATAGTGCGTAACCTGAGAGCTGCGCAGAGTGCCAGCGCGATACATAACATCGTGAGTAAAGCGCAGCCTCCCGCGCAGACTGCTGCCGCTGCCGCACCCAGTTGGAGCGGCGCACCGCCCCATAGTCGGGCAGTTAACCACGCTAGTGTGCATACCCCTGAAATAATAAACAAAACGTGTGTAATCCATATTGTTCTTTTGTATTTCCTTACGGAACTCGAATTTCGTTAAAGATCAGTATGTATTTTAACGTGTCATGCGAAAAAATGGAGTCTTGCGCTTTATCATGCTTGCGTAGGTATAGGTCTTATGGTCTTGACAAGACGTAAGAATTATCATGTAACTATGCTGTTTTTGCGAGCTCCAGTACATAGACGCCGCTCCCATGTGTGCAAGCGTGAAACACAGTGTGCAAGGGCTGCGGGCGGAGATAGAATCTTCTGCGGGGTAGAAGTATATATGCTCAATACTGACATCATTCATTATTTTAACTTAGAGAAGCCATACAGAAAATGCCTTACGGGTCTCGTCAGCTCAGTCTATGGCAGCAGCCAGGAACACTTTGCCTGCGTTCTTCTGTGACCTTACCTGCCAGTAGTCCAACAGAGGGCGCCTTTTGCGCGCGTCCCGCCAGCTCTGCCTGTAAAAGAAGCGGCTGCGCGCACAGCGCCGCACACCCTGCGCACCAGCAAGCCGCGCAAACCCAGCCCAGCGCACCGGGACACGCTTCCTCCTGTTACAAGAACATTTTGCCATTAATAATGTTACCAGATAAACTACTGGGCATGAAGAGATTTGACATCTTATAAATATCAGGGTAAAGAGCGCAGTGCAATGCGGCGCAGTAGTACTGTTATGGGCAGGCATGATGCTTACTAGGCGAACGTCTCGCTCGGCTCGTCATGCCAACGCACTAAAAAAATCTGTCGTTTTCTAACCACGTCTTTTAAACATTATCCTTTTCTGATGATCAAATGAATAGCAAAGTTCTTCTAGAACTGCTCTGTTCTCATCATCACCATCAGTTTCAGTCCGTAAGCGCTCACTGCTGAGTATATGCCTCTATACAGCAACGTCTTGGTAGTTAGTTAATGGCATTTTTATCACTTTTCAGATTAGTCGAGGTGGATTTGGACTACCTAACATCTTAAGCTAGTTTGCACTACTAGATAGATAGCCTGACCTGACTAACCTGTCTCGTATCACACTCCAAAAGAGCCAGTATAGCAGCAGAATGCGTTCCAGCGGTCGCAGCTTTCAGCAATACCGGGAGTCTCGCTTTCCTTCCTGGCACCAACGCAAAGAGCTGGAGCGCTGCTGCCGCAAGACACATCGCGCCTCCCAAACTTGCAGTAATCTTCACTATACCACGGAGGTCCTTCTCGGCATCTGTCTGTAAGGTAATTAACGAATCTATGACATCCTTTCTCATCAATAAATACTTGTGATAGTTGTATTTTGCTCAAAGTAATATTCTCTTATAGAACGCCTTAACCCCTGACTCGAGTCGTAGTTATCAACAACTGCATTTGTAAGTAGAAAACGTTAGCGCATATTTCTATACTCCAGTAGTCACGGGCAGCGTGGCAAATACATAGTAAAATCAGCCTATTTAATAGTCCACAGCTGGACTTAGGCCTACCCTTGAATGGAGAATGGGCCATAGCCACCACGCTGGTCCAGTTGCGTGTGGTGCATTCACATAAGCCATTGCATTTCGTCTCCCGACATACAGGTACCCGATATGCAAGGTTCCTTACGATGTTATCCCTTACCGAAAAGCCAGTGATATGAAAATTCGTACACAAACTCTAAGGAGCTCAATGGTACGGGCCTGGGCTGGGTTGAACCCGCGACCTCACGACATCAAGTCTAGCAGTCTCCCGATTAGGACATCATGGCTTTTTTGTAACATATTCGCCTAGCTGTGATGAATAATATCGCTAATGGTGATTTTAGAAGCCATGATGAGTACTCACAAGTGTAGACCTTGCAATGGTGAAGAGTGCGAAGGTGCCGAGCCCCCGACACCGGCACATTACGTGCGTCGGCTCCGTGACTCGCACCTCACACGCCTTCGTACTCCACGCTCGAGGTTCAGATGTTGTACGAAGACCACACGCTAGTTTTGAGGCTGGAAGATTGCGATAAGAACATAAGAATAGGTTTGAAGTGTCATGCGCTGCGGCACAAGTTCAGCAGTGGGGTCAGTTCAGCAATTGAATTGCTAATTCAACTAATTTCGCATCTCAGGATCTCTATGACACTCCTTAGGGGTTTTTTTAAAATACAATCAAGTGACGAGACGAGCAAGACGATCGCTTGGTGGTAAGCTTCACGCCTGCCACTAACAGTAGCAGTGCCTGAATTGTGAACTTACGAACACAATCCTGCGCCGCACTGCACTGCGCTCGTCACCCTGAGATATTAGAAGTTAAATCTCTTCATATCCAGTAATTTCTTTGCCCTTCAAACCACAGTAAAACACAGTAAAACTTGCACACTACTGCTTGGCGCTTGAATAACTGGCAAAGGTGTGGCACTTCCCCAGGCGGACTCTGCAGTAGAGTCCTACCACTACAAAAAGGTTTTAAATCGTTTAACATTTTGTGTAAAATGTTATATGTTATGGTAAGTAAATCCGTGGTAAAATCTGTTGTCAAACAAAGCATAGAAGTCTTGAACGCCTAATTTGGAACAATGTTGTGACTCGAATTCATTTTAATCTTGAAAAATTATTCTTAACTGCAGTTGCTACAATAAAATCATCTCCCAATACAGCTTAAAGTTCGTCGATTCCTGAAAGTTAGAAGGTCTGTACTTACCAACAGCACTATAGTTCTTGACATGTGTGAACACCAACTTGACGCCGTGTTGCAGGGAAGGGTCTACTCCTGGCCCGCTGACGTAAAGCTGGACCTGCTGCGATGAAATCAGGTACTCCATCTCACGGCCGTTCCTGGAAGACGTGACGCTACAAGAAATTGATAAGCGGGGTCAAATTATACAAACAAAATAAAATGTGAAAAACGAAACACCACTCAATCAAATACTGGCTTTTATCAGGAATAGTAAAACTATAGTAAAAAGTAAAGTAAGTTCGTATAGGCTGTGTGGCCAGCCCTAGTGTCAGAGTTAATGTGCCGCCCGAAGGCCTCTGACATGGCTGACGGTTGTTGTTATAGAAACTAGAACAAACAACCGGGACCAACAATTTAACGTGTCATCCGACCCACGGTAGCGCTCAGAAATAGATGCCACTCACGGTCACCCATCCGATGACTGACCGGACCGTCCGTTGCTTAACATCGGTGATCGTTTAGAATCACCTAGACAAGCTACGCCACGAGCGCTACGTAAAACTATAGTGAAAAGTTTATATAAAGTTTTAGTAAAAAAAACAAACCCTTGGTGAAGAAGAAGTGAAGAGTAGGTAGGTACGTTATTAGTAGGTACTGACCAATAGGCAAAGGAAGATTATGACCAAGACAAGATACTTCGTTGGATAGAAAATGGAGCTAAAATACTTTAATAAAATAAAGATGGCCAGGAAAAGAACTTCGTATGCAATACGCGTGCATGTTCTTAGTTGGCCGTACTGAAGTGCAAGTGGCGTCACAGTGAACGTAATTTGGGACAAATATTTTTTTACTTAGTTGTTGTGACCTCACGAGTCGAGCCGACAGCGGCGAGTGGTTGTGTCGCAGAAATAATTTTAGTCCAGCCCACTAAGAACGCGCGTATTGTAGAACTTACTTAAATACCTACTCGTAAGCACATGGGTCAAAAAAACACAAATCAGATCAAAGTTACAACTTACTTATATTCAATAGACCTTCTCAAAGACGGCAATCTCACAGCAAGATTGTGATACAAAACTGCTACTGCGGAAGTATTTCCCGATTTAGCGATGAGCTCGACACCAGCGGAAGATAATATCCACTCTTCGAGGCCAGTGTGAGAGGCTTGTAGGTCGAAATGGGCTTCCTCATCTCGCACGGGCTTGCTCTTGATTGTGAACTCGTGGAAACGCTCATCGAGGTTATCTTTCATGCCTCCTGTGTCAACCACGGCGTTTTGGAGGTCGTAGACTTTCTGGAAATTTTATGTAACACGCTTTTATTGAATACGGATGGATTTCTTGAAGAACTGCCGCTTGAGGTAGAGTGCATCTCTTTAGTCTACGTGGTGCTTGTTGGCTGTCATTCTCAATCACAATTTGATCAGGAGTTAGGACTGAAGGTACGTCTAAGATAGTCTGCAACAAGTTTGATCATAGGAGATCATAAAGAACACTTTACACCTTTATTTGGTTGCTTTGCTATAATACACATTGCCTTTATCACTTAAAGCCATGACCATTTTGTCGTGAAGGCTAACCCTTAATTCTAATGTTAACTTACCTCTTCATCCAAAAAAGCATCAGGATGTTTTAACAGTGTGTCATAAATCTTCAATAAATGCTCCGTACTGGCCAGCCGGTCCTTGGGCTGTCCTGCTGGCGACAGTAGATAATGCAGCATTTCCCTGGAGTGGTGCAGAGGCAAAGTGCCTTCGCCAGGGTGTGATGGGAGAGACCGTAAGACCGCCCCGTATTGGTGTGCCACGTGGGAGACGTTACCCCAGGAATAGCCGTAGGAGATTTTGGCGAACTATAATTATAATACGATATATTGCTTTAAATACGATTGGAGACATGCGTTAGGTGACATTATAGTTATTACATTATACAATTTTATTAGAAATATGCACAGTTATATTTGTTTTTACAATCAGTGAAATTAAACAATGCCTATAAGAACTCCTAGGACTCTGACGTAGGTACAAATCTAGCAAAAGAAAAGAAAGGAAAAGTATCTTTCTATTTTAGACAACAGACGTGAAAGGGTCTTATTGGTTGTTACAATATTAGGTATGATCGCTCCCGCATTAAAGTTTTCAGACCCTAATCATCGCTTTAGGATACCCTGTGTTGCGATGACTAGAACTATGAACTGAAAGAATAATAACGATAGATTTTGACGAACATGTATGATTTCAACTTCTGACTTGTTTTTTTTACCCTATCCGATTCTAATACTGGGCACAGGTCTCCTTAACCCTCCGTTCCAATTATCAGACTCTTTTGCTAAGAACAGTAGCAGGAATTGGATTAAAAATAAGGAATGAATACCATGCGATTCCTTCGAGATTTTGCAGAGTATAATCCAAAGTGGACAATCAAATTGGTTACCTGTTCGTAAATATCCTTCAAGGAATCAGCAACGCAAGCAGAAAAGTCTGGAAGCATCCATTTAACGCCGTGCTGTCCAGTTTTCGGCTCACAAAACCTGGAACAGCGCCCTCGTTAAAAGTTTGCAAACGCATTTATTGAAAAACGAGTGAAATGGATATTGTGATCGTTAAAACTTTATTTGCGTCATTTATTTATTTATTTATTATTATAGATAAAATGCAGCTAACAGGCTTACTTACTCCTAGGCGCAACATTTTTATTTTAGTTACTTAAATAAAATATTTACAACAAGAATGTAAAACAGCGTAAAACACAATATAGACAACACGTACATTAGTAAAAATAATTAAGATATATACGAGTAGAACACCTACACACAGCTACAGAATTACACGTCTACTAACTTAACTATTTGGTATAATTATATTTACAGTTTGAATTGCTCACAGTAAAACAGAACATTTGTAGCAAACGTCGAGTATTCGTCGGCGAAGATATCGACTTGTGGGTGAGAGGCGCTGAGTGCGTTTAGATGGTACTGTGCGCAGCAGATAGGGGACTGTTGGCGTGCTACAGTGCGCGCGGGCGCCGGCGCGAACAGGAGGAGACGTGCGCCGAGAACTTCATGAGTCCCAGTGCGGAACCTAATGCGCTGCTGTGGGACGTTGAGGCGACTCGCTTCACTCAGTATGTCTGGACAGTCTAATTTTCCATGGAGTATTTTGTGAATTAGTAGCAGATTATCATGTAGTCTTCGGGTTTCTAGTGAATTGTAACCTAATGTGCCCTGTAAATATGCGGTTGGATACATAAAGGGGTAATACAACTGTTTTTGCTTATATAGGTACCGCAGAAAACGTTTTTGAACCTTTTCTATCATGTTTGCGTACGTTTTCTCATGAGGGCTCCAAACGACTGAACTTGCTTCTAACTTGGATCTTATCAGGGCATTATACAAAAGTGAAATAGCCTTATCATTTGTGAAGTCCTTGCAGTTTCTAGTGACAAAGCCCAGTCGTTTGAAGCACTCGGCTGTGAGCTTCTGGATGTGGTCATGGAAGGTTAGTTTTGTGTCAAATGTAACTCCAAGATCCTTCACTGATAGAGTCCTCGTTATCGGTTCGTTGTTAATTATGTATTGCGATCCGATGACGTGTGCAGATCTGGTAAAGCTCATGTACTTGCATTTACTGACATTCAAATATAGTCGGTTTTTATGGCTCCATCTCTGTATAGAATCGAGATCTCTTTGCAGTAAAACAACATCGTCAACGGATCTTATGTCAGCTACCAACTTAACGTCGTCTGCGTATATAAGACATTTGCTAAATTTAAGGCAGTTTTCCAGGTCATTAACCATGCCTGAAAACAGCAACGGCCCGAGAGATGACCCTTGACTCACACCTGACTTCGTGTGGTACAAAAAGGATTCATAAAGTCCAAGTCGAACGAACTGAGTCCGATCAGAAAGATAGTCTGCAAAGAAATTTACAAGTTTGGGTGCAAAGCCAATTTGTTCTAACTTTTCAAGTAAGATATCGTTATCGACCGTGTCAAACGCCTTCATGAAGTCCAGATATATCACGTCTACTTGGATACCCTGGTCCATTCTCTGTGACACATGGTCGACTAGTGTCAAGAGATTTGTATTGACAGAGCGCCCTTTCCTGAATGCATGTTGGGAGTTGCTTAGGTACGGTTCTAGTTGTCTGTAGATTTTTGTGTGCAGAATACTTTCAAATAACTTTGCAAAACAGGATAATATTGCTATGGGTCTATAATTGGTTACTTGTGATTTGTCTCCGGATTTCAATATTGGCACAACTCTCGACTGTTTCCATCTTGTGGGGTAAGTTCCTGTGTTTAAAGATATGTTAAAGATGTGTGTTAGAGGTTCTACTAAATAGGTTTTGAAGGCTTTTAGGATGTAGGGGGGTACATTGTCTGGTCCTACGGAACTCTTAGGTTTTATTTTATTAATATGCGAGTCTACCTCACTCGTACTCAGTCTATTTATGTTGATTAGGTGATTGTTGCAGCTAGGTTCTATAAGAGCCGGATTCAAAACCGGCGCTTTATCTAAGAATACGCTACTAAAATAACCAGCAAATGTATCAGCGGCAGCTAGTCCAGTGTGTGTGTGGCCTTCGTGAGTGATAATGGGGTTAAAACCACCTTTTGTGCGCAGGTCTGATACAAAATGCCAGAAAGCACTCGGATTGCGCGAGAGATCTTTCTGAACGCGATTTATATGATTACCATACGCAAATGATATTCTAGTCTTTAAGTCGGTTCGAATAGCCTTAAAGAAACTGTAGACGTAGACGTCATTTGTCAGTTTCCAAAGTTTATGCAAAGTGTTTTTTAGTCTAAGATCACTAATTATATCACTAGTATACCACGTGGGATATCGTTTTGTTAGTTTAGTATTGCGAACCTTTTTTGGAACACATGCATTAAAACAGCTATACAATAAGTTATAAAAATTGTCCACCGCAGTATTTACATCTGATTGATCCGTTACATCAGTCCAACATACCTGTGTGACGTGCGCGTATAAAGCAGGAAAGTCTGCCCTATTAAAGTTCCAGTCCGTCGCAGGATCCACATTACTGGCTTCCAGCAACGCTTCGGTACCACTGCCTTTTAGATGTATTGAAACTTCTAAAGGTGGGTGATACCTGTCGGTAATTTCTACAAGCCCCTCATCTGCTGAGCACACGGTGACTCCCTGTACACTCTCACTCACAAGTACGACATCAAGTTTACCGCCAAACTCATTGTGAATACAGTTATGTTCAACAATATTGCAATAGTTAGTAAAGAAGTATAGATAGTTGTTTACACTATTACTTGCGCTGCTAAGATTGAGATCGCCAAATATTAAAATAGGAACGTTATGTATTACATTAGATATGTTTTCTTCAGTTTTACAAAACCAGGTCATATAGTCTACGTCTTTAGCACTAGGTTTTATGTACACTACACACACAAAACACTCCCTGCCTCTGTGCTTGAATGTCGCCCACAGATCTTCGCCATGGAGAGTTTCTAGGTCTTCTCTGCGTCGAACTTCCAAACCTGGTCTGGCGGCAAGAAGTACTCCACCACCATTAGTGCCTCGGTCTCTCCTCAGCAATGTCCAACCATCTGGAGAGACTTCGGCGTCGTACACTGATGAATCTAGGTTCGACTCTGTTACTGCTATAAGATCGATTTGCATCTGCCTGATGTGTTCTTTAAAATACGAAAGTTTGGTTCTGAGACCTCTTACGTTCTGGTAGTGAACAGACAGTGAAGAGATGTTATTTTTACCAATCATTAGTCGCTTACTCGGCGTTTGCGGCGCCTTTGTTTGCATATCCACCGGAGGCATAGGGCCGACGATGTTGAGGGACGCGCCCGGTGTTTCTTTGAAACCACTCACAAATCTCAGTGCCCATGGGCCACGATCCCGGCTGCATGAATAGCTGAAAACTGCTATCGGGAACGGTGAGAACAAACGAAGCATACCGTTCGTGTTTAAGTTTCAACTTAACTACTTGGTACCCTGTTCTGCCGCTTATGTCTTCCATGTGCTGCTTAAGAGCGTTTACGGTGGTATCCGGCTGAAAAAAGCATGCGTGTATTTTTTTCGTTCTTTCAATCGTCTGCAGCTGTTCATTCTGTTGTCCGCTCCCTCTGATGACTCCTTGACGACGCCGTTTCGAGCTAACAACTTCCCAGTTGTCATTGTGACTATCTTCATCTTTGGTCTGGTCAGTAACTGGGATGAGTGGAGCAGCTTGTAGGGGATGAGGTTTAGGGTTGCTTAGTGACAATGTTTTGTCGGGTAAATTACCATATTTTTCCTTATTGTTGTTAGGTGATTGTGTTTTTTTAGAAGGGCTAGCATTCGTTGGGTAGCTTCTACAACAAGTATCATCAGAGATGTCTTTACAAGCACGTAGCTTAGGTCTTGTAGACGTTCTAGAAGGAGACCCGTATGTGCTATCTATTTCTTGTATTACACAACAAACATTGTCGGTGAAAGGTCTCATACTATCTTGTTGGTGTTTATCACTTAATGGAGTGTGCTTAATAGAGTCTAGTTTCTGGTTGGTACTGAGAAGTTGTAGTTGTATATCTTTGCATAGTTGCTGATTAGACTCCACAGTGGTTTTAAGTATGTGATACACGTCTGTACAACTCTCCGTTGATAGGATTGCGCCATCAACATCATTTTTCAACGTTTCATATTTATTATTTAGTTGGACGTAGTGCGCTTTGAGCTCAATCAGCAATTTACATGCGCTTTCAATTTTTACGTCATGTTTTTGTAACTGTTCTGAAATATCCAAACGAAACGCTTTGATTTCAGCTAGGATATCAAAGTTGGAGCTCTCAGTATTTTCTATTTCATATCTGTCATTAAGGAATTTTCTTGCAGTGTGATTAGCATTCGAGCTTGATGAGCTGGCAGCACGGGGAGTTAGAGATGGGGGGGTGCGTATTGAGGGTAATTGTATCCTGCGTACGGCTGGAGGTGTGTGCATTATGCGGGCTGCTTTGAATAAGCCAGGTGCAGGGTCTTGCGCACACGTTACACTATTTGGTTTTACTGCTTTTGATTCTAAACACGGAACGCAACTCCAGTTTATTTTTTTCGTCGGCGTCATTAGATAATATCGTTTGACCGCCACTCTTCCGCATTCCAAATCATATGTTTTCTTGCATTGCGAGCAGGTTAAGTACTGCCTCGTCTTAATAGGGTTTAGGCATTTGGTACAAGAGAGTTCCATGTCGTATGAGAATTCTTGACGGGTTACAGTTATTAATTTTGTGAGTTAAAAAGTTCTTTACTAAACTGAAATTATACGACTGCGCCCCCCGGCGGTGATTATGCACGAACTTTTGGATTAATAGGGTTATTATTAAAAGTCAGTAGGGTTCTGAGGTAAAAAAGTTCAAAGTTCGATCACACTATCGCACGTTCTATTAGTTCTGCAGAAGGTCACTAGATGTCACTACAAAAATTACATGTGCTAGAATATCAAAGGTCAATGGTTCAAAGTTCAATCACTGTTTAGAATTTGCTAGTTCGTGATAAAATCGTTAGATGTCACTATACGTTATTTTCACTGCATTACTTTGGAGAAAAATTAAATAAACTAATTTATGAGCAAGACTAAGAATAAAAACGGATTATAGAGTTTAACACATTTCTAGTCCATCTTCATTTCGTCACGATAGAGCTTTAACTGTAATTCAGCATTCGTCTCTTCAGTATTTTGTTTTTAGCGCGGTAAGAAATTCAAAAATATTTTACTGGTCACTTTTGATAAAACTGAAATATCTGTGTATATAATCGTTTTAGTCCAAAGATAACACTCATGGAGATTATTTGTCACTTTATCACTTTAATTAGAGGTACAAATCGTCCAATAACTGCACATTTATATTTTATTTAAATATAATTTCGCGGACATAACGAGAACCGTGCGAAACGAACGAAACGAGTCATGCATAGTAGTCATGCAAACGTCATGCATAGTTGAGTGCGATGCGATAGTATTTAAATAGCATTTAGTTTGAACTATAAGTTGATAGGGTGTTGTGTTGTGTAGGTACTCAACTCAATCAGTAGTGATGCGTCCAAAGCTTTGCTGAACACAGTTGTAACTTTCTGAGAGTGTTTTACAAAGCTTTTATCCTATTTGGGTTGGTACAAAAATCCTATTTGATTTGGTTGTATAGCTTCAATATTTTCTGTAGTATTTTCACACTGTAAAATCTGTGAATTTTGGGCTACAACCATTCTTCCATATCATATATTCTTAATGCGAAAGTTTGTTCCCACATAATTTCGTTTAATAGCTTAGATGTAATTTGCTACGCAAATAACCTTTATTAAGTAAGGATATAAGCTATCTGTGTGGCGGTCTAAGAGGCAGGCCTTCGTTCAGCAGTGGACGTCTCCGGGCTGATGATGATGATGATGCTGATAAGCTATCTGGATTAACACATTTCTTCTCTTTATACCGAACAAATGCAATGTTAAAGATATAGCTCGTACATACCGCGTGGTCTCTCCATTATGACCTGGAGGGCAAGAAGCCGACGCATATGCCCCAGGTGCGGTCTTCGGCCACCGCAGTCCGTGAGACGCATCTGACTCGCAAGCCACGTCGTTGGCTCCCAGTGCCCACATGGTCACACCTTTAGCGTTAGTTCCTGCTACCGACGATACTTGGCAACGGAATTCGCCTGATTTCTGGAAAAACATTGAATTTGTCATGAAAATCATGTTTATCAAGCACCTAAGCTCAAACTCGCAATTCAGAATTAAAGATGTTAAGTTACGTAGACCACAACCTAGTCTGTCCGTCTGACCTGGATATTATGCGAGAGGTTGTTACGATTAGACACGAACTATATCAGCTAATAATGCCGCCTCTAGAACCTATAGTATAAGTCGTCGCAAGTTCGATTGTATTTGAAGACAATGTGGTCAATTTTGATAATTTATAATATCATTGGCTTTAGTTGTAAACTAATTAAAATATTACTGTCACTTTTTTACTAGGCATGTTTGCTAAGGACAGCAATACTTAAGTTAGTTAAATTCTGTCAATGAAAACCTTCAAAATCGACCACAGTATCTATATAAAATAAATTAATCTCAGACCAAAAGACAGGCTTGGATAATGATTATTTAAAAGTTGGATAACTTGCAAACCAATACATCTTTTTCAAGCAAAGAGTTATATATTTAAAACCGATTTTCCAACCAGTAGAATATAATTACTAGCTGTAATTACCTGAACATTGTACAGCTTCAACACACTGCCAGCTGGGAAGAGGTCTTCCCACACTTCTCTCCCAGGTGCGAGTGGAAGCAAGGTCCTCTCACGAGCCCAGCTGAAGCCCAAGGCCCCGTGGACTCGGCCTGCACCGGCCAGACAGGTTATGCTGACATTATCACCCTGAAATTAATACAAAACAATGGTTGAATGTTGACTTACATAAAAATTTCATTTCTCTTGAGTTGTGCTTGTGAGGATTGTTTTTTGTGCCAAAACCGATTTTTGTTAGATTTTTAGTGTATTGAAGGCAGGATTTTTTCTTCATCATCATCCTCATCATTTTTGCTCGTAATGGCCTGCTACGAAGAACTTTCTTTTTGCATGTCGCTCGTCTCGGTTTTGAGCCGGTTCGCCCCTTAGTATCACACTTAGGAGCGAAATTTGTAGAAATGCTTACCTACCTTGAAATGCAATCACCTAAGTACACCTTGTTACCAAGATATTATGGCCTAGTTGGTACAAGAAGGTATGGGTTTTTTTTGACGCTAGGCCACATGGATGTGGGAACTGGGAATGTCCTAGCCTTTGGACTGTTATAATATTACTATGATGCTGCGTCGAGTTGCAGGTATTTTTTTATTTCTAAACCTGCTTACGAAATCTTTGTATATAGATACTTACTAGTTAGGTACTACAGCAGTGTATAGACAATAACTAGCACCTGAGATTCTACACCAACCATTTGCCCTTACGTGAAATTAAATGAACAAATAAAGAATTGGCATGTCCGCGCTTCCCAGCATCGGCACGGCCAACTGCCGTAGCCGTTCTTTTCCAAACTAAAAAATAAATTCCCAAAAAAAGTCGTTAAAAATAATCCTGTTGTACCATGAGAGTAATTATTTTCTACTAGCTGTTTTTTTTTCGCTACTTCGTACGCTTAGAGCTCGGCCTTTCGTCTCGCTACTATGACCAGCTCCAGGAACACAAAAAAATACCAAATTGGTCCAGCCGTTTAATCACCGTTTAAACCATCCCTAGACTACGCCAACATTTCAAAACCAAAATCAGCTAAATCGGCCCAGACGTTCTCGAGTTTTAGCGAGACAAACGAACAGCAATTGATTTATATGTATAGAAGATAGATAAGTGCATTTTGAGCTCAAGTAATAGTAACTCCAGATCGAGCTTCCTCCATTAGCAATATTAGTGAATAAAGGTGGATAAACTGTTCAGTTCCAGCTCTATTTTCTACAAAAAACGAAAAAAAATATATGTTTTGTTGTTCTATATTTCTGGTGTGCAATAAAGATATATTGTATTGTATTGTTTTTGCACTAACGCGCAGTTTCGTTACTATCTAATGTCTATGCTTATGTTACTAGCGTGAGTTGGAACATTGTTCACCTTATTGACCGTCAGCGTAGAAGGCACTAGTCTAATATCAGGTGGTTTTAGCACAGCCAGCCTCAGTGCTCTGCACCGTCTTCTGCCCCCGTCGTCTGCGGTGCAGGACCACTTGCCCCCGTCAGGTGACTTGGCTTCTGACACCCCGAGAACAGACATCCGACGACCAAGGGCATCTTCAGATACGGTGCGGGTCCAAATGTCTCTGGAATTAAAGGGAAAATATTGGCAGGTTTAGTTGAAATTGTCATAAACAGTCATCATCAGCCCGGAGCTGCTGAACGACTGCGACTGACAACTACTGCTGAACGAAGGCCCTTAGACCGCCACACTGTGCGACAACCACCCATTTGCATCCATCGGTTCAGGGTCGTAGCTAGACCTGAATTTAAGGTAGGGCAGCTGTTGTTACAGGTAGGGCGTTCCACAGTACTTTACTTATTATTTTTCTTCTAAGGTAGGGCATTGGTATTTTAAGGTAGGGCATTGCCCCTCAATGATATGCTATAAGACAGTACTGAGAAGGTAGAATCATTTATCTCGAAGCTAGTTTCGATGGATAATAAATTTTTACTTGTACGTAACTGGTTTCGATTTATAGTTTTTTGCTCTTAGGAACTAGTTTCGACTTAGGAATGATTATAATTTGTATGGAACCGTCCGTTGGTTCTAGATTAGTACCTAGTTAGTAGACATTTTGGAAATTATGTACTAATCCGAGGCAGCAGCGACCAAAATCTGCAAGCTTTTTCTAAAAGCAGAATTTAAAATATTACGTCACATTGGCGTAATAGGGAAATAGCCCCTAAATATAATTTATAAAAAACGCCAACGAAACCGGATGCCCGACGGCAGGCTATTTTTCTACTTCACCAATGCCACGTAATATAAAAAAATCTGCCTTAAGAAAATGCTTGCAATTTTTGGTCGCTCGCCTCCAGAGAAATCCTTCCTCCGAGCTCGCCTCCCTTTATACACCTACCTATAGTTAACTGACTTTATATTTGTAGAGCTAAACCATAAGGCGCATGACATGATATTTTCTACATAACCTTGAAGGTACACACTTCTTTCTGGGTCAAAAACTTTTACCACCACTTGCGTGTTCAAATGTATCTCGAAAAGGTTTAAGTAAGTCATAACCAAGTCATAACACTAAAGATTTCAACCTCTAAAATATGGAAATATCCAGAAATTCCCGGTTATAAGTTATTTAAAGTCAAAGCAAACACACATAAGGTGCGAAGGCTTGTAATATTATCATATGTTTGCAAAAGGGATCTCAGTTTTACAAGTTGTTCTCCGAAATATTCTGAATGGAAAGCATGAGATAAGCTCCAACTTCTAAGTGCTTACCCACGTACCTATCTAGGCGACACAGCAGTGGGTATGGAAATAGTGATGTGACAAGTTCAAGTCAATTTACATGTCTTTATAATAATAATTACCGAAGATTCTGACATAAACCGAACACAAGTTAAAGATTTAGCTAAAGGCATATGGCATTTTGGCCTAGTTCATATAAGGAAATATAGGAAATTTAAACTACTAGGCCATATTCTGCGTATGGGAAATGCTAACTAACATAATCTAAGCATTTTAACAGTTTTTAATTATTGAATATTTATGCCCTTGCCCAGTGCCATTTTACGTTTCGTGACTGTCGTCTTGCCCGAGGCCCGATGTCATGCATCGTTATACGAAAGCGATATTCTCACTTTTCAATAATAAAATTAATAAATAAATAAAAGCTGTTTGTTTTTTAACTTTATTTCAATTCTGATGTGAATAGTTTAGTATATAAATGGCCGGAAACAGATTGCTCACGTGCCTTTAAAAACTATATTCGATGGTAAATCTCATTATTATACCAGTAATTTCGAAGTGCAGAAGTAAATCCAAAACTCACCGAAGACTGAAGATACAAAACGTTTGCGTGTTTTAAGCCGATACAGCGCCATCTATTTTGTAGTAATTGAACTAACACGTCGGACTATAACTTTCGCGGTTGAAAGACAATCGTGAGGAAGTCGCAGGGAATAGGTGCAGGTAGAGGTAGGGCATTTTTAACCGACTTTTAAAGAGGTAGGTTCTATGTTCGGCAGTAAGTATGTATTTTTTTCATGTTTTTTTTGTGTGAACAGATTCACAACGACCTTTTGTAATAAAAAGTGCTACAAAAAGGTACCTATACCGCTTATGGTATAAGCGGTATAGGTAATCTTATACCTAATCTCGAGGTGGTCCCATAATAGTTTAAAGACAGTTTATTTTAAGTTACTTGTTTAGGATGTACTCGGTTAGATCTGTCGCCAAGCATAACAAGTAGGTAGTGTAATCGTAAGTACTTAAAAAAAAAAAAAACAATTGATTTCAATTTCGATTAGGTTACGGTTACGTGGATGACATATTTTTGCCAGGTATTTTGATTTGTAAACCAAACTACTGCGCCGATTTTAATGGCACCAAATCTTCACTATTAAAAAGTATAAAAATAGGTACTTAAAAAAAACTATTTTCCGAATTGGTTTATAAATGTCGGAGTTCAGAGGTAAATAAAATTAAAAAAAAAAATTACAATTAAAACACCTTTCTTTGAAGTCGGTTAAAAACCCTGACGTCATCGTTGTACTAATACGACTCAAGACTAATCTTAATTATAAAGAACTACAACTGAACTCTAAGCGATGCCGCGAACCACCTCATTTTAAATATACTACTTACTTCCTACGAGAGTCCTACTTTCACCCACCTAAATTTTACAGTTTTCGTTCGTAACGTGATATTCGTCGTCCCGATGTCACGCATCGTCGGAAGATAGAGCGATATAATCACCTTTCAATAAATAACTCCAAGTTCGTTTTTTTCATTTTATATTAATTGATTTACAAGCTAAAATCTATCCAACCAAACCAATCAAAGATCATAAAAATCGGTCTTTCTAGCCGTTCTTGAGTTATATCATTTACAATCCAATTCCATTCAAATTCAAAGTCCAACATTGGAAATGTTGTACGACCCACGACCCAGACTGTTTTATATCATAATATTATGGCCGGAAACAGATTGCTCACGCGCCTTTAAAAACTATATTTGATGGTAAATCTCTTTATTATACCAGTAATTTCAAAGTTTAGAAGCAACCCCAAATGGTACGGAAGACTGAAGATACACAACGTTTGCGCGTTTTAAGCCGGTACAGCGCCATCTATTGAGTAATAATTGAACTAACACATTCTCTCACTGCTGCGCTGTAGAGCGAGGCTCCAAATCTCAACAAATGCTTGAACTTGACCTGCGCTGCGGTTGAAGGACAATTATTATCGTGAGGAACTCGCAGGAATAGTGGAGGTCTTAAATAGTGGTAGTAGGGCTTAAGAGTGCGACTAATGCCTGAAAAATAACAGATTTCACCCGCGCGTCTTGTATTAGTTTAGAGTCGAAAGTCGCATGATACAATTGATGATGATGATGGCTTTGAGCAATTTAGGCGGGATTTTATTTAAATATTCAAAGTGTAGGCATGAAATAAAAAAAATAAACGGCTACTGTGCTAAAACATTATTTTGGCTATGTATTTCGTAAAAAATAATGTGGTGCTGTCGCTGATAATTTTGAGCATTTTAATTAAAACAGTTTTTATTTGTTGGTAATTTGTTTTTTTTTTTTAAATAAACTAGATTGTTTTACAAAATTCTATTCGGTTACTCGGCGTTTATAGGTTTTTCCCCTACCTATAGTATTTTTTTAATCTGAATATTTACGTTCTTTATCATTAAAATACACCTTTTACTTACTTTTGGCATTAGTCGCACCCTTAACGATTCAATGATTTCGAAGAATTTTAAAAGTCCATAGGTAGAGGGCATTTTTAACCTACTTCAAAAAAGTAGGTTCTATGTTCCACTGTGCGTATTTTTATACATGTTCATTGTTCATTGATTTCTTTGTCAATTGTGGACTTATTTAGAATGTTTTTTTAAGGTTTCTCGAGGTGGTTCCCGTAATCCATACTTAATAGTTTGAATGTGCTTTATTTAATGTTACTTGTCTAGTAGAGTAACACGGCCAGATCTGTCGCCAAGTCGCCAAGCATAAAAATCCCATACGTGGTATGTACTATTAAGTTTTCTGTTGCATTAGTCTCGATTATAAAGAACTTACTCTAGCTGAACTGCATTAGTCTCGATTATAAAGAACTTACTCTAGCTGAACTGTTTGTAATTCTAAGCGATCCCGCGAACAATCGAACCATATCATAGAAAATAAAAAATCTTACTTCCATACCCTACCTCATTAGGAACAGTCACACGTAAACTCATAGATTAAGTGCTTTTAGGGGAATTGCTTAATGCGGCCATTTTAGACCACCAGGCCTCTTTGCCGCGTTGTACTTACGGCAACATTCAACCTATGTGCAAAGTATAGGTTTTACCTACTTTTACGAGATGCAGCATTGCGTCTCCATTGACATCGAAGAAGTATAGTTTGGGCTGAATTGTAAATCGAATTTGTAGAAGTTCCAACGAAATTTTTCCTTTTTTTTTCTGAGGTAGAATTGATTTACAACCCAAATATAAAAGTGTGCAAGATATAAAATGGAAAAATCTGGGGAAAGTATGAAGTGCATGTAAATGCAAAGTAGTCCTCATATGCCGTTGAACTCGATAAGTTAGAATATTTAACCGGCAAAGTTTACGAAATGATGTGAAAAGTCTCCCAACAGGATGGCAGAACGTTGTAGATAAAATTGTCAGTTATTTTTCAGCGTTTTTATAAAACTTGTCGGCACTTTGTTGTCGGCTAACAAGAACTACAAGTTTTTGAGCCAGCTACATCTGATCTGTGTTGATTGTGTGAATATTATTAATAACGAAAATAATTGCTATCACAAAATAAATAGTTAATATATATATATATATATATATATTATATATGACACTAGGGCTGACCACTCAGCCTATAAGATCTTACTTACTTAATTTATATATTTATTTATATTGTTGTTGTGTTATTGTTGTTATTCATTCATTCATTCAATCAATCAATTCGAAATATAGAGTTTTTAATTTTTAAAACACACTAGAGTCTAGATAGTTCCTATTCAAGGTTAGGTGTGTTAACTATCCTCAAACTTCTATTATTGATAACGAAAATAATTGCCATCACAAAATAAATAGTTAATCAATTCGAAATATAGAGTTTTTAATTTTAAAGCTTACTAAAGTCTAGAATCTAGATAGACAGTTCCCATTCAAGGTTAGGTCAGTTTACTATCCTCAAACTTCCATTATTGATAACGAAAATAATTGCGATCATAAAATAAATAGTTAATCTATTCGAAATATAGTTTTTAATTTTCGACTATCCTAGGTTGTAGATGTGTTTACTGTTTACTATCAGTATTCAGTATCTTTATTGCACCAAGCATCTTAGTCTAGTACAGAACTAACAATACATGGACCCTGTAAGGGTGTGGCAAAATAAGCCTTAACTGGCTAGGTAGGTACATGTTACATAAACAATATTCTCGAGCTTCTATTAACATCAGGAGAACTATGAGATAGATTTACGTTGCTTTTTAACCATACAATCGGAGAGAATTTAATTATTTTATCCAAGAGTAAATCTAACACACTCGCCTGAAAATCGAAACATAGAAAAACGCTGCTAAGCAAGTTATCATGTTCAGTTCATATTCATGCCAGGCACTTACGAGTAGGTAAGTGTCATCTTCAGTTCCACTCTAGCGTAGAGCACGTAAGTCGCTCTCTTTTCAAGAGCTTGCTGAATAGGTAGAATTATTATAAGGAAAGAAAATGTGTATCGTCATTTGGACAAAGCGAACCTAGGTACTTATTCTAAGCTCTTATATGACTATCTCACATGCAGTCCCTTTATTTTCTCCTGTGTGCCTAATGGTGGTCCAGCACTTGTCGCGTAACTTGATTAGGTGATAAAAAATATCTCAATGCCAACTAACGAACGATACTGGTCAGTCTTCGGATTGGTGACCGTGATTGGCATACCTATATCACAAGTAACGAACGATCCTGCGGTCTGTCTTCGGATGGGTGACCGCGAGTGGCATTTACATCTGAGCTCTACCGTGGATCGGATGACATGTTCTCAAATTATTCGTCCCGGTTGTTGGTTCTATATATATCTATAACAACAACCGTCAAGTAAAGCCATGTCAGAGGCCTTCAGGCAGCTCGTTAACTCTGACACTGGGGCTGGCCACACAGTCTATACGAACTTAATCACTTATGGTATAGGTATACCTAGCTCTTTCGTCTAACTTATTCCATTGAGATAGTTCGTACATTTATGGACGACTTGTGGACGACTTAGAACGTTTTGAGATCTAGTGCATGTAAGCCGCACTTAGCTCAAGTGATATTGAGAGCGAGTGCATAAGGAAAATGTTGAATATGATATGGAAATACGGCGAGATTCAGTTTGCTTTGGCAAAATATTCTTTGTTAGAAAAGCAAACCTTTGTCGTGTTCTAGGGACTTTGAACTTTGTGCCTTGCTTTTTGAGCAATTATTTTCTGGATTGCAATCGGTTTCAAAACGAACTCTGACTTGTTATTTATATGAGCTTACTAGTCTCAAGCTCTACTTTATTGTGAAATTTCATGAAAATTGGCTTGGTTAATTTTAAAAAAGAATTACCTAAACATAAAGAATGAGAAATCTTAGTAACTAACTAAAATTTAAAGAAAATATTGTTGAAATGATTTGACTACACACTTTCCAAACTTTCCTTTTGTTACAATGTAAGTTTTACTCGTAAATGTGGAAAAGAAGCAACGGCCTCCTAATAAAAAGTCATTACCGCTTCCTATGGTCACGTACGATTGTCGATACCGGTAGCATTGTCAGTTGTATAATAATTCCCTCTCTGATAAAGCAGCCCAGCTACCGGACCTATTCTAATTTCTAAACCCAACCGGAAAGGTTTCCAACTTTGCACTCGGAAACTAAAGGTACTATCTGTCTCTGTCATTCTTAATGCAGAATCTCAGACGGAGATGGAGAAAGTAGATTTCTAATCCGAATCGATTGAGTTTAGAATACGGGGGTAGATTATAATTCGGAGTTAAAACTAAACAACGTAACCAACACAAGTGATAGGAGCCTGTTACAGCTCCTATAGCTTCTATAGCTCCAATATAGTCCATCACAAAATCCTCTGGCACCTACATTGGACAGGTGCCTGTTACAGCTCTATTGCCTAGCTCACTAGCCCGTCACAAAATCCTCTGGCAGGTACTTCAGCCAAAAATGTGGAGAAAATTATAAAGTTAGATATTACCGAGCTGGTTGGGGAGAGTAAACAAAGATGTTTTGCCTAATTGTTATTGCATATTACCTGCTCTCGGGCCCGGAGCTCGGCGTCGCATGTTAGCTTACGTGAAAATTGGACTATGTTTGTACATTTCGGTAAGTACTTTGTTTTAGAATTTTATGGGTAAATGATGGAATTTTATGGATTATAAGCTGTTGAAAAGTATAAACGTATACTCATACTACAGTAACACAATGCTTACTTGTGCTAATAACTGGGTACGCTGCAATGGTAATGGTCTACCCCAGTACCTACCATGAACTCTAAAAACCATGATTGTTAGTTTCAGCTGCGCGACCGTGAATTTTATCGCCCCGCAATACGGTTCTAAAGAGAATGAGTTTAACATGGTCACAACCCCTGGAGAGTCTCGTGCGTCTCATTGCTTGTTACCATATTACTTACGTTAAAAAAAAACTGACTCTTTCAATAGATATAAAAAATAATGAATATTGCTGGACATTTCACACAGCCCCAAACTAAGTATGAGATGCTAGATGCTATGGGAACCAGATAGCTGATAGTAAAATACATAAGTATATATTTTTTCTCAGGCATTTTCAGCTAGTAGCTTATCAATACGATATATAACATCGAAAAGCTTATCTTATCTATACAGTTATAATAGTTTAGGTATTGTTGTTTCCTGAGCGCCTAACATGCGCACCGCGAGAAAATTTTCTCGATTCTACAAAACAGGACAAGGCTACGAATCTGTATAAGTTTGTCTCGTTTTCGCACGACATAAAGACACGACAAAATTTTCTCGCGGTGCGCATGTTAGCCCTGCTGGTGTTAGTGCAGACATCAGCAGGCATAGCATGCGTCTCGTGATACATTTTTGTCATATTTCATGGTATGCGAAAACAAGACAGGCTTATGTACAAAGTCGTAAGCCTTGTCCTATTTGTGACAGTAGCAATAGAGATCCGGTTCGCATGCTAAGCCTGGCCTACAGGACATATTATCTATCGCATCTATTAGTCAAAAACTCAACCTTTACCTCTTAGAAGTTAAGAACCTATTATTTGTCGGAGCCCTTATGGAGACACGGCGTATTGTGCATTGCGTCTATGTATTATTTAGTGCCTTCAAGCGGAATGTGGTACCATTATTGTATTATTCAATGGTATAACTGGTCCGGTTCACCGCGCGGCGCACGATGCGTTGAAAGAAAATAAGAAAGAAAAAAAAAGAAGAAGAAAAAAGAAAAAAAACCAGGAAAAGAAAAAAAAAGAAGAAAATCAAGAAAATGAATTTTCTCAGGGAAGAAAATTACCTAGTAGTTGCATTGAAGTTGATCTTGACTCCATCCTTGTACCAGGTGAAGGCGATGTCCGGAGATCCGTACGCCATACAGCTGAGGATAAACTCGGATCCCTCCCATACTTCCGGACGCTGGTTCACTATCAACGCCTAAAAAATAAAGAAAACGAATTGTTGTTTAAAAATGAAGAAATTCGATATTGTGAGTGGTAATATGAGGGCGCGGCACTGGCAAGGCGAGTCACAGCGCAGATCACGGTCTTGCCATATCTGAAGCACTTAGGTGCTTTACTTTTTATCTTGTAGTGTTAAAACAGCTTCCAAATTTCAATGGGCAGGCACCAAGAATTATCTATGGTACAGGATGTGAAACAAGGTCATATGATTCACTTCTTAGCAGTGCCAGAATTATGAACTTGCGAACAAAATCCTGCTTCGCACCGCACTGCACTCGTAACTCTGAGATATTAGATGTCAAATCTCTCCATAGCAAGTAATTTCTATACTAACACATCATCAGTTTAAAGTCGTCCACAGCTGCACGAATTAAAAAGGAGGGGTTGCAATAATCCCCTCGCTTGACAGGCGGCTTGGGGATCGCAGAATGCTCACCACCGTTAACAGAGAGGACGCTGCTGCCCGCCCTCCGGTGGTTCTGGATGCAGTTTTAGGCATACCCACTACTCAGCATGCTAATCTTCAACTTCAACTTCAATTTTCTTCGTGGCTTCTGCGGTATTGCCGCAATTTTGCCAATGTCTAGTATAGGGTTAAGTAGACATAGACTTCTGAAGATTGTCCGGTGCATCAATGTGTGGTATTTTGGTCTTCAGAGTCCTGTTTGTGATTATAGCTTTTCGATTTTACTTTCACCCGCTGTAAGGGACAATCACATGGCAACACAAACACAGACATAAAATTAGTTATATATATATATATATATTAATAATATTTTACCCAAAACCTATAAGATACCACATAAATATAAGATATCAACTACCTAAAGTTTAATATTGTTAATTTTAATAAATCTACCAAGGATATATACAAAAGGAGAAAATACCAAAGGGAGGAGGTTGGAGAAGTTAGTAGGATGTGGAAGGTCAATAGGGATCATATCATAAAGAGAGCCACGACATTGAGGGCATTCAAAGAAAATGTGGTCAGTTGTACCCTCTGCTAACCCACACTCAGAAAGGGAATGGTCACGGATTCTAATTTTCGCGAGGAACACTGGAGTACAAGCGAAACCCAACCGCAGGCGACAGATAGTAGAAGTGGTCTGTTTGTCGAGTTTTTTAAACTTGAAAAACCAAGGTTTTGGCGGGATCGTAGGTTGAATTTGGCCATAGAACTTCCCCTTAATATTCTTCGACCTCTGCCATGCAGAATTCCAAGAGTCAAGGAGCTGAGGTTGGCAAAGGGAAGAGAGATCATGGGAGTAGACATGAAAGTGGTCATTGTTACCAGAGATGGTTGCTTGTTTGGCATATAGATCCGCATTTTCATTGCCTGAGATACCTGCATGCCCAGGTATCCAGGCTAGTACTATCTGTAAACCTAGGTTTTGTGCCTTTAGAAGTTCTTCCTTGATTTTGAGAATTACAGGAAATTTATTCTTTGTTTTGAAGCATGCTAATCATGTAACTGTTCGGGATCGCGATTAGGATACGAGTTGTCATAAATTGTCACTTGTCACTGTCATAGCTTCACGGTATCACGGAGGGATTTCTCTCGCTATCGTTATCGAATATTTTTTTATGATTTCCTTAATTAAGTTAAGCAAATCCGTCGGTCTTTTGGCGTTTCGTCCTGCCTTGCAGAGTCAAATGAGTTTTGGCGGGACAGTGACAAGTTTTTGACAACTCGTATCCGAATCGCGATCCCGAACAGTTACATAATTAGCGTGCAGTTCTGTCTCTGGTAACAATGCCCTTTATACCGAAACACAGTAATGCTTGCACGCTACTAATTGGAGGATGAATAACTGGCAAGGTATATAGGCCTATGGTGGTAGGTAGGCCTATGTATGAAAAAAATACATCTCTAATTAGTAAAGTAAAGTAGGTTGATAGGTTGATACCTACTTTAAATAAGTACATAGAAAGAGAATAACTGTACCACGTAAGTAGTTAAATAGCAACTTTGAATCAGTTTTCCTTTGAGTCGACATGATATCAGTAGTTACAGTTTAAAGCATAGAAGTATACCTACCTGGAGTTTCTGAAAATTCGAAATATGATAAAGAAGAACAGGTAATTTTCGTGCATATAAAAAATAATTATTACTGCAGTGTTGCAAGCAATTAACATTCTGTGAGAGGAATGCGCGATGATAGCAACATCACCATTATAATAATGTGCTGAGTTAGGAGAACAAGGAGTGCTTAATCGTCAGGGTTGCCATTTTCATTATCTAAAGTGTGTTAAAGTATACTCGCTTGTTTTGAATAGATAGTAGATTTGTATCATACATTGACAAAGATTGAATGTTCTTACACATGCTTGGATGAGTTAGTACTTACTATAGATATGTCCTCTATCTTCGATAAAAGCTATCGATATTTCAGTGACTGACAGTGACGGACTCATATTGTGGTCGATTATGACGGTTTTAGTTGACAGTTCTAAAATAATTAAAATATTACTGTCACTTTTTTACTAAGCATGTTAGCTAAGGACAGCAATACTTTAGTTAGTTTAGTTCTGTCAACTTAAAACCTTCAGAATTGACCACACTGTGATGCTTAAAATTCTAGTTTTAGCAATTCTGTTTGTCACGGTGTTGAAGCAGAAACTGTGACATAATTACTAGAGATGTTCTCTAAATTTCTATTATGGCAAACTCTGTTGACGAATTGAGACAAAGATCTCACAGTTGAAAGAAAATAACTTTGTTTGTTTAATTTATTACAAGAATATACAATGTAGATTTTACTAATAATATTCCAACAATAAAATTAAGAACTATATACAAAACAAAATAATAAAATTAAATACCTATCCTGAACTAACCAAAACTATAAATTATAGGTAAAAAACTACATTAAGGTCACTGTCTTCGGGTAGGGTACCTAAAAAACTAGCGACATTACCACGCTGAATGGCCAAACTTATTCTTTGGCCAAGGTAAGCGCCAGCTCTCTGATCACCCGTTACATCTGCGAGGCGTCTGGACAGGTCTTTAACCAAAAACTTTGTTTGTTTGTACGACTAATATTTGGATATACATTAATCATCCTCCGACCTTTATGAACTTATGGGCTAAAAAATAAAGCGTCTAAATATATTTTTTATTTAAGTAGCCACACCATAACAAACAAATGTTGACATATCGGCTGACAAAATTTGGCGGGCACGCGGAAAAATCATGGTACGGCATTGTATTATTTTACAAAACGTGTGTTTTGAATTACGTGCATGAGGTGGGCAAGTGATATAATGTGGTGAAACCTTGGAGGATTTAGCTCTCTCTACTTAATCAATGGGTGAAAACATGGTTTTTGCGACAAACAGAGTTAGTCGCAAAAGACAAATCCAAACAAAGTCACGGAGACAAAGTAGCAATTTGATCCAAAAAAGAGTTAGAGAAGAAAGTAGTGGGTTCAGGTTATTATTTGTTATTTAAAAATCGTTAAATTGGTGCAGAATTTTGTATGGTAGGCAGACTACATTGTTATAGAAGTCGCGAAGATATACACTAATAGTCTTACTTAAAAAAACTTCTCAACCGTTAATCACTGCTTAAGATGCTCTGCCATCTTCTCTTTGACGTGAAGTGTAACATGCAAGAACAAGACAGAGAAGTTTAAGCAGTGACTAAGAGAATCAAGATTATTTTAGGTAAGGCTGTTAAAGACCACTCACGAGGTCACCTTACTTAGAACGAGTTTTAGTTTTCTCTTGAAAGGATATTATTGGACTACGATCAGCCTACTTTAGTGGCTTGCTTTAGTTTCGTATTAACAATTTGGCGCATTGCCAGTTTACAAGAACTTTAGCTAAAAAGATAACATTTTATTAGGAAAAACCTTTTTGTAGGGATACACACCATTATATTGGACAGACAACAGAAATGATATTTCGTAATAAAAATGGGTGTTAAGTATTTTGTTTTTTATTTGACTACCTTATAGCTCAATCGGTAATTAGTCTGCTTTGGGAGCTGTGGGGCGTGGGTTCGATTCCCATTTGCGACAAACATTAATGTGATGAACAGTTGAACATAGATGTTTGTTCTGTATCTGGATGTTGTATGTATTATAGGCAGGGGGTGTCACTCCGCAGTTTAGGTTTGTTCGGCCGTGCTCCGTCCGGGAGGACATTGCAAGGCAGTGCCGCCCGCACGCTAGCCTCGTCGCACGTAACTAAGCATACGTGATAGAAAGAGAGCGGTATATCTAGATGAATATAGCGAGCGGTTTCCAGCGCTGTGGGAGTTGAATTGCTACTTTATTGCCTAGTAGATAGAGCCCTTATCTATTTCAATTACTTTGCGGAGTCAACTTTCTGTACGTAGTACTATTATTTATTCTATGTTATAGGTAAATAGTTCCAAAAATGTATATATATCTTATATCAGTTATCTGGTTCCCATAATACACGCAGTACGTGTTCCCGTAGTGCGCTTTGCTTAGTTTGCGGCTAGAACTAGATGAGGTAGAGTGTGAAATATCCACTAAGTAATTGAAATTTTGTATTTTATTATTAATTCCAGTTTCTTTTTCTTAAGTATTTAATTGTTTTCGTTTGTATTGTGTGGCGGTCTAAGTTGGGAGGCGTTTATTCAGTAGTGGACGTCTCCAGTGGATTTAACTTGTGTTTATATTTGTATGGCTTTTGTATGAAATGAAATGAAGTATTGATTGATTAATTGATAAAGATAGAATCAAAGGTAAATATTGTCATATGTATAAATATAAAAATAAAATAAAATAATACATATAACTACATACAGACGAATTGGTCAACATACTCAACTATTCATAATTGAAACAGCTATTGGTTGGGTGATCTTATCTTAATGAAATTGACAAGAAAATTATATGAATAAATTCGTACCAGGACACGATGTCACAAGTCGGACCGATCAACTAGAATAGGGTACATGACTGATGTTTATATCGTTTAAACCAAGAGCTTTGATGAAGAATTTATGTAAATATAGTATGTTTATTGAAAAAATAATTTTAATCGGTTATTAATGTTCTGATATTTATGAGCGTTTAAAGTTTTTGTTAAAGACAACTCTCCCACAAAACAAAAAATGACGTCACGCCTTACTTGTCAGAATAGAATTTATATGGCGTACAGAGAAGTGACGTCACGATTTGCTGTTTCTTCTCTCTGTCTAGCATGATATTAAAATGCTTATAAGTTGGTTATTTTTGATCAGATTTTCAGTTTCTGTTCATTAATCAGCTATATTTATGGGCCACATTTTAATAGGACAATAAAAAAACCAGTCTCTAGCCTATTACAAGCATAAACACTATTATACTTTTTTATGGTTCCGTACCCGAATGGACCAACGGCACCCTATTACTAAGCCCATTTTAAGAATTACTAATTTTTTTTAAGTTGAGACGTTACAGGATAATTATGGTTTTTCACCACGTTGGCGTTAAGTGACGGTGTATTTTAAATAGGAAAGGCACTTAGCCTAGAATGGGAACTAGCTTTCAAAATCATGCTGCCAAAACACACATTTTTTTTAATAGAGGCTTTTGACTGTGGCAACCCTACTAATGCTCAGCAAGCTCTAACAATCTGGCTCGTTGCCAGGTCTCGCTAGAAAATTCACATTTCAAATAATTAAACTTTCGCAAGGACATTATTGGACGGGGGCGAAGGAACGGCTTTTTATTCTTCAATTAGAGAGTTAAAACTAAGACATATTTATGCCCTAAAAAGAAATGTTACAAAGAATGTCAGCAATATCTTTCGTTAGACTTCTAAAATAGTAGTTTTCGGTTCCCCTAAGATGATAGGGGATCGACTTTGCAGATGATATCACAGGGAGAGTTTCGTTGTTCTGTTGCATTAACTTCCCTACAATCTTGACTGCTCTACTCTCCCTACTCCCTGTTTTGCCATAAACTTATCTATATTAATAATACTAGAGGTCGCGATACTTGGGTATCGCAGAATGCTAGCCGAGAGGACGCTGTCTGGTTTCTGGCAGTTTTATGACATAGGTACTCAACATTTCTTTCGGCATTTAAGTAGTCCTTACTTTGTGTTTGTATGGTGACAAGTGTAGTAATGAAAGGCTCTCCTGTTGGTATAACTGATAAAGAAATAATCTACAATTAAGTCAGTCACCATCAGTCAGGACAGAGCCTTTTATATGTATAGATAGATTGTAAATGCGAAAGTGTGTTTTTGGTTTGTTCGATCTTCTTTTACACTACAACAGGATCATAAATAGATTTTTTTTAAATTAGTTTAGAGTGACACAGCATAATTAGATCGTGATCACTACTTTTTATAACCACGCGGGCAAATCAGCGATGTGTAGCTAGTGGGATGTAAATGTGAAGCATGCCTTTTAACAGCGGTTCTCGAGAACCATTAACAAAGCATAGATGATTTTTCGATGGTGTTACGCAAAGAGCTTATATTCTGCACAAATTTCTATAAATAGCTATCTAACAGGCTGAACGACTCCGGAGTGCCACTGTAATGTTTATTATTTACCAACTCTAATAGGCATCTATCTATATATATAATTTTAAATACGTCATATAGTTACGATCGCTTACGCCCAAGCTAAACTTCTGCTTGGCGAGGAGGCAGCTACGGTGTATCTCATAATTTAAGAGCTACGTTAATCGAAAAAACATCAATAGGGATTGCTTTAATATAAGTCTAATACGCAAGGAGATTTTTCTGGAAAAACATTATTTACTAATTTGGGAACGTGATTACAAAAGCATTTTCAACCCGTTCACAGCAACAAAAGGTTCACCAATGTCAAACAAAACATGAAAAAGTGAAATAAAAAACATCTGATTATCAATTCAAAGGCCTCACATCAACTTATTACGGCTCACCGCCTCCGCTCAGTGGAAACACTGCCTACAATACCTTTTGTTTTCCCGTATTTCACAGCGAAAAACACAAGTTTTTGTTTCATATTTTTGTAAAAGATAAGGTTGAGTTGAAAAATTAGGTTTCCTAAAATCTAGGCTGGCAAACATACCCTTGGGCTTGCTGTAAAAAATTATGGATCGGCTTATGCTACCAATTTATTTTCTTAAAAAGTTTATAAATGTAAAGAGTTATTGATCTTTATATGACTAAATAAAATAAAAACTCTTAAAGAACCTTACAGCTTTGGTAAGTCTTATGTTGTCGGGACGAGTCAATAGTGACGTTATCGAAATTTTGTACGGCGCAAATTTATGCGCACTTATCAAAAAAGATGGTGGTATCAGGCCTATTGCGGTCGGCACCACATACCGTCGCCTCGCGGCCAAGGCAGGCTGTAGGCAAAAGGTTGCTCTTTTGAGTAGCCTTTTCCAACCAATACAGCTTGGTTTTGGTTCGCGAGGTGGGTGTGAGGCTGCTGTTCATTCTCTCCGGACTTTTTTGGATCAAAATTGTGGAGAGGTGCTACTAAAGGTGGATGTCAAAAATGCTTTTAATTCGGTCGATAGAGGCGCCCTGTTGACACAAATCAAAGACAAAATTCCAGACGTTTTCAACTTTCTTTGGCAATGCTACGGCAATCCCACAAAATTAACATACCAAAACAATGTTTTGTTATCTTCAGTAGGCTGCCAACAGGGTGATCCATTCGGTCCCGCCATTTTCAGCCTGGCCATTCATCCAATTATTCAACGTCTCCAATCCAAACTTAATGTTTGGTATTTGGATGACGGAACCTTAGGAGGTGATGTGAGCACTGTCCTAAATGATTTGCAAATTCTCATAGACGAATTTCGTCTTATTGGCTTAGAACTAAATTTTTCAAAATGCGAACTCTATGTTTGCGATTCATGTCCGAACAAAGATTTGGTTATTGCAAAATTTAATGATTTGGCTCCAAACATCAAATCTGTGGATAGATGTTCTCTTCGCCTACTGGGTTCACCGATTTTAGATGAGTCTTTTTCACCTTTCGTAGAAGAAAAAATTCAAAATTTTATGAGTGCCTCCAGGAGGTTACTCAATATTAACGCCCACATGGCGTTTACCATTATCAAATATTGTCTGTTTGTGCCAAAATTTATATACACTTTACGATGTAGTCCACTGTGGAAACACGGTGAGCTCCTTTCGAGCTTAGACAATGTCGTAAAGGAAACACTAATATCGGTTTTGAATGTTGACATGAATGACAGGATATGGTCACAAGCCTCACTACCAGTAAGGTTAGGAGGCTTAGGGATCCGCAAAATTTCAAGTGTAGCTCTACCAGCTTTCTTGTCCTCAGTTCATAGTACACATAAATTAATTGAAAAAATCCTTCTTCCCTCTTTAGGCCATTCCGGTGTAGTAGTAGCTCATTTGAATGAGGCCAAGAATGTTTGGAGGGAGGCTTGCCCAAATACTGATTTTCCGAGGACTTTGTCTTCGCAGAGACTATGGGATGGGCCGATCTGTGAACTAGCACGGAAATCTCTTCTAGATACGTGTACTAGCGTCGCAGATCGCGCTCGTATCCTTGCTGTCTCTGTATGGGAATCAGGTCTTTGGTTGCAGGCTATTCCCTCCTTTAACACTGGTAGCCTTTTGGACCCAACTGCATTTCGTCTAGCTGTCAGCTTGCGCTTGGGTGCAAGGTGCTGTGAGGCCCATCGCTGCCAGTGTGGTACTGTTGTCGATCAGCTCGGTCACCATGGTCTCTCTTGCTCAAGAAGCGCTGGTCGGATCGGCCGCCACGCTAGCCTGAATGATGTCATACGCCGGGCTTTATCCACCGCCAATGTTGCAGCTGTGCTCGAACCGAGCGGCCTTGCGCGTGACGATGGCAAAAGACCTGACGGTATGACACTTGTGCCTTGGAAGATGGGACGGCCCCTTGTATGGGACGCAACTTGCGTTGATACTTTGGCACCGTCACATCTTCCTGAGACACAGAGTAGGGCTGGTGCGGCGGCAAATTCGGCGGAGCGGCACAAGCGGCGCAAATATGCTAACCTCGGCAGAGGTTACATATTTGAGCCGTTTGGTGTTGAGACATTGGGTCCGTGGGGACCGGGAGCTCATCATCTTTTCAAAAACATATCCGAGCGCCTGGTCGACGCGACGCGTGATCAAAATGCTGGCGTTTTTTTGGCTCAACGCATAAGCATTGCCATCCAGCGTGGCAATGCCGCCAGCATGCTGGGTACGCTGCCGACTGGTAGTGGGTTTGAGCATTTGGATTGTCTCTAGACTTTCATCGGTCTGGATACAATCCTTTTGTTTTTTGTTGTGTAGTAGGCTAAGTAGTCATTGTAGTTTGTTGTAGTTAATAAAGGCTTATGCATGTTAAAAAAAAAAAAAAAAACTACAATCTCTTCAAGTAAGTAGTACCTATGTAATTTCAAGTTCAAGTTATACCTATAAATTTTTGCATACTACCTATCTACTTCACGAACACTTTGGGCCTTACTTAAAAACGTTATTTAAGTTACCAAACGTCACTTAACTTCTACGCAGTACAAAAATGAATTGCCAAGCGTCGTTAAAATTACAGCGGCATTTGAGGCTGTTTATTTATTAAGTTACACTTTTAGGAACACACATAGAACCTTAATTAATTACTTATCCTATATAGCTCTCCGGGTTTGCAAGTGGCAATGGGCAGACCACATCGCTCGACGTCTCTAAGACTAGCAAGCAAAATTAAGAGTTGTCGCTACTTTGATTGATTAACTCTTTATTGTTCACACCAAGAATTACACAGAAATAATTTAATTCACTTAAATATTGGAACAAGTGGCGGCCTTATTGCTAAAAGCAATCTCTTCCAGGCAACCTTTGGATGGAGAGGATTTATAGAATGCATACTACTTCTAAATTTTTTCTCAGAATAGGTAAGTCAGGACACTTTTTTCGCCAGTTTTGGGTTTGAACCAACATCCATTCCTTTAACTTTTTAGTATCTCTGATAAAAAAATGAAATTTCACCGTCTATCTACTTATAATATTATTTTTTCATTACATTCCCCTGTTCTGTAATAAGATGGCCGGGTAATGTTAGTATTACAGAGAATGAAATACAGACAGTATCAGAACTCCTGCTAGTTTACTCTTCGAGCACATACTGTTGGATGTGGCAAAGCAAGGCGAACCCCTCTACGCTCTGTGCATGTGGTGTGTGAACCGCTCTAACCACAGAGTTGTCATAGCTATAAAATACGACCGGCTCAAGACCTTTCCTAATGATACATTTTAGTTGTACCTAGACGTAGCTTATCCGATGTTTTGTTATCGTAAACTCTTCGAGCATAATTATACCATTGGATACTATATAAAGATAAAGATAAAAAGAACTTTATTGCCAAATAAAAAATATATATATACGTAAATGCTATATAAACAAGAGAACAATAATTAAGCTTAACATTTAATTTATATAGGTAATGGCGGTTAACTGCTTCATTCAAATCATTCAACAAATCATTTTCTGCGACTTTTTGCGGGATACTTACTCTAAAACTGCACCCAGAACTACCGGAGGACGGGCAGCAGCGTTCTCTCGGTTAACGGTGGTGAGCATTCTGCGATCCCCAAGCCGCCTGCCAAGCGTGGAGATTATGGCAAATAAGAAATAAATATAAATAATAAATATCGGTGGACATTTTTCACACAGCGCCATCTGACCTCAAACTAAACAAATAGGTATGAAACGCGATAGCTGATGGAATACTTTTTTTTTTGTAAATTCATACTTATAATATATACTACACCCATGCACAGAACAAACATCTATGTTCGTCACATAAATGTTTGCCCTGGGTGGGGATCGAACCCACGCCCTACAGCTCTGAAAGCAGACGTGCTACCAACTGAGCTATAGGGCAGTCATATAAATACCTATAAAGGGTGAGGCCTTCGTCAGGCAGTGGATGTCTTCTGGCTAATGATGAGGTAAACACGCATCACACACTTTCAAGTAAACTTTCACACTAATAAAACAAACACAACGCAACAATCACAACACAAACAGAGAGTATATGGTCAATGACCATTGGTATTGGTATTTGGTATATGTTCATTTACATGGACTTTAGGCACCGGGGTACGCAGGATTGGTTGCCATCGGGCGCTATGAAATTTATATTACGTGTTGGTGTTACCAAAAATTATACCATTGTGCGGGTAAAAATATACTGCAGCACTTTTTTCCCCCCAACTCGGGGGATACGCTTTAGGTTGCCACCTCCAACGTTATATTTCCTTGTGACGATTTCCTTTACCGAAGCTTTTTATTTTTGTTTTATTCGTTTTTCAATAAGATTAAACACTGCCTCTACTTATACAATACTGCGACACTGTCTTCGCTCGCAACAGCCGTAATTACTTTACCAAGTTTTGCTTCTATATGACACTGCGAGAATTTCGCTTGTTTCCCAGATTATACTCTTCCCTACTGAGTATTTTACTTTATACACAACATGTGTTTCAAGAAATATCAAGCTCAAAATTAGGCCCGCATTCGTAAGACGTTCAACGGTAAACTTTTTAATTTGAATCTAAAATACTTTTTCCATGGAGAATATACTGCAAAGAAAAGGCGCGAACATTCTCATTTTATAGATACTTACATAGGGTTAAGCGGAACCTAGTATAAAGCCGAAAGGAAAAAATCTGCTGTTCCATACATTCTGTCCAGGGTGAATGTAATTTTTCTATGGGACCGCTGTTTTTTTCGTGAGTTCATAGTAGGGCACATAGCAAAGTTTATTCACAATGATGAGTATAAAACCCCCTTTCAGGTTAGTACTACCGTTCCGTTTAAACCTGTACGTAACCATAGATATTTTTAAAACAAAAACGATAGAAAACGTAAAATATCAGGCCCTGTAGTCGTACCGTACGAAACCTTGTTTTCAAACAACACAAACAATTTATATAATAAAGTTAGCCGTCAAATATTAATAAAACTACGAAATGAAAAGCAAGCGCTGAGTCTCTAAGTATCAATCTTTACATAGGCCCTTCTTTTTAGTATTACAGAGAATGAAACTTGCTTACCTACTTCGGTACCTAAACAATAAATTAAACCAAGAGATAATTCTAAAAAGTAATGCGCTTCATTTTGTATGCTTGTAAGTTAAATTACGTTTGTTTACTTAATCAACGAATTTATGCCCCAATACCATTGAGCTAATATCTAAAGAGTCACAATCTCTAAGTAAAAACAGTCAAAAAACGTCCGACTGCCGTTGTACATATACGTGCATTAATACAGTTCACAATAGGCTAGATGTCTGGTTTTTTTATTGTCCTATTAAAATGTGGCCCATAAATATAGCTGATTAATGAAAACAAAATGAAAATCTGTTCAAAAATAAGCAACTTATAAGTTTTAATATGCTAGACAGAGAGGAGATTATGACGTCACTTCTCTATACGCCATATAAATTCTATTCTGACAAGTAAGGCGTGACGTTATTTTTTGTTTTGTGGGAAAGGGACAGAGTTGGCTCTAACAAATACTTTAAACGCTAATATATCAGAACATTATTTACCGAATTTAATTTTTTTTATCAATAAACATACTATATTTACTTAAATAATAGTACTGTAGCTAAAAAGTAGTAAGAACATAAATTATGATTATCATTGTTATAAACCAAAAGCTCTAAAGGCGTGTACACAATAAAGGCATGGCCTAGTTCATACAAGGAGGTATAGGAAATTTGTACCACTAGGCCACTTGTATATTGGAAATGTCCTAAGCCTTATAGGCATTTTTTGTCCTAAGTCTTTGTAGTTTGTTGTAGTTAATACAGGTCATTAAAAAAAAATTACAATCAAAGTCAAATGTTACTAAAGGTATCATCTAGTAACATAATTATCATCGACAGTATTGTACTCTATTACAGGAAGTATATTGGTGATCGGTTTAAGCGATATCAATATTTTTTATTTTTATTATTTGTAACAAAATCAACAGAAATAAATAAATCACTTTCAGCAAACTAAGCGAAATAAAACCCACTTTACTAGGCAATAAAGTTATAGTTTTAATAGTAGATAGGTAGCTAAACTACCAACATGACTTGTTCCGGTTTTTATGCCACGTTTTGATTATCTTTTTTATAGGCCAATATAACTGTAAGCAATAAATCATTTCTACCGATCAATCAAGTTGTAAAATGTATTATATTTGTCGTTTTTGTTTTATTGTCTGAATAGTAAAATTAATATTTTATATTCGTAATTTGACATGGGTAGGAAAGGATTTTTACACGACAACCGAAAAAAAGGAGTGTTATGTTTTCAGGGTTCATGTATGTATCTATGTGTGTATGTGAGTTTTTTTATTCCACCATAACTTTTAAAAACCTGTACAGATTTGGATTTATGGAATATAGTAAGAATCCTTACATTATCGCGAGTTTCCGAGTGTAAGCTATATAGTCAGGCGAAAATCGGCCCATTTGGAGAAATCTCGTAGCCATCTCTTCTATATACTTACAACCGGTATAACTGTGTACCTTGTTGTCTCCACAACTCGTAATGGTCGGTTGTAATTCGCGGAAGTGGAGATAGTGGTAGTCATGACGTCACAAAGATGGCGACAAATTTTGCAGTTTTTTTTTTACGCTTACTCGAGTTATATATCACCAAATGGGGCGTGTGAGGTGTCGTTAGAAAGGTTTTTCAATTTCCTATAATTATTTCTCAAAAAACTATAGCGTAAGTATAGTAGTTATAAAAATATTTGATAAAAAACAGTTTTTCTGACCCTATACTTTTACATATTTACCAGTTTAACTCAATAATGTGGAACTGTAGCAATATTAATTTTACACTATGAAAAATAGCACAATTCATTAGCTTTTCCAAACAGTGATCCGAATTCCCATATAATAATAATCAAAGAAGCTATGACTGATTCTGTAATGCGTGAAACACGCTACGCTCGATTGCCGCTTCTACTGTTGACGTAATCAATTTGGTTTTGGAAGATACTTATGGGTGTAATTTAATAGCTTATTTCATGTACTACAATTGTTTGTACGACTTCTATTATGTAAGTGTAGTACTTCTAAAAATATTTGAATTAAAATGTTTTTTACCTAATAACTTTGCATATTTACCAGTTTAACTTACTCTCACGCCCCATTTGGTTAAATATAACTCGAGAAATCGTAAAAAAACTTCAAAATTTGTCGCCACCTTTGTGACGTCATCATAACTACCACTGGCCTACTTCCGCGAATTACAACCTCGTGTTGCGGAGACAACAAGGAACACATCCATACCAGTTGTAAGTATATAGAAGAGATGGCTACGAAAACCGTGAATGAGACGGCTTCATCAACATTTGCCTACAGATAATAATGTTTTTGAAAAAACTTTTTTTTCAGGTCGTATATTTTTTTATGTATGGCTTGTTTCTGTTCTCTTAATGGAGCAGTTTTAGCATCATGACATTTCCTAATTATAAGATTATTATTATTATCAGATATTGTACTAGTTTTAAAACATTCTTTGCAAATCAGACTTTAAAAAACGACAGAAAATAAGGAAGCCACATACTTTTTTAAACTGTGAAAAAGTTATCAGCTTGTCTCGAATATTTTCCCATGTGATTGTCATATAGGTACGCGAGTCATATTTTAATATCTCGGAACGCTATTTATCACACGTAGGAAGCGTTGACAAGTTTGCATCGCAACAAGACATATCAAGACAGTTATAAAACTTGGAAGATATAAAAGACATGTTAAAAAACAAATGAATAAAAATAAATAAATTAGTAAGATGATAAGATAATAAATAAATTAACTTTAATCAAATAATAGGTATACATAGGTAATTTTTGATTTGATATTACTTCTTTTTGTTTTTTTAAATTACATTCGAATAACGCGACGAGCTAAACGTTCGCCTGGTGGTAAGCGTCACGCCTGCCACTAAAAGTAGCAGTGCCAGAATTGTGAACTTGCGAACACAATTCTGCGCCGCACTGCACTGCGCTCGTCACCTTGACATATTATATGTTAAATCTCTTCATACCCAGTAATTTCTCTGGTAACATTGCCCTTCAAACCGGAACACAGTAATGCTTGCACACTACTGATTGGCGGTTGAATAATTTGCAAAGGTGTGGTACTTCCCCAGGCGGACTCTGCAGTAGAGTCCTACCACTAAAACATGAATTGAATACAATATGAATTAAATAAGACAATGTTATTTAATTCCAATCTTTCAAACATTAATACAGGCCAATCCGAAGGTGTAATTCAAAAGAATTCGTTCTTTTGGAATAGTATAGTCAGTACTTTGCTTGTACAAACACGATCATTTTCAGACGTTTCTTCAGAAATTAGAGAGAACTATGTCTACGTACTCGACATTTCGTACTGTTTACTCTGGTACAGCGAGTATAACTCAGTGCGGTTTTCCCTATTGCTTCAACAATTTTCCGGCGAAGACAATTATTTGAAGACGTTTCAGTGTTGTGCCTTCCAAATTGTGTAAAGTAAATACATAGGTACAATATATATTCACGCTTTTTTCCCGGTAGGCATAGACTCATCTTTTCACATGCTACGTACCTGACACCAGCGACAATGATAAAATGAATGGACGGGAAATAAGCGCACGGATTTTGAAGACTATATGTTGAGCGTCGGCTCTCCACTCGCTTCAGTTCTACTCTGCCTTTGCGACATGCGAGCAGTACGATACGACAATACAAACTTCTAATACATGTACATGTGTTCACTTTTTGTCATGCAGTAATTAGATTCGCTATCTCTTTTTGCCGGCAAATGTTATTATGCATACTTTTAGTTAGGTATGCATGATTGTGTTGTCTTTTTAATTTAGATCGATTTGCAAGCGCTGGGCCCGTCCATTCCATTATCACCGTCGCTGCCTGACACAAGTCTTTCGCTTTTCCTTTCATGAGCGTTTTCATAAATGCCCTTCGGTTTCGGTTACGTTAAAGAAAGCAACGTTATAAACAAAATACATACACTCAAAGTTGTATGCATTGTTGTGTGATAGCTGGAATGCACAAAATTAAGTTTCTTAGGTGACTTTAATAATGTAAATGACTTCCTATTTTTTTTAAGTCAAAATTAAATATATTTTTGGGACACTTCTTACATTCAAATATTATAATTATGATCAATAATAATAATAATAATAGTGAAAAGAAATATTGAACAATGAGTCAAAGAAGACAGCGCAAGTGGCCAAAATTGTACGTCAGCTCTTAAATCTTAATCTATTTGAAAAAAAAAACTTTAAATTTCCACTACTAATGGGCTCCGACTTATTAGACTAATAATTTATAATAAGGTGCCATATTACTAAAAGTTCGAACCCCAATTTGCCGTGTGACGGCGCTAGAAAAAAACCCATTTCAAACAATTAAACTTTCCCTGACCATATTCTAAAGTTGAGAGGGGAAAAATTGGGGCAATTTCTCTCTCAGGGCCCATGAGCAAACTTTAGGGTTTCTTGATTGAGACGCTTATTCTTTAACAGCTCAGGCTTTCAATGGAATTCGTCTGGTTGATAGCAAAATTAGGCAAGTACTCTTAAGGAAGTTTCACAAGTTTTTAAGGGCACAACTCGGCCGTTTTTAGTTTTCAATGAGCTGTTTTGCCTAATTTTGTTAGGTTGTTTTAATGTTTAGGAAGAGCCTAGAACAGTCCACGGGCTCGTTTCGCCTGTTAACTTTACGAGGGCTCCGCTTTATTACTCTGTAACACTTATGAAGTACGCCATTGCTGGGTTGTTTTTTGCAAGGAATTATAAGGCTGTTTGGGGAGAATGGATAGCCTTAATGGCCTATTTACTGACCCTAAAGTATTATACCTACTAAGAAAATGCGGGTTGAGATGATTCAGAATTTGAAATATGACCTTCATTATCTTCTCACAGCTAATACTGCTTTTAATTCTAGCAGATAATAAATTTTTTTACGCCTTGTTTTAGCCCTAGAGCCATTGCGCACGTGTGTCACACGACATTTTTCAATATATTTGCTACGAATCCAAATCAAATTATCCACGATGGAAGCAGTCTCAGTTAAACTTCCTAGACATATTGGCTAGTGCACAAATAAGATTTTTATAGTACTAGCAGCGCTCCTGGATATGTCTTAAAACTGCATCCAGAACCACCGGAGGATGGGCAGCAGCGTCCTCTTAGTTAACTGTGGTAACACTCTGCGATCCCCAAGCCACCTACCAAGCGTGGGGATTATGGCAGCCCCTCCATTAAGGGGGAGTCCTTCGTCTATCAGTGAACATCTTCTGGCTGATGAATGATGAATGAATGTATAAGTGGCTACGTAACACTTACGTGTAGGCTTAGTGCAGGTTGCATATCAAAGTGTAGAGTGGCTGGAAGTAGCCTCAGGCGGTCTGCCCTGGATCTGGTGGCTGCTAGTCGCGCCAGCGCCGCTCTCAGCGTGCCGGCTTCTCTTCTCGCGCCCCACACTCGGAGCCAAACCATGCGGGCTCCGTTCGACTCCAATGAGCTGATGGAAAATGGTTTTTATTAAAATGGAATTAAGCTCAATCTCTATAATCTTGAATATATATTAAGGAAAAAGTTTATTTACGTACATTTGGTAAAAAAATATTTTTAACTTATTGAAATATAAACAAACCCAATATTGTAAAAAGTGTATACAAACCCTAAACGAAAAATGCCCACGGATGAGGCAAAATGCTGGCGGCGTTGCAGCATTGAATAAAGGCAAGAAAGGCGTTGTTGCATAATGTTAAACTCCTAAAAGTTTTGAATAGAGTTTCCCATCATTACGATGATGGTGAGCGCTAATGAAAGAATTTTCGATAATTTCTTTATTGAAAGCCGAATTGGTCCCGAGTATAACTGCGAGGCCGAAGGCCGCGAGCATTAGCTATTGATTGTTTAGATCAATTGGCTAATTAGTCAAAACATTTATTAGTCAATGTACACCAACATTTCAGGTGACGAGTTAGGGCTCGTGCGACACTTGGCTTTGCATTGGCTATTCCAGAAAAACACAGAATACCATTCAGAGAAAGAATACGTCTTTATGGACTGAGCTATCTGAATAGCCCTTGTTAACCTCTCTGAGTGAATTTATTCAAACATCGGGAGGAAACTGCATACGTCCGGAAAAATGGGTTATGTGATCCGCAACTGGGCCAGAGTGGTGAATATGGCCCATTGCCTTTCGAGGTCAATCATTAAAAGGCTGTTTATGTTAATGTCAGCTTCGCGTTGTTTGATTTTCTCACGTCTTTTCGTATGACCGCTGAACTTTAAGGCACGGCAGTGGGCGGTGATAAAATATTCGAGAATGAGAATCAAAGTGTTACGTCAACCAAACTACCGAATCATTCGCGAAATAGGCTCCAGAAATAGACCGAATATGCTAATGCGAATGACTCACCTGATATTCAAAATTTCGATTTCATCCTCCAAAGTGATATTTGATGCCTTCAGATAGCTCGTTATCTGAAACGAAGCAATAAAATTTTAGTAAGTAAAGCTGGTAATGGAATTGGGAGCGGAGTGCCGAATGTCGACCAGAGAGAGCTTTTTATGAGACGATTTTTGTTGTACCTATATAAATTGTGTGATATATTTGGGGACTTTTTTTAACCAACGTATTATGAGATTTTTACGTGTATGGTAAGTAGTCGTCTTAATACAACATATGTGATGGAAAGAATTTACTTTTTTCATACTTTTTGGAGGGTAATCTTTAATAATACTTATTTATCTGTAAATTGGGTTTTTTTTCTGGTTAAGTAACACTTTCCTATCCACAAACATATAGCTTGATATTGTTATGTTTTACCTGTTTTGTGACTTCTTGAGATATGTTAATATTCGGTTGGTCCACAACCTGCAGTCTTGTTTCGAAGCGCGCTGACGCTAAAATATAAAATAAATTATATTTATTAATATTTTTTATATTAGTTTGGTGTGAAAAATTTATTATGGTGCTGACACTCATATGTATACTAAAATATATTATAAAACTTACAGATATCACTATCCTTGGGGTTGCAGTCACATGATGTTCCATCTTTGCAGCCTTCTGAGCATTCTTCTATGCCACATTCTAAAAAAAATGCAGAAAAATCGTTACTCCTACTATTCTCACTTTCATACCCCGACTTACTTTTTAATTATCTCCTAAATTTAAACATTGTATCCTATTCTATTTCCTATCTTAAGTCTATCTTACTTAGTAACAAAGTCGAAAGTGTGTTTGATGAATTAGATGTCTTTTTTTGACACAATAATAAAGCAATGCATCGCAGTGGTATACTTGCTTCTTGTGCAGGGCCTAGAGATCAAAATGTTGTTTCATACCAACCTATTATCTTCGTAACCAAGCCCACGCAATCAATAATAATTAAAAAAAAAGTTTATAATCAGAAGGAAGTGATTAAGCATACTATAAATTTACCGAAAAGTTTTCTAAGATGCTATTACATAACTCAACATACGGCAAGATTCAATAAACAAGCATAAACTACATACTTTCTCTGACAGATCACCGAGGCTAATGTTATGTAGGGCTCAATGACAAAAAGTTTACGCACGCATGTAGGGTGGCATTAGCGTCGTAAATCACAATAATGTTATAATAATATTTATTGTCCCATTCCATTGTACCTATTATCTAAATTGATTGTATCATTGCCACCACATCGTTCATTTCACGCAATCCTTATTAATTTCTTGGGAATATCTCGCACTCGGTGAATGCGTGGGGTAATGATGATAAATTGTAGGAAGCCATTTCTGAAATGCCGACATACTGGCATTGCGGTTAGACGTAATGGTGGAATATGGAACGAAAATACGCAAAGCAACTCTGCAAATTATCTTTGTAAAAGCTTTGAAGAAGCTCTACCTTTTGCAAGTCTTTCATCCATATGTCATGTACAGGGTAAGTTCAAATCAGTTAGAATCCTTTTAAGGGCATATTCTGTACATTAAAACAAACAGCTTTTAATATGTGGCCAATATTGAAATCGCAAAAAGAAACAGCTGTTCCATATATTTTGCCCAAGGTTGATGAACTTTTTGTATGGAACTGCTGATGTTTTTTTCGTTAGAACTAACCCTGTATACATACCCACATCGACCTGGGTATGTCCTTAAACTGCAAACAGACCCAAAGGAGGACGGGCAGCAGCGTCCTCTTGGTTAAAGGTGGTGAGCATTCTGCGATCCCCAAGCCGCCTGCCAAGCGTGGGGATTATGGCAACACCCCTCTATAAAGGGGGGGGGGGGGGGGGTCTTCGTCCAGCAGTGGAAGTTTTATGTATGACGACGACTGTATATATAAATTTAAGCTGTAAAGAGCAAATTGGAGCACTACGTAATTTTACCAGATTTTATTACACTTTACAGTGATTTCAACATTTGAACTTTACTGTTTCTGGTCCGATCGAACTGGAATGTAGTTTCGATGACAATTGATTTATAGGACCATTGACCTGATCAGATGGAATGGGAATAGTACATTATGATACAAGTGTGCTATGTTGGTCATTACACTACTGGCGGTATTAAGCCGATGGTTGAAAGACGTTGAATTTACTCGTAAACAACTTTTTTTTATGGCGAAAACTGAAATCGCGTAATAGTACATTATGATACAAGTGTGCTATGTTGGTCACTACACTAGATGCGGTATTATGCGATAAGGAAGCCGAGAGTGTATTGAAACATAGCACAAGAGTTACATACGACTGTTTTCGTCACATTTGCGAGGAAAAAAAATTTTTTTTGATAATAACCAACCACACAGCGAAAACGTCAACAAACATTTGCGGAAAATGGCGCCCAAATCAGTAATGCGCGCGCAGGTTGACATTTACTTCAGTGGCATAAGAACGCTTTGTTGGTATTACTGTAAGTATTACCCGGCTATATTAAGAGTGCTTTGTATACGTACGTCTAATTGCAGTCACTTACAAACTTGACTTTACCGGGTTATACCTATTATAGCACCATATGCCGTAATGTAAAATAAAAAGCACCCATGCGTAATAGCTTGGATTATGAGCCTAAAACCGATGCAATAAGATCCACTTTACGAGCAACTGTGATGAAAAATAAATACTGGAACTTGGTTTTGGTCATCAAATAACTAGCTTTATAGTAGCGATTGGGCCACATTCAACTCGCTGGCCCATCAGTTGCAGGTCGGATTCACATAATATATGCCATTGAATTACTCACAGATACGAAAGCCCTTCTTAGTGGAATTTCTTCTCCGGACGCATGCGGGTTTCTCACTATGTTTTCCTTCACCGGAAAGCCAGTGAAAATCCGTACATAAACTCCAAAAAATGAATTGGTTCCAGTCCGGGATTTGAATCGACCTTATGATTCCGAGCCTAGCCGTTTCCCATTACGGTACCGCACGGCATCTTACGATTTCCATTTTGTTCACCTTGGTGGTTTCACTCAGGTAAACGTAACCACGCTAATCAGTGCCGGATTTATAGTTTTTATGAGTCTAGGCCACTTTATTTCCGCCGCCACACGTATCTTTTTAAAATAATAGGGGCAGCAGCGTCCTCTGAAATCTGCCGCCCCCAGGGCACTGCCGCCCCTAGGTCGCGGCCTATACGGCCTATTGTCAGGACTGACGCTAACACTGTTTGGCGGTCAAGTCTCTAATACAATAAAACATAATCAACACTGTCATCAACTCCTCATAGCTTTAAAGGCAATTTTCCATTGTACTCCTACTTAAGCAATGTACATAAATCTATTCCTGTGGGTATCTCGCTATAAAGTGCATCCAGCGTCTGTTGTCTCTTACAAAACACACTTAACTCATGTCCATTGTAAAACACACTCGCTCTGTGTTCCAGCAAATGGCGCTATAATGAACTGGTCGCCATATTTCAAGCAATTCTATAAATTGCACCGAACACCTGTTAGCACGAGTGCTATAAAAGCAGCTTCCTCTAGAAAGTTAATTGTTTCGTAACAACCTGAATAGAAATTATATTTTGTTGTTACTGTTTGCATCAGTTTTGTTTTATGTTAGTTGAGTAGGAGTTAAGTACTGTGTTACGGTTAAAAGCTTTCAGCTCGGTGTCTGTACAGATATTTATTACAAAATATTATGGTAATTACATAACATTTATTACGTCACAACATAATATTAACACAGATAAATTACCGGGTATGAAGATATTTAACATCTAATATCTCAGGGTGACGAGCGCAGTGCAGTGTGGCGCAGGTTTGTGTTCGCAAGTTCACATCAATTATGGCACTGCTACTGTTAGTGGCAGGCATGACGCTTACCACTAGGCGAACGTCTTGCTCGTCTCGTCAATTGAATGGAAAAAAAAAAACTGTGTGAATACAGGAAGTGGTGATTAGCAGCCCATTGGGAGAAAACGCATCCCGAAGGGCTCGGGTTCGATCCCGGGACCGAAGCTATACGTTTTTCTTGTTTTTTAGCATAGCACTTCGTGCTTTAGGCCAGTGTCAAGTATTTTAATTTACTTTTTAGTTTTTGATAGTATCATAACAAAAAAGCCATAAAATCATGGTCAAACACAGCATTAGTAATGGTTCAGTCCAAGTCATGCCCTAGAAAAGTTGATGCAACTTTACACTAGAAGCTTTTTACTGAGTTTTGATAACAATACGAAAAGACTCTTGTTTACTCAATATCACATAACCGCACCACATAATATCGCTTGCCTATACTCGTGCATGTAATTCAGCACTTATAATGAATAAAAAAGCACCATTTTTGTTGAAAAAACAAGAAACGAATTTTGGAAAATAATACAATGATTTTTCCGCGTTCCTAAAACTCTACTTACAATGAGTTTTTTGGAATTTACGGATTAGGAAGACGGTTATTATTTTATTTATTTACCAACTTTTTACACGATTTGCTACTTTATGAATAATTTGGTGGTTACCTGGTGAAGCAATTTGTGCCTCGCAGAGGTCACCCGTGTAGCCCGGAGCGCAGATGCAGCTCACGGCGGCTGGCCCCATCTGTCTGTCAACAAATTCGTGATTCAGAGTCCGATGGCAAACATATTGGTATTGTGCAGCTTGCTTTTAATCCTACCAGGGGCCGTTCCATTAGCTTTTATTGCGGGACCGAATAGGCTCAGCTGCAAACGCTGCGCGACTGTAAATTTTATCGCCCTGCAATACGGTTTGTGGTCGCGCAGCGTCGGCAGCTGACCCTATGCGGTCCCGCAATAAGAGTTCATGGTACGGCCCCTGTACCTTAAACGATATACAAGTCGTTGACTCTATGGCAAAAAACACTGAAATTCACAAAAAAATATATTTCTTAAGTATATCCCCCATAAATAGAAAATGCCTTGAAAAAGGTTGTATAATATGAAACCGCAATCACATCACTATTATAAATGATAATGTTTTTCGTTACGTGTGTGCATATTTGTCACCTCTTTGTCAGAAAATTAAAAGCTGCCATTGGTTCGAATCCGCCATTGTTGTATACATATTTAGTCACGTAAGAATGAACGGAGTATAAGTAAATGTGTCACTAAATTTTTTCTGTACATGCACAAATGTTTTTTAACAATGATCTTTTACAGCGCAATGCTAGTCAAAGCAGAGTGCGGGCTACAAATAGAAAAGCAGGCCGAAAAGGAAGAGATGGTAAGCAAAGGCTTCAGCAAACAATACCGGATACCTACCTATACCCTCAGTCGCTATAGAATGGTTTGCTTTCGGTACCTTCTTGTATCCGATAGCTAATGGATTAGAAAAGTGTGTGAGATGCATGTGGAATGTAGATGATCCTTAAAATGTAGGGGCAGGTCTAAATTGGGCTAAGTCAGTCCAGTAACATGTAATTCTATCTGCTCATTACGTATTTAGCGTTGCGATGCTCTACGCATTTGATATTAACTTTATTGGGTAGGGTTTCGAGCTTTTTTTTGGAGATTCTTATAGTTGATAGTAATTTTATGAGTAACAGGTTTTTATTACCTTCGATCTAAGAAACAGGATCAATATTAGTAACACAAGATGTTACATGCCAGTATAAAATGATGGACGGTGGGTATTAGAATGATTACGTTTAGGTACTCTCTAGAAAAAAAAAAAAAACTTGTAAATTAAGTATTAAGAAACAGGTCAGGTAAGTATTTATTAATGAATGAAATTAATAATTTATATTTTTGTTTTATTTAAAAATTTATGTTTTATTATAACAAAACAATATTTGTATTGATCAAAATAATTAAATTAATTTAAAAATGAATAAAACCAAAACAACAAACAAAAATCAAATCGTAAAATCTAAAAAAAAAGTCTCAAAAATCAAATTAAATCTTTGAATCTTGAGGGTTAGGTCAAATCCAAAATCTAAATTTTTTTGAATACCAGTTCGGTGAGCCATTTCTTTGGTTTAAGTTTATACGCGCCGTGTGAATCTCTAATGCCTAAGCCTCTAACCCTCTATTTTTTTTTTTAATCTCTAAGCCTTTCGTGAAATCACTTGAATTGGCATCAACGGAAGATCAGCGCTGTTTGATAAACAGCACTATGCTGAGTTGAAGCCATTTTTGTGACATCATCCCTTTGACTGTAATTATGTATAAGTTATACTATTTACAATGATGTTACAAAATAAATTACATTTCTTTCTTTTCTTTCTTTCTTTAATGTATTTTTTAAAGAACAGGTAACATCTCCTAAAACAAATTAAAAATATTGTATATTGTGATATTACGTAGCTTTGACCTGACACAATTGTAGCCTTAAACTTAAGAACAAACAAACCCTGCATTAATTTATTCAGTTTTTTTGCCTACAATAAACCTACGTTTTCATCGCGGAGACTTTCTGCCATTTTAGAGGAACCCTTTTTTGCCCGGGAACGTATGGCGACCTAAGTAATTGAGGATATTCGACGTAAAAAGGGGTATGTTTGTCGGACCAACAGCAGCAAAGGCCAAAGCCTAAACAAGCTTTAGTAAAACTCACTTTTTGTAGTCCGTGTCTAAATAACTGCAGGGCTCGAATTGTTTGCCGTTACTGTTGTTTTATTTTTATTCATGCCAATGAGGAAATACAAAGCGAAAGAAAATTATTGGCAGGTACAAATACTAGCGCATATATGCCATTACTAGAGTTCCCCCGCGACTTCGTCCGCGTGCGGAAGAAATACGGACCGCTCCCAAAATTCTCCACTTAAAATCATTCCGAGCAAACTCTACCAACTCTACCGACTCTACCGACTCTACCAACTCTACCGACTCTACCGACTCTACCGTCTCTACCGACTTCGAAATCGAATTTCGAAAAATCCTTGCTTAGTACACCCCTACGCATCGAGACGAATACACCCTCCAAATTTCAAGTCTGTACGACCAGTGGTTTGGACCAGCTGTGCGTTGTCTGTCAGTCAGTCAGTCAGTTAGTCAGTTAGTCAGTCAGTCAGTCAGTCAGTCAGGACAGAGCCTTTTATTATATTAGATTGATTTATTTTGCAATTTAGGCAATTAAAACAAGTCATAAGCTTTTTTCCTATGATATTTGCCTGACTACGTTCAAAAATTATATCTTATCTGAAGATCCTACAAAAAATTAAAATTATTGGATAACATTGATGTCGTATGGCATATGCGCAGAGTGCCTTTAGATTTTTTTTATCAAGTAGTTGCTCGAGGAGTGACGTTTTATATACTTACTGAAACATTTTAGAATATAGAATAATATTTAAGTAATAATTTTAGTTTGATAGTATGTGTAATTGCTAATGCGTACATATTAATAAATACATAAATAGAGTTACTGTAAGTCTCACAAGCGTTTGAAAATACGATGGAGAAATACTTTTGCTTTTATATTTTGTATACGCACAACTGGTAAAAGCTGCATATAATTTGTATGACAGGACCTATCATAAAAATTATATGCTAAAATAAAATTTTATTCTTTCATACATACAAAACTTTTTTTTCTGTGTCTTAAAATGAGAGAGAGGGCGGCCTACCCAGCAGGGGGATGATTAATGAAGGATGTGGATGATGGTGATGCTAACATTGAGACGTTTTGCGTGCACATTTCAATCTTGATATAATTATGTGCCGAACGTGATATATACAGACGCTTCTGATTAAAAAAAAAAAATTTAGGATTTATATCCAAAGTTTTTTTTTACTTAACTTTAGACTTACTTAAAACTAAAGCTTTAATTTATAAAAGTTATTTACTTACTATCTGCGGAATATAAAATATAATGTGCATAATTCTAACTCACGTTACGCGGCGTTACTATATACAATGTGTAACAAAAATGTTGAACAATTTACTGAAAATATGTATGTAGTATGTTCTCATCATTATTAACTAACTTTTACTATTGGGCCAACCTTGAAATCGCAAAAAAAACCGCTGTTCCATACATAAAGTTCATTGATCTTGGACAATATGTATGGAACAGTTTATTTTTTTGTGATTTCGGTGTTGCCCCCATAGTAAAAGTTGTTAATAATGATGAGTACATACATATACTCATCAGTATCGTTCAACCTTATTGTTAGAAATTGTACATAAATAAATAATAATTGTGCTAGAATATTCCCGACACCGCACGAGACGATTCCAGTGATGAACAGCTCCAGAGAGCGCCGGCGCAGCTCTACACTCTACCCGCCCCCACCCCCGCGCCCGCAGAGCAAACGCAGTCAGCGCGCGCACGACGCGCAGCGGCCCGCAGTGCTAAGCAGGACGCAGCTGAACGCGCGTCGGTCTCTGTTTTCACTCTTTGAAAAAGGTCACCGGATGTGATCGAAACTATATTCGGAGTATCCGATTTAATTAAACGTGAGTATTCCCGTATAAATAAAACAAAAATGTACATAAATTCTATAGAACGGAACGTAACAGCCGTTTCCAACCCTTTACTGAACTCTAGAACTAAAACGCTTTCTAATAAATAAAGCGAACCCACCTTAATAATGTCAACAATATCTTAAGTCATAATGTAAAAGGCGCAAAACAAGCAACGTGACTGCAGACGATAAATCACTCTTACAAGGCAAACTTAATTTTCCCGGGTAATCTTGAATAGTTTCGCTTCCGCACCACATAGGGTTTGCACTTTGCATTTAGTGTGTTTTTTGGCCCCAGTTGTTGTTTTAGGACGGCAGATGAGTTTTGTTGATGGGTTTTGGGACCCAATGTTTGTATAGAAAACACAACCAGGCCTGTAATTAAGAGCTTATGTTGAAAAAAAAATGTTTTTCGTCTATATTTATCAGAATAAGTACATGCGTTACAATTTTTTTACCCCCCTTTAATTCACCAATTTAGATTAACGCTGGCAAAAAACAATGTTGTTTTTGTTTTAAAAAGTTAATCCAAATACCAATAACATCACTATAACTTTAATACAAAAAATAAACCATACAAAGTTTCACCCCCTTAAGTCATCCCTGTCAATTTTTTTTATTGAAAACAACATTTTTTATTTTAAATGAACTGTCCAAATTCAAATTTTCACGACTAAAAGATCAAAAACAGAGTACTCTCATACAAAAAAAAACACACATTTTTACCCCCTTAGGGGTTGAACTTTCAGAATCCTTTCTTAATACATCTTACGCATCAATACAAATACGCCCTCCAAATTTCAAGTCAGTACGACTAGCGGTTTTAGTCAGCCAGTCAGTCAGTTAGTCAGGACAGTGATTCTTATAGTATTAGACTATTTTTAACTCTATGACCAAGTTTTCCTCTATACGAAAACACGGTTAATTTGAAATTATCTCGATAGACAGAATCACTACAAAATCCTCGTTTCATACGCATTTTCACTTTTTCTTTATAACCCTTATGCATAATAATTCAAGTAATTATTATTCTACCAGTTATAGGTAATCATCGTTTTTAAGCATTAAGTACTCGGTAAATAATTGAGATTGATTTCGTAGTTTTGTTGCAATCAGGTATTACGTATTTCAGTTCGCGTTCGGGAAATTGCGTAATATCTTCTCGTCCAAAATCCCGCCTTGTCTAAAGACAAGGGTGTTTAACCAGTGTGAAACGTGGTCTTCAACTACTAGCCTTTTGGAGAAACTCAGAGTCACGCAACGGGCAATGGAGAGAGCTATTCTCGGAGTTGCTTTGCGCGATAATATTCGCCAAAGAGCCAAAGTCACCGACATAGTTCGCAGGGTTTGCAAGTTGAAGTGGCGCAGGGCAGGTCACATCGCTCGAAGAACTGACAACCGATGGGGAAGAAAGGTTCTTGAGTGGCGACCATGAACCGAAAGACGCAGCGTAGGCGCGGCCTCCCACTAGGTGGACCGACGACATTGTAAAAGTCGTGGGCAACCGGTGGATGTAAATGGCAGGTTGTCGTACAGTGTGGCAGTCTCATGGGGAGCCCTTTGTTTAGCAGTGGACTTCTCCGGGCTGATGATGATGATGAGATGACTTATTTTGTTTCGAGAAATTCTAAGCGAGGAAACGCTATTATGTGCAGCTAAGCAAGAGAGAGTTGGCAACGAATATCGAGAGGAGTTCAAAAGGAACCGGAAAATATTCCAACATTAAGGGAAATGTCGACCATTTCAAATGAATACAGGAAGGGTTTCTTTAAGGTCGCTGTGCCAAGTTTGAGTACGAAAAGTACCAGTCATTACTACTCTAGGTACTGGTGTAAAATTTACACTATTTGATCCTTGGTTGGACATAGTTACGGTTTTTTGAGTCACTCAAATCAAAAACTGCTTGAGAATGATTCTGTATTTGGTTCTGTATCTTGCCAGAATTTAGCGTTCTGTAGGTGTAAGTAAGTTTGTTTTGTCAGTAGGATTGTCAGCATAGCTATCAGCATTTGTAAGTATCACCTTTTTAACAAGCTTAACTTAACTGCTGGAAATGGACCTCCTATCTCTGCTCAAGAGTGCAGTAATAATTGATTGATTAACTCTTTATTGATCACACCAAGAATTATTACCTAATATCACCAGAACCAATTTTAAAATTCTTTTTTTGTATGGTGTTACGTCAGTGGTGGGCCAATATAAATTCTAAATCATTTTATCGAATTCGGTTCACTAGTTTGGTTTCTAAATCAAAATTACTGGAAAATATGATGATTTCATCCAGGTTGATGTCAGATGTCAAGTCGGTTTTTTTTAAAGCTTATTATTATCTATACTAGGATACCCATTTTCGAAGGGGACGTTCTGAGAAGAGGACGTATTGAGAATTGGATATTTTGCGAATGGTACGTTTTACTGACGTTCTGATTATGGGAGGTTTTGCGAATGAGCCATTTTGCGTCTATACCTTTCTTACGATACTAAAAAAATAAGTTGACGTTCAGTGGAGTTGGTAATGTACCAAATATGTGTAAAAACAATATTTTTACAAGAAATTATTTCATTGTACCTACCTACAATTATGAGTTATACAGAAATCAATCTGGGCAGCAGATAGCCACACATACAACTTTACACATTAGCATTAAAGCCGAGGACATTTGTAAATGAACGCTAGTAAATGAACGGTAATGTTCGTTTTCAGGCTGTGAACGGCCGGCCAGGCCCACGTTGGGAATAGAAAATCGACTAGTAATGAGCCGATTGCGAGAATTGACCCGTGAATTCGGTAATTAGGATATTGAAACTGCTCGCTATCAGAAGTGGGACTGTAAACGTGAAGTTTGTAATAGCTTACGCAATTTCAATAGGGCGATTGCTTTGGTGGGTATCGGTTTCGTATTTGCAAATGTGGTTCTAATATGGCATAATAAAGATATCCTCTAGCACAAAAACATTCGGAAAATTTGATAAGCACTCACATAGAGCGTAAGCAAAGCCTGCCCTCATAATTATAAAGGAGGAAGGCAGAACTCGCCTAGCTAAAAAAAACAACCACGAAATGTGTAATAACTACCTATATAATGTAGAAGTACCTACGCAGTACAATAACAATATCAAAAAACAAAGCTTTTTGTCTCTATTCTCTGAGTTTGCAACGACGTTTGCTAACCAAAGTAGTAAAAAAAAAACGCTGATTCGAAAGAATGTTCTAAATAGATTTTTAGTGGAGTTAGAGTAAGTGGTCTTGTCTAAAATCTTCCGATCCGTAAAATACACAAATGACTTGTAATAATTTTTCATGCTAGAATTTAATTATTTTTTTTCATCGGTCTGGACGCAATCCTTATGTTTTTTTTGTGTAGTAGGCTAAGTAGTCTTTTTAGTTTGCTGTAGTTAATAAAGGCTTATGTAGTACTATTATTTATTCTGTGCTTATGCCTAGATTTTTTTTTCCTCTCTCTAATTTAACCACTTTGCACATTTTTTTTAAATAACGTAATGGTTCTTAATTGGAAATAGGCTTAGTTACGTTGGCTACACCATGTTTAATGTTAAGCAAAGATAGATGCAGTCTATATACGATGGAGCACGCGATAACTTAGAAGGAGCCAACCTGTTAGAGTGTTAACCCTGGTTGAAAACACCCAAAATGATTTATTTAAGAACTCAGGTTATGTTATTTTATTATGAAAACAGATGTGGTTTTGACATATATTTGTTTTATTTATACGGGAATACTCACGTTTAATTACATTGGATACTCCGAATATAGATAAATCAGGTTATGTATACGTCAGAGTACTACAACGTAGCAATGTGTAATAAAAATACTGACTATTATTATAGCGTTGAAGTGCATACGCGTGGAAGCTATAAACTTAATAACTGAATCTGCTTACCTGCAAGTACCTCCATTCTTGCACATGTTGGACGATTTGGGACAAAGCGGGCCTTCGCCGCAGTCAACGCCGGAGTAACCCTCGAAGCACGAGCAGTAGAACTCACTGTAAAGACATAATTGTTGTTAACCTCTACTCTTACTGCTAAACTTTCGAGCTCATATAACTCAACGGATAGAGTTTTGGCGGGAACACGGAAAAATCATGTCGTTGCATTCTATTATTTTCTTAAACTGGTGTTTTTTCGCGAATTAATGATTAAAAATGGTGGTGTTTTATTCATTGAGTGTTGAATTACATGCACGAGTGTGGGCAAGTGATATAATGTGGTGAAACATGTATTTTCGTGTTGTTTTCAAAACTCCGTAGAAGCTCATAGTAAAGTCGCCACAACTTTACTAGGGCATGACTTGGACTCGACTATGACTGGTTTTGTGTGGCTGACTGTGGTTTAATGACATATTTGACTTGATTTTAATAAAAGATACCTGAAAATTCATAAACTTGACACTGGCAGAATGCACAACGTGCGATGCCAATAAATAAGAAAAAAAAAAAAAACACTCAGCGGATGAGCTCTGTGAGAGGCTAAATTAGCTAAGAACGAGTTTATTTAGGTGATATGAAAGATACCTGCATAATTATCATCATCATCAGCACAGATATTTCCACTGCTGAACAACTGCCTCTCCCTTAGCCCGCCTGCCATTTGCATCCCGGTTGCCCGAGACTTTCATTATGTCATTGGTCCACCTTAAATAATTAGTAATTACCCCTATTGTTTTTTATTAATCTTAAGACTTAGGCCTGCCACGAAGCAATTGGGCAATATCCACGACACTGGCACAGTTGCAAGTAGATTGATTCACATAGGTACGACATTAAATTTCTTTTCCGGATGGATGCAGGTTTCCACATAAAGTTTTGCTTCATCGAAAAGTCAGTTAAGTTTATGAAAATCCGTGTATAAATAAACACCAAAGAGCTACTGGTACGGGCCCGAGATTAGAAACCGCGACCTCACGATTTCAAGCGGTCTCTCAACTAGACTACCACTTTCTTAAAAGAGTTAAATATATGCACGTGTATTTCCGGTTCCTCTACTAAAATGACTTAGTTTAAAGATTTACTATTTCTCCGCTCACAAAAAGGACAGCTCGTATCTCAAGTGGACAAAAAGAAGGCTCTCCACATGCAAAAGCACTATTACTCAGCTTGGGGAGGGCAGCACCCTTGTCATCGACTCTATTCTTCCCTTACGGTGACCGTTCACGCCCTATTGGGGACCTAATGCGCGCTTAACATTGATGCAAGATAACGTGTCTCGTATCATTGCTGATCGTTGGCTATTCTTAGGGGTTACTGACTTTTTATGACGTCCCTTTTAAAAAGAAAGTTAAGTGAAAGTTTGTTCAACTTTTAAGGGTAAGTACTTCTAAATTTTATTATACCGGCTGTTAGTTTGAACACCGTTATCCTTCTAGGATATCATTGTACTCATCATTAAGAATAACTTTTACTATAGGGCCAACCGTGAAATAGCGAAATGAAATCAGTTGTTCCATACAATTTTTTTATTGAACTTGATCATAATGTATGGAGTAGCAGGTTTTTTGTTGCTATTTCAGGGTTGGCCCCATAGTAATAGTTTTTCATAATGATAAGTACAATGAAGTCCTAGAAGGATAACGGTGTTCAAACTAACTGCCGGTATACATAGTCTTAATATTTCCTAGCTTTCATCAGTTAACATAAAATTGAAAGACTAAAAGTGCGATGTCTCTGCAACCCTAGCGCTTATAATACCCTAACTAATAGTTGACCAAGTTGAAACCAATATAGTTAGAGGTTAGCATATAGAGAAACCAAAAATTAAACCTAAATACCAGGATTAAACATTAAAAACAGGGTACACACTTTGAAACTTAAGAGTTAAAAAGTAATTCTCAAAATACGTATTTTTTTCTTTTTTATTGTGTCAAGTGACGAGACGAGCACGACTTTCACCTGGGGGTAAGCGTCACGCCTACCACTAACAGTAGCGGTGCCAGAATTGTGAACTTGCGTATCTATACAATCCTGCGCCGTACTGTACTGGGTTCGCCACCCTGAGAAATGAGATGTTAAATCTCTTCATACCCAGTTAGTTAGGTTGAAACAAGGAAACATAATATATTGACAAGGCTACATCTAAGAATAGGGAATCATTTCAAAGAATCATGACATTGTAATAAACTTGGAAAATACAACTTTGAGCAAATTTGTGGGTATCTGCTAGAAAATTCTGGCACGCGTAGATTGAAAAGAATACGCCGTTAAGATATGATCCGATATAACGCCAATTTTCTTTTTTCTCATTTAGTTTTCTTTTTTTTATAAAATTACAAGATTATCTCTGTGGACGAATTGCACACAATTTTCTTGGACTCATTCAATTTCGCCTTTAATGTAGGAGAGTTGGTTTTCTCGCTTAACTTGAGATTAAATCAATTACTAAAATTGCCCGTCGGTTACGTGCAGCTTTTCACAAGGAGTTTGAACTTTTAACCTTAGTGCGAATGTTGATTTGGCACAAACGTTTTTTAGCCACAACTTTTGTTAGATTCAGTGAATATAATAATGAGGCAACACTTTTCGCAGATGGCGCCAGTGGCGGTCCGGATGTGGCAAAATCAAGTTTTCTTATATTTGCTCTCGATGAGGGCGTTGTCGATAATCTAGTCCAAGGAACAATACTGTGCCTTGTTTTAAGAATCTATGCAGCTGTTGACGGCCTGAAAATAGATTTGTAGGTTAGATAGTTGTTTACATTTTATGTTGGACAGAGCTTTAATTAGCAAGGCAAAGGATTGCTTTACATACCAGTAGGTATAAGCAGATTCTCCCAGGTAATCCAAGTTTTTAAAATGTTATCTGCTTAGTCCTAAATATATTATCAATATTAGTGCGATGAAACTTTGAGCTTGATCGATAAAGAAAAGCTGTTCTCAACGGAGGCCTTCTGAGAAATAAAGAGAACTTACTTAAAATCCTGCCTTGCATAGCAGTGTCCCAATAACCTGCACTCGATAGCGCTACAGGAGGTGGGCCCCGGGGGGTCAGTGGGGGCCCTCACAGCATATGTCACGTTGAAGCCGAAGACTGACAACAGGCCTAGGGCTCTGAGCTGGGTTCCTTCTAGCCTGTTCAGGGTGAGCTCCACAACCAGTACTGGACTTTGGACCTGTGGGCAAGAAAAATAGCATTGACTTAGCCATTAATAGAGTACTGGTTTCTGTATTTCGGTCTTAAACAACACTTTGATGTTTATTCAAAGCAAGCTTTCAAATATATGCCGCCAAAAACTGGCGATGGTTATCAAGACCACCTTGAAATGTTTTTTTTGTGTTTAAGGCCCGCTTGTAGCGCGGTACGTCCAGGCGGGTAAACGATAAATACGGTAGACGAGAGCGAGAGAGAGGAGAAGGCACGAATTGAAAAACGAAAGTTTTTCTTTGTTTTGATCATTGTTATTTTGTTATTGTAACTGTCAAACGCATTCTCTCAGTGGCCAAACTTTAGTATTTGCAGTCCTACACAAAAAACTTTTCAACCGTTAGTCACTGCTTAAGATGCTCTGCCGTCTTCTCTCTGACGTGAAGTGTAACATGCAAGAAAAAGACAGAGAAGCTTAAGCAGTGACTAAGAGAATCGAGATTATTTTAGGTAAGGCTGTTAGTCATCTGTGGAAGATCAAGCTGTTAAGAAGACACTGTTTTGAAGCTAAGATTTAAATATACAGAAATATTATTATACCTACTTGCATAACTTGCTGATAGCTAAGTAAATACAGATAGTTATAAAGATATAAAGGCAAAAAAAATGGAGGCTATTTGATGTAAGGTTTACATATCTTTAAAATTTAAAGTTTTACATATCGTAAAAACTTTTGGGGGATAATAATAAAAAAAAAAAAAAAAAAAAAAATTTGATGCTGATGCTCAAATTGTATTGTCATATAAATATTATTCAGTCGCCCTCTCTGTGTATAATAACTTCTACTAATTTCGCAAACCAATAGGTTAAAACACGACGCACCTAATTTGTAATTTTCAACCCTTTGTGATATACCCATGTTTGCGTAATAAATGATGTGATGATTACAAAACTGAGTAGGTAAACATCTTCGTTTATCTATTGCTATATTTTCGTCCAGTGTTCACATAGTGTGTGTAAGAGGTTCAAAAACCTTCAAAGGGATGTCTTTCTATGAAATTCAGTAGACAATTATTCCAGAAGACAAGACGAATTAGCCTTTGATATACAAAAACAATAATTTATCAAAGAAATTCTTCATATACCAACCAAACAGACGACTATATAATTTCCAACAAACCAGCATATTTCACAATACAGGCCTTATATAATGGACCTTATTCTTAGACATATGAATTTTTGAAAAACAATGCTGCTTCAGTGAGCTGAGAAATTATAAAGAAAATTATTATATTTAATCGCACTTCAATAATTTTTTTTTACTAACAAGTTTCTCATGGAGGTAAGAGGAATGGGGGATGGGGCCTAGTGAATATTTATATGAAGTGTTTCCACGCTTTGGTTATTTCTATGTTTCGTTGAGATTGCTCGTATATAGGTTCAAGTCCTGCCAGAGGTATTAATTTTTCATACTGTCTATGCGTTAAAAACATAGATATAAAGCCTGTTAATGATCATTACAGCAGTACCCAAAAATTTGAGTTAAAACATGTTCCACGTTAGTCTAAAGACCAGGGCATTCGTGCTCGTTACTTGGAGACATTCGATGATGAATCTAGGTGAGGACTAATGAGTCCTGTAATATTTCTTGACTTGTACCTAATTTTTACATATCAGGATAACTGGATATTACCCACAACAGAACATGTAAACTAAAAACAAATACTTATGAAATAGGAATACTAGGTTCTAGCACAGAAAACATAATACCTTAAACATAATTTTGGTAGTGGTAGGACTCTACTGCAGAGTCCGCCTGGGGAAGTACCACACCTTTGCCAGTTATTCAACCTCCAAGCAGTAGTGTGCAAACATTACTGTGTTCCGGTTTGAAGGGCAATGTTACCAGAGAAATTACTGGGTATGAAGAGATTTAACATCTAATATCTCAGGGTGACGAGCGCAGTGCAGTGCGGTGCAGGATTGGGTTCGCAAGTTCACAATTTCACAATTCTGGCACTGCTACTGTTAGTGACAGGCATGACGCGGACGTCTTGCTCGTCTCATCACATGATTGTACAAAAGAAAAAAAAAAGTATAAGTACAGAAGTTTCATTGGTTTCGAAGGACTGCTACTCTTAATAAACTACTGATTGCCGTAAAAAAGTTACTTATATTATTATTCGAATTCGCAACTTGTCGCTATGGTCTATGGCTTGGAAGATCTAGCTCTCTTTCTCGGTCTATGGTCATAAAATTTCGTAACTAGTAGTGACATAGGAGTTTATTTTGTTTGTACTGCAACCTTCATCATTATCGGTTTGCACACAAAGTATTCCAAGAGGGTACTGGCCACTTCAATACCTTATCACCAGCTAATCACTTTTTAGAATGCTATTGTCATTGCCAATCATTCATTTGTTTAGATATGCAATTAAATATATCCTCAAAGAAAAAAGATCCAGTACAGCAATAAAATATTTTCAATTAGCAGTGTTTCTCAAGCAAACATCTTGTTAGAATGTTGGGAACAATATTCTATTTGGCTGTTTAAAGAAACCCTTCTCATTGAATAAATTCTATACTTGTACCTACATTTAAAATGTGACAACAAAGGGACATACGTCTAGACTAGAAATTGATTTAGTCGTCCGGTCAAATGTGTTGGATTTTATAGTCTAATAAACAAGACATACTTACATCGCACAAAGTCTGAAAGTATATACATATTATATTTACGTATGTAGAATACGAATATAAAATTATGGAGTGATTTTCACAAAAGCCTGCCTTTATTATCCAATAATCCAGAATATTTGAGATCCAGACTATTTGGATCAGACCTATATATTTTTTGGCCTTACTTAGTAGGTATTACTGCGTTTTATTACAAACTCAGTCAGCCATACGCTATTATGGTACGTCACCGAATAATAGTACATTATGATACGAGTGTGCTATGTTGGTCATTACACTAGAGGCGGTATTATGCGCGCGAGCCGCAGGCGAGAGCGATAAGGAAGCCGAGAGAGTAATGACTAATAGCACAAGAGTTCCATACGACTGTTTTCATCACACTTGCGAGGAAAAAACAAACTTTTTTTGATAATAATCAACTACACAGCGAAAACGTCAACAAACATTTGGGAAAATGGCGTCCAAACCAGCAATGCGCGCGCAGGTTGACATTTACTTCAGTGGCATAAGAACTCTTTGTTAGTATTACAAAAAAACTGTAAGTATTACCCGGCTATACTAAGAGTGCTCCGTATACATACGTCTAATTGCAGTCACGTACAAACTTGACTTTACCAGGTTATACCTATTATAGCACAAGTGGCGTAATGTAAAGTAAAAAGCACGCGTGCGTAATAGCTTGGATTATGAGCCTAAAACCGATGTAATAAGATCCACTTTACGAGCAAGTGTGATGAAAATAATATTAAAATACTAAACATAAATCGAAATGCGTATTTGGTATAGGTAGTGTTTCGTGTTTCTTCTGTATACTAATAATTTTTTAGCTCCTTTAATTTATTCGTTAGTAGTGGTAGGACTCTACTGCAGAGACCGTCTGGGGAAGTACCACACCTTTGCCAGTTATTCAACCGCCAAGCAGTAGTGTGCAAGCATTACTGTGTTCTGGTTTGAAGAACAACGTTACCAGAGAAATTACTGGGTATGAAGAGATTTAACATCTCATATCTCAGGGTGACGAGCGCAGTGCAGTGCGGCGCAGGATTGTGTTCGCAAGTTCACAATTCTAGCACTGCTACTGTTAGTGGCAGGCGTGACGCTTACCACCAGGCAAACGTCTTGCTCGTCTCGTCACTTGATATAAGAAAAAATATATATGAAAGGAGTTGTAGGATTTGTGAAAATGAAATAGTCTGTCCGGCTCATGTCCGGCTACTCACCAAAATACTATAAACTTCAACTCTTACTTGAAAAGCTCAAAGACAATTCCCAAAGAATTATTTATGAAGACATCCTTCAGTCTAACGTTTTCTCAAGGACCAAGAAATACACAAAAAGGGAAGAGGAATTTGGCAAATCTCCAGATGTAAGAATTATTTTTTCCTCATTCAAAGTGTTGGGTGAAACTTTGTCGGCGTAATGTGACGAAAGTCCCGTGGCGAAGTTATAGGAAGATTTGAGTTAAGTTGGAGAACGAACGATATAGGTGTGGCTTTGGAGTTTTTCCTTTACAAGTTTATTCGATATGTGTCAATATCTAAACCAAATAGGTAGATATAAGAACTAGAAACATTTTAGTTAGGTCTGTTGTTTATTAAATACTAGCTGTGCCTCGTGGTTTCAACTGGTTTTGGGATAACGAGTAGCCTATGTTTTATTCCAAAGTATGAGCTACCTTTATACCAAATTTCATCCAAATCCGTTCAGCCGTTTCAGCGTGAAGGAGTAACAAACATACTCGCGCAGCGGGGTGTGTGAGTATGTTTGTCCTCCTTTTGTTTTTCTTTTGTTTGTGTACGTGCTTCGCTCACCGACAAACTATAGCATTTATAGTAATTAGTAGGATAGGATATATACAACGTGTTACAAAAAAGAGTATTGATACTGAAGGATAGTCATCATGATGTACTCATCGAGATGTACTCATCGAGATGTACTCATCGAGTTGTACTCATCGAGATGTACTCATCGAGATGTACTCATCGAGATGTACTCATCGAGATGTACTCATCGAGATGTACTCCTCGAGATGTACTCATCATCACGAATTACTTTAATTAAGGGGCCAACCTTGCAATCAAGAAAAAACCAGATGTACCATATGTTCTATCTAAGGTCAATGTACATTTTGTATGGAACAGCTGTTTTTTTTTCGTATATGCACCCTTCTGTATCACTACACATTTGACTGGGGCCATGTGGTTCGACCGCGTTGTTCGATCAATCTGACTATTTGGTACTTAACTAGCTTTATTTTTCACACTAAAATTACAAACATTAAACAGAAAACGACTTAATAATAGTGCAACAACAGGCGGCCTTATAGTTATGAAGAGCTCTTCCAGGCAACCGTCAAAATAAACAAAATACAAAACCGGAATATTTATTTGTCTACCATTCTACTAAAATAAAAATAAAAAACAATCACAATAAAAATCAATAATTCTCAATAAAAAAAAATTGCTTAATAAAATCTTGTCTATTGTCTACTCTCATTTCTCTAGCAAATTGCAAAAAAATATATCTGTCAGCATGCAACATGAGAGGTTCGGAAACATGCGGTCAACGGCAAATTTAACACTACAATTTAGTCCACATCTCAAGGAGTACAAGTAAGTACTTACGTGCCAGCATACTTGTGTTTACATTAACATGACCTTTCCCTTTTACCATTTCAAGATCCAAGACTTTATCTTTGTTTCTCGTGAAACTTATGATTTATTCATGAGTCTTGCTTGGAGTTTCCCGATACGATTTCCAAACAATTAGGTATGTATTCAAGATGTTTTTGGGTTGAATTTTTGTCTCTGTTAGACTTTTGTATAATTTGCGAATTCTGTTTCTGGGTATTTTCTCCGCGTTTTTTTGCTCTTGTCTGAGTTTGTATTCCGCCCATTCTGATACCATTGACCAATACCATCACTTAGCAAAATCATCATCATCATCATCACCAGCCCGGAGAAATGTGGCGGTGTGGAGGATGTGGTGTGGCGGTCTAAAGGCTTCCCCTTCGGCCTTCGTTCAGCAGTGGACTTAGCGTAATACCTCAGTTATATTAACTATAGTCGGAGTATCCGATTTAATTAAACGTGAGTATTCCCGTATAAATAAAACAAAATGTGTCAAAACCACGTCAGTTTTCATAATAAAAGCTCAGTTATACGTCAAGTTACTCCGTAATTAGAAGACATTACCGGTTATGAAGATATTTAGCATCTAATATCTCAGGGTAACGAGCGCAGTGCAGTGCGGCGCAGGACTGTGTTCGCAAGTTCACAATTCTGGCACTCGTGGCACACTACTGTTCGTGGCAGGCGTGACGCTTACCACCAGGCAAAGGTCTGCTCGTCTCGTTACTTCGTCATCAACCATGTTGCCATAATCACCACGCTTGGTAGGCGGCTTGGGATCGCAGAATGGTCACCACTGTTAACCAAGAGGACGCTGCTGCCCATCCTCCGGTGGGTCTGGTTGCAGTTTAAGGACATACGCAGGTCATCTAATCACGTGAATAGACATTAAAAACCGTAGATGTTCTAAGATCGAGATCCCAATACAGAACCAAACCAAACCTAATTGAACCAAAGTCAAATCTTGCAATACAGTTCTAGCCCCAACTCAATGGCCGTAAAAAGCTTCAATCAACTGCCTAACTCCCCCAAAGAAATAGAAAACGACGAGTGGTTCATTAAACAAATAAAAAATATTTTAGAAGCCTAATGCTATTAAACCCTTGACGTGTTTTTCAACGAAAAAAATTCTACCTTAAATATCAACTAGTAAAATAGAGCGTTCTGCACCAAATGTTGACAAGGGTCAAATGTATTACTGTAAAACTACTTAAGTTATTATGTTACTTAAGACCTGCATGTAGCCATATGTTGCAATAAATGATTGAGTATTGAGTATTAAGATCTAGAGCTAAGAGCGAGAAATGCCGCCGTAGCACAATCGTTTCATCCCTTTAGCTTCTACTGCAATCAGCCCCACCGCTCAGGGTACATTGATAACCCCACTAAAAGCAAAAAACTTTGAAAGGACAGGTAAACCATTTCAGAATTATAAAATTTACCGCAGATTGTTTTACGAATTACTTTTTTTTATGTAGTAGAATGTCGATACTCGTTATCGCGGTGCTCGTTACCCTGAGATTTTAGGGCTGTGCACACACACCTAAGTGACGTGTCACGAGATCTGGCAAGTCAACATACAAACGCGTAACGAGTAGAATGTTACGCGCTACTTAGGTGAGCGCAGCGCTTTTTTCTGGTAACTTTGCCGTTCAATCCGAAACACAGTAATGCTTGCACACTACTGTTTAGCGGTTGAATAACTGGCCTAACTTTAAGTACTACATAAATTACATTATGCTACCGTAGTAACCCCTTCTATTGGGAGGCCTTTGTCCAGTAGTGGACGCCTTATGGCTGACGACGACTACCGTAGTAACTGCCGTAGCACTCCCGTAGCATTATGCGTTTAGCTCGTAGAGCTGTCTACGGTAGCCATAAGGTAATTTCTCTCTGGTTATCTGATTTTAGCAACACTTGAATATCCAGCAGTATAAATATATAGTTAACTAGCTGACCCGCCCCGGCTTCGCACGGGGGTATATACTAATTTTTTAACCGACTTAAAAAAGGGGGTTATTAATTCGACACGTATGTATGTAATACTAGAGGTCGCCCACGACTTCGTCCGCGTACGGAAGAAATTCGGCCCGCTCCCAAAATTCAGCACTTTCTTTATACCCACTATTATCATCATCATCAGCCCGGAGACGTCCACTGCTGAACGAAGGCCTCCCCCTTAGACCGCCACACTGTACGACAACCTGCCATTTGCATCCACCGGTTGCCCGCGACTTTCACAATGTCGTCGGTCCACCTAGTGGGAGGCCTTCCTACGCTGCGTATTCCGGTTCACGGTCGCCACTCAAGAACCTTTCTTCCCCGTCGGTTGTCAGTTTTACGAGCGATGTGGCCTGCCCATTGCCACTTCAACTTGCAAACCTTGCGAGCTATGTCGGTAACTTTCGTTCTTTGGCGAATATCCTCGTTCCGGATTCTATCGCGCAAAGTAACTCCGAGCTATCTCCATTGCCCGTTGCGTGACTCTTAAGTTTCTCCAAAAGGCCAGCAGTTAAAGACCACGTTTCAGTTCCATATGTCATCACTGGCAACACACACTGGTCGTATACCCTTGTCTTCAGACACTGCGGGATTTTGGACGAGAAGATATTACGCAATTTTCCCAACGCTGCCCATCCGAGTTGGATCGGGCGACCTCTTTGTCGAAGTTGGACCTACTTAACTGAACAATTTGTGCAAGGTAGTTGTAGTTGTCAACAACTTCGAGAGTATCGTTCCCAACTACAACTGGTACGGGCACAACGTCTTTCTAGGACCGATATGTAATTATAAATATGAATTTAAAATTATAATTTTAATTTCTTCCAATTCCAATAAAGCTCGATTCAGTATGAGCTTTTGTCGGTAATTGTACCTCGGGTCCCGAGGCGATGTTGTTGCGAGAGCATCTCTGCTAATTGAGTAAAATTAAACACGCATTCGCTGGAATAAACAAGGACGAATAACGTCGTAAAAGCGCGATAATGTCGGCACTTAAGTACTCCTGCTAGTGTAGAATTTCTACGTTTATGTTATAGTACTAGAGTTACAGAGCTAGAGGGAAGTGAAGTTAACGTTGTCACAATTAAAAACCTTTTTAAGACGTACTTTTTGACTAAGTGAAGCAAAGGTCTCTGTCCGAGTCTAAAATATTTATAAGCTCAATCAAACTATAGATACACAGTCTCTATGAAAATCAAACCCTTTAAATTGTCCACGCGCTAATGCTTACTTATACAGATATTTACCTCTCCTGCCTGCCTAGCACGCGAGCCGTGATAAACGTCTATCCACTCTTTTTTCCCCGCGAAAACGAAACAGACGTATCCATATTCTAGCTTTATCACTTTCTCGCGCGGGGAAAGACCAATTAGTCCTCGGCGCGTGCTAGGGGGCCAGATAATATAAAAATAGTCCACAAGCTGATATTGTTTAATTTTAATAATGAACTTTAACACCCCGTAATAACGTTGTAAAACATTTGTGAGCGTGCATCGTAGTACGTCACACGATTGGCGCGGTCACATGGAACTGACTATTTACCCCTTGCGTGCTTGACGCTATTTATCCCTCGCTTTGACGGTGTCGTTTTCGTGCGGCGTTCGGGGATCTACCCTATATTTCATCGCAGTTTATATGTAACTGTAAAAATTTAAAAACCTTATTAATTTAATTTCTTTATCAACCGACTTCAAAAAAAGGGGTTCTCAATTCGACTTCGTGATTCGTGATTTGGTTTTTTTTGTTTTTTTTTTTGGTTTTGTATGTATGTTACGCGATTACTTCGCCAATTATGAACTGATTGTGATGTGTTTGGTAGGTAATACTTCAGAAGTGGTCCCATATAAATTTTATCGAAGTCGGTTTAGTAGTTTGGTTGTTAAATCAAAATTACTAGAAAATATGATGATGTCATCCAGGTATTCGAAGTTGAAATTGGTTGCATTTATTTTTTTAAAGCATATTATGGTTGCAAAACATTGGCATTTCTGCCGTCCACTCAGCGTAAATACCAATAGACTTACCTACTTATCGAATCTTTGAACGCTTCCTTGGCTACACAAACATGAAAACGAAGATAACATAAGGCCCCGAACCGTATATCTTCACTCACCACATTGTTAACTTCCTTGCGTACATTGCAAACTCTCCAAAGTTCGTAAAAGTGGGCATAATTACAAAAGTTAGGCAAGAGTCTCTACACGGTCTCTCGGATGAGTTACATGCGGGGCAAAGTGCATGTAATTTACACAAACTGTTGCTTGATGTTGTTCTCGAGTTTATAAATCGATATCTGGGAACTGACCTGGTACTTAATTATATTAGACGACTAGTTGGCCTGCCCTGGCTTTGTACGGGGGTATTTTTAACTTACTCCATCAAAAAAAAAAATGTTTTCCCATTCAATCTTGCACCGTCCATTTTACCCTCTTAGGTGGAATTTCGTAAAATTCGTTCTTAGTCAGCATCTACGTCATAACAACAGACCACATGCAAATTTCAGAGTCGTAGCTTTAGTAGTTTTTTTTTCTTCGTTCTTGGCATCGCACGTTGTGCATTCTGCCAGTGTCAAGTTTATGATTTTTTCAAGTGTTTATATGAAAATCAAGTCAAATATGTAATGATATCACAGTCAGTCACACGAAATTAGTCATAGTCGAGTCCAAGTCATGCCCTAGTAAAGTTGTGGCGACTTTACTATGAGCTTCTACGGTGTTTTGAAAACAACACAAAAAGACATGTTTCACCACACTTCACTTGCCCACACTCGTGCATGTAATTCAACACTCAATGAATAAAACACCACTATTTTTAATCATTAATTCGCGAAAATACACAAGTTTAAGAAAATAATAGAATGCAACGACATGATTTTTCCGTGTTCCCGCCAAAACTCCGCTTTAGTAGTTTTTGAGTTTTCATTTCCAAAAAGTTTGCATTTCTCTTTTATAAATACAGATGAAGGCGTTAGCTATTTTTTTTGTTTTCAATTTTTTTAATTTTTTTTTTAAATAAAAATAAATTTATTTGTGGGCGATTAAGTCCCGGTTATAAACATAATTATTTTTATATTCACATAAGTTTGAACTAAAGATAGATTTGGACTGTAAATAGAGATGATAAAATTGTTCATAATGTAGTTGATTGGAATGACAATTATAACTCATCATCAGTAAGTATTATATCAGCTATCTGGTTCCCATAGTGTACAAGCTTTGCTTAGTTTGCGATTCTCTTTTATAAATACAGATGAAGGCGTTAGCTATTTTTATATTCATATCATATTCACATAAGTTTGAACTAAAGATAGAGATGATAAAATTGTTCATAATGTAGTTGATTGGAATGACAATTATAACTCATCATCAGTAAGTATTATATCAGCTATCTGGTTCCCATAGTGTACAAGCTTTGCTTAGTTTGCGCTTCTCTTTTATAAATACAGATGAAGGCGTTGGCTATTTTTATATTCATATCATATTAACATATGTTTGAACTAAAGATAGAGATGATAAAATTGTTCATAATGTAGTTGATTGGAATGACAATTATAACTCATCATCAGTAAGTATTATATCAGCTATCTGGTTCCCATAGTGTACAAGCTTTGCTTAGTTTGCGCTTCTCTTTTATAAATACAGATGAAGGCGTTGGCTATTTTTATATTCATATCATATTAACATAAGTTTGAACTAAAGATAGATATGATAAAATTGTTCATAATGTAGTTGATTGGAATGACAATTATAACTCATCATCAGTAAGTATTATATCAGCTATCTGGTTCCCATAGTGTACAAGCTTTGCTTAGTTTGCGCTTCTCTTTTATAAATACAGATGAAGGCGTTAGCTATTTTTATATTCATATCATATTCACATAAGTTTGAACTAAAGATAGAGATGATAAAATTGTTCATAATGTAGTTGATTGGAATGACAATTATAACTCATCATCAGTAAGTATTATATCAGCTATCTGGTTCCCATAGTGTACAAGCTTTGCTTAGTTTGCGCTTCTCTTTTATAAATACAGATGAAGGCGTTAGCTATTTTTATATTCATATCATATTCACATAAGTTTGAACTAAAGATAGAGATGATAAAATTGTTCATAATGTAGTTGATTGGAATGACAATTATAACTCATCAGTAAGTATTATATCAGCTATCTGGTTCCCATAGTGTACAAGCTTTGCTTAGTTTGCGCTTCTCTTTTATAAATCAGATGAAGGCGTTGGCTATTTTTAACAGGTTGTTCATAAAGAATATGTTTTAGAGTTTGTGTCTGTAATAGTGGATTTCCGCGGTTTTAACTTCAATTTTTTAGTTTCATTGTCTTCATAATCTATTGATCACTGCTGAATATTGGCCTCTCCCAGGGCTCGCAATTTAGTCCGATATTCTTTTTCTCTTCTTTTTTCTTCTTCTTTTTTTACCATAAGTAACGAGGAAAATTTCCTAAGATATATTTAATTACCGTTCCCGTGGTGTAAGTGACTGTCAAATTTCATCAAGACCGGTCTAACCGTTTAATCGTAAAAAAAAACCAGTTAGGCTATTGATTTCCGTGACTATATTAGATTATTCTTGCTGCACGACCTTTTCTCACGTTCTGAGCTAATTGCAATGAGTCCCGTTCCTCCATAATAATTCAGTATCGCACAACATTTTAGGGAAAAATTCAATCGCGTACACTGGAGGATTTAGCTCTCTCTGTACTTAATCAAAGGGCTTACATGAATCCGTCGACCGCCCAGTCGCCCTTTACTGGTTGGACTATACAGGCTGCCACAGTACAGTGCAGTGCCAAAAAGTTAGCACTTTAGCAGTTCAATATCCTTCACAGAAATGCACTGTGCAAGTTGATATACCAATCCACTAAACGATGTTTGCTTTGATTTTTGCACAAAAGTGTACTTACTTTCCCAGTTGGATGCTGGCTGCAACAGAGTTCTATCAATACAACTATACACAAAAAATACAAATTGTATCTAGCAACAAGCGAAACTCGTCAATGAAATTTAAATGCAGGGTATTTATTTCGAATGGCCCAAAAGTTACATTACTGTTTTCGTATAAATCTACAATTTGAATGGTAGCGGGACTTTTAGACCACATACTTGAAGCAATTTATCTCGACTGAGCAATTTCCGTTGCAATTCCGAAGCATTTAAATAAATATGGAATTGCAGTTTAATTTCGAAGCTCGAGTCCGTGGCGAATTAACGGTTAGAAGTAATTGGATAAAGCAGAATGAAACGAAAAGAGTGAAAAATGCTACGTTTAGATGATTGCTTAAATTTTCGTACAATTTGTCACTGGATTGATAGTTTTTTATCTGTAATAACTTTTGATTTCGTTGTTTGAATCGAATAAAAAAATTCAAAATGGCCCTTCATAATATACATTTACAATCAACGCTGAGTTTTTTGGTATAGGACTCTACTGCAGAGTCCACCTGGGGAGGTACCACATATTTGCCAGTAATCCAACCGCCAAGCAGTAGTGTGCAAGCATTACTGTGTTCCAGTTTGAAGGGCAATGTTACCAGAGAAATTCCTGGGTATGAAGAGATTTAACATCTAATATCTCAGAATGACGAGCGCAGTACAGTGCGGCGCAGGATTGTGCTCGCAAGTTCACAATTCTAGCACTGCTTCTGTTAGTGGCAGGCGTGACGCTTACCACCAGGCAAACGTCTTGCTCGTCTCGTCACTAGAAAGTATATAAAAAGTAAACAAACAAAACAGATAAATAAAAACAACGAAATCTGCCCACGTTTGTGAAGTCAGCGATGTTAAAGTGTCATCCGATAGCGACCGTCGCCTTTCGGTCGAAAGTTCCCGTGTGCCCTTTATGACCCTTATCGGTGCCCTCGACATCAATCGAGAGATAGAATCGATTATGGGACCATCGTTATCGGCCTACGAAAACTGTATTTCATTCTCGAATCGATGAGGAAAACTGGATAGTATCGTAACTTCAAAAGAAACACGTGCAAGTGTGGCCTTGATATTGACAATTTTGAAAAACGTATTTGGGGGACGTGGTATCAAATTGTTATCGTAACGCTTTCGATGTTATTTTCGCAGATTGGAGTGATAGGAAGTAAAAGCCTTAGATTATAGGGTTGAGGGATGAGGCTTGGAAGAAACCACAATAACCCATCAATGTCCTGACTGACTGATGTGCTTCACGCCAGAATCCTCACCTCTGAAAACTTCATGAAAATCGGTTTTGAAAATGCAAATAAATAATAAATGTTTAGTCATTAATTAGTCATAATTAGTCACTAATGTGAGATAATTAGTCGCATCCTAATTACGATGTTATAGGGAGGGTTTGATGAGGATACTGGTGTGAAGCTCATGCCAGAATCGTCACCTCTCATGCGAGCGTACGGTGAGGGCTAGAGACGTGGTTTTTATACCAAAATTTCGTTGTCAATTGGTCGTTAGGATATGCCAAATGTCAAAACCAGTGCTACAAGGGTTCCAGAGTCATAAAGGTAAGTTTGTGAGGATTCTGGTGTGAAAAATCACAGAATCCTGACCTGATACTCATACAAAGCTTAAGTTTTGAAGTTCAAGATTGGGTCAATAATTAGTCGTCGATGATGATTTAAAAAAAAATGTGGTTTAACCTTTGCAAAAGTTAGATATAAAGCCGTGTAAACTTCAACATACATTTTTCAAGTCAAGTACCGTCGTATTCAAAATTAATAACCAATATTTAGTGTTTACCTATATTGGTTACTTTTTAAGTATTTTGTATGTATATGTATTCTATAGATGAACATTAGGTGGTTTTGTTTCAACTTTGTATTTATATTTATTAAATTAAATAAAAATCTTACAAATACCATTCTTCAGTTATACCGGGTGTTAGTTTGAACACCGTTACCCTTCAAGGATATGACTGTACTCATCATTATGAACAACTTTTACTATGGGGCCAACCCTGAATCCCGAAAAAAAAACAGTTGTTCCATACATTTTGTCCAAGATCGATGAACCTTTTTGTATGGAACAGCTGTTTTTTTTCGTCATTTTAGGGTTGGCCCCGTAATAAAAGGTGTTCATGATGATGAGTACAATAATATCCTAGAAGGATAACGGTGTTCAAACTAACACCCTGTATAACAATTTATTGTAAGTGTGCATTGTGCAATAATAAATAAATAATTGGTTATAATCACAATAATCACAGAATTTTAAGAGGTTTTAATAATGCAAACAGATAGTAAAACTTGGTCAAAAAATGGAGTACAATGACCCCTTAAAGTATGGCTAGTGAATATAAAAAAATGTAGTATAATAAAATATATTATTATTTTGACTTAAAAATAATCTTCTCTCCAAATTTTTTTTTTATTGACCTCCTGCCCTATATTTACAAGACAATTTATTATATATCTTGAATTTTTTTATATCATAGTTAGCAGTAATCACCAATATTAAATCCGATCAATTGATTATCCGGTCATTTGCTTCTTTATTGTTTGGTTTCTAGTATTTGGAACTATTTGCCTATATTTAGCCAAACTTACCCGTTTTGCCCCATTATTGATAGTAAACGGTCGAGAGTAGGCCCTATTTGCGAACGCGAATTATATTCGAAATCAACCGGAGTACCGCGAATGCCACGTAATAGCTGAGCATAGTTGAGCAAAGTGAGCGGACCGAGCGAAATTGCGCCGCTCTTTGCATTTATAGCACCGAAAATGAAAGATCGCTTTGAAAAATAGAAACTGTGATATTTGAACGTCTACGTGGAAATACGACCTGTGTGGGACTGACAAGGCTTTATTCGTTTAACCTCAAAGGTATGGTCAGGCTTTATGAATGAAAATTCTGTCATTCTGTGAATTTAAACGAAATAAAGAGGATGACAATAGATATACCACTGAAAATTCCCATTTCGAAACATAGTATATCTCTTTTTATCACATGGCATATTGGAAGATCTAAGTAGCTCTCCTGGGTATATAATTAAAGCATGGCATGCAGGGAAGGCTTTAAAACTAAACACTATGCACTATGCTGAGTTGAAGCCATTTTTGTGACATCATCCCTTTGACTGTAATTATGTTAAAGTTATACTATACTCACAATGATGTTACAAAATAAATTACAATTCGTTCTTTTCTTTCTTTTCTTTAAAAGAAAGAGGCAGCGATTATTATAGTAACTAGTTTTAGCTATAATTTTAACATGGCTCCATTTATCTATGCTGCGTGCGTCTCTATCAATCAGTCAGACTATTTTTTACAAAGGGAGTGTATTAGTCACGGGTTCATTCACCAGGTAATGCAATCAGGTGCCATATTTGCGTGCCGCTCACATTATCATCCACAATCCCACCATCTCATTTTTATACCTCAAACAGCGTCATTGCTTCAACGAAGGGGGCAGAATTAAAACGGTACTGACCCCGCAATCACTGTCATCCTCCTGTTTACAAGGACTCCTCAATACATTTAGATTCTCCGAATATGAGTTAACTGATTTAAATATCGACACTAGGTATGTCCTAAACCTGCAACCAGAACCACAGGAGCACGGTCGGTGAACATTCTGCGGACCCCAAAGCCGCCTGCCTACCAAGCGTGGAGATTATGGCAACCCCTTCCTATTAAGGGGGGGTTGCTCTGTCCAGCAGTGGACATCTTCTGTCTGATAATGATGATGAAATATCCAACTTCAACTACTCAAATAAACCCCATATCTCATTTTTAAGTTATCACTAAAAACTATTGCATCATTTCAACAATTATGATCAAAAGAGTGCTGAAATATCACTCCCGAGCTCATTTTTTTCAAGTTTTTCCCAGTGTGGCCAGTTGTAATATTCGTCCCGCGCCAGTGTTAACGAGCTGGCAACTTACGACACGTATTATGGCACTTTGTAAGAGCACTCTCATGCCAGTTATAGCACTGCTTTGTTTTCGCGGCTTGTTAACTTGACTTTAGTTGCACTTTCTAGTGATGAATGTTGAAAACGAATGGACGAAGAACGGAATATGTAATATAGTATTCCGTATTAAGTAATAGATAATCGAGACTAGATATAATTGCAACGAAAATTACAATAATTGCAGCACATCGAGGCTTGCAGTTGTAACAGCGTGAACAATATAAAATGTATAATTTATTTAAAAAATACTGGTACGCTCAATGCCACATGATTGCAGATGTATTGTGGACGAGCGTGGCAATTGCCTTTCAGCTCGAAGGTGTCTCTTCTCACGGAAACAAACGTATATGTACTAACACACAAAAGCTTTTGCATTTTTATTATAAGTAACATTGCGATTTGTTTGGTAGGTGTAATGTGTTTGTTTTTATTTAAACATAGCAAGAAGCTAGCTGGAAGCTGGTAGAAGATAGCAGAAGGCTTTCAATACTTAATTATTTCACTTTGCCTAAACAACATTATTATACCTTACAGTGTTTTAATGGCCTGTGCACTTAGGAAAGTATTGAAAAGTAGGTGCGTTGGTAATGAGTCATCATCATCATAATCAGCCCGGAGACGTCCACTGCTGAACGAAGGCCTCCCCCTTAGACCGCCACACTGTACGACAACCTGCCATTTGCATCCACCGGTTGCCCGCGACTTTTACAATGTCGTCGGTCCACCTAGTGGGAGGCCTTCCTACGCTGCGTCTTCTGGTTCTTCTTGGTAATGAGCACTACATGAAAAACATATTTAAAAAAATGGGATAGCGCGTCAATCGGGCGAAAATTTGTCCATTCATTTCCATCCACTACGTGTTCAGTACTTTTATTTTTTTTTGTGCTACGGGTACTGTCATTCGGTTTCATTTCAGTAAGCTAGAGTGATATGATTTAGGGCTTTGGTTTATGAGTTTAGCTGATTTTATGAAAGTGCAGTTTGGCTATGAGCCAGCGATTCATCCGAATGCCAGAGGAAGTCCTAATTAGTTATGTCAAGATAGATATTCTACGTTATGTGAACTAGACTAGCCGCAGCATTGGAACTAACATTATAGAAACAAATTATTTTTGAACATCAACAGAATTCATTTTAAATGTATACTTTAGTTTGCTATATTTAACTGTATATCTAGTAGTGCCTTTGCCCAAAAAAACCTGGACTCCAAAGTAGAAGAAGACTTAAAATATTCAATTTTAAGTCTTCTTCGCTTCACTTCATTTTACAGAGAACTGTTCTTCGTGAAATGTTATTATGCGACTGATTTTAAAACAGTCTACAGATTTCTTCGTATTGAAAGATAATCTATTTAATAAAACAGTCTCAGATTTTGTGGACTCGAACTATACGACAGACATGACAGACCCGCCCCCTTCCGTAGACGCCCCAGACACGTCTTGGGCGACCCAGACGACCCCATCGCCGTCATCACCTCGGCGGCGCTGGGCTCGCCCGATCCGACCACTCCTAGCAACAGGAAGTATTCCGTTTTTGGTAAAGGCGCCGGTTATCAGAGGCACACAAACACGCACCGACCTCGCCGGCGAGGTCAAGGACTCCCCAGATCTGTCAGAAGATCGGTTAGATTCTCTCCAAATAGTCAACCAGATCAACCTACTAGGGCCCCAGGGCATACCCCTGGGGTGCCAGGGCAAGTCTGACCCCACTCCCGGCGACGGCCGAGCCGAGGTTCGTACCGTCTGAGGTGCCCTTGAGCTAGTCGCCTTTAACCTAAACCTAGGCCGAGCGCAATTTGCGCTTGCCTAAAGTCCGGTGACGCTGTAGTGGCCATCTGAGGCATTCATAAAAATAAAAAATATTGTGGACTATTTGGCCTTTACGTGAAGACTACGGTGGAAAACGTCGAAACTTAGAACGTATTTTTTGTTGGCGGTACAAAATACGTATTGTAGATAGACAGACAGATAGATTATCTCTTTATTGCTCACACCAAAGAAACACACACACAGGATTAAATAAATTAAATACTAGTAGTAGTATTGTAAAGTTCATTTCCGCTGGGGCTTTGTTACGTACGTTTGTAAGACTCCTAGCAATCAACCAATAATTGCTATCACAATTAACTTTCTCTACAAAAACCACAGTTCAACCCTCCGGTCTCAATTAGGGACGACATTCTGACTGTCCCCGGACTGGGACGAATCTCGATTTCCTGGTTTAATGCCGGCACTCGTCCGAGCGGTTACCCGGACCCCATTCTGTGAAACAAACTTCTACTAACGGAAGTGGAAAAAATATCGTCACATAAAGTTCAGGATTCAGTTCTGATAAAATATCGCAGATATATTTATCCCAAAGTAACCTCAGAAGAATATAACTGAACGGAATAGCCCTAAGCCAAACCTTAACGAGGTTTAGTAGGTGCTAAGTAAGTAGTTATCGTAAACTGTATTGTAATAAATGTACTTGAGAAATAAATAAATAAAATCCACAATTCCCGTTTTTACAGACGAGCGGAATAATAAAATCAAAACACTGAATAGCATCATTTCCGAAACAGTGATTTAGCGCAGGAAAAGAATAAGCGGCAATTTCATTACGGTGGACTGAACGCGAAAATATTTTTTATTGTGCCCAGCCCACAACAAAATTCAATAAATTGGGTCAAAATTATTTAACCGGATGAGCGTGAATGAATGGAAATACGAGTACAGCAGAGTTTTAAAACAAATCGCTCTGATTAAATCTGACGTCCCTCGATCACAAATTCGCGCTTTCATTCCCTGAATGGGGGCATTATTTCGACGAATACATAACTGAATATATTATTGACTGCGTAGCGATTACCGTTGAATAAAGTATGGACGATGGAACTGCCTACATAAAAGCCCCTTTGTATGTTCGTAGCTAGGATCGAATTGCGAATTCGATTCTTTTTGGATCTCTAGAAGTCTTTTTCGATAACATTCCGATAGTCAAGCGTAACTTACTGGAATAGAGACTCATTTTTCATTTTGTCATTCTCTTTTTAAGAGATATGCTACATGAATTTGCTCAAAAGAAATGTAATAGAAATATAGAGGCCGAGTCAAGTGGTTGAACAATTGGATTAAGCAATCAATTCCTTTATTTCACGAATAAGCGAGGGAAAAAATAAGCTGTGAAAAGAAGGGCGTTAACGATTCTATACGGAAGGAATACATTAAGCGCCTTTTACTAAAATTATCTTTAAACCATTGTAAATTAGACGAGTCCGCCTTTTGTTCGTCTGGCCTGTAATCTGGTTTATAGCAGGATTCAATATAAATTTTGCTAAAACATTCCTCTTTGCTAGATTTACAGTTACTGCGAGGAGCTGAGTAAATTGGAGATTGCATTGACTGAAAGATTAGTTGAGATCTATGTTCATAGTTTTAAAGTTACGCTTCAAGTTCTATGGGTCATGTTATAGCCTAGTTCTGGTTCCCAATTGATCAGTTTTAATCAAACACACCAGCAGATTTTATTGTCAGTGTGGCGGTCTAAGGTCTTTGTTCAGCAGATGACGTCTCCGGGCTGATAATGCCCGATGACGCCATCGGGCCATGATAATGATGAATCAAACTTATATTTTAGCCGTAAAAGCGCTTGCATTTGTTACTGTCCTCGCTTCTATTGAACACGTGAAAGGATATGAATGTAATTTGATATGGAGATAACATTATCTCAGATACCTAACTCATACGCTGGATTATATACAGGGTTACGCGAAACGGTATTACAAAGCTGTAAGGAGTTTATTGTAATCATCATTGGGAACAACTTTTACTATCAAATCAAATAATAATTCATTTTAGATTAAACAAAAAATAATGAATTGAAGAATATCATAATAAGTTAAAATTTGATTAGAATACACATTGAATTGAATTAAACTGATACATTAATATCTATTTTAAGTTTTAGATAGATAGATAGATAAACTCTTTATTGTACACACCAAAAAAAAAAAAATATAACAGTCATGATGATCACAACTGAAAAATGAACTTAGCACTAGTGTAACAATTGGCAGTTTTGTACATATGTACCTATATAATGTAATAATGTCATTGTTAATTAAAAAGTTCTATAACGGATACAAACGACACAAACACACACAACATTACAACACAAAAATAGGGACACATATTAAACAAAAATTATAACGTCTATCCAATGAGCACTTAAACCCGTTTGTTCTGGATGGGACAGTCAAATGGAGCCGCAATCATCTGCAGGATACCAATGCGGCTGGCTTGCATCCGCTGTCTTAGGGACGCGGCTTCTACTATGGGGCCAACACAAAAAAAAACTAAAAAAACAGCTGTTCCATACATTTCCGCGAGAGTGATTGTAATTTTTCTATGGAACAGTAAAAAAATTTTACGCAATTTCAGTGTTTCTCATAAAAAATGTTGTTTACGACTAAATTCAACGTCTTTCTACCATCGGCTTTATACTGCCATTCCGCTAAACTCCCATACAAGTTAATCATAAATTTAATATCAAATAGAGCCCATGGGACTTTTCATTAAAGTTTTGTATAAGTAAGTAATGTTATATTATTTTAGGGTTTGTTTTGTATAACTACTTATATAATTTAGTTTATTAAATTTATTTTGGGTAGTTTTAAATTATTTTTTACACGACTACCCAAAAAAAGGGATGCAATGTTTTCAGGGTTCCTGTATACATTACATTGTTTTTTTGTACATTACGTACCAAAGTTACTGACATAGCTCGCAAGGTTTGCAAGTTGAAGTGGCAATGGGCAGGCCACATCGCTCGAAGAACTGACAACCGATGGGGAAGAAAGGTTCTTGAGTGGCGACCGCGAACCGGAAGACGCAGCGTAGGTAGGCCTCCCACTAGGTGGACCGACGACATTGTAAAGGTCGCGGGCAACCGGTGGATGCAAGTGGCAGGTTGTCGTACAGTGTGGCGGTCTAAGGGGGAAGCCTTTGTTCAGCAGTGGACGTCTCCGGGCTGATGATGATGATGACGTATGTGAGGTTCTTTATTCCACCATAATGCCCGATTTAAAAAAAAAAGGTATTTATTGACAGCCTAACTCGAGATCCCAATACAGATATTATTATGACCCCATTGAACCAAAGTCAAATCTTGCACAGTTCTAGCCCCAACTCAATGGCCGTAAAAATATTCAATCAACTGCCTAACTTTCTCAAATAAATAGAAAACTACGACTGTTTCAATAAACAAATAAAAATTATTTTAGAAGCGAAATGCTATTACACCCTTGACGAGTTTTTTAAAGACAAAATTCTAATATCAACTAGTAAAATAGAGCGTTCTGCACCAAATGTTGTCATACCCTGACAAGGGTCATATGTATTACCTTAATATAAACATGTTACTTAAGACCTGCATGTAGCCAAATATGTTCCAATAAATGATTGAGTATTGAGTATTCTAAATGCCTGATCAGATTTAGATGTATGAGGTATCGTTAGAATCCTTACATCATCCCCAGTGACATGGGCAAATGGCAATAACAAAAAAAATGGCGGCTGTACGGCGCCATTTTTTTTTTTACATTTTATTTCTTTTTATTGCAAGACAGTCGAGTTTTTTAATTTATATTTAACACCTAAATGTATTTATATGCAAATAAACTTCCATTTATTTTCAGTGTTCATATTACATAGTCAATTACTCACTAGGCGTTTGTCATTTAATATGTATAAAGTGTAAACAATAAAGTATTTTTCTTTGTAGGTACACAAAATTACGTTCTCTGCCACTACCAAAACCAAACTTTTTTTACTAGCAGGTGGCCTAGCCCTAAGACAAACCTCTACAAGGTTTAGTAGGTGCTAGTTACCGAAACCTTTATTGTAAAGTAACTGAGAATTAAAAAAAAATAAAAACTTACAAGTTTGACTTTGAAATTAATGTATTGGATCTTAAGTCTTACGTCCCAAGTGGCTCGATGAAAAATAAAGGCAATCCGGGGTCGTAAAATTTTAAGAGTGTAAGATAGCTTTTGTATCGTGGGATCGAGACCGAAGAGGTCTCATTTTGTGATTAAAGGACTCTGAAAGGAAAACGGTTGGGCGGGATTAGAAATATGGAACATTTAACCACTTGAGCAGCTTTAGCGAGTGTAAACGTTACAATTTTTCTTGTAGTTGCACAATTTTAGTTCTTTAACATAAAGCCATAAAATGCACACACACTAAAAACTTTTAGAAGAATAATAAAATTTATGTTTTTGTTTTATTTATACGGGAATACTCACGTTTAATACGCACGTTTTCACGTTTTTTGCTAAGCAGGACGCAGCTGCACGCGCGTCGTGCTTTGTTTGCACTCTTTGAAAAAGGTCACCGGATGTGATCGAAACTATAGTCGGGAGTATCCAATTTAATTAAATGTGAGTATTCCCGTATAAATTAAACAAAAATGTGTCAACACCACGTCACTTTTTCATAATAAAATTTATGTTATTTAGTTTTTTTTTAAATCTGGTACAACTGGTAACAATCCCTAGTTTTTCCATAAAAGCTTTCAGATTCTTTGAAACAACTATGGGTGCCTATAGTAAGTACCTATGACATAAATACTTGAAGGGTTTGCCGCCTAAATATTTAAGATAAACTAACCTAGTTTGCGGATCTCAGTTTGATGCCAAGAAATCAGAATCTTAACTTGAGTAGAGATTTAGGTTTTTTTTCGGAACTGTCTTTACAATTTGATTTTCCGTCTCTATTATTCTCATCTAAAAGATCACAAAAGCAGAAACAAAGACTTGTCGATTGTAAACTAATTAAACCGTATTTTATCATTACGATCTTTGGTTAAAAGATCGAAGATTCTTATACAACGGATTTCTATGTCTATGTAGGTAATACGTACCTATTCCTAGAAGATTTCTCACTATCCTGCGACACAAAAAATCTTGATGCCTGCCGAATTAAAAATTACAGCATCAAGAACACACGAATGTTTTAACCAGCCAGCTTCGTCTAAGCAAGAACGACATCAATAGCATAAAATCTTTGAAAAATTTAGGCCTAACAAAATAGGGTCGCGAATCGAATGTAATAGTCTAAGATCCGATGAACAACGACCCATCCCATCTGTTTAGCCGATGAAAATGTTTGGTATCAAATTAGGTATGTTAGAAAATACATCGGGGTGGCTAAAAAACATCGTGGTGGCTAAAAAAATCCTGGCAAGGTAGCATACTCTATAGGCTTCATACTTTCGATTGCAATTAAATTTATTCGTTTAACACGTGTGCAATATTACAGAAAAAGTTATTATTACATTTTTTAATAATAGCCTTGACAGGACTCCCGATGTATTTTGTAACATACTTAAATTGATATCAAACAATTTTTATCGACTAAATAGATGGGTGAAGGTCGTTGTTCATCGGATCCTCTACTACAAAATGTGAAAGCTACATTTTTATACATTTTCTATCAAATATCGTAATGTTTTTCGAAAGTTGTGCTAAGGGTTACAGTACTGTGTAACACGGCTCAAGACGTGTTTGAATACACATTGACCCTTGGGTCGGCAATTTGGGAATAATTCGGTGGGCACTGAGCGCATCCAATATTCAGTAGCTATTCCGAGGGCCACACTGTCTTCTATGAGGCTAAGTGCGGTTGATGTACACTCCTTGTAAGCTTTGGATGAATGGTTTATTAGTGTAGGGGCCTGAATTGATTTGAGAAAGATGTTTGAAAGTCGTCTGGATAAACTTAATAACAGTTGTGTAAGTGCTCTCGGGAGACTTTACTCGTACAATCTCAAAAGTATTTAATGTGTTGAGTAAAAAAAAAAAGGTAACATGTAATGCCCGTCTAGTACGCGAGCCATGATAAAAGTCTTTCAACTCTTTTCCCCCGCGAAAACAAGACAGTCGTATCTAGATACGACTTTATCACGTTCCCGTGCGGGGTAAGACCAATTAGTCCATAAGGGTCTATCGTCGCGTGCTAGAGGCAGATGTTAGATATTAGTTAGAGGCAGATGTTAGATAGTAGTTAGTTAGATGTGCCCATGACCATTGTTAATAATCGACATGAGCATGACAGGAAAAATATCACATGTTTTGAAATTGACCCGCTGCCCGGCTTTTTAATGAAAATAATCATCGGCAGGCAACCCGACTTGAAATCGTGGGGTCGCGGGTTCAAAGCGGAGCTGGACTAATTAAAAGGCTAATTATGCATTGCGCTCTTAAATTTACTCCAGTTGAATTAAGTTTTTATAAATATTTAGAAGCATTCATTGTATCAATTACAAAAACAGACACACACAGATTACATTTATTATTTTGTGTTTGTGGCAGTGGGCTGGTCATATCTGTCGCAGAACCGATAACCGCTGGGGTAGACGTGTTCTAGAGTGGAGGCCACGTATCGGCAAACGTAGGGTAGGACGTCCTGAGACTCGATGGAGTGACGATATACGTAGGACAGCTGGCAGTGGTTGGAAGCGGATAGCTGAAGATCGGGCTGAGTGGCGTGCCTTGGGAGAGGCCTATGTCCAGCAATGGACTATGACAGGCTGATTATGATGTTGTTTGTTTTTGTTTGTTTGTGTGGCGGTCTAAGGGGGTGGCCTTCGTTCAGCAGTGGACGTCTCCGGGCTGATGAAGATTGTATCAATTCTGATACCAATGTATTAACTGCAGCGCATCTTAGTAATCCCCAATTAAATAAAGCCACATATGTTTCCAGTTTGCTCCGTGTGTGCCTCAATTCCCACAGTGACATTCTTAAAATCCAGGAAAATACCCTCGAATATGTCAATCTGTTGGTCAAAAGTGTGCTCTAAATTGGAATCGAATGTCCAACCGGCCAGGAGCTGAGCTCGTTGGAATTGCGAGGCCTCAGGCAAGCTATGTAAGCAATAGCAAGTTCAATCTTAAGCTGAAGTAGTAAGGTTTCTTTTAGTGCTAAATTCAGGACTAAAACATCGGCCTATGTTGCTTCATCCATATGCTGAAGCAGTAAGGTTCATTTTAGGACTTGGAGTTGGTTGTGGTGTGTAGATTGTCTCCGCAACAAGTACAACCAGTGGCTTTAGTGATCATGTATTGGTTCTCTGGCTGCGGTTTTCCTTCTTATTGGAGCCCCGAGATATTTTGTGAGGCTGAACGGTAACCACTGTTTGAGCTCTGATCTTTTGAGCACTGCTATTTGTTTTGTAGAGTTTTTATGCTGCTACTAAAGAACGCGCGTGACAAAAGGGGAGGAAATACATTAACAAATTGACCTTTTTAACAACGTTTAATCAGAACCATAGCCTTGGGTGGACTCCTTACATAACATAATATTTGTTTATATTAGGTAACCGAGTAGTAACTGCTAATGTTATCTGCTATTACATACAATCTATTAGTTATTCTATGGCGCAAGGCGCTATCAATAGTAACTATCATTATATTCTGTGTATTCTACAGCTTAGGACGCTGTCGCGCGCATCGCTGGTTTGCGCGCCATTTTCCGCAATTTAATTATTTTGTTGACGTTCGCTGTGTGGTTGATTATAATCAAAAAGAGTTTTTGTTTTTTCCTCGCAAGTGTGTTGAAAATCGTCGTATGAAACTTGTGCTAGTGGTAATTACACTCTCGGCTTCCTTATCGCGCTCGCCTGCGGCTTGCGTGCATAATACCACCTCAAGTGTAATGTCAAACATAGCACACTTGTATCATAATGTACTCAAAAACCATCAAATAATATAATATGTATCTGCTAAAGCAAACCCTGAAAGAATACGGTGTGAAACCCAATATAATTATAATCAAAATATATATGAGGAAAACCTTTTAAGAAGAATTTTCAATCGCTCCTTGTAAGATAATTTTAAATCAAGCAATCCCGGCCTAAATTGCTAAATTCCGCCATAGATGGAGTCGTAAGGCGCATTCCCCGCACCGATTGTCTTCGCTATTCACGGAGAATCGTTAACATTTCCCAGATGTTCTGGCGGGCTCCACAATTTCCCACGTGTCCGGAAATTGTTGGATGGTAGGACGGCGACTGTCGCGCCCTCTCTGGCTTTCAGCTTACTTTTTCGAATTCTCGATTTAGTGGTTCAATTTCGTCCTACCTCTATTTTAATCTCTATAGTATCAACGACAATGATAAAATGAATGGACGGGAAATAAACGCACGGATTTTGAAGACTATATGTTGAGCGCCAGCTCTCCACTCGCACCAGTCATACTCTGTCTTTGTGACATGCGAGCTGTACGATACGACAATACAAACTTCTAATACATGTACATGTGTTCTCTTTTTGTCATGCAGTAATTAGATTTATCTAATCTATCTATTATCTCTATTTTCTGGGAAATATAATATGCATACTTTTAGCTAGGTATGCTTGATTGTGTTGACTTGTTAATTTTGAACGATTTGCAAGCGCTGGGCCCGTCTATCCCAATAACACCGTCGCTGTATAGTATAGTATAATGTACCCTGTAATTCTTCTAAAATCTCTATCTGTACTTACAGCCAAAATCGGGACTACATTAGCCGTATCGGAGCACACCAGCGAAGCTCCTTACCTGACCGTCGCAGAACCTGACCTACATGACCGTGAAGTCGCAGAAGTGGTCGTTACCATACTGTAGTCGTAGCCGCAATCGGCATGAATGACATTATGTAATCTGTGATTTTAAGTATAGGACAGCTGGTATAACAGTGCTTTATTTTTCTGTATTTAATAATCTGTCGGTTTGGATCTGGGTATGTCGTAAAACAGCATCCAGAACCACCGGAGGACGGGCAGCAGCGTCCTCTTAGTTAACGGTGGTAACACTCTGCGATCCCCAAGCCGCCTGCTAAGCGTGGGGATTGCGGCAACCCCTTGCTTTTAAAGGGGAGGCCTTCGTCCAGCAGTGAACTTGTTCTGGCTGTTAATGAACAATCTAATCTAATGTTAATTAATAATCTAACAATATGTATTTATTGTATTTCTAATAATATTTTACAAAACTCATGATGATGACGCTAACGTCAACAACTGAGACATCGTCATATTTAAAAAAAAAAAAAAACACATTATTTTAAATAACTAAGGAATACAAAATAAATATAAGAAAAATTGACCGAGCGATTTGACTGATTATTTGATTGATTCATCTCTGTTTCGTCTTCTAACTGCAGTAAATTGACCGGAGGAAGCCGGGCCGGAGAAAGGAAGGGGATGACCAAAAATGATTGCCCCCCCATCATGGAGTACTTGGGCGGTCCCTGCTCAAAACTGTATTCGTAGGCCTCTTAATCGCTAGTTAGAGACTAGCCTAGCCACCACAATAGAGTAACTTATTCTAGGAAGCTTAAGCTATTAGGTACATGAACAAGGGCCACAGTTTACACAGTACGGCCCAGTGTTAATCACTCAGTCTTAATACTATTGTTTGTAGAGCTTTGTTATCATGTTTCACAATCGGGCAGTTGGTACAAATTATTCAAAGTCGTAGCATTAAGCTTAGGTAACTGAAAGGAGGCGTGTACCTACTCATCATTGTAAGCAACTATATACCTACTACGAGTGCGACTCTAATGAAATCATGAAGAAATTTAGCTGCTCCATGTCATTTACCCTCGAAATGTATAGAACAGCCATGGGCGCATGTAAGAGGGGGATGGGGGGGGGGGATTATGCCCCAGAATGGTCTAGTGTCCACCCCAAGATGTTGGGAATTCTAGGCTGGACACTTAAAACACTAACTTGACTCGGCTTCATCGGCCATCGCATCTTAGCCCTGGAAAATAGCTCTAGATATGCCATTGGGAACAGCTGATTTTTTATTCTTGATATCGGAGTTGGCCCCATAGTAAAAGATGTTAATAATGAAGACAACTATGATATCCTAGAATACGCCCATCGTTCATAGAAACTCCCTATACTACTAATTACAACAAACAAACTGACTATACAATGTGTAACAAAAAGGTTCAACAATAAGAAGTATGTACTCATAATTATGAACAACTTTTACTATGGGGAGAAATAAAATACGCGAAAAAAATTCAATTGATCAATACAAAAAGTTCTGACCTTGGGCAAAATGTATGGAACGTGTTTTTTTTGCGATTTTAATGTTGGCCCATAGTAAAAGTTGTTTGTTTTGATATACAGAATATGCCCTTATTCTTATTCAATGTGGGGGCGATAAGTCCTGTACTGACGTCCCGCTTGGGGTGTATTGTGCATTTCCCCCACCAGCGTCTACCCGAGCCAACCCAGCTCCTTGAAGTAACGGAGCGAGGCTCTGGGCCGCTGGCATAGTAACTCCAGTGGGTTAGATGGAAGCGTACATGATAATGATGACGATAATGAGAAGCGTACAAGCCGTTGCGGAGATAAAGCTGCCTCATGCAATCCGGTAGCAATTCTTGTTGGTTCTGTGACTTAGCACTGCCACAGCACATGCTCTACGGTTTCATTGTCCTGCATGCAGCCCCGGCATAACGGACTATCCGTGGCTCCCAGTTTGTATAAGTGTGTAAGTGTAAGAATATGCCCTTAAAAGGATGCTAACTGATTAGAACTAACCCCGTATAAGTGGCTCAAGTTAGTTAACGTATACACCAAATTCCACCTTACGTACTGTCTAAATAATTGATGTATATTGTGCATCTACAAAGCACTAAGCATCGATTGTGTTCCCACACAAGCGTTGCATAATGGAAGTGGGGACGGGACCTAATAACCTGAGACGTTCTAGTACCATAGATGGCACTGGAGTCGGATTAGAAGCACCCCACTGAGAGCATCTTAAGTAAGGCTGCGATGTAGAGACGAGAGACAGCGATTTCTGATATTTTTGCGAAGTTACCTTAGAGCATCATTACCTAGATATAGAGCCCAAATACCGCAACATGCGAATCTCAGAATTGGTATTGTAATGTGCTTTGCCCTATGTGTAGTTACACTATGAATTAGTGGTCATCATCATCATCAGCCTGAAGACGTCCATTGTTGGACGAAGGCCTTCCCCTTAATATCTCAGAATATTCACCGTCTTTAACTGTACTATAGCATTGTGTTTGAGAGGACGCTGCTGCCCGTCCCCGGAGGTTCTGGTTGCAGTTTTAGGACATACCCAGCTCCAGGAGATAGTGGTAATTTTTTAACTATAGATAAGGAAGTGAGAAAGTTACGATGCTTGGCGTTACATGCTACTATTTAATCTATAAATATCATGAAGGTTTTCTGTAAAATGTTGGTCACTTATTGTTCTAATAGGTCGCGTAGTAAGTAATAGGTCACATAGTCATAGATCACAAAGTACATAACCAGTACAGTACAGTAAGAACCAAAGTTTGCAAGGTTTGCAAGTTGAAGTGGCGCAGGGCAGGCCGCAAGAAAGGTTCTTGAGTGGCGACCGCGAACCGGAAGAAGTAGCGTAGGAAGGCCTCCCACTAGGTGGACCGACGACATTGTAAAAGTCGCGGGCAACTGGTGGATGCAAATGGCAGGTTGTCGTACAGTGTGGCGGTCTAAGGGGGACGCCTTCGTTCAGCAGTGGACGTCTCCGGGCTGATGATGATGATGATGAGATCACATAGTAAGTATTAGGTTACATAGTCATAGATCAGATATTAAGTAATAGGTCACATAGTAAGTAATAGGTCACATAGAAAGTAATAGGTCACATAGTCATAGATCAGATATTAAGTAATAGGTCACATATTAAGTAATAGTTCACATATTAAGTAATAGGTCACATAGTAAGTAATAGGTCACATAGAAAGTAATAGGTCACACAGTCATAGATCAGATATTAAGTAATAGGTCACATATTAAGTAATAGTTCACATATTAAGTAATAGGTCACATAGTCATAGATCAGATATTAAGTAATAGGTCACATAATAAGTAAATGACAACTTGATGATAAAACTTTAAAATAATATTTATTTTGGTTTAGGTACACCAATTTATCCTACTTAAGGCTACTACGTCGTGGTAACCTAATCGGATGACAGCAAGAAAATAAATACTTTCAACTACTTGTATAAGAAACAACGTCGGCTAAACCTCATCCATTATAAAAAATATTTATTAAATCGTTCACAGTCCTACTGTTACTATATCTGGTACCTCCGGTTGGTAAGGTAAATAATACTATACAGCTACTATCTCCGCTTTCTCTTCTCTTAACACCGGCTTCTCTACACGATTGGTAGGTGCTTTATCTTACCTACCTATCAACGAAATTGCATTCTATTCACTATGGAAATTAGCCCGCTAGATATATAATCACCAAGCATCACTCAAACTCACCTGTAAATTGTTACCTTAAAGGTATTATTTATAGCTCTCCATTTTGATTGATCATGCAGTCTGGGAAATGTACCAAATAATGTTATGTATTTTGTTTTTCTATTTTTGTATGTATTGGCATGTAAGTACATTTTGTACAACATAACGCGGGGTCCTGGGTATGTCCTTAAACTACATCCAGTACCACCGGAAGACGGGCAGCAGCGTCCTCTCGGTTAACGGTGGTGAGCATTCTGCGATCCCCAAGCCGCCTGCCAAGCGTGGGGATTATGGCAACCTCTCCCCATTAAAGGGGAGGCCTTCATCCAGCAGTGGGCGTCTTCTGGCTGATGAATGACGCGGGGCGCCGTTAGTAGTGTATATTTTAGGGCCCGCGATCTACAACCGTAGGTATACCAGCTTCCATTCGGGATGCTCCTTCCACTGGGTGCTTCAAAACCAAGCTCAGAGCGTGGTTGCAAGAGAATTTGTTTAATGACATTGAAGCTTATTTTAAAATAAGAGATTATTAACGTATTTTTTTAAAGTATTATTTCATTTTATTAAGTGATTATTTATTGTGACATACTTAATGAAATTTGACGTGTAACTGTGGTGTTATCAATAAACTATTTGTATTTGTACATATTATGCACAAACGGCGCCCCGCGATTCTTGGAATTAAAAGAAAAAGTAGCCTATGTGTTATTCCAAGATACAGGCTGCTTCTATACCGAATTTCGTCCAAACCCGTTCAGCTGTTTCAGTTTGAAGAAGTAAGACATTATGAAAACTGACGTGGTTATGACACTTTATTTTTATTTTTAATTGTGTGTTAAGCAGGACGCAGCTGCACACGCGTTGGGGCCTGTTTTCACTCTTTGAAAAAGGTCACCGGATGTGATAGAAACTATAGTCGGAGTATCATAATTAAACGTGAGTATTCCCGTATAAATAAAACAAAAAAGTAACAGACACACAAACATCGACACATTTTTGGCATTTATAATATTAGTCTGATAGTGTGATGTCTTATTTACATTTATTTATGTGTGCAGAAACTATCCATGACATCATAAACTTACTGACTCGTCACATCTTCATTTGTGTCGACGCAATGAAGATATGAGATAACATATGTGGCCCAATCTGAGAGTCTTTACTCTCAGATTGGGTTACGACCCGTCCACCGGCTTCACCCACTAGTGGGTGCACGGGTAATTCGCATTTACCTTTGAACCCACTGCGTTAGTGTTAGAAACGAATTAAAAAAAAACTACATTTATGAAGAATACCACATTGTATTCTATCTACTCACATTATATCTTTTGATTGAGTTTAACAAACAGACATCGGAAAGTACATTTCAAATTTTTATTGTCTACTTTTCCTCACTAGTCTCTTTTTAGTTTTGCGAATTCATGACCCAACACAGCGCAGTAGTAAAATCTCTGCGTTTTAAGGCTATCACGGCCTCATGAATACTAATGGTAGCCCCAGCTAAAAGCCACGGACCTGTCTCACTAAACAGCCGGAACAGCCATGAAACTGTGCCTAAAGGACTCGGTGGGGCGGTAAAATTCATGTTGGTACAATTCGGGTAAATTCAACATACTTAACAGAAACTGCATATTCGCGAAAGTCACGAGTGAATCGGTTTCTTTTAGGCAGGCGTGCTTCATCATATAAACACATCTTTTGTTTAACATCCGACGAGATGGCAGACAAACACAAGCCTAAAATTTGTCAAAACCTCTCATTGTCATTTTGTTTTCAACCACGAAAGTTACTAAGACGGATGTTCTTCTGTAACATTTTGTATTTTTGGGCTTTAGATATAGTAATTTGACTAAATAAATTTGATTTTGCGTGGGCAAATTTGGAAAATATAAGCCTTAAGTACCTAGAAATAATGTTGTCCCGTTTTCAAAAGTACAAAAGTTAAGTGCACGTCATTTTCAATTACTATGATTTATTTGTTTTTTTTTCTTTTTTATAATTTTTTTTTTTTTTAGCTGAAATATCAACATCGATCCAGATTTAAGTCAAGAGTAATTTTTTTTACTGTTCACCGATATACAACTGTTTAATTCATACGTGAATATTAACGTTTAATTATTATATAATAATAGAAATTTAGTAAACAACCGTGATAGTTTAAAACAGTGCTTTATAAGGTTTATTATTCCAAATGTTGGTTCAAGTACCTTAGCCAAAGCGACTCAGGCTTATGAAACTAAGAACAAAGATTTAAGCATATTTGTCACTAAGTTGTGCTTATCTGTAGTTGTCAACAATATTTCATGTCCCGCTTGATACTTGGGGAAAATTATTTTGCTGGAACCCGCTTGAGGAACTTGTCCTTTGAAGCCTCATAATTACCTGAAAATAAGGAAAAATATATTTAATTTTTCCTTGTTGTTGTGGTTACAGAAAATATTCGCAAGTCACTCCGTCCGTTCACTATTAAGTGTTCGCTGATATCTGTGTTTACCTAGCCTACAGGCATGAGACATTTTGGCCTTGTTCATGAATACAAGCAAGCATGGGAAATATGTACCACTAGGCCACCTGCGTATAGGAAATGTCCTAAACCTTTAGGTTAGATAAACACAATAGGTAGAATAGGTAGCGTTAGGTAAGTAAGTAAGTTCGTAAAGGCTGAGTGGCCAGCCCTAGTGTCAGAGTTAATGTGACGCCAGAAGGCCTCTGACATGGCTGACATTGTTATAGAAACTAGAACAAACAACCGGGACCAACAATTTAACGTGTCATCCGACCGCCGGTAGCGCACAGAAATAAATGCCATTCACGGTCACCCATCCGAAGACTGACCGGACCGTCCGTTGCTTAACATCGGTGATCGTTTAGAATCACCTAGACAAGCTACACCACGAGCGCTACCTACGCCACGAGCGCTAGCGTTAGGTAACCTAGCGCTACCTTTTCTATACATTTGATTAGTTAGCGCAATAAAGTAAAGTACTTAGGTAATAAGTTACATACAAATATAGGAAATGAAAATAAAGTAAGAAGATTACTTTTTACAGTAATATTAATTTTAATTTATGCAATTGAGTGACGAGACGAGCGAAACGTTCTCCTGGTGGTATGCATCACGCCTGCCCATAACAATAGCAGTGCTAGAATTGTGAACTTGCGAACAAAATTCTGCGCCGCACTGCACTGCGCTCATCACCCTGAGATATTAGATATCAAATCTCTTTAGCCCAGTAATACCAACAATAATAAAATCAATGAACATGTTGACTTAATTACAGCTAAAACCGGGGTCTTATCGTTAAAAGTGATCATCAGATAACCTAAAAAAATAACCTAAAAAAAAACACATTTTTTTTTTCTTTATTTTTCATACTAAATAAAGAAAAAATAAAATGTGTTTTTTTTATATTTTTGATTCTATTGCATCTGATAATGATCATCTGTCAGCAAACAGACTAATAAACGTTCAATCAGTTGCCACAAGGAATAAGATATTCGAGTAATTCCAGATTTCACCAAATTTACTGAAGCTTTTCACTAAGATCGCTCTAAATATTGGAGACAATTAATTTTAAAGTGCGGAAGATCGAGGGTGGAAAGGTGTCTTCGAGTTAGGTTATTTAATTATATTACAGGGGTGATACCGATCTCTTAATGAATTTGGGACTGCGAAATTCCATTTAGACTTTATCTTGCTAAAGCATTTGTAGACAAGCGATATTTGGCGCGAAACATTCAATCAAATAAAAAGTTATTATTATTAATTAACTTAAAGTATCCACACGTGACCAAAATGCTGGCCTTTATTTGGGCCAGAAAATTAGCCTCACAATCCAGCGGGGCAACGTGGCCAGCATTTTGGGCACATTACCCGAAATTAGAGACCGTTTAAACTATCTATAGGTTTGCTACATATAGATACTTTAAACGGTCTCTTATATCGATTGATTAATGTTTTAATAATAGTTTAATTTATGCAGCTTAAGTTGTTTACCCAATGTTTACCCTAAAATATTAAAAACGAACCTTTATTAATCAAATCTCATGGCCTAAAATTATGGGCCTTACTTAAAAACGTTGCTTAGATAAACAAACGTCAATTAACTATAAGCAGCGTTTTTAAGTAAGGGCGTTAGTATATTATATACTTAAAACATAAACTTATAAAAATTGAATTATTTATACTTAGAGGCAGACATTAATAAAATATTCTATAAAATATATCCGCCCAATATTCATTTATTATTTACAGATATATAAATGTATTTCAATGTTAATTAATAAAATTATGACTAATAAATAAAAACTACCCAAAACAAACTTCATCAACAGCCGGAAGACGTCCACTGCTGGAAAAAACCTCCCCCTTCATAGGGAGGGTTAGAATAGGGTTATAATGCCCACGCTTGGCAGGCGGCTTGGGGATCGCAGAATGCAAAACAAACTTAAAATATATTTATTAAAATTTAAAATAAAAACAAACCATTAAATATTAAATTGTGAAACTTTAAGTCATAAAGAATAATTATTAGGTACTTTAAAAAGAAAAACTCATACTAAGTGACATTTAACACATCAGTTTTAATGCTTTTAGCGTAGTTTCAGACGATGATTGTGAAATTGATTTCATTATTTTGAGTGCTAAATCATTATATTTTTGTTGTTTACCTGACGCAATGAATAAAATCACATGTTTAATTGAAACTTTGTCTCATAGAACTTGAAGTCAATCAATATTAATTCGACAGGACGCGTCGACAAGCCTCTCGAGTTAACCAAATGTCGCCATTTCCATCGAATCCTCTTATCTGAGACGCCCACTCCCTGTCAGGATGCACTGGCAAGTATTCTGTGGCCAGGATCATGATTAACTAGGTAAAGGTAGATAGAAGTTAACAGAGTTTCTTGAAGGACACCTATTGTATCATGAACTAGTTTTAAATGGATAATCTTAGCAAGTTAACAATCACTTAGCTGATTGTTACTTGATGTTATTATGTGAGTTTAAACTTACGTAAGGTTTGTCATAATAGAGGATGTATGTTTTTTTTATCGGAATAGAAGGAAAATAGCCAGTTTTTAGAAAGTCTTAAAGAATAGATAACAGTCATAATATCGCAAAGGTCTTCCTAGTGCGAAATCTAGGGTACATTCCTACTATACAGGGTTAGTTCTAATCAGTTAGCATCATTTTAAGGGCATATTCTGTAGATCAAAACAAACAACTTTTACTATGGCGCCAACATTGAATCGCATGAACTTTTTGTATGGGATTTTCAGCTGTTCCATACAAAAAGTTCAACGACCTAGGGCAAGATGTATGGAACAGCTGTTTTTTTTTCGATTCAATGTTGGTGCCATAGTAAAAGTTGTTTGTTTTGATGTACAGAATATGCCCTTAAAAGGATGCAATCAGAACTAACCTTGTATACTGCCAAGCTTAATGTTATTTAAGGTAGGAAATATATGTATAATGCGAGCTTCATAATTTGTGTGGAATAAATAAATTATAGTAAGCTCAATAAAATATGGAGTAGCTGGGATATCGCCAAAGTGCCGAAAATCTTGCTTGTAATGCTACCTACTAGTATAGTTTGTACTGGTAGATCTCTACGGCCTTACTTAAAAAAACTTTTCAACCGTTAGTCATTGCTTAAGATGCTCTGCCATCTTCTCTCTGACGTGAAGTTGCACGTGCTAGAAAAGGACAGAGAAGTTTAAGCAGTGCCTAAGAGAATCGAGATTATTTTAGGTAAGGCCGCTATTGTCCGCCTGCGGAAGTACCACTCTTTTTCTAGTTATTGCATTACTGTTTCGGTTGGAACGTTACTAGAGAAATTACTGTGCAATTACGTTTCTCGGGTCTCGTTAATACATTGCATTAAAAAAAAACTGCGACTACGACGAAGACCGAGTCAAATTAAAAAAAAACTCTAGATCCGTTTAGCAGTTTTGGCGTGAAGTGGTAACAAACACACACATTGTAGTTCGTAATTTTCTTTCACAACATTTTTAGCATTTGGCTAAAACATTAGAACCTTGTTTGCTGACGCTACTTTGTGCAGAGTTGAGACTTGGGACGAACTAAAAATAGCTTTGACCTACCTATGACGAATTTACAGATATTTTTAATGACTGTGGCAAGATAACTTTCAATGTATGGAATTTAAAAAAGTATGGCGAATTTTTGGGGCGAGTTACAATGAGCCGTGGATTCGTAATTGGTATAGGTTTAAAAACAGCACTACTTACTCAATCAAATGTATTATCTGCATTGCATCAATACGTTCAACTTTTTAAGAAAACACCGACTGACTCACAATGCTTAAGAGTGCGACTAATGCCAGAAAAATAACAGATTTCACCCGCGCGTCTTGCATTAGTTTAGAGTCGAAAATCGCATGATACAATTGATGATGATGGCTTTGAGCAATTTAGGCGGGATTTTATTTAATTATTCAAAATGTAGGCATGAAATAAAAAAAAATTACGGCTACTGTGCTAAAACATTAGTTTGGCTATGTAATTCGTTAAAAATAATGTGGTGCTGTCGCTGATAATTTAGAGCATTTGAATTAAAACAGTTTTTTTTTTGTTGGTAATTTGTTTTTTTTTTTTAATAAACCAGATTATTTTCTAAATATCTATTTGGTTACTCGGCTTCATTAGGTTTTTCCCCTACCTGTAGTATTTTTATACACACTATACACCTTTTACTTACTTTTGGCATTAGTCGCCCCCTTAATCCAAACCTATGACTCAAGGAACATGCAATTTACATGCAATTTTTTTAGCACAGCAGTTTTATTGTGAGTACGTACACTACACTAAGAAATAGATTTTTATAATTTGCCGACGGGGTCCGAACTTATGCACCTACTTAATTTTATAAGCACCATGTACTTACTGTACGAAAAAAACAATAAATAATATTAATATGAATTTGAATTTGAAAATGTATTCCTATGGTCTTCGGCTCCAACCCTGCAAGGCTAAAGACCGCGGTATTTATTTAGTTTAATTATAATTCAGTTTTACCATGAAACCGTCACAAAGTTCCCGTTTATAATTTATAGAACTTAAAACACTGTTTTAAACTATCACGGCTGTTCACTATAGTTCTATTATTATAATACTAGAGGTTGCCCGCGACTTCGTCCGCGTACGGAAGAAATTCGCCCCGTTCCCAAAATTCACCACTTTAAATTAAATCATCCCGAGCAATTCTCCCCCCCCCCCCAACTCTAACGACTCTGCCGACTCTATCGACTCTACTCTATCGACTTTACCGACTCGACCGACTCGACCGACTCTACCGACTATACCAACTCTACCAACCCCTTTGAATGAACTACCCAAATATCAATTTTCATCACTATAATTTCAAAAATAAAGAACTTTCCATACAACATTCCACCCCTCTTTCCCCCCCCCCCCCCCTCCTTAAATCGTCCCAGTATTTTTTTTTTGAAAATTGCATTTTTTATTTTAAATGAACTATCCAAATCCGCATCGAGATCAATACACCCTCAAACTGTCTATCAGTCAGTCAGTCACCAATCAGTCAGGACAGAGCTTTTTATATGTATAGATAGGTTATATATTATTATTATTATATAATCATGGTAAATATCCCGCAAATAATCACAGAACTTAGTTCAGCAGAACGACTTCCTGGCAAGCGTAATCCTAACAGGTTTGTGATAGTGACAGTGCAGTCTAATAATGGTATACTGATATTATATCATATAATATGTCATGTTTCAGCGTAGTACGCTTGCATTCTACCGGCCAATATTTCCATTCACCAACGGATCGGCCATTCGCAACCCGATTGTAAATTCATCTGATATTACAATTAGCGTGAACTACTGGTAAAATTAATTTGGAAGCTGGGAATCAATGAGGCGAGTAAGCTAGCCTTTATAAACAGTATGGGCACTTGTAATTTTTACTGAAAATTTGTTGTTTAGGTTATCTTGTAGTGGAAAGACTCTACTGCAGAGTCCGCCTGAGGAAGTACCATACTTTTGCCAGTTATTCAACCACCAAGCAGTAGTGTGCAAGCATGACTGTGTTCCGGTTTGAAGGGTAAAGTTATCAGAGAAACTACTGGGTATGACGAGATTTAACATCTAATATCTCAGGGTGACGAGCGCAATACAGTGCGGCGTAGGATTGTAAACGCAAGTTCACAATTCTGGCACTACTACTGTCAGTAGCAGGCATGACGCTTACCACCAGGCGAACATCTTGCTCGTCTCGTCACTTGAATGTATAAAAAAACCTAAGAATGAAATATTGAAATATCAATATTATAAAACAGTAAAAGTAAAACAGAGCACAGTAAATATTAAAAATGACTTCGCCTTCGCTTGCGGCATTATATAAAAAAGTCAATTAAAGTTAAATGGTGTTAGTTATTATTACGCATTTCATTTTTGTATTGCACAGAAGTTAAGTAATTTTAAGTAAGTTAAGTTAATAATTAACTTAAGCAGCGTTATTAAGTAAAGCCCTTCATGTCTAGGAGACAATGTAATTTTCGGCGGCGCGGCACGGCGGCGGACAGAAAGGCGAAATTAGCTCATTGGATCGCTGCGCAGATTTGAATCGTGCTGGTCGGTGAACTTATAAGATTTTTTTTACGTTTGTTTTAGTTAGAAACAGAATATATTATATACTCTTAGAGACGTGTTTTTAAGGGAGTGAATCTGACTTGCTTTTAGAGAGCTACTGCATACCAATCCATACTGGTTGTAGAGTATGAAATGGATCTGCGACTTTATATAAATCGACCGGAATTGGGAGGTACGGGAGTTCTGGGATGTTACCTAATGCCAGGGATTCGTTTGCGAATGTTCGCATTAATTTAGAGAAGTCTAAAGCGATGATAGTGGGGCTTTGTGAACTTGATTTTGCAATAGCTTCAGTATTTACTTTAGGAGTATAATTAGGGAAATTGATGCGGCAGCAGCAGGTAACCCGAAAGTTTATCTGTGATATATAATTTAGTGCCCGAGTGGGTGTTTCCCGATAGTTACTATCTGAGAGTCTTCAAGTCGCGAGTGAATCGGTTTCTTCTATTTATTTGTAGTTTATAGTCTGTAAGTATTATTATTATTATTATTTCTCAATTATGACATTTAAGGACTACAAGATTATTTAAATTCATTTATCTTTAAGGGTGACAATATTGGATTTGTGATTTATATAATTTAATTAACTAATTAAGTATGCCGTTTTAGTTGATAAACAAATAAATAAACTCTAGGCAAGCGTGTCACGGCGCGATTCAAATCTCTATTGAAAACTGCATCTTAGTTTATCCTCAGTCAGGGATGCAATCAAATGCAATCCATAAATAATACTAAAAAAATAACAACAACCTACTTTAATTACGACTACTTGAATGACATCTTTTTCCCAGTGATTGTGATAATTATAAGCACCAAACTACTGAACCAATTTCGATAAAATGTATATGGAACCACCTCTGAAGTATGACCTACCAAACAAAAAATTTATCTTCAAAATCAATTTATAATAGGCGGAGTAATCGCGTAACATAAATAAAAAAATAAAAAACATAGCGGAAATGAGAACCTCCTTTTTTAAGTCGGTTGAAAAAACCAGCGGGACTATCATGTAACTTTTCGGGATCGCGATTCGGATACGAGTTGTCAAAAATATACACTTGTCACTGTCACTGCCAAAACTCATTTGAACCTGCAGGGCAGGACGAAACGCCAAAAGACCGACGGATTTGCTTAATTTAATTAAGGAAATCAATGCATTCGTTCGATAACGATAGCGAGAGAAATCCCTCCGTGATACCGTGAAGCCGTGACAGTGACAAGAGTCAATTTTTGACAACTCGTATCCGAATCGCGATCCCGAACAGTTACATGATTAGCCTGCGGTTCATCTCACGCCTTACAAGTGACGTTGTTGTTTATGAAATATTTTTAATAAAACTGTCGTCTTGCTCTATACCATTTTGCAATAAAAAGTGACATAAAGATCTCATTTGCCTTGTGTTATTATTAAACGCAGTCTCGTCTGTAACCGTCAGGAACGGAAAAAGGAATAAAATACTGGTTGTTATTCCGCCTTTTTTTCTTTTTTAATAGGTTTTTTTCTCTGTGGCCTGTCTTGGTAAGAAGTTAATTACGCGTTTTACGTTTTGTCTAAGGTCATGTTGTTGTGTCTAGGTTTTATTTTTTGCTGTTACTAACCAAGTAATTAATTAGCTGCTCTTACAAAGGGTGTGCCTTTTAACAACCTCCAATTAATTAGCACAGTTTGACTAAAACTATACTTCATAGTTTTAATGCTTCTAAGAATAGTTAAAGCGATTCGCTGAGGCAAAGCGAAGATAAACTGGTTTGCTAGATCAAATATTTTAGGTATTTATTATTGAATAACGATCTTACAAAAATTATACAACACACTTAAATATTGTCTAAAGAATGTGCATTTAATTTGTTACATGATAAAGTGTACAAGTTGTGACATATAGTAATAATATATAAAAAACACTCTAACTACTTTGTACAGGGGAAAAAAAACAAATATATTGTAACACCCTGTATGATGATTTTATTTCGTGGTTTAAACACCGTTTTTTTTTATATGTGCCACCATCCAACCTACGTAATCCCCAAGCGTAGTCTGTCTAGAAAAGGTGGAATACTGCTAAATAAATATATATATATATGACGGACGGAGGAGGGTCCTTTCGCCATCATCATCAGCACTCATCGTTGATCCTCTTAGCAGTGGGCGTCGTCGGTGGGTAGTGTCGGATGAAGAAAACAAGCTCGTACAATCAATCAAATTATAATCTTCACAGAAGTTAACAGTACAGTAATCAGGTAGGCACAGATCAGTTGTAGGTAGGTACGTATCACAGAACGCGCGATGGTTCAGTCCACCGCACGCGCCGCTCGTCAATGGGAAAGTGAAGTCACCGATCGACGGCGCGCACGTCACCGACTCCATCGAGTGCCACCAGGTGGCGCTGGCGTCCCGGATACGACTCGCTTGACACGGTCATCCTGCTTGCACACGTCCTCGTGTGATGGTTACCCTGCGAACAAATAGTCTACGACAGAAATTTGTTCCACTCGGTCACTCCTGACCAAACTCTAGATTCATTTACCAGATGAATAACGAACGAACTCTACGAACGAAAACGAACTCTACATTTTTATTTCTTAATCAATAATGTGACATTAGAATAACCGAAAATAATAACATCAGTAGCCTGGGCCGTGTACCACAGTCGTTCGAATCAACTTTTCAGACTCTACAACAGAACAGATACTGCCAAGCTTACAGAATGCTTCGAGTAAAACCTCTAACGCCACGTACACAGACAGAGCCACGCATCACAGTCGTTCGAACTAAATTGCTCAGTACAACTGTACACAGTTTTCACAAAACTTAAACTCTATAAACTCTCGCATAAACTCTACAAACTCTCTAAACTCTCGAGTAAGACATCTAGAGCCCCGGCTATCCAACCGACTAGCAATCGCATTGCTCTCACACATCCAGCGAATGGATCAGATCCCTCAAAGATCTCCCGTGTGACCACACGTAATGGTCGTTACAGACCCCGACCTCGACCAGAGCCAAACGCACACCGCGCTCCCACGGACTACTTGAGTTGCCTCAAGAGATACCGATTTCTACCGGGTTACGACTACGAATTAGCTACTGGCACGGTCGAACACAACTCACTATAGCATCTAGAGTCCCCTTACTCAAGTTTCAATCAGAAATCAAATTTGAACTTCATCGTTAACATCATCTACATCGATTTCGACTGATACGTGACCTGCTGGCATTTTCTGAAGTCAAGACTCGAACCCAAAAATATCTCATGGCAGTCTACCTTCACTACCGTTCGTCTATCAACACTACGTTCATCCGCATAATCTTTAGCTCGTCGTAGGTAAACCGTTAATAAAAAAATCAAAGCCTAGACTTATCATTGCCTGTTACCTACTGCAGTCACGATAGGAGTAGCAGTTAAATCTGATTGAAGCGTGGTATCATTATTATGACTCATCGAATTTACACAAAGACCTTTAGTTAACGAAAGCTCCGTTGCCTCTATGTTTACAGAAAAACCCCGGTTTAAAATCTCGCGACCTTATCACTTTGCAAATAGTTGTCGAGCAAAACATGCAACAAAATTTCGAGAGAGTGATCGTTAATAACTACACAATACAATCTGTTCTGTACTGAACACACGTGTTTGACCAATTAGCAGTCATAGCAACAACATTACTAGCACGTTTACCACTAAATTTCGAAGCGAAACTTTCTTTTACCAACGAGCATTCAGCGCCAAAATCATAAGCAAAGCACAATTCACCTTTTTGTTGTAACACGCCCGATGGTGGTTGTACGACGCAGACATCAACGCGCCACTCGCTGCGCGTGCCGCCGACGTCAGCCGCCCGCTGCTGCCGCCGCCGCTGCCGCCGCCGCTGCCGCCGCCGCTGCCGCCGCCACCGCCGCCGCTGCCGCCTCTGCCGCCGCCGCTGCCGCCTCTGCCGCCGCCGCTGCCGCCTCTGCCGCCGCCGCTGCCGCCTCTGCCGCCGCCGCTGCCGCCTCTGCCGCCGCCGCTGCCGCTTCTGCCGCCACTGCCACTTCTGCCGCCGCCGGCGCTTCTGCCGCCACCGCCGCTGCCGCTTCTGCCACTGCCGCCGCCGCCGTCGCTCGTGCACCGGATGGCTGTGACCCGGCTTGCCACATTTAAAGTACGCCAAGGACTTCGCTGTCGGCTGCTGCGCTTTTTGACTTGCTGATGTAAGTGGTGCAGGTCTGCCACTCGAGTCTATGGGATTGCTTCTGCACTCGGTATGCTTTGTCCGATGGTGATCTAGCGCTTCAAGTGTGAAAATGCGTTCAGTTCCTGCTGCAGTTTGTCTCCCTCGATATAAACGTTTGTAGTGAACGCCATTCTTTGAAGTTGCGGTTCAAACTGTGAAATGTGTGCGAGTACTGTTGCTAAGGCAATTTCCTCCTTATTCACATCTTTCCAATGATTAGTCAGTGAACTAATAATACGACTCGCGAACGCGGGTAGTGTTTCGTTTTCACCCAGTTTTTCACAATGCATTTTAATGAGGGTACCCACCCGCCAATGTCTCCGTCGAAATAAACCGTGCTGTGAAAATTATCATAGACTCGTGCTATGTTTTTCCTTCGTATGCGATTTGTGATAGCCACGTCGATGCTTTACCTTTTAGTGCCTTGATGACCGCCAGAACAAGACGAGTGCCGCTTGGTGGATTTTTGGCGAAACACAAATCTGCCGTCGCGCACCATGATCTTGCGTCGGTATCTCTTTTTCAGGATCGAATGTAGGTACTTCTTCACGGTAGGCTGGTTTCGGTGATTGCAGCGCCTCAATCAATGCTCACGTGTTCTTATCTTGTTGTTCAAACATCGCTCGCCACATGTCTGTCTTCTTGGTTCTGATCCAACACTGATCCCACTTCTGATGACGGACGGAGGAGGGTCCTTTCGCCATCATCATCAGCACTCATCGTTGATCCTCTTAGCAGTGGGCGTCGTCGGTGGGTAGTGTCGGATGAAGAAAACAAGCTCGTACAATCAATCAAATTATAATCTTCACAGAAGTTAACAGTACAGTAATCAGGTAGGCACAGATCAGTTGTAGGTAGGTACGTATCACAGAACGCGCGATGGTTCAGTCCACCGCACGCGCCGCTCGTCAATGGGAAAGTGAAGTCACCGATCGACGGCGCGCACGTCACCGACTCCATCGAGTGCCACCAGGTGGCGCTGGCGTCCCGGATACGACTCGCTTGACATATATATAAGCGAAAGTGCCTCACTCATTGACTAAAGACGAAATCTCCAAAACAACTTGATCACTGAAGCTGTAATTTGGCAGGTAAGTAGTTTCTAGGAGAAGATGTCGGCTAAGAACAGTTTTTGCGACAGGGCTGAATTAAGCGGGTGAAAGGGGGGATAACACTTTCTATGGAAGTTCTTTGTATTTTGTGTTATAGTGCTGAAAATTGGTATTTAAATAGTTCATTCGAGAAAAAAAGAGTATTTAAATAATTTTTTGAAAGCTTTTTTTTTTTGAAAAATAGATTTTTGTAAGTATAAATAAATGTTATTTTGTAATTGTAGAAATGAAAGTTTAGATGCAATTTGATCGAATTTGATTTGTACAAGTAAGTTCTTGGTTTTATTTAGCTGTCAGTCTAAATAAAAAAGTTTAGTATTTGACCTAAATTTCAACCGCTATAGAATGAGAATGTGCTCATCATAAGTGCTTAGGTTTTATGTTTAGGGCTTTTAATTCCGTAAAGGCTTGGTATATATCAATACTAGATGTCGCCCGCGACTTCGTCCGCATACGGTAGAAATTCGGCCCGCTCCCAAAATTCACCACTATAAAAATAATCTTCTTCCCCCCCCCACCCCAACTCTACCGACTCTACCAACTTCCCTTGTTTGTAATGTCCTTTCTATGGTGTCAATAAAGTGTTATCGTATTGTATTGTAAAGACTGAACGCTTTCACTAGTCACCGCAAATAAATCATTTGTGTAAACTCGTTTCAATGAGAAATAAACAACCTAAAACAACAAACCAATCTAAAAAAAAAACAACCGACTTCAGTTTCGTTTACTTGGGTGACATATTTTTTCCAGATATTTTAATTTAAAGACTAAACTACTGAACCGATTTTGATGATTTTTTTTGGACCAACCTATAGTCATCACCGTCATCAGCCCGGAGACGTCCACTGCTGAACGAGGGCCTCCCCTTTAGACCGCCACACTGTACGACAACCTGCTATTTACATCCACCGGTTGCCCGCGACTTTTACAATGTCGTCGGCCCACCTAGTGGGAGGCCTTCCTACGCTGCGTCTTCCGGTTCGCGTTCGCCACTCAAGAACCTTTCTTCCCCATCGGTTGTCAGTTCCTCGAGCGATGTGGCCTGCCCATTGCCGCTACCTATAATAACCTATAGTATATCCATTCAAATATTTTTCAAAATCAGTCTATAAATGACGGAGGTCAAAGACAAGAAACGAAAAAAAATAAACGAATATAGAATTTCCTCCTTTTTGAAGTTGGTAAAAAGTTATTACGCCGTGTGGCACCCCTTTCTAGTATCCCATTACCGCCAACTTTCAGCTAACTATCACAAACTTGGCCCGCACAAAAGCAACAATAAATCAACCATTGATTTATATTCTCGATAAATTCTCGCTTCGCAACTATTCATAAATAACGTTATGCAAACCTGTCTAGTTATGTTTGTAAACTAGATAAGTTATAGTGTTTGTCAAAAGGCACTTCGTTTTAAACAATATTCACAGAAAATCCTGTATACTAGTGATTGAAAATAAAAACCAGTGTACAGTGTTTAAACCAAAACTATCACACCAATATTATAAATATGAAAGTTTGTCTGTATGTGTGTGTTGTATGTTTGTTACCTCTTCACGCCAAAAAAACTGAACAGATTTGGATAGGGTTGCTAGATCGAGTTTCAAAAATTTCCCCATATTCAAGTTATCTTTTCCCCAAAATGATATGTTTTGCAACTTTTTCAAACAGGGAGTAAATCAAATTAAATGATATAATATAAAATATGTAACAAAAAGTTTCAACAACTGAAGGAGATATATGTACTCATCATTATGAACAAATTTTTCTAAAGGGCCAAATAGAAATCGCGAAAAAAAAATCAGGTGTTCCATACGTTCAGTCCAAGGTCTGAACTGTTTGTATGGAATAACTGTTTTTTTTCGCGATTTCAATGTTGTCCCATATCAAAAGTTGTTCATAATGATGAGTACATACATACCCTTCAGTATTGTTGAACCTTTTTGTTACACGTTGTATACACAACACATACATTTACACGTACATTAATATGTATAGTAAATACTTAAATAGTTTTGTGTAGGTACCTATTTATTTATTTTCTACAGTAGGCAAGCATGAAAGGTTTGTCACAGGGAAAACTTGTAAGCACTGTTTAGGTGGCATTCGTAAGCGTACAGACGCTTACAGACGCTTACAAATGCCACCTGAACAGTGCTTACATCATCAGTCATCAGCTTCATGACAGCTGCGTCACTGATGACGCCTGGGCGGCGCAGCGACCGGCTACGTCAAGTTTCCCGTGTAGTGGTGGATCCGATTTATTCTAGACTTTTTTCTAAAGATATATGAATGTTTTTGTCTAGATTCTTTTTGTCTAGCTTCTTTACCTATGGTAAATAAAATAAAATAAATGATGACTCTATTAATGCTTAGATGGCATTGGCGGTTAGCGTACTATCGTTACTTGGTCATTAATACTGTTTTATCTGTATCTTCGTTTACGCGCGACATCAGAACATTAATACTCCTATGGTATAATAAATTAGCAAACGGAGCACACGTAAAATCAGCATTCTTTGACGAGAGAACAATAACTCTAAAATTCCCCTTAATTATTTTTCTTTCCCCAAACATTTCCCCAAAGATATCATTTTCCCAAAAAATCCCCATCGTCCACATTTTTCCCCACAATTGCGAAAAAATCCCCCAATCTACCAACCCTGGATATGGATGAAACTCGGAATGAAGGTAGAGATAGCTTATTTCCCGTATAATATTCATCATCATCACACTTTTTCATCATCACGCGGGTAAAACTACACAACCGACACATACATTGTGTTAAAAACAGCTGTTCCGTACAAAAAGTTCATTGACCTTGCATTTTTTTATGGATCAGATATTTTTTTCGCGATTTCTGGGTTGGCTTCATAGTAAAAGTTTTTCACAATGATGATTACATCACGATCATCATACATACCTATTGTTGTACCTTTTTGTAACACATTGTATAATTTTATTTGTATCTAATAAGTCCAATAAAAAATATTATATCATCTCATTTACATAAATACAGCATTGACACGAAGAAGTATTTTTTTTTTCAATTTTGTTTTTATTCACAAATTTTTGACATTTGTTTTTTATTTTATTTAACTACAGTAATATATAATATGTAAATTGGTTTTTTGGCGGGAACACGGAAAAATCATGTCGTTGCATTCTATTATTTTCTTAAACTTGTGTTTTTTCGTGAATTAATGATTAAAAATGGTGGTGTTTTATTCATTGAGTGTTGAATTACGTGCACGAGTGTGGGCAAGTGATATAATGTGGTGGAGCATGTCTTTTCGTGTTGTTTCTAAAACTCCGTAGAAGCTCATAGTAAAGTCGCCACAACTTTACTAGGGCATGACTTGGACTCGACTATGACTAACTTTGCGTGACTGACTGTGATTTCATGACATATTTTACTTGGTTTTAATAAATAAAAATTGAAAATTCGTAAACTTGACACTGGCAGAATGCACAACGTGCGATGCCAATAACTAAAAAAAAAATTAAAAAATATGTAAATTAAACATGATGTTAATGTAAAAAACCGCCCACAAAGTTACTAACAATGTATTAGTATCAAGACAAACTTGCAAAATGTGGAATGTCCTCCCCGCGAAGGACTTTCCGAGGAATTACAATATGGAGCGTTTTAAAAAAGGCATCTACTCACACCTCTCTGGGTTGGCAACGCATCTACAACATTTCTAATGTTGCAGGTGTCCATAGGCGGCGGTGAGCTTACCATCAGGCAAGCCACATGCTTGTTTGCCACTCTATAATATAAAAATAAATAAACACATTCTGATAGTTATAATCCACATAATGTAAAAGCTCCGTGGTATCTTGTCTCCAGTCGACAGCTGGCGCCCGTCCAAAGATGTCAGCCGCTATTGAAAATCAAAGAAATGGATGGATGCCGATTTGTCTTGCCATTGTGAAAAATGTTCAAGACTCGAGATAAAAATCGCAACAACATTTTTAGATTTGTCGAAGTGTCAAAAAGCTTAAAACGTATGAATGTGTTGTTTGAAGGATGGCAGAATTCGCCTGCGTCCAGTAAAAAAATATTTCACGTCATCCTGTTTCCTATATACATGGAAATTAATGTTATATTTTTGTGGTTTTCTTTAAATATTAAGCATAATTTATAAAGCTGGGAATTAAAACTAGCTTTGTTGCATTTATTTTAGATATTAAGTACTTGTATAGTATCCGAACGCACACTATAGTTCTCATTCGATTGTTTACGTTCGGATACACGTTGCATCTTAGTTCTGTCAATGTAATCGTAATATCGCCGCGTTCCGAAATGCGTCCAGCACCCCTATTCACAACTCCATCGGAAAGGTTTTTGTTCGGATCCACACTATCCGTCCCACTCATCTACATTCAGGATGACAAAGACGGAGGAAGCGAAATTCGAATCGGAAGTTTCCGACGCCATTCTGAATAGGGTTGCAAAAGCTATCAACCAAGAAGTCAAGTCTGAAATGTGTCAAAATTGCTGTTGGCGCTGTGAGCGCGATAAAAACCCATTAACCCATAAATAAGTTTTTTCTCCATACTTCTAGAAAAATGATCCAATTTACAATTTAAATATATTTAATTTGTTCTATCAGTTCGTATAAGTTTAATTCATGCACGCGGCTTCTTTCTACAAGGCTGAAACTGTATAGGAGTTTGCCATCCTTGTTTATAAGTATGATGAAGAAATAATTAAAAATGAACCCCGATGCAATTCGAGGGGGTATTCTATAGTGTCTCTGTTCATAGCATCGTGAACATATACTATGGGGTCAACATTGAAACCGCGAAAAAAATATCAGCTGTTCCATACATTTTGCCCAAGGTCGATGTACTTTTTGTATGTAACAGCTGATATTTTTTTCGCGATTTCAATGGTGGCCCCATAATAAAAGTCGTTTGTTTTGATGTCCAGTATATGCCCTTAAAAGGATGCTAACTGATTAGAACTAACCATATATAAGTAAGTGCCTCGATTGGTAAATGTAATATGATGCAATTTTGGCAACTTGGTTCAAAATAGGTGTCATGAAAAATAGCTAATGAGCTAAGATTGCGAGCTCAAAAGCTATCTTTCTGTATTTTTTTAATGAAATCGTACGACGTAACGGTCGGGACGACGTTCGCCTGGTGGTAAGCGTCAAGCCTGCCCATAACAGTAGCAGTGCTAGAATTGTGAACTTGCGACTGCAATCCTGCACTGTACTGAGCTCGTCACCCTGAGATATTAGATTTTAAATCTCTTCATACCACTGACCTCTATTATACAAATAACCTGGACTAAATATTGTCTAGGAAATTACAGTTTTTTTGCTCTGATATGAAGCGCCCTTTCGAGCATCTCCGGTACTAAAATTTACGCTTGTGTCAATAAAGTATTAGTTCTATGGATGCTCACACTGCTATCCGTTGTCTGTCCGCGCCAAAATGGCGAAATTCAAATGGCTTCAATTTGCTATCGGCAATATGAAGTCGTACTTGTATAATATAAGTCACTGCTTCACACCCAGTAATTTCTCTGGTAATTATTATTGCCTATAAAACCAAAACACAGTAATACCAGTAATACTAATGACGCGAGGTAATTAACTAAAACTTTTACACTTCATGTTTTTCAACACGCATCTGAAGTTACGTTTTGCTGTTGCAATCTATTATTTTACTCTGTGTCAGTTCCTAGCTGACTGCAACGAAACACCATAATAAAACAATTTAAAAAAAAATGTTATAATTTTTTAGTTTGACACATAATTATGCTCTCGACAACTAAAGAAACTTTGTCAACTTTTTCCCCGGCTCACGTGATTTCTAATCGAGGTTCAAAGGTACAAATGGACTCGTCCAGGTGAATAATGCATGATGCATCTCTATCGTGCACTCGAGTCAAGTTCTCTGCGCGCTTAGCGCTAGATAAGTGACAGCAGGTCTTTGAATTTTGCAAAGGATTTGCTAAAGGACAAAGTTTACCACGTGACTTATGTATTGGCTTGGCAAGATCTTTGTATTGCGATTTAAACTTACAGTGAAGCAATGGGCTGGAAAATAAGTAAAAGTGCAGTACCGACGCAAGGTTTAATATCGTTGAAAGGTTTTTGACCTGATATGATATTAGAGAGAAAGTAAGATCAGACATTTTAGTTTATTCCATAACAATGTTAAAATCGCAAAAAAGTGTCTTATTTTACTTGTTGTCATATACAGGGTTACCGGTAACTCGACGTATTCCCGGCGGGAGCAGATAGAGGGCTAACATGCATCAAGTTTAAACCCACCAATGAATGGCCGAAAGTTAATAATTTTCGAGATATTTCGAATTTTGTAATTTTTGGAAAGAAACCTTATTTTGGGGGTTTGTTTGAAAATAAATCAAAATTGGCTTATGAAATGTTGTTCAATTAAATTTTGATTTTTAAGGGAAATGTAGTAAAAATTACCAACTGTTATACCTTTTTGGATAGCTTAATAAACTAGGAAGTTTTAGTAGTAATTTGTACGCTTAGTGCCGTAGTGTTTTTTTAAAGAAAAACAAGTTTTTTGGCACTAATCGTGATAGTAAAAAAAACAACAAAACATTATTATGAGTCATAGTTATCATATTCTATATATTTGTGAATATTTTATTATTTCCTAAGCTTTACCACTAAGTTCCCTTGAAAATAAAAAGCCATTGAATAACATTTCATGACCCAATTTAGATTTATTTTCATACAAACCCCCGAAATAGGGCATTTTTTCAAAAATAACAATATTCAAAATATCTCGAAAACTATTAACTTTCGGCCATACATTGGGGTTTAAATTTGATGCATGTTATATCCGTATCCCCCCGTCGTATCTGCTCCCGTCGGGAATACGTCGAGTTACCAGTAACCCTGTATTGTTTTATATTTTACGATTATAGGTGCTATGTATTTTTCGATGGTTTCTGTGTTGTGTGTACTGTTTTATGGTTGATAAGAGAGACCGTGGAAGTACTCCATGACTGGCAAATAGAGAAACCTTCTTTAGCAGGTCTTAAAATTAGAGCGGGCTTAGCAACGTTTGATTGGGGGGGGGCATTTGGCCCACTCTGCCCCCCCACTTCTGCGGCCGCTGGTTGATAAGGTACCTAAAGGTAAAGTTGATAAATTAATCTGATGCCCAGTGATGGTTATAGCCAACGATAAAAAACATGCCTTGCATATCCTATCAAGAGAGATTACTGGGACTAACCTTCAAGCTCACCTAACTTGAATTAAAAATATACAAATCAAGCTTGATCCTGTTTATTATCAGACCAGCATTATGAAATCGAAGCCAACAAATGCGAATGCATTTCAATAACGACATCGACAAAAGCCAGCTCAGTAATTGGCTCTTGAACTCCTTTTAACACCGGAAATTGACTGGAAACCTAGTTATGAATAAAGAGGATAAAATAAAGTTGGCTGAATAATGGCTTGAAACATTGCAAAGAGTTATAATAGTCGCCATTACTGTTATTGTTTAGTTTTCTGAAGTAAACTGGCAAACCGTTCGGAATTTATTTGACGGTAAACGATCACCACCAGCATAAATAATACCGTTGCAGCGCTGTTGCGGTCATATTTCAAGGGAAAATAATAATAGGGTAGATGACTGATGTTTAAATCGTTGAAACCTTTGATGAAGATTATAGTATGTTTATTGAAAAAATAATTTAAATCGGTTATTAATGTTCTGATATATAAGCGTTTAAAGTTTTTGGTAGCCCAACTCTATCCCTTTCCCACAAAACAAAAAATGACGTCACGCCTTACTTGTCAGAATAGAATTTATAAGGCGTACAGAGAAGTGACGTCACGATTTGCTGTTTCGCCTCTCTGTCTAGCATGATATTAAAATGCTTGTAAGTTGCTTATTTTTGATCAGATTTTCATTATCTTATCATTAATCAGCTATATTTATGGGCCACATTTTAATAGGATAATTTAAAAAACCAGTCATCTAGCCTATTATAATGTACTATAACACGCCGCAGATACAATATGGAAACAATGGCATATTTAAATCAAACAAATAGCAACTGTAAGCTAAGACGATAAGGTTATACATTAAAAGTGAAGTAGCCGCTTATCAAAACTAGTAAATTTCGTAGAATCAAACTAAAATCTTTAACTTCAGCACAGATTGCATCGCTTTTACATTTTAATTACAAGGGAAACACCGCAGTTTTTCCTGAGAGGGATTCGCGCTGCAACCGACGCCTTGGGCGCGGTGAGATCAAAGCAACTGCAAGCACTACGTAATAGCCTCGCTACATTTCAACTGGCTATTTTATAAAAAGCCCCTCCTCAGAATAGGAAGGTACATAGTTCAAGATCCCGTGACAAGTGTAGAAATCAACAGAAAACAAACACGTATTTAAAAAAAAGTCGTTCATTTTTCTTCTATTATTAATGATTCTATTTTTGTTCGAAAAATAGAAAAACCTGCATTTTTTTCGGCAAATACTATCTCAGGCGTATATGAATCCACCAACCTGCACAGGACAGCACGGTGTAATCTCACCTCATTACCCATCGAGAGTACATCTTTACCCAGAAATGGGAATGTTAGAAGCTTATGCATTCAACTAATGTAAAACTTCCATTCTCGTCAGTCGTCGTGCATCGTAATTACTATGCTTAGCTTTTTAAAACTCGCAGTTAGGTTTTGTCACGTTGAGAATAGTAAATAAGGTTTCTGATAACACTTGCCACTGCGATTACCATTCGCAAACCAAAATGTAATTTCTGAAAGTAAGTCAAGTGCAACGTAGTACAGGATTTCATAGCGCTTCTTCAGCGCTCTAGCGCTTTGACTGCCATATAGCTCAGTTGGTAGTGTGTCTGCCTTCAGAGCTGTAGGGCGTGGGTTCGATCCCCACCAAGGGCAAACATTTATGTGACGAACATAAATGTTTGTTCTGTGTCAGGGTGTAGTATGTATAAGTATGTATTTACAAAAAAAAAAATGTATATAATATATTATAATTATATATATATATATAAGTATGTATTTACAAAAAAAAAAATGTATATAAGTATTCTATCAGCTATCTAGTTTCCATAATACAAGCTTTGCTTAGTTTGCGGCTAGATGGCGCTGTGTGAAAAAATGTCCTCCGATATTTATTTATTTCTTCCTCACATGAAGTTACAGCAGCGTCTGGAGTAGCGTCTTTTAAAGAAAGACTAGAAATGTCAAAAAACTAAATAATATTATATTCTATTTATTAGTATAAATTTCACGTGTTTATAATGTATTTCATAATTTATTTTCTTAGTTCTAGCTAATCGAAATGCCGATTTAGTGTCTACTTTGTCATATTTTTCTATCGAGTCATACATTCAAATTCATGTTTTCTAAAAGTCATAAAGCTAAGATATATAATCAATTTGAATAAAATATTTTTATTTGATTCAATATCGGCCATTTTGGATTTTTCCCACATTTTAAAAGAAGTTCAAAATGGCTACGAGCCCGCCAGTGTGGTTTTGTAAGGTAAACCACTTTCTGTTAGCGTTAACGCCTGTGGAAAGATAAAATTGTATGAAAATTACATTAGCTTGAGAAATGTCACGTGACTGCTAGTGTCATTTTCACTTGACACTTGACATTTTCACTTCAATTATATCTTTCCGCAGGCGTTAACGCTATCAGAAAGTGGTTCTTGTCTAGACCCCCTGAGCAGCGCACCATAGCGACTTATCGCTAACCACGCCATTCAAGATAAACTTAGATAAAGACTGTCCCATGTCTATATGCCTTTGTGTCTGTGCTACTTGGACAGTCGTGTAAATATAGCTACCTTTTGACAGCTTAATTGAATACATAATTGCTGGTAATTAACCTCTGTCAAGTCTGTACGGTTCAGGTAAATAATTAAAGGGATACTAGTTAGAATATTCAACGGGTAAATGCAGGTAGACGAGAGCTAAACACTAAACAGGTTTATGTTACCCTTATGTTGGGCATTAGTAATGTATGTGTTTGAATCTTTGGTTCGTGTCGGTTGTTGGACGGGTAGGTACCTAATGGCTGGTGTTGCTAGCCGCAAACTATTAGGATTAGTACCTACCTAATGGATATCCAGAATTATACGATAAACTACGTGTAGAGGGACTACAGAACTATAGAATGAATCCACGGTATATAAATTGTATTTTTTTGATATAATTTTTTTATCATAGGGGTAGGTTTGTACTTTAGGTAGGTAGGGTAGGTAGGTACTTTACCTCAATATTTTTTTTTTCTAAACCGTCTTATGCACAGAGCACTAAAACATATTTTAAACCTATTTTAGTTAAAAAGTGTTTTGTCTTCTTCTTTCAAACTCAAATCGTAATTCGAAAGAAATTGCCTAACACTTTTAGACTAAAATAGTTTTAAAGGAGGTTTTAGTGTTTTATGCATAAGACTGAGTATGAAAATAGATAAGTAATACTTATAACGGGCTATTCACCAAGTGGACTCGAGAGGCTGGACACGCGTGTGTCCAGCTGGTGAAACTCAAAATTGTGTATCAGTTCGTATTTCGCCATCTGGACACACTAGAATTTTCATGCATGTCCAGATAGTGTAACATGTCTGTTAATGTCTGGACATTATTCTAGCAATATCACCTTTAACAAAAACAAATAAACAATGGTAAACAACCTCACGAGGTCTAACCACAGAATCTATAATAGTAGTACGGTTTAACACTTCTACTTTTATTCCACAGATCGTTTAACAAGTTATTTTATCTGCTACTCTAAGATAGTTCCCGCGGTTCCGAACTAATTTGTAAAAGTTTTCCTTGAACACAGAGGAAATCTATACTTATAATAAGTAGGTAGAGATAATAATAATGGCCCCGATTCTCTTCTCGCTTTTCACCTGTGACATCCCCCGCACCCCCAAAGTGGAGCTTGCTCTCTTTGCCGATGACACCGCCCTCTACACCAGAGGGTGGAACAAGGTCATTCAGCTAGCCCACCTTCAACGAGCCCTCAATCTCCTCGGAGACTGGTTCAAGAAGTGGGCTATCACCGTTAACCCCGATAAAAGTGCAGCCGTGTACTTTCATCCGTTCAAAAGACCTCCTTCTAAGCATATCACGCTCAACGGCCAGCCCATCCCATGGGCTACCGAGACCAAGTATCTCGGTGTGACCCTTGATCGTCGACTCACGTTCTCTAAGCATATCCAGTTAGTTCGCAACCGAGCAGCCTTCTTCTTAGGCCGGCTCACTCCCCTTCTCAACGAGCGTAGTAAATTGTCCCTTAGAAATAAGGTTACAATTTACAAAACTTGTATTCGCCCCGTCATGACGTACGCCTCCGTGGCGTTCGCTCATGCCTCCAGCATAGATCTAGAGAAACTCCAAGTCATACAAAATAGATTCATCCGCAGAGCAGTCGGTGCTAGCTGGTTCATGCGAAACTCCGACCTGCACTGCGATCTCGAACTCCCCTCCATCCGTCAGTACATTAAGTACGCTTCGCGCCGCTATTTCGATGCGACCCCCCACCATCCCAATCCACTCATAGTCCAAGCCTCGAACTATACGACAGACACGACAGACCCACCCCCCTTCCGTAGACGCCCCAGACACGTCTTGGGCGACCCGGACGACCCCATAGCCGTCATCACCTCGGCGGCGCTGGGCTCGCCTGATCCGACCACTCCTAGCAACAAGAAGTATTCCGTCTTTGGTATAGGCGCCGGTTACCAAAGGCACACAAACACGCACCGACCTCGCCGGCGAGGTCGAGGACTCCCCAGATCTGTCAGAAGATCTGTTAGATTCTCTCCAAGTAGTCAACCAGATCAATCTACTAGGGCCCCAGGGCATACCCCTTCTGGGGTGCCAGGGCAAATCTGACCCCACTCCCGGCGACGGCCAAGCCGAGGTTCGTACCGTCTGAGGTGCCCTTGAGCTAGTCGCCTTTAACCTAAACCTAGGCCGAGCGCCGTTTGCGCTTGCCTAAAGTCCGGTGACGCTGTAGAGGCCATCTGAGGCCAACAGCATAGTCATTCATAAAAAAAAAAAAAAAAAAAAATAAAAAAAAAAAAAAAAAAATCTTTAAACCTCACCTTTGACTCTTTGTTCCAACTTACTCTACATTAATTGAGAAATTGATATGTGAAAAAAGTTTTTCATACGTACTTTGTTATTTATGTATCAAGCATGAGTTCATACGAACAATGGCGATGCGATCGTCGCCGTCGTTTCGGATCATTCCGGATACCCTTTTATACGCCCATGGATTGGAGTATAGAGGCCTCTGAGGCCTTACATTACAAACGTTTCTTAAGGCTCAGATCAACGCGCACTGCTATCACGCTCGCGCATGTAATTTTTTTTTAAAACAAAAACACTGAAAATGAAAATGAAAAATCGCTGTCGGTGAAATTGACAATAACATTATAAAGGTTCTGTAAAAAATAAAACCATTTAGATCTATACAAGTTTTAGTAGGTACCAAAATGGGAGTATAGGCTATGCCCAGTTTTATGTATGAAAACTTTCTTGAATCGTTTTTTTCTAAACGATTGTAATCTTATTCTCATTAATTTCACTGACTGATGTTTCATAACTATATTCAGGGATTTTATATATTCAACAATTTTTTAATGTGCGAGCGAGATAGCAGCGCGCAGCATTCTGTCCCTTAAGTAAATAAATGTCATTTAACTTCTGCGCAATCTAAGAGCGAAGTCACGGTATCACAGGTTTATACCAGGTGTATCGGAACTGCTTTTAAAAAAGAAGACAGGTAGATATATATAGTCCTCTAATAATACCATATAATCAAAACAAAGGCGAAAAAAAACATAATATTTTTTAGTATTGTTTTTTATCTCTAACTAGCTGATACCCGCTACTTCGTTCGTGTAGAGCTTGACCTTCGGCCTCGCTACTATGACCCACTCCAGGAACACAAAATTTCATCCAAATCGACCCAACGTTTACTTACCGTTTAAACTTTCCCTGGACTACGACAAACGTTTCAAAACCAAAATCAGCTAAATCGGCCCAGCCGTTCTCGAGTTTTAGCAAGACAAACGAACAGCAATTGATTTTAATTTAAATAGATAGATAGGTAGGTACTGGTTTGAGAACTTAAATCAATTTTAACTTTAAACTTTATTGTTTTTTTTCTTTAAGTTACTAGTGTATTTAATTCACTCAACGTAAATTGACAGCTGCTGTCAGTGTTCGAAGGACCTCCATTCATTGCCTCTTATAGCAACAGCAAGTTTTTTGTGTTGTATCATATATTAGTTATCACCGTTACTTCACTGGGGTCCGGGTCCCTGCTGTCGTTTCCGGGAGCACCCGCTCCCTTACACCCGGTATAATACTGTTAGTTTAACTAACATCATCTTTGTATCTTCTAAAAGCTCAGTGATGTTTGTTGTATTGAATACATTTTTGAATTTTGTTAATTTGAATTGAATTAGGTATAATTTTATTTTGCATAATGTTTTAAAAGGAGTAGGGATAATAATGATAATAATAGTTTTAACATAATATTGTAATTTATATATGTTTTAATTGTAATATGAATTTAAAATTTAATATGACTTGAAAAATTTGTCGAAATAATAGGATTTGAATTTGAATTTGTTAATTAAGGACCGTTTGAAAATAAAGCCAAAATAACTGTAGTACTCGCGATCCCCATCTTCCAAGCTCCTTGACCAATTTGGCTCAAATTCAAACTTGATAATTGTTTTTACTTGCTTACTTAGTTTTATAAACATTGGATCAACGGTTCCCAAGTTATCGGAGAACAAATACACACACAAACGCCGATTTGTCCCCACAGACTCGCTTCCTTCAGTCAACTATTTTAGTAGGAACTTAACTTTTATGAAAACTTGCAGTTATTTAATGCCATTCCACTTTAAACAGGTAAACCATTCTCAGAAACAAACCGCGAAAATAAACTCGGGACGAAGTTCCCGGAAGAGAATTTTGCCCGGGGACCCGCGGACTCTTAGGGAAGTAATTTATGTCTTCCTAAAAACAATTTATAGACCATGCTGGAGACAAAATTATGAAGTTTTAGAACCATGTACTGCCAGTAGGAACTTTCAGACCCATTTCTAGGCAATAAAGTAAGTTCGTATAGGCTGAGTGGCCAGCTCTAGTGTCAGAGTTATGTGCCGCCCGAAGGCCTCTGACATGGCTGACGGTTGTTATTATAGAAACTAGAACAAACAACCGGGACCAACAATTTAACGTGTCATCCGATCCACGGTATCTGTCAGAAATAAATGCCACTCACGGTCACCCATCCGAAGACTGACCGGACCGTCCGTTGCTTAACATCGGTGATCGTTTAGAATCACCTAGACAAGCTACGCCACGAGCGCTAGGCAATAAAACAGGAAATATTATATTCCTTGATTGGGTTTATGCCACTAGGTCTTGAAGGAAATAACGGAGGCACGGAGAAGGACTAAAACGAGAAATGACCAATACGCAAATATTGACCAATCTCATTTACTCATTCATATTGATCAATCTTCTTTTTCAAACCGACTTCAAAAAAGGAGGTTCTCAATTCGACCCTATGTTTTTTTTTTGTATGAATGTTACGCGATTACTCCGCCAATTATGAACTGATTTTGATGTTTTTTTTTTGTTTTGTAGGTAATTTAGAGCTGATCACATAAACTCTATCAAAATCGGTTCAGTAGTTTGGTTTTTAAATCAAAATTACTAGAAAATATGAAGATGTCATCCAGGTATTCGAAGTTGAAGTCGCTTATTTTTTTTTATAAGCGCATTGTGAATGACTCATATCTTTCAGCTGCGCTTGAGTTTTTCAGTATGGCTGGTAATATCCTTACTGAGCTTAATATTCGGCCTAAACTTCCATAGCAAAAGGTGAGAAGAGATTACGCGATGACTTTGTTTGTTTGTTTCCAAATGAGTAAAACTTTGCTAAGCAGAGCAAGAATATGATAAATAGCTTATTTTGGACAATTTATCATTACTTTAGTACATTAATTATTTATGCATATAATAAAAAAAACAAGGAGCTTAAGCTCGTAGTAAAGACAGAAAGTCGCCACGACATTACTAAGGCATGATTGGACTTAACCGTGACTTTGACTGTGATTAAGACTCATTAAGACTTATCATCAAAGACCAGAAGACCACTGCTGAATGAAGGCCATGTGTTCCTTGTGGTGGGGTTGCTATAATCGCGATCCACATGCTTGGCAGGTGGTTTGGGGTACGCAAAAAGTTCGCCCCCATTAACCTAGAGGACGCTCCCCGTCCTCCGGCGCAGGATGCAGTTTTAGAACATACGTACCTTGGTATTATGTCCTAAAACTGTATACTTTACAGTCACTCTCAACTACTTGAGAGAAACTTGATTATTTTAAAATACCTGACACTGGCAAATGCACAAAGTGCGGCGCCATATCTTCTAGGAGGCAGAAGAGAAATACCTATACTACTAACATATATCTCTAAACACATTGCACGTAAAATTCAAGGCACAGGTGCTCGAATGCGATCGGTTTAGCTTGAATTGAGTTTCAACTTTGCAAATAGGTAGCCTAGAACCTACTTTTTCTTCCTGGATTGTCACCTGCTCATAGGTTTCTGCATGACAGTCTGAAAATTTGTTTTTCATGCTGAAATTTGGTGCCAAAACTCGTTGTAGAACATGCCAACTATAACAGATTTTTCTAAGGCGTCTAAAAATGTTAACGATCTTTGCAGGTGTTTTTAATATCTTCTATTTACAATTTATTTTCAAATTAGTTTCTTTCTTTATGTAAATTGTGTTAAAAATGTGGATTAATTTAATGAAAAACAGTTGATACTCGTGTCGTACAATTTATCGGACCAATAATACTGACATTGAGAGACAAGTTTTTATTTTATTTTTGGACACCTTAGATAAATCACACAATTCAGTCATACTGGCTGAAATATTGTATTCTAAATATTTGCATTCTAATAAACTATCTAGTATCCGGAAGACGCAGCGTAAGAAGGCCTCCCTAGGTGGACCGACGACATTGTAAAAGTCGCGGGCAACCGGTGGATACAAATGGCAGGTTGTCGTGTGGCGGTCTAAGGGGGAGGCCTTCGTTCAGCAGTGGACGTCTCCGGGCTGATGATGATGATGATGATGAAACTATCTAGTACAAGATATATTAGACAAATTCTGAAGAAACTAACCAACAAGCAGTTCTTATACCGACTAACCTACTATAGTTTCGGGCATTGCATGAATCTTAGAAAGTTCAGCATTTTCACGTTACATGGACGCCAGGACGTTTATTTTAGCTTGTAACTCCACTTTGGCTTCCAAAGAAGCGCGAAAGTATGGATATGCTACGAGTCGCACAAAAATTACAATTAAAAAAAAATGTTGTTAGTAGAACTGTAGTGTGGTCGATTCTGACAGTTTTAGTTGACAGTTCTAAACTAATTAAAATATTGCTGTCACTTTTTTTACTATTTATGTTAGCTAAGGACAGCAATACTTTAGTTAGTTTAGAACAGTCAACTAAAACCGTCAGAATCGACCACATTGTATATAGGAATAGCCATCAAGGCCTTAGAAGGCGTATTAAGAGTAGACAAGTTTGTCACTTCTCCATAGAAACGCGGTAGTATTACTACTCCACTATGTAATTTTGTAGGTCCAAGACTAAGTATTATATCGATTAATCTCTTCATTATCTAGGATTGTAAATTATTACGAAAGTAAAAAATTAATAAACATGAAAGTTATGAGCCAGGAAACATTTTGTACTTTAGCTCAATTTTAACGCCACATTGGACGTAAATAAACAACATAAGGAATACGAAAACTCTAAAATAATTTATCAAGTGGCATAGTTTAGTCCATAAACATTTCAAATAACTAAAGTTGGAATAAATTAACTCAGAGTTTATTCAACCACATTACTGCAGCCAAAGGTCGACAAAAAAAAAATGCGCGCTCATTTATCTTTCTTTCTCCCTTTCCCACAGTTTGTTTGATGAAGAGAGCATGCTTTTTAGCCGCGCCCATCGATGAGTTCGAGCCGTCAACTTATCGATCCTTAAGACACCATTATATTCACCGAAAAAGGGGGAATGGGCAAAATCTACGGACCTGGGTCCAAAATAATCTTAGAATTGACACTATTGCAAAATTTTAGAAAAATCAGGGGTTGATATAGGAACCGTATGTTAAGTATTTCGTGAACTGGTATGTCCTTAATTTTGACACTACTGCTGGCCCCTCAGTTTATACAAACTTACTTTACTGTGTATTATAGTTGCACTGTCTTACATAGTTACATAATTTAGTATAATAATATATTTTTTGGGGATCATATCCAACAGTTTTGACTAGATATCATCCAGAAGTGCACTCAAATGGGCAGACTATGCTGAATATCTTGCTGGTTGGCAATGGTTTTGTATATTATTTAAATTTATTTATTTATGGTTAAACATCAGAATGGAATGTGAAACGCATCTTTTGTGATGCCTCAAAAGATCTTCTTGGTTCTTGATTTTTTGCATTTGTGGCGCTACTGAGATAGGTACGCTATTTATGAGATACGACGATAACATTTTTATGACAAATTCTATAATTATGTCTATATAAACTGCTCTTTCTGCAATAAGTTAGTCATGATCAAAAATTTTCTCCATCTCGAAGTTTATTTATTTTTCTTTTCTATAGACATATCCAAATTTAATACCTCCAGTGCAAATTCTCAGTCATTGTCCGTCTCCATAACATTCCTTGTACGTGCTAGCCTCTCATACAGCAAGATATTCCAACCTCACAAGACTTACGATGCAGTCAGGTTACATTCTGGGAATCAATGCAATCAGTATTTGGAAAGGGATTGGGTCTTAGATACCGCACTTCCAAATTGCAATAGAGCTCAATATTTATGTATGTGTTTTGATTATTAAAATAATAGGATAAGTGGAGAGTTTATCTGAATATGATGCTTACATCGAACAAATAATTAGATTAGCCTCGCAATCCAGCGGGGTAACGTAGCCAGCATTTTGGGCACATAACCCGAAATTAGAGACCGTTTAAACTATTACACATTATATACTTTAAACGGTCTCTTATATCGATTGATTAATGTTTTAATAATAGTTTAATTTATTAACCGTTTTAAGCATTTGGTTGTTACACTATATCTAAATTTGGAAACTTTTAATGGGTTCTTTAAGGTTTTATATTATGTTATTTAAGACCGTGCGTTTCACAAAAAATAAAAAAAAATAATAACAATAAAATAATTGTCATTGTTTACAAATAATTGGAATCGGCTGGGTAAAATCCTGAAATATAAGCGTTCAAAGTATTTGGGAGGGAGTCATTTTTCCATTTCTAGCAAAAATCGCGCTAGCATAGAATTTGTTTGGAATCGTGGACTTTGACGTCATTAGCTAGTATAGTGCCTGTCTAACATGAAACTAAAATGTTTATAACTTCGTTATTTCTGCACATATTACAATTTTATTTTCGATGTTTTGTTTTGTTGCGAGTCAGCTCTTTTGTGAGTCAATCAAAAAATAATATTCATATTCCCTATTGTGTTGTGTTAAAATGATAAGTATGTTTATATTAATTTACGCTTCAGAACACGTATTAGAAACGTTTTTAACACAAATCATCAGGCAGACGTCCATTGGATGTTCGTAGATGATGATGAACGAAGGTCGTTAATATGAAGGGGTTGCCATATTCCACACCCTTGGCTTGGCTTGGGGATTGCAGAAAGCTTGACCGAGAGGACGCTGCTGCCCGCGTCCTCCGGTGGTTTTGGATGCAGTTTTAGCACATACCTCAATGTGCTAAAACTGCATCCTGCATCCTCAATCTATTCTTATTCTAAGCAAAGCAATTTGAATCGATTAATGAGTAATTATGAATGTTGTTCCAGAGAAAAAATAAGTTCTTTTTTTTAAATACAATCAAGTGACGAGACGGTCAAGACTTTCGCCGTCACGCCTGCCACTAGCAGTAAAAGTGCCAGCAACAGTGTGAACTTGCGAACACAATCCTGCGCCGCACTGCACTGCGCTCGTCACCCTGAGATATTAGATGTGAAATATCTTCATACCCAGTAACTTCTCTGGTATCTAAAACTAGAGCTCTTGATTCATTTAGGTATATTCTTTGGGAAAACATATGATTTTCTAATTTTTATGAAAAACAAACGTTCATATCAGACATTTCCATGATTCTGCCATTGCAAAAACCTTTCTGAAATTAGTCAACAAATTTCAGAGTTTAAATTAGAACATTAACATCAGTTTCAAGTCATATTTTGTGTTTAAAACTTAAAACATGTAAAGCACGTTAATAAATTATTATTTACAAAAACCGCATCGTCTAAACGACCAACGACCGCATAAAGATGTCGCGCGCCATTCGACAATAAATTGGTAGATATGGCGGAAACTTTTCCTACAAATGGTGAATCGAACAATGCATACGCGTTGTATTTTAGCGTCGTGACCACAACGCGGCACGCCGGACGGAAAGGGCCACAGATGTGGCCGGAATATATGGATCTGTGATGCTGCGAGCTAATTTTGCTAAAAGCCCGCGTAAGCTATGTTTCCGTTCAGTATTCGTTAAAAAAAAACTAGTCAAAATAACAGGGTTAAAACTACGAAAATACTTACTTTATATACTCTATATCACTTTGTTATACGAATAATGTACATCATCTATCTATATATATAAAAGGCTCTGTCCTGACTCATGGATTGACTGACAGACAGACAACGCACAGCCCAAACCGCTGGTCGCACAGGCTTGAAATTTGGACAGTGTATTCGTCTTGATGTGTAGAAATGTACTAAGAAAGGATAAAAGGAGAGAGAGAGATCCTCCAAGGATAAAAGGTAAAAAAAAATGCTCGGGATGATTTAAAGTAGTGAATTTTGGGAGCGGGCCGAATTTTTTCCGTACGCGGACGAAGTCGTGGGGGTCCTCTAGTCTTAGATATATATATCATTTAGTGATGATTTAATCGGCTAAATTCTAAATTCTTCAGTCCTGTCCGTCCAAATGTTGCCTGGAAGCATTATTTTATAGATAATATCACAGATATCTCTACTAAGCCGTTACGGTCCATAATTCAAAATAAAAATAACTCAACAACGCACGCCACGTATAATTATTGCAACTATCAATAATATCAATAGAAGCTAAGCTAAATACATACTCTTAGTCTTGGACCTTGGATCTGAGTACATGTCCTAAAACTGCATCCAGAACCACCGAAGGATGGGCTGCAGCGTCCTCTCGGTTAACAGTGGTGAGCACTCTGCGATCCCCAATCCGCCTGCTAAGCTTAGTGATTATGGCTAACCCTAACCCTAAACCCTAAACCTAAAGCTATTAAGAGTCTTCGTCTAACAGTAGACGTTTTATGGCTGTTGTTGATGACAAACTTTTAGCCCCAATTAGATTGTCTTGACAAAACATTAGGAACCTACTGATTTGCAAACTTATGTAGCCGGCAAAAGTTACGCAACCAGTTCCTGCATAATTTTTCAAACTTAGTAGCATCCTAGAGTCCCCAAAATATATAATGTGAGATTGAGCAGTCGTTAGCCTCGAGTTCAGTCGGACGTCACATAAACTAGTCTATATCGCTCCTCCGGGCTAATCAGAGATTGATGTAGGATGTAGAGAGTTTAACGAACCGGGGACGGTAGAATGATCACTAGAGGCCTTAGTATTGACAGGATTATTGCGGCAAGCGAGTTTTGCAAGCAATGCAAGCGTCAAAGCGTTGTGTACGCGACTTTTATCAGATTCACTTAGCAAATCATGTTAAGACAGTTCAGCATTTTTAATTCTTAAGGGTCGTAAGTTCATGATTAAGGCATTTGTCTCACCGCCAATGCGAAGCGAATATAGCTACTATCATTTTCTCGCTTAAAAAAGTAGGTACAATAGATGTCGGTAACTAGTCAGTTAAAAAAACGTAACTTATTCATATTTTTAATTTATTTATACGTAAAACAAAAATTATGACCAAAATTATCAAATTATGTATGAATTATTAAATATTTGTGGTACGAAAATTTACAGATGGCGCCACCAACGCTTTAGTTGGTAGCTTGTAACAGGTTGGGAAAATTTGGCATATAAGGCAGAGACTGTAGCTTAGTTGGCAAAGCAGTTGGGACGGAAACCCATAGCGATTGCTCGTATGCAGGTTCGAGTCCTGCCGGACGTCATAATTTTTCTTCCTGTTTAAGCTATACAAAACATAGAAATACCATAAGTGTGGAATCACTTCATACAACTATATTCATAAAACAAAAATGTGTCAATGCCACGCCAGTTTTCATACATCAGCGATCAACGATATTGATTATACTCTATTGATCGCTGATTGTTCACGCTACCGTCTATCTCTCTATTAGTGTGTCGAAATGACAAGAGCCCGAGTACCTACTAATAGCAAACGACAAATTCCTAAACGAGTTTTGGCGGGAACACGGAAAAATCATGTCGTTGCATTCTATTATTTTCTTAAACTTGTGTTTTTTCGCGAATTAATGATTAAAAATGCTGGTGTTTTATTCATTGAGTGTTGAATTACGTGCACGAATGTGGACAAGTGATATAATGTGGTGAAACATGTCTTTTCGTGTTGTTTTCAAAACTCCATAGAATCTCATAGTAAAGTCGCCACAACTTTACAAGGGTATGACTTGGACTTGACTATGACTAATTTCGTGTGACTTACTGTGATTTCATGACTTATTTGACTTGATGATAACAAATAAATGTGAAAATTAATAAACTTGACACTGGCAGAATGCACAACGTGCGATGCTAATAACCAAGAAAAAAAATACCTAAACACACATTCGCTGCTTGTCGCTTGTGAACTCGACAGCCTGATCTCTTCGCTTTTTGCTTATCATCATATCTCGTGGGAAGCTGTAAAGAGTTCACTTGATGCTGTATCTTTCTTGGTGAAGACATAGAAGTGTGGTAGTGGTAGGACTCTACTGCAGAGTCCGCCTGGGGAAGTACCACACCTTTGCCAGTTATTCAACCGCCAGGCAGTAGTGTGCAAGCATTACTGTGTTCCGAATTGAAGGACAATGTTACCAGAGAAATTACTGGGTATGAAGAGATTTATCATCTAATATCTCAGGGTGACGAGCGCAGTGTAGTGCGGCGCAGGATAGTGTTCGCAAGTTCACAATTCTAGCACTGCTACTACTGTTAGTGGCAGGCGTGACGCTTACCACCAGGTCGTCGTCGTCGAACGTCTTACTCGTCTCGTCACTTGACAGAAAAAAATAAAAAAATAGAGCCATATTGTCAAAATATCTATGACCTCTATAATTTTAAAATTACGTTTTAAATCTTCAAAAAATAATATTGCAGCTATATTTTGGACAATGACAACATCCTTATTGGATCGTCCAATTCAATGTTATCCAGTGAAAAAATTGCAGCTTCCTGTTTCCAACTAAGAAATTTAATTACACAATAGTCTGCGCTACGGCATCGCCTTCCATTTTGCAAACAGTGACTTGGAAGCGAGGACGCGAGATGAATAAATGTGAAATTTATTCGCGAGGGGTACAGGTAGTGGGAGAGTAACTTTGCCAATTTATTTGTTTGAGCTCGCGGTTGCTCCAATTGTACTGTCGAGAGTCGGATGAGGTTTCCACAATACCATTATCAATTAAGAATTATTGTATTAGCAATATTATAATTTTGTAGTTACTGTTATCGTCTGCTTTGATGTACGGCGTGGGTTCGACTCCCATTTAGGCTCCCTAGCACGCGCCGAGGACTAATTGGTCTTTCCCCGCGCGATACGACTAACTCGTTTTCGCGGGGAAAAACGAGTGGATAGACGTTTATCACGGCTAGTGCTAGGCGGGCAGGACAAAAATTTATGTGATGAATATCGATGTTTGTTAAGTGTCCAGGGGCCGTACTGTGAACTGCTTATAGCGGGACGGAATAGATTCAGCTGCCGACACTGCCCGACCGCGAACCTTAATGCGAGGCGATAAAATTCACAGTCGCTGCTGCGTCGGCGGCTGAGCGTATTCAGTCCCGCTATAAGTAGTTCACGGTACGGCCCCAGCAGGGCTAACATGCGCACCGCGAGAAAAAAATCTCGATTCTTAAAAACAGGACAATGCTACGAATCTGTATAAGTTTGTCTCGTTTTCGCACGACATAAAGACACGACAAAATTTTCTCGTGGTGCGCATGCTAGCCCTGCAGGTGTTGCACAAACATCTTTAACAAATTACAAACTTATTTTGTAAATTCATACTTATAATACACTTATTATAAATATGAATTTACAAAAGTAATTAAGTTCGTATAGGCCTTAGAGTCTGCCAAAAGTCAAATGTGCCAAAAAAAAAAAAATTACAAAAAAATATATATAAGTATTCTATCAGTTATCTGTCATCATTTAGGAATGTTTATTATGGGTGACGTTAACCATCAGGCAATCGACTTTGACGTCTTATTTTGTTGTGAAAATAAACCAAATAATACCTAGTGTATACAAATATCACGTGACAGGGACAAGGGCTGTGCTAGCCAGACCTGTAGGTAAGCTTCTGTATAGGTTTATGTTAATCCGGGCCGACCGCGAGCTATTTGCATAATTACCAGATAATACGCAATTTGCCGGAGAATTTTCTAGCAAATCTGAGCATGTGCCATATATATGGCAAATTCGGCAAATAACAACCTTGGATTTTAGGAATAAATTCATGAATTATTTAGTATATAAAATAATTTCTCAAATAATTAGTTAAATCTATAATCTATAATATATATAAAAGGGTCTGTCCTGACTGATTGACTGACTGACTGACTGACTGACAGACAACACACAGCCCAAACCGCTGGTCGTACACTTCACGGTCGTAGACTTGAAATTTGGAGGGTGTATTCGTCTCGATGCGTAGGGGTGTACTTAGAAAGGATTTTTCGAAATTTGATCCTTAAGGGAAAAGGGGGGGAGGGTGACATGTTGTATAGAAATTTCTTTGTTTTTGAAGTTATAGTGATGACAATTGATATAGTTAATTCAAGTGGGGGTAAAAAAGGTGGTGATTTAGCGAGCGGGCCGAATTTATTTCGTACGTGGACGAAGTCGCGGGCGATCTCTAGTATTGTAATATTCGTATTCTACAATCGTTTTTTTAGTGATGCTGGTCAGGACACTTTGCTAGGTGTAGTGATGATAGGTGGAGTTAGGTTGTGAGTGGTGGCCCAGGCAAGGTGAGCGAAGCGTTGGTGGCTCAGCTGCAAGATGGGTGAACGATATCGCTACCTGCTGCGGGTCAAACCTGGACCAGAATACCACAGGAGCGAGGCAGATGCCATACTAAGAGAGCCTATATACCCAGCTAGGATGCGAGCTAGCGGCAGCGACAATGATAAGATGAACGGACGGGAAATAAGCGCACGGATTTTGAAGACTATTATGTTGAGCGCCGGCTCTCCACTCGCTTCAGTCATACTCTGCCTTTGCGACAAGCGAGGCGTACGATACGACAAAACAAACTTCTAATACATGAACTTGTGATCTAATTCTATTTGTCTGCCTAGGAATTAAACCCGGGAAACTCACAAACATGCTTATACAATGTATTTTATTCGCATTGCTATTTTGTAGTACTTAATGTATTTTTTCGGCGTCACAGACAGTCAAAGTACAGACTTTGCAGCTAATTTACAAATTATAGTTTTTGGAATAAAATAACAACATTATGATTTTAGTATGAAATCAATTAATATAGAACAAAATGTCCTTTCAAAGCGTTTTCTATTGAGTGAACAGGATACAAAGTTGCCAACTAAAACACGAGTATTACTCTAAAAGCTTTTGGACGCCGCCCATAATTTCATTTAGCTAGCAAAAAAAAGTAAGTTCTTAAAAAACAAAAAAAACGAAATGTATGTTACCGTAACCAGCGACAATGATAAGATGAATGGACGGGAAATAAGCGCACGGATTTTGAAGACTATATGTTGAGCGCCGGCTCTTCATTCGCTTCAGTCATACTCTGCCTTTGCGACATGTGAGCCGTACGATACGACAATACAAACTTCTAATAAATGTACATGTGTTCTCTTTTTGTCTTGCAGTAATTAGATTCGACTAGATTATACTCTATTTTCCGGCAAATGTAATATGCATACTTTTAGCTATGTATGCTTGATTGTGTTGTCTTATTAATTTTGATCGATTTGCAAGCGCTGGGCCCGTCCATTCCATTATCACCGTTGTTGGCTAGCGGTAGATAAATAACGCTTTGGATGATAATGATTAACATTTTAACATAAACTTGTAATTTTTACTAAGTACGCCGATATATCGTAAGTATCAATACCATCTCTATAAACATCTCTCTGTAAATATCGCGTCTATAATATTCTCAGAAATTTCACTGACTGCGATTTTACATAATGATATTCAGTGATTTTACATCTGGAAAAATGTTGCAATGCGCAAGCGAAATAGTTTTGCGTGGTGATTTGGATCAGTTGTGCTTTTATAGCGGTAAAAAATCGGTACGAGTAGATATAAGTATAATAACAAATGAGGATACAATCAGTGAGTGCATAAAAATTAGGGTTATTCACCAACTGGACCCGAGGGGCTGGACACGCGTGTGTTCAGTTGGTGAAACTCAAAATGAGTATCACTTATTATTTCGTCATCTGGACACGCTAGAATTTTCAAGCATGTCCAGATAGTGAATCAATCAATTACTTACAAGTTTTCGCCAACTGGACTCGAGTTGAGATTTTTCCCGAATTCATCAGAAAATACAGTCACGCAGACCAATGTCTCGTACGTTTCGACAGTTTTGGACCACAAATAAATATTACAAAAATTTATAATTCACAAACAATTGACATTTGATAACCAAAAGAAAGTCTAAAAACAAAAGAAAGTTAAAAAGGTTTTTTTTGACATTCGATAAACAAAAGAAAGTTAAAAAAATATTTTTTTTGACATTCGATAAACAAAAGAAAGTGGAAGAAGAGTCCATTAACGATTACGAGTCGACAAAAAATAGGTTTACAAGATTTTCAACCTTATTATTTAACTTGTTTTTGTTATACTCTTAGTCACTGGTCTCTACTCAGTATAAAATGAAGGTTTTCTGATAAATGTCAATAAGGTCGAAAATTGCGTAAACCCATTTTTGCGACTCGTAATCGTTAATGGGCTCTTTTTCGACTTGCTTTAATTTTTCAAATGCCATTTTTGTTTTGTCTACAAATAATCAGAATACCTATTACTCGCACATGCACCATTATGTTTTTGCGCGGTGCCTAGTAGTTATTTCAAGAAATAGTCATTTTAAGAAATGGCCATTTCAAGTAGTGGAAATTTTTATTTGTGGTCCAAAACCACCGAAACGATTTAGATCAACTATGGCAAATAATATTTTTGTTTTAAAAAATCTATTCATATAACAATTTCCATCACTATAAAACAAACAAATTTAACTATTTTCCATATAAAGTTTTATCCGCCCTTTCCCCAGTCATCCCTGTCAAAACGAATTGAGAACCTCCTCCTTTTTCAAGTCGGTTAAAAACGAGGCAGCTTCATCCATGATGTTGATTGTAGCGATTAGTGAGAATCTGGTGAAAACTTCTAGTGTTTTTTAACCTTTTTTTCTGTACATTTTTCAAAAATGCAGAATAATGTCCAGTTAACGATATCAAACATATTATTAAAACATGTTATTCATGTATTTTAATTAATGCTATCTGGACATAATGAAAATTCTAGCTTGTCCAGATGGCGAAATCACAACTGATACCACTTTTGAGTTTCACCAGCTAAGGACACGCGCGTGTCCAGCCCCTCGAGTCCACTTGGTGAATAACCCAAAAATTAAGAAAGATTTCCTAATAACAACCTAACGCCGATTGTTTTTATGCGCTCACTGGATACAAATATTCGACATTACTTATGTAATCTTAAGAGCTCTAGAAGATTTGTTAAAAGAAAATAGCCATATGACTCAAATGGGTATTTTTCAATCTAATAAAAGCGCATGAATTTAACTCCATCCTTAAATTCATACAGTTAACGAGGCAATTTTCAAGCTACTTCTTCCGCCGTCACAGCAACAATAACTCACAATAAGAGCTGACGGGAAGATCTCAGCCAGTCCCAATCGAGGGGGGAATAAATAAAGATTTGCACATATCGCCGCGCCGCAGCGTTCAATTATTTACGACCTTATTAACTTGGCATTAAGCCGGATGTTGTCTGCATTCTTCTCGTGAAATGTTGAGTTAGATCTTAGGTGGAAAAGTCTTTTTTACTGAAATTACTGCGGCGCTAACTTTAGAAAAATCTTTGAAGTTAGATATTACGCTTTTTAATTAAAAAAATACCACCGACTTCTTCGAATACCTGGATGACATCTTCATATTTTCTAGTAATATTGATTTTAAAACCAAACCTCTAGGAGGGACCACCTCTGAAACATTACCTATCTAACAAAAAAATAATCATCAAAATCAGTTTATAATTGGCGGAGTAATCGCGTAACATACAAAAAAAACATACAGTCGAATAAGAACCTTCTTTTTTGAAGACGGCGGAAAATAAAAAAAGAATACAATTTTTTTTTAATGCAGAATGGAATGGGTTCAAGTTTGAGTGAGCTTCAGTGTGTGATGCCATTGCAGCTTTCAAAGTCTAAGGTGAAACACGTTTGCCCACAATAATTAAACCCATTCACTCTTTGTTCCAGATATCTCCAAATTTAAAGAGTTAATGCTACTGAAGATCATAGAGTTAATAACGTTGCTGGTAGAGTTCCCAGCCCTTGCAGTACGAATTATGAAAGTGCTTTCGAAGCGCTTTGTACGTAAATGAGATCCAAATTAGAACTTTATAACCTAAATGCTGTACGTAGTGGCCTTAGTAGCTTTTAGAGGAAAAGCAAGTAATACACGAAACAAGATAGAAGTGTAACAAAACATGGCTTGCAAATAACTGACGTAATAATCAGTTATAATATTAGTTAGTTATATATTAAACACATTACTGGGCATACGAGTAAGCCTATCAAATGGCATGACACTTCACTTCACGTCACTTCAGCGCACACGCTTCTTAGTTTTAAATCACGCCTCAAACGCTGGCTTATCGAGCAGACGTTCTATAGCTATAATGAATTTATTGAAACTAAAAAATGTACTACTGTATAAAAATCAGTATACGTAAACATGTACATATTGCCTATTGTTGTAACACGCTTTGTGTTGAATTTGTTAATTGAAAAATATTATTATTTTGTTCAATTGACTTTGATACTCTTTATTGTTTTTTTTTGACTTAAATTGACATTTATTGTCATTACTTGTTTATTAACATTTCATTTATCATGTATAATTTATAATGCTATGTGTTATTATTATTTAATCATACCAACGGACATGAATCAACATGTGAGTGGTACAGTACTTTACCTACAATATAATTAAGATTCATGTTATATTTATTTTTGACTTGTAACAGATGTTGCCAATAAATGATTATGAATATGACACTCAAATACGTACTACGATTATCATATCTCGATGAGATGTTTCAGGTATTAGATTCGCTCCAATCGTACTACCGAACTAACACCTTTACACTATTGGGGTTACAGATAGTCCTCTATGTCATGGTTGCATGGAGGCGAAACTGCCGCGCGCTTGCTGCTTGAATGCAGCAGCGTAGCAGAACTACGTACGACGATCCTCGGGTCACCGAGGTCGCTCCGGGAGGCTTGCGCCGGCGTCAGCGAGCTGCTGGCCTTCCTCAGGGACACCGGGTGGCTGAACTAGCTGCGCCGGGACTACACAACATAGGCCGGGCCCATCAGGGGCTTCTAGTGCGGAAAAGGCCCGCTCACCAAGTACCAAAAATGGGTAAAAATGAAGGGACCTCTCCACTGCTTACAATCGTACTACCAACAGAAACCGTATTTTGAAACAAATTACAAAAATTGCACCGATAATAAATATTTTACAAAACCTTTACCGACATTTCGACATATCTAACCTCTTTGATCTTCGCGAAACACATCAAAGTCAATTTAGAGTCTCATTAATAGACGGACGGCCTCTCGAAGTTAACAACATCCTGCAATCAAAGGCTGGCAAGGTATCGTTTAAATTGTTAGCTTTTAATTCTCTTTTCAACCCGCGATCCCACCCCAGCCGTGCCATATTCACGTGGCAGTTCATCCAAATGGGGACGAGGCATTCAATCCTGGCTGCTGTGATTAAAACGCGTCCCGTCAAAAGTCCTAGGGATGACTGCCGCAAGAAAAACTGTGATGAATGTGCTAACCATGTTTGCCAACACAGTAATTTGAATGAGGATTATTACGTCACGAAACTCTAATGAGAAGCTCTAAAATGGACCTACTTGTTTACCTAGTTCTTTATTGTACGTCTCCTGTTTTTCGAAACACCTAAGTGGCTAATGACTAGCCTCAGTGCTCTTTACTTTTTAGGGTTCCGTGCCCAAAGCGTATCCAAAGAGCCTTATTAATAAGCTTACCGTCTTCATCTTATCTCTGTCTTCATGTCTGTCTTTGTTATATCAAATAACCTAGATATATAATTTATCATCCCTTTCGAAGCCGGTCTAAATGTTCTGGGTGCAATATGAAATATGATAAGAAAATATACCCCACTATTTTTTTATTAATGTCTATGACTTTAAGGGGTCATTGCACTTATGATTATGAACAACTTTTCCTATGGGACCAACCCTAAAATCGCGAAAAATAATAATCAGCTGTTCTATAAAAGAGTTCATCAAGTTCATTGACCTTGGACAAAATGTATGGAACAGCTGTTTTTTTTTTCGCGATTTCGGATTGACCCCATAGGAAAAGTTGTTCATAATGATGAGTACAATAACCCCTTAAAGTTTTAGATATTCATAAAAAATAGTGGTACATATTTTCGATAGATGTAATATAAATTTTTGAAATATTAGACAAATTTGATTTGACCGAAATTTTATGTGAAAAAAATTGGGTAGTACTTTTGACTAAATTTAGAGGCTGTAAAAAATATCAAAATATTATTTTTACCTAGTCCAACGGCAAACATCTGTCACCATGTCATACATTTTAGCATGAAAAAATCCAGCTAACCGGTTATTTTCCCTACACTACGGTTCACGTCATGTCACTTTATGCTGCATACATAAAGTGATTGAAAAATAGAATTGGGATGTGGAGCGCATTTGGAGCGCATCTAATAGTTTCAAAAAGTGAAATGATGTATGATGAAATGATATAAACGCATGCACGACTTCCAACAGGGTACGCAAACGAACCAATGTCATATTGATATTGTCGAATAAAAATATTCGTGTTGGTAACAACAATGATGAGGTAGAAAAAACGAGGTAAGCTGTGATAGTACGATAAGGTGTGATACCTGTTTACCGAGCGGTAAATAGGTTTCACACCTTATCGTACTATCTGCTATAGCGCGGCCCTATAGTAAATCTCGTCATTTTAATGAAGTACATAAGAATTGAAATGTTAAATTTTATGTGAATGTGAAAGTTGACGGCAAAAGATCGCGAGGACGCAGCCCGATACGTTGGTCCGATCAGATTCGTACCGCTTTCGACACCTAAGTCTATGTCGCGCTGCATGTCGCTGAGGATTGGTAACGATGGCAAAACATCATAAGAGAGAGACTAATGGGAGGTGGTGGTCACGACCCTCAGACATGAGGAATGCGACTCAAGGAGGAGGATTGAAATGTTAACTTTATGTAGGTACTTCATAAAAACGTCGAGATACCTTACGTAAGGTATAGGTATAAGTTGAAATGTTCTCACGTGGCGCGTTGTTAAAATGACTGGTAACGTATTAAAACGCATTAAAATTGTCATTAACAACATAAAATCATACATCATCAGATCATTAGAAAAAAAAACTATATCAGAATTGTCTAGCACTTGACTACTTCATAGGTCCTCATTTTAAGCCATGATTCAGTCCGAGATAGAGCACGCTTACATTTTTTTTTACAAAATCTTCGAAATATGATTTTTGTGAGTTTGTCCCCACTAAAGCTTACCGGATGGCCTGCCTATACAATGTGTAACAAAAAGGTTCAACAATACGGAAGGGTATGTATGTACTCAACATTATGGACAACTTTCACTATGGGGCCAACTCTGAAATCGTGAAGAAAAAAAAAGTTGTTCCACACATTTAGTCCAAGGTCAATTAACTTTTTGTATGGAAGAGCTGATTTTTTTTCGCGATTCCAGGGCGATTCCAGGGCCCTGTAGTAAAAGTTGTTCGTAATAATGAGTACATCACACATACCCGTACATACCATACATCAGTACAAGTATTTGACGAAGGGCTCAGGGATCTCCAGTAGAACGCACCACACAGCATTGCGCTCCAGCTCTTTCTTGGACAAGGGCATGTCGTCCGGAAAACGCAAACAAACACGCTTATCTAGAACGAACTAGACATCCATTTCGTTCTGCATTTGACGACACAGACCGTTAATTCGTTGACCTTTTGACTACGAGATAGCGAATACTAGTGCTGAAAAATGCAATCGTAATCAGCTCTACGCTGGTGCTCGTGTTATTATCAGGGTCTCGAAAGTGCAGCCAAGCGTCAAACACTAGATTATGTTCGCATCCATGCCCCATTTAACTCCTTTATAAAGGACTAGCTAGACTCGTAGTATTATATGTAAACGTACGGACATGGAAAAAAATGTATTGACTTGAACATGAGAAAGAGAGAAAACAATAGACTAGAACTAGAGTTACATAGAAATAACAACTAGAATACAGTAGATGACTGATGTTTAAATATCGTTGAAACCAATAGCTTTTATAAAGAATTTAAGTAAATATAGTATGTTTATTGAAAAAAAATATTTTATTCGGTTAATAATGTTCTGATATATGAGCGTTTAAAGTTTTCGTTAGAGACAACTCTGTCCCTTTCCCACAAAACAAAAAATGACGTCACACCTTACTTGTCAGAATATAATTTATATGGCGTACAGAGAAGTGACGTCACGATTTGCTGTTTCGCCTCTCTTCCTAGCATGATATTAAAATGCTTATAAGTTGCTTATTTTTGATCAGATTTTCGTTTTCTTTTCATTAATCAGCTATATTTATGGGCCACATTTTAATAGGACAATAAAAATAAAAAAACAGTCTTCTAGCCTATTATTATGGAAAACAAAATTTTTGATTATTATATACGAGAGAGAGAGAGAGAGAGAGCAAAATCCTCCAAGCAAAAACTAATTGCTAGTTAGCGCCGTGCATAATATTATTCTAGGCAAAAATTATAGGGAGCCATAAAAATTGGGTATTGTTATTACTTACAGCACATACACACATACAATTGCATTTCTCGTAGATTTTATTTATGTACTTACGTATAAGTTTTATTTTTTGGATAAAATGTGGGTTTTTTAATGTCTATTATGTAATCGCGTCGATAATTGTGGTTCCGTTGATTTTGGCAATAGGCCAACTGACTGACTGACTGATGTTTAAATCGTTGAAACTAATAGCTTTGATGAAGAATTTAAGTAAATATAGTATGTTTATTGAAAACATTATTTAAATCGATTAATAATGTTCTGATATATGAGCGTTTAAAGTTTTTGTTAGAGACAACTCTGTCCCTTTCCCACAAAACAAAAAATGACGTCACGCCTTACTTGTCAGAATAGAATTTATATGGCGTACTGACAAGTGACGTCACGATTTACTGTTTCTCCTCTCTGTCTAGCATGATATTAAAATGCTCATTTGTATGTTGATTGATTGAATCGAACTTGAATAAATGTAGTGTTAGTTCGGGAAAATGGACACTAGAAAGGAAAATGAAAGCACTTTAAAAAAAGTGAATACGAGTAAAATAAAGTCGAGATAAAGACGTGTAAGACGAGATGGCAGTCAAACGCAAGTATATAAATAAATAAATAATTTTAAAAAAATGGCCAGCTTGTTTTTAAAAAGTATCAAAAATATTATATTATGTTTATCACAAAATTCATAATGGTAACCTTACACAAAATGGGTAGGTAGCGTAATTGCAAACATTACCATTTTACGAGCATACCGCATAAACAGTTTTTATCCTACGTAGTATGGTTGTATTTATTCTGCAAGAATTGTATAAATATATTAAAAGAAGAAAATGAAATGAAATACATTTTATACAGGGTTACTTGTAGCTCGACGTATTCCTAGAGCAGCTAGGAGAGCTAACAAAACAGTAAAAAAAATATGGGAAAATTATTTAAAAAACAATAAAATATTCAAAAATATTTAGAATACGATAAACATTACTATTATTATAATTTTTTGGTAAATTTTTTATTTTTTTTTGTTTTGTTAAATAGATTAATTTTAAATATATCGATAACTATTAACTTTCGCCCATACATTGCATTGGTGGGCTTAAATTTGATGTATGTTAGCTCCCCTATCTGGTCCCGTAGGGAATACGTCGAGTTACCAGTAACCCTGTATAATGTTGCTACGAAAATTGCTACACGCTACGAATGATAGTTACGTCTTTTTTCGCAGCATATCCACGTGATCAAAAATAATCATCGAGTTTACAATGACGTTTAACCGTATTCTGATATTTTGCCCTATATTTCGGTTTACCCGCAGAAAAAATATTTTTAAATCTGTGCAACAATTATTTTTCGCTTCTCGTCTGTGCTGACGTTCAAAAATCTCTTTAAAAGGTTTAACAAACTTGTTGAGATCGTTGTTTTAAGATTTTCGTTTAATTTCTAGAGTTTTATTTTATTTTAATAGGCTTGTGTTTGACTGCCAGCTCGTCTGATGATAAACGAAGATGCAGTCTACGATGGAGCACGCTTGTCTAGAAGAAACCGATTCACTCGCGACTTGAAGACACCCAGATTATAATTATCGGGAAACACCCACTCGGGCAGCGCATTCCACTGTTTAGCAGTTCGAATAAAGAAAGTGGAATCAAACCGTTTCGTACGAGTTTTTGGTATATCAACCATAAAACGGTGTCGCTTTTTCGAGGTCCTGGCCGTCCAATAGAAGAATGGGCAGGGGGGAATAAGATCATGGAAATCCGAATTACACTCTCCGAAATGTATCCGATAAAATACCGAAGAGTATAGAGTCTTAGAGTATAGTAATAGAGTCTTTATTTGGGTAAACTAAATTATTCTTTAAAGTATCAATGGTACGTTTTTATTAACATTAATAAGCCACTTAATTTACGTGCCAACTAGTAATTACGAACAAGCAATGTTATCGACGCGATCGATTATAGACTATAGTGACATTTTCCAATTATAGTGCCATCTACAAAGGAGGTGTAGACATTAATTGAATAAAGCCTGAGTAATTGTATCCGGCCGGGATCGGGATTCAAATTCCATTAAGCGCTGAGTAGGTTATTGGTTCGCTGGTGTATAATATCACATCTTCGTAGATGGAAAATAGCAGAAAGAAAAATAAGGCTGAAAATTTTGAGAGTCTTAACTGAGAAATGAGAAAAAAAGAAATGAGGGAAGGCGATCGAGAAAATTATCTCTGTGAGCTTGTACTACAAGTACTGGCATGAAAATTATACAGGGTGTTAGTGTGAACACCGTTATCCTTCTAGGATATCATTGTAATCATCATTATGAACAACTTTTACTATGGGGCCAACCTTAAAATTCACGAAAATAAAAACAGCTGTTCCATACAAAAAGGTTCATCGATCTTGGACAAATTGTATGGAACAGCAGATATTATTTCGTGATTTCAAGTTTGGCCCCATAGTAAAAGTTGTTCATAATGATGAGTACAATGAAATCCTTGAAGGATAACGGTGTTTAAACTAACACCCTGTATTTGTAAATTGTAATAAATAATCTAAATACAGTGTTAGCGGGTACAAAATGTTACTGCGTTGTTGAATATAATTTGTTTCAATCCGAATGTTGGGCGAAGGCCTCCCAACTTTTTGTTTTATTTTTCAATACATTCAAGTGACGAGAAGAGCAAGACGTTCGCCTGGTGTTAAGCGTCACGCCTGCCACTAACAGTAGTAGTAGCAGTGCTAGAATTGTGAACTTGCGAACACAATCCTGCGCCGCACTTCACTGCGCTCGTCACCCTGAGTTATTACGTAGATGTTAAATCTCTTCATATCCAGTAATTATTGTTATTTTTTTTATACTCACGCAGTTTTATATAAAGTTTATTTATCGCAGGATAATAAAAACTAAGTACTTATAACTTTTAGTACAACTTATTGTTCACCCTAAATCTACTACAATTTTTTTGAGTTACAAAGCTCAGTAATTAGCAGATTAGTTTAGTAATCTTAATAGGGTAGATGACTGATGTTTATATCGTTGAAACCAATAGCTTTGATGAAGAATTTAAGTAAATATAGTATGTTAATTGAAAAAATAATTTAAATCAGTTAATAATGTTCTGGTAGATGAGCATTTAAAGTTTTTGTTAGAGACAACTCTGACCCTTTCCCACAAAACAAAAAATGACGTCACGCCTTACTTGTCAGAATATAATTTATATGGCGTACAGAGTAGTGACGTCACGATTTGCTGTTTCTTCTCTCTGTCTAGCATGATATTAAAATGCTTATAAGTTGCTTATTTTTGAAAAGATTTTCATTTTCTTTTCAATAATCAGCTATATTTATGGACCACATTTTAATAGGACAATAAAAAAACACCAGTCATCTAGCCTATTGCACCTTTATGTGTGAAAATGTTGGACTCAAGGATATTGCTTTAATTCTGATTGCTCTCTAGACCGAGATAATTACTAACCAGTCTAGAGATAGAGAATACGTATTATCGTACGTACGTACATATCTATCGTGTGGTTATCTCTTACTTAGGTAGCCAACGTTCGTCTGAGTAATTTCGAGCAATGCTCCACTAGGTATGCTTAGTGATGACTTGCCGTGGCTAATAGCTCTTAGCTGTTAGCCACATAACAGCTACTTAGTGGTTTTGGGGGTCTAGACAAGAACCACTTTCTGTTAGCGTTAACGCCTGCGGAAAGATAAAATTGTATGAAAATGACATTAGCTAGAGAAATGTCACGTGACTGCTAATGTCATTTTCATATAATTTTATCCTTCCGCAAGCGTAGGTTCTTGTCTAGACCCCCTAGGCTGGTTTACGATTGATTAATGTACAACTATAGGCAGCGCTCTCCGCTTTAACAGAGACTGCACCGTACCACAGATTAAATAATAGTACTCAGTACAAAAAGTTCACTCCGCAAAGGAATTGATATAAATAAGGACTCTACATACTAGGCAATAAAGTAGCAACTCAACTCACTCAGCGCTGGGTACCGCTCGCTAATATTCACCTAGTTATACCGCTCTCTTTCTATCACGTATGCTTAGTTACGTGCGACGAGGCTAGCGTGCGGGCGGCTATTGACTTCTGCCTTGCATTGTCCTCCCGGACGGAGCGCCGGCCGAACATACCTAAACTGCGGAGTGACACCCCCCTGACCGTACCTCTAGTTAATATGCCGCTCTAAGCCACATTTACTCTGACAGTAGGGCTGGCCACTCAGCCTATACGAACTTACTTACTTACCAATATTGATCAAGATCAATTTGTCGTAAAAAATAATACATAAAATACATACATAAAGTCCTTTAGAATTTCAGCACGTGTTTGACTAACAGATTTATTTGCACTCGGTCCATTAAGCTTTAGAGCTGAATAAACGAAGTAAGAAGAATAGATTGTGTGTTATGCACACCAAAAAATACAGACAAAGTATTAAACAACGTGTTACAAAAAGGTGTATTAATACTGAAGGGTTCACTATTAAACAAATTTTACTATCGGGCCAATCATAGAGAAATTAAACACTACGTTTGGGCCAACCTTGAAATCGCGAAAGTTATCTGCTGTTCAATACAATAAGTTAATTGACCTTGGACAAATGTACGGAACAGCTGTTTTTTTTCACTATTTCAGGGTTGACCCCTTTTTAAAAGTTGTTTATAATGATGAGTAGGTACATACATACCCTTCAGTATTACAACACCTTTTTATATCACGTTGTATAGTTTAAGCAACAAATTGCGGCCTTAGCGAGCAATGTCACTGGTGCGGCGCGTGCGGGGGAGCCACAACAGCATGCTGGCCGTGATAGCAGGTAGGCTAGATTGCCCATACATTAACCATTGTTGCGGCCTGCACACTGCACACTGCACACTGTAGAAGCTCAAATGTAGTGGAGGTAGGTAATATTAATTTTATTAATATGTTTATTGCGTTGACATCATACAATTGAATTGTCATTTTTATAATTTGATTATTTTAAGTTCATAATTTTAATTTCATATTCAATTTTAATTTCAAACTCAATTTTAATTCCAAATTCAATTTTTAATTTCAATTTCAAAATTAATTGCAAAGTTAATTTCAATTTCAATTGTGTGTATGGTACTTATTAATGTGACTGCTAAATTGATGATTTATAATATGAGTCTATGATACTTGATAAATAAATGATTATTATTATTATTATTAAAGAAGGTTTTATATTTTGTTAAGAAAAAGGATTCAGTTTTCCCCAAATTTAAATTATGAGGGCTCTGACAAAGTCGATATTCATTAAATCATCTAGATTTTGTTTATAAACACAAGTATAAAGTCTCAATAATTATGTTCGGTGTTCAATTCCAACATCACAGAATAGTTTCGACTTGAATTAAACTAAGAAGCTAATCTCAATTCAACTACTGAAACTCTTCTAAGTTCGTCACATTGCCAGAACTATTAAGCTGAGCGGGATCCGATCTTATTACAAAGTTAACGAAGGAGTTGATTGGCCGTGAAGTTTGTGACAATATAGTGTAAGTATGTCTGGTAGGACTCTATTGCAGAGTCCGCTTGGGGAAGTTTTGAAGAAAGCAAACCTTTGCCAGTTATTCAACCGCCAAGCAGTAGTGTGCAAGTGTTGCTGTGTTTTGGTTTAAAGCGCCTGGTAAAATGTTACCAGAGAAATTCCTGGGTATAAAGAGATTTCACATGTTATATCTCAGGGTGTCGAGCGCAGTGCACGGCCGTGCAGGATTTTGTTCGTAAGTTCACAATTCTGGCACTGCTACTGTTATGAGCAGGTATGATGCTTACCACCAGGCAAACGCCTCGCTCGTCTCGTCATTCAATCAAAAAAAAAAAAAAGATACTGTGGGCCTGGGCACTGATTCTAACACATCCTTTTTTGATAAAATTTACAATAGGCTACATAAATATTTTTCGGTTTTTAAAAAAATAGGGATACAATAAGTGACCAAGTTGATTGGTAGACTTTTAAGACTTCTAAGCTTAATTTGTCCCGGCCTTATCTGACTAGGTGGAGACGATGCAGGATGTTCCTTTCTAATATTTTTCTCTATCAGTCTTATTTCTACATTAACTTATAAACGCATAATATTTTTACAGTCAAACTACACTTTAATAAACTATCGGAAAGTTATGCTACAATAAATAAGCTGTATTGTTGTAACCAGTACAATTATGTTTAGTACTGAATTGTTATTAATGCATAGACTTTGTGATCGGTTTAAAAAATAAACAGATCACGAAGCTGCCGAAACACTGCTTCTCAACATGAAACCTAACAAACTTCAGTCCAGCCAATTTATTATTACTGAATATTTATATGAAATGTTCCACACTTGGGAATTTCTATGTTATTAACATGAACCTAGAAAAAAAATATTCTAGGTTCATGGTTATTAATGCATAGACAGTATGAAAAATTACAATGTCTGGCAGGACTTGAACCTGCTTACGAGCAATTTACCGATTTCCGTCCCGACTGCATAATGCAGGTTCAAGTCCTGCCAGACATTGTAATTTTTCATATTGTTCTTTTTTATCATTGTCTAGGCATTAATAACAAAGAAATTCCCAAGTGTGGAAACACATCATATAAATTGTCTCTAATAATAAATTGACAAAATACTTAGTTAAGGTCTTTTAGTATATTCATTTTGTAAAGCTTTTAGCTTTTAAGCTATTAAGTGTAAAATTTAATTAATAAAAATTGTAAAAGTTGACAAAAGGCACGGACCCGCAGTCCGTAGAGCTAATAAATAATTATAACATTTTAAATAAAATTACTGGGCTGAAGTTTGTTTGGTTTCACGTTGAGAAACAGTGTCTCAGCAGCATCGTGATTGGTTTAATCAACGTGCGGGCACCGCGTATCTATAGATTAAGGAACTTAGTCGATGTACGTGTCATAGTTTAGTTTTCAACTTCAGGAGTGGAACTTTATTAGATTTCTTCAGTGTATATGTTTAGAGTTTGCGTAAGTTCTACTTTATAAGTGAGCTTATCCAGAGTATGCTCAAGTGTTAGTATACTTTATTAAAGAAAGAAATAAACTTTAAAGAAGGATGGTAGAATTCGACTGGATCCAGTTTTTTTTACAAGTCATTCATGTTGCCCATACATGTGGAAATTCATGTTATTTTTTAGTGGTTTTCTTAAAATATTACCTAAGCATAATTTATAAAGCTGGGAATTGAAACTAGCTTTGTTGCATTTATTTTAGATATTACTTGTGTATTATCCGAACACACACTACATGATTCTCATCATATTGTTATCGTTCGGATACACGTTGCATCCTAGATTATTAAAGATTATTTAAATTTAATTATCTTGACGTAATTTGATATTGATGAAATTATTATACATGACATTGACATTGATGACATTATTATATTTACAAATGACATTATTAGATTTGTTGATTTATATAATTTAATTAACTAATGTTATTGGCTATAGCCGTTTTAGTTGATAAACAAACAAAAAAATAAAATATAATATCCTAGTTCTAACTGTCTAGTCTCTGTCAATGTCATTGTTATATCGCAGCGTTCCGAAATGCGTCCAGATAAACCAAGGAGTCAAGTCAAGTCCGATATGCGTCAAAATCGCTGTTGGCGCTGCGTGAGCGCGATAAAACCCATTCTAATTTAGTGTTAGCTTTAAATAACTTTTGTTCTCCATATTTCTAGAAATAAATGGTCCATTCAACAATCGAAATATATATAATTTGCTCTATCAGTTCGTACAAGTTTCATTCATGCACCCGACTACTTTCTACTAGGCTGAAACTGTATCAATAGAGAGTCATGTTATGTATGGAGTCTGTCATCCTTCTTTAGTCTGCAATTTTTTTCTAACTGTATTCATCATTTTCATCAATAAGCATTAGTGTAAACAGTGCAAGTGCTGATCCTGAAGAACACGCGATCAAAGTGACTTCGCCTTAATAGAGACAATAAGAAACGTGTTATTGGACACATTCTTAGAAATACTTATAATTACCTAATTATTAAGTTAGAACTAAATTACTTATTAGCGGAATAAGCTAAATTGTAATTAAATTAAGGTATACTATTATAGAGTACACTAATTAAAAAAAGAAAATTAAAACAAAAAAAATTATACGAGAGTACTCACGTGTCTAACAAAATGTGTCAAAACCACGCCAGTTTTCATAATAAAATTGTATTCATCATCATAGATAGATAGATAGATAGATAGATTAACTATTTATTGTACACACCAAAAGAAATGATAACAGTCATGATGATCACAACACAAAAAAGGAACTTAAAACTAGTGTTACAATTGGCGGCCTTATCGCTAAAAGCAATCTCTTCCAGGCAACCTTTGGATGGAAAGGATTCGAAGAACATATAGAAGACGGGGTGTGCAATATTAAATACCTACAAGATACAGACATAGAACTTTACTTAACAATTTTAAAATAACAATACTAATACTTAAATTACCTAATCATAAAATAATAAACTAATATATATAGAGATAAATAAAATAATCGTAATTATATTTCTGATAAGTTAGATACTGAGAATACTTGTGTTGGTGTTATAAAGTGTTATTGAAAGGCTTCAGGTTTATTTTTAGGTTAGGTTTATTTTTAACTGCACCTATCACTGTCACTTACTTTTTTCTGAATAGTATGATCCGAGATACTTGTGTTGATTATACGTTATATTTGTTATTATCAAGTTCATGTATCAAGGGAGGCTTAGAGTATTTTATCTACTATATTCGTTCAAACCATAATACAACGATTAACTACATCATACGAAACATTGTATTAGCTAAACCGTATTCCAATTACGGTAAGTAATTAGCCGTAACAAGATCATTTGCTATAATGAGAAGCGCAATGGCCGTAGTAGAGCTTACAATCAGAGCGTAACTTGTCCACTAATATTGTCACGATAATATAAATGTATAGTTTGTGTTGTGTTAACTACATCTGCCAAATAGGGCAAGTCACATTGTTAAATAAACATAGTATGTTCAATAAAACATAATATCGTGTGTTGTAAGTCACTATTGCATTACATCGAGTCGAATAAGCATTAGATTAGATTTCTGGCTTAAGAAGCTGGTTTTCCGACGGTACTGGGAAGCGACACTGTTAGGAAAATCTCAGCCAAAATAGTGTTAATTAAGATTATTTTTATAATAATAGGCTAGATGACTGGTTTATTTTTATTGTCATATTAAAATCTGGCCCATAAATATGATATATGAAAAGAAAATGAAAATCTGATCAAAAATAAGCAACTTATAAGCATTTTAATATTTTGCTAGACAGAGAGACGAAACAGCAACTCGTGACGTCACTTCTCTGTGCGCCATATAAATTATATTCTGACAAGTAAGGCATGACGTCATTTTTTGTTTTGTGTGAAAGGGACAGAGTTATATCTAACAAAAACTTTAAACGCTTATATATCAGAACATTAATAACCGATTTAAATATTTTTTTCAATAAACATACTATATTTACTTCAATTCTTCATGAAAGGTATTGGTTTCAACGATATAAACATCAGTCATCTATTCATTATGTATGTTAGTCTGTAAGGTATCTATTATATAGGCCCGTGTGTTTTAAGTAAGTAACTCCTGATGCCTGAAATAAACGATTATTATTATTACTTACAGCTCATTTTGCGTTACTGTGAAGCACCAACCAGATATTTTTACGAAATCAAAATATAGCATAAAGACATGCGATAATTACTCTGACCTAGTTCATACAAGGATGTATGGGACAGTACCACTAGTCCACCTGTTTGTGGGAAATGTCGTAAGCCCTTACACAATGCAAAAAAGACTCGCTTATAACAAAACTACGCTCAATACCATCATAAGTAATATTCATCATCATCATCATCATCATCAGCTCGGCGACGTCCTCTGCTGAACGAAGGCCTGGCCCTTGCCCGTGACTTTCGTGGAGGCCTACCTACGCTGCGCCTTCCGGTCCGTGGTCTCCATTCAAGACCTTTTCTTTCCTAACGGTTATCAGTTCTTCGAGCGATGTGGCCTGCCCATTTCCACATTAACTTGCAAACCCAGAGAGCTGTCGGTGACTTTGGTTCTTTAGCGAATATCCTCGTTCCAGATTATATCGCGCAAAGAAACTCCAAGCATAGCTCACTCCATTCAATGCAAGCTAAAATTTACACACAATATTTTTTTTATGTTTTATTTTTCCGTGTTCAATGTGATTGTTATTTTGTTTATTTTTTTGCCATAAATAAACTAATGTCTATTGTCTAAATGTGTAATATTTTTTTTATGCAATGGAGTGCCCAGATGAACGAGACATTCGCCTGGTAAGCATCGCGCCAGCCCATAACAGTAGTAGTGCTAGAATTGAGAACATGCGTACAAAATCCTGCGGCGCACTGCACTGCGCTCGTCACCTATTAGAGATAGAGATATTAGATGTCAAATATCTTCATGCTATTTGTATAACAGTGCATCGATATTCTATTAAACTGCTCGACTATAAGGAACGGCCGGCCACTGAGGTGCGGGAATGGCCAGCCACGCGCAATGTCGTAGGTCATATTTCGTACTCATTCTTTCTCATCTATATCTTCTATACAATGTGTGACAAAAAGATTCTAAAATACTGAAGGGTATGTATGTACTCATCATTATGGACAACCGTTACTATGGGGTAACCCAGAAATCTCGAAAAAACCAGCTGTTCCATACATTTTGTCCAAGGTCAATGAACTTTTTGTATAAAACAGCAGATTTTTTTACGTTTTTAGGCTTGGCCCCATAGTAAAAGTTATTCATAATTATGAGTACATACATACTCTTCAGTATTGTTAAACGTTTTTGTTACACATTGTATAAATAAAAATGTATCGCTAAATGTGTTGCTAAGCGTAAAACTCGAGAACGGCTGGACCAATTTAGCAAATTATTTTATTCTTTTTATTTGAAGTTATAGGAGGGTTTAAATGAAGAGAAAAATCGGAAAAAAATACGGACAGAAGTCGATTGCAACATTGCAAGTTTTTATAAGAAACTAGCTGACCCTCTTTGCACCCAACGCGTATAAAAACTTCAGAGTACGCCAGGCCTGGTTATGCCGCTTTTCCTAATAGCCCTGCGATTCGTTCGCGACGTAGATTTCCGATGCTCGCTAGTTTCAATCTATGTGCCACATCAACTGAAAACAAATCGGCAAAGAGTGCAAAAGAGTATCAAAGAGCCAAAGAGCTTAAAGTTTCGCAAAATCCCCGGGCCGTCTTCGCAAGAATCCGGTCAATCCTTTATACTTCCGATTGTATTGCATTTCCGGAGGCTTAACGTTTTCAAAAAGTAAAATCCCTCGCTCGGCTATCTTGATCGTAAGATCTACGACCATCACTCCACGCGGGTGATTTGTAAGTTTAAGTAACTATTATGATATGTGATGGCGTTATAACCTTTATTTTTTTTTATACAATCAAGTGACGAGACGAGCAAGACGTTCGCCTGGTGGTAAGCGTCACGCCTGCCTCTAACAGTAGTGCTAGAATTGTGAACTTGCGACAATCTTGCGCCGCACTGCACTGCGTTCGTCACCCTGAGATATTAGATGTTAAATTCAATGACATACAAGAATAACTGTAAAACATACTTTAAAGATAATGAAATCTGATAATGTAAGTCTAATGAAAAATGACATGTTTGTTAAGCAAAAAAAAACACAGGCCTTGTTGTCTAGCTTGGGGCCCGGAGTAAATATATTTAACAATTTAACGCCTAAGTGATACAATTATGTAAAGCTAATTTTATATTTTAATTTAGGTTAATCTCTTAGGTTTAATTCATACTTTTACTAGAGGTCGCCCGCGACTTCGTCCGCGTACGGAAGAAATTCGGCCCGCTCCCAAAATTCACCACTTTAAATCATCCCGAGCAATTTTTTTTAGCCTACTCAGCTCCCGGCCCAACTCCCCGAACTCTACCGACTCTACCGACTCTACCAACTCCCCCTCAACTTCCCTCCCTTTGAATTAACTACCCAAATATCAATTGTAGCTTGTATTTTGGAAATAAAATTACTTACTTAAGAAAAAATTACTTATAGGTATAACATAACATTATACAAGTTTCACTTTGTTTGGGGCAAGATGTCGCTGTGTGAAATGTAAGAAAAGACGAAAACCGATAGCCGAGGTAAGATATTTATATATGTTATAGAGTGGTTAATAAATGTACTGAGATGTTTTGTTACTGTAATTTATAGTCATGGGACAATTTAACACGTCAATTCTTTCCCCTTCTTCTCCCATACATCAGTTGTTTAATCTGAAAAATAAAAAACATGATTCGAACATAACAAGCCGGTGTAGTGGGCTAAAGCCTTTTCGGACATGTCTCAGGGTGGCTTTCGTAGGATTTTCTCACATATTGTACATGCGGTTGCATGCCTGGTTCTGCCTTTAAAGATGCAGGAGGATGTATGTGAAGATTTGAATTTTTGGTCGTCGAATACTTGAGAAAAATCGGTTGTAGTTTATTTTTGTGAACATTTCATTTATGTCATGTACGACGCTTACAAGACTGACTTTGAGTTGTGTATAAGAAATTGCATAGTAAAATTAAATATACAAATAATACGATTACCAATAAGATTTAAAAAAAAGATTTCAAAGCAAAAAAGCAATTTCGTTTACTTGGATGACTTATTTTTCCAGTTACTTTTGATTTAAAAACCAAACTACCGAACCGATTTTGATGAAATTTCTATGGGTCCAATCGAGAAGTAAAGAAGTTATCTAAAGTATACAGGAAGGAGGAAAATAAATCGTAATTAACCCAGCGCAGTGGTCTGGAAGTTACGAGTATTTGGCAGAGGGGCGATTTTGATTTCGATTTTGTCCGTACGCGGATGAAGTCGCGGGGAACCTCTAGTTGGCTTATATAATTAGAAGAAGATTTTCCTGGCAAACCCACATAATTATAGGAACTGTGCCGAGGTGGCCCGGGGGTATATCTATGGTATCGTATTTACTCATTGATTTCCTTATTGTTTTATTACTTTATCATAAAACACAACACAATTAGGTCCATTCCGAAAATAAACCGAAACATTATTAGTCAAATAAATATAAATAAAAAAGCCTGCACAAAAAAGTTTTCGTGGAGCACCCACGAACAATTTTTCCAACATTTTCGCAACATAAATTTGACTACAGACACAAGCAATAGGAAGTTATTAAATTACAAAAGCTTAATAAAAAACTTTAGCCCAGCCAATTAAAACGTATCAGGTTAATCTTGAAATTACGCGTAAAACGCCTTTTTCAAACAAAATACTCCATGTCGTCTAATTTGGGGGAAACAATGGGCTATTTTAAAGAATTTCTTTCCTCGACTTTGATCGCGGATCCTCGTTGTTAACGATATAAAAATGCTTGTTTTAATTAACGAAATCCCTCCTCAAGGAGCATTTTTGTAAAATAATTAAACCTGATTTCAGTCGTATCTGCAAACACTATTTAAGTATGCACCGCCCGACGGCTCGAACTTATCGGTGGGCGTGGCTAAAAAGCATCCTCTCTTCATCAAACTTCATGTCAGCCTTTGGCTGCAGGATTGTGATGAATAAACTACTGAACAAATTTACTCCAACTAAAATTATTTAAAATTTTGATGAACTAAACTATGCCGCTTGATACATTATACGAGTTTTCGAATGTTATTTATTTACGTCCAAAGCGGGGTTAAAATTGAGCTAAAATACAAGATGTTTCCTGGCTCATAACTTACATTTTTATAAACTTTTAACTTTCTTATCAATTTAAAATGCTAGATAATGAAGAGACAAATCGATATAATATTAGTCTTGGACTTACAAGATTACATAGTGGAGTAAGTAATATTACTTCCCCGTTTCTATGAAGGAGTGACCAGCTTGTTTACTCTTAGCTACAATGGGGTAAAAGTGTTTTTTATCTAAAGTAATACATAATAAATCGAGCAGTAAATTCTCAGCCACCAGTAACGCATTGTCCAAGCTTCTTAGCGCCCTCACTACATAGGACATCGTGTCAACTCTGCGAGACAGAATTTAACAATGAGTTACGCGAATTGCTGGCCACAGTTGAGATTTACGACTATCACAGATTTCCGAGTCCGGTATAACTCGGTTTTACTGTTCAATGGTTTCGTGTACGAAAAGATTATGGTTCTGACCTACCTACCGAAAAGGTCTTTACATTTTAAGAAATCTTTTATTTTCAGCCACTGATTTAAAATATAGCTCGTCTCGCCAGCTACTATTTTAAGGATGCTGTATATACAGGATGTGGGGTAATAAATGGATAACCTTATCCTACAGATAAGCTTATTCTGCTGGTTCAGAAAATAAAAAAAACAAATTCCATAAAAGTCACACTATTTTCGAGAAGAATAGCAATCCAAAAAAAATAATTACCCGCGACTTAAAAATGGCAGTGTACATTTGATTGTACATCTGACTAGGACTAATAATAATAACCAAAAAACAGATCGAAAAAATTCATTGATTTGCAGTCTTATTCGAATAATAAATTCGAAATGACAAATACACAAGTTTCAATTTTCTTAACCACCATGAATGATGTCTCCCATCCGTTGGTACACAAGTTTTGATTTTCTTAACCACCATGATGTCTCCCATCCGTTGGTACACAATTTTTATTTTCTTAACCACCATGATGTCTCCCATCCGTTGGTACACAAGTTTTGATTTTCTTAACCACCATGATGTCTCCCATCCGTTGGTACACAAGTTTTGATTTTCTTAACCACCATGATGTCTCCCATCCGTTGGTACACAAGTTTTGATTTTCTTAACCACCATGATGTCTCCCATCCGTTGGAACACAAGTTTGGATTTTCTTAACCACCATGATGTCTCCCATCCGTTGGTACACAAGTTTTGATTTTCTTAACCACCATGATGTCTCCCATCCGTTGGAGAAAAAGTTTTAATTTTCTTAACCACCATGATGTCTTCCATCCGTTGGAACACAAGTTTGGATTTTCTTAACCACCATGATGTCTCCCATCCGTTGGAACACAAGTTTGGATTTTCTTAACCACCATGATGTCTCCCATCTGTTGGAGAAAAAGTTTTAATTTTCTTAACCACCATGATGTCTTCCATCCGTTGGAACACAAGTTTGCATTTTCTTAACCACCATGATGTCTCCCATCCGTTGGTACACAATTTTTATTTTCTTAACCACCATGATGTCTCCCATCCGTTGGAACACAAGTTTTGATTTTCTTAACCACCATGATGTCTCCCATCCATTGGTACACAAGTTTTGATTTTCTTAACCACCATGATGTCTCCCATCCGTTGGTACACAAGTTTTGATTTTCTTAACCACCATGATGTCTCCCATCCGTTGGAGAAAAAGTTTTAATTTTCTTAACCACCATGATGTCTTCCATCCGTTGGAACACAAGTTTGGATTTTCTTAACCACCATGATGTCTCCCATCTGTTGGAGAAAAAGTTTTAATTTTCTTAACCACCATGATGTCTTCCATCCGTTGGAACACAAGTTTGCATTTTCTTAACCACCATGATGTCTCCCATCCGTTGGTACACAATTTTTATTTTCTTAACCACCATGATGTCTCCCATCCGTTGGTACACAAGTTTTGATTTTCTTAACCACCATGATGTCTCCCATCCGTTGGAACACAAGTTTGGATTTTCTTAACCACCATGATGTCTCCCATCCGTTGGTACACAAGTTTTGATTTTCTTAACCACCATGATGTCTCCCATCCGTTGGAGAAAAAGTTTTAATTTTCTTAACCACCATGATGTCTTCCATCCGTTGGAACACAAGTTTGGATTTTCTTAACCACCATGATGTCTCCCATCTGTTGGAGAAAAAGTTTTAATTTTCTTAACCACCATGATGTCTCCCATCCGTTGGAACACAAGTTTGGATTTTCTTAACCACCATGATGTCTCCCATCTGTTGGAGAAAAAGTTTTAATTTTCTTAACCACCATGATGTCTTCCATCCGTTGGAACACAAGTTTGCATTTTCTTAACCACCATGATGTCTCCCATCCGTTGGTACACAATTTTTATTTTCTTAACCACCATGATGTCTCCCATCCGTTGGAACACAAGTTTGGATTTTCTTAACCACCATGATGTCTCCCATCCGTTGGTACACAAGTTTTGATTTTCTTAACCACCATGATGTCTCCCATCCGTTGGAGAAAAAGTTTTAATTTTCTTAACCACCATGATGTCTTCCATCCGTTGGAACACAAGTTTGGATTTTCTTAACCACCATGATGTCTCCCATCTGTTGGAGAAAAAGTTTTAATTTTCTTAACCACCATGATGTCTCCCATCCGTTGGAACACAAGTTTGGATTTTCTTAACCACCATGATGTCTCCCATCTGTTGGAGAAAAAGTTTTAATTTTCTTAACCACCATGATGTCTTCCATCCGTTGGAACACAAGTTTGCATTTTCTTAACCACCATGATGTCTCCCATCTGTTGGTACACAATTTTTATTTTCTTACCCACCATGATGTCTCCCATCCGTTGGTACACAAGTTTTGATTTTCTTAACCACCATGATGTCTTCCATCCGTTGGAACACAAGTTTGGATTTTCTTAACCACCATGATGTCTCCCATCCGTTGGAACACAAGTTTGGATTTTCTTAACCACCATGATGTCTCCCATCCGTTGGAACACAAGTTTGGATTTTCTTAACCACCATGATGTCTCCCATCCGTTGGAACACAAGTTTTGATTTTCTTAACCACCATGATGTCTCCCATCCGTTGGTACACAAGTTTTGATTTTCTTAACCACCATGATGTCTCCCATCCGTTGGTACACAAGTTTTGATTATCTTAACCACCATGATGTCTCCCATCCGTTGGAGAAAAAGTTGTAATTTTCTTAACCACCATGATGTCTTCCATCCGTTGGAACACAAGTTTGGATTTTCTTAACCACCATGATGTCTCCCATCTGTTGGAGAAAAAGTTTTAATTTTCTTAACCACCATGATGTCTTCCATCCGTTGGAACACAAGTTTGCATTTTCTTAACCACCATGATGTCTCCCATCCGTTGGTACACAATTTTTATTTTCTTAACCACCATGATGTCTCCCATCCGTTGGTACACAAGTTTTGATTTTCTTAACCACCATGATGTCTCCCATCCGTTGGAACACAAGTTTGGATTTTCTTAACCACCATGATGTCTCCCATCCGTTGGTACACAAGTTTTGATTTTCTTAACCACCATGATGTCTCCCATCCGTTGGAGAAAAAGTTTTAATTTTCTTAACCACCATGATGTCTTCCATCCGTTGGAACACAAGTTTGGATTTTCTTAACCACCATGATGTCTCCCATCTGTTGGAGAAAAAGTTTTAATTTTCTTAACCACCATGATGTCTCCCATCCGTTGGAACACAAGTTTGGATTTTCTTAACCACCATGATGTCTCCCATCTGTTGGAGAAAAAGTTTTAATTTTCTTAACCACCATGATGTCTTCCATCCGTTGGAACACAAGTTTGCATTTTCTTAACCACCATGATGTCTCCCATCCGTTGGTACACAATTTTTATTTTCTTAACCACCATGATGTCTCCCATCCGTTGGTACACAAGTTTTGATTTTCTTAACCACCATGATGTCTCCCATCCGTTGGAACACAAGTTTGGATTTTCTTAACCACCATGATGTCTCCCATCCGTTGGAACACAAGTTTGGATTTTCTTAACCACCATGATGTCTCCCATCCGTTGGAACACAAGTTTGGATTTTCTTAACCACCATGATGTCTCCCATCCGTTGGTACACAAGTTTTGATTTTCTTAACCACCATGATGTCTCCCATCCATTGGTACACAAGTTTTGATTTTCTTAACCACCATGATGTCTCCCATCCGTTGGTACACAAGTTTGGATTTTCTTAACCACCATGATGTCTCCCATCCGTTGGAACACAAGTTTGGATTTTCTTAACCACCATGATGTCTCCCATCCGTTGGAACACAAGTTTTGATTTTCTTAACCACCATGATGTCTCCCATCCATTGGTACACAAGTTTTGATTTTCTTAACCACCATGATGTCTCCCATCCGTTGGTACACAAGTTTTGATTTTCTTAACCACCATGATGTCTCCCATCCGTTGGAGAAAAAGTTTTAATTTTCTTAACCACCATGATGTCTTCCATCCGTTGGAACACAAGTTTTGATTTTCTTAACCACCATGATGTCTCCCATCCGTTGGAGAAAAAGTTTTAATTTTCTTAACCACCATGATGTCTCCCATCCATTGGTACACAAGTTTTGATTTTCTTAACCACCATGATGTCTCCCATCCGTTGGTACACAATTTTTATTTTCTTAACCACCATGATGTCTCCCATCCGTTGGTACACAAGTTTTGATTTTCTTAACCACCATGATGTCTCCCATCCGTTGGAACACAAGTTTGGATTTTCTTAACCACCATGATGTCTCCCATCCGTTGGTACACAAGTTTTGATTTTCTTAACCACCATGATGTCTCCCATCCGTTGGAGAAAAAGTTTTAATTTTCTTAACCACCATGATGTCTTCCATCCGTTGGAACACAAGTTTGGATTTTCTTAACCACCATGATGTCTCCCATCTGTTGGAGAAAAAGTTTTAATTTTCTTAACCACCATGATGTCTCCCATCCGTTGGAACACAAGTTTGGATTTTCTTAACCACCATGATGTCTCCCATCTGTTGGAGAAAAAGTTTTAATTTTCTTAACCACCATGATGTCTTCCATCCGTTGGAACACAAGTTTTCATTTTCTTAACCACCATGATGTCTCCCATCCGTTGGTACACAATTTTTATTTTCTTAACCACCATGATGTCTCCCATCCGTTGGAACACAAGTTTGGATTTTCTTAACCACCATGATGTCTCCCATCCGTTGGTACACAAGTTTTGATTTTCTTAACCACCATGATGTCTCCCATCCGTTGGAGAAAAAGTTTTAATTTTCTTAACCACCATGATGTCTTCCATCCGTTGGAACACAAGTTTGGATTTTCTTAACCACCATGATGTCTCCCATCTGTTGGAGAAAAAGTTTTAATTTTCTTAACCACCATGATGTCTCCCATCCGTTGGAACACAAGTTTGGATTTTCTTAACCACCATGATGTCTCCCATCTGTTGGAGAAAAAGTTTTAATTTTCTTAACCACCATGATGTCTTCCATCCGTTGGAACACAAGTTTGCATTTTCTTAACCACCATGATGTCTCCCATCCGTTGGTACACAATTTTTATTTTCTTAACCACCATGATGTCTCCCATCCGTTGGTACACAAGTTTTGATTTTCTTAACCACCATGATGTCTCCCATCCGTTGGAACACAAGTTTGGATTTTCTTAACCACCATGATGTCTCCCATCCGTTGGAACACAAGTTTGGATTTTCTTAACCACCATGATGTCTCCCATCCGTTGGAACACAAGTTTGGATTTTCTTAACCACCATGATGTCTCCCATCCGTTGGAACACAAGTTTTGATTTTCTTAACCACCATGATGTCTCCCATCCATTGGTACACAAGTTTTGATTTTCTTAACCACCATGATGTCTCCCATCCGTTGGTACACAATTTTTATTTTCTTAACCACCATGATGTCTCCCATCCGTTGGTACACAAGTTTTGATTTTCTTAACCACCATGATGTCTCCCATCCGTTGGAACACAAGTTTGGATTTTCTTAACCACCATGATGTCTCCCATCCGTTGGTACACAAGTTTTGATTTTCTTAACCACCATGATGTCTCCCATCCGTTGGAGAAAAAGTTTTAATTTTCTTAACCACCATGATGTCTTCCATCCGTTGGAACACAAGTTTGGATTTTCTTAACCACCATGATGTCTCCCATCCGTTGGAGAAAAAGTTTTAATTTTCTTAACCACCATGATGTCTCCCATCCGTTGGAACACAAGTTTGGATTTTCTTAACCACCATGATGTCTCCCATCTGTTGGAGAAAAAGTTTTAATTTTCTTAACCACCATGATGTCTTCCATCCGTTGGAACACAAGTTTGCATTTTCTTAACCACCATGATGTCTCCCATCCGTTGGTACACAATTTTTATTTTCTTAACCACCATGATGTCTCCCATCCGTTGGAACACAAGTTTGGATTTTCTTAACCACCATGATGTCTCCCATCCGTTGGTACACAAGTTTTGATTTTCTTAACCACCATGATGTCTCCCATCCGTTGGAGAAAAAGTTTTAATTTTCTTAACCACCATGATGTCTTCCATCCGTTGGAACACAAGTTTGGATTTTCTTAACCACCATGATGTCTCCCATCCGTTGGAGAAAAAGTTTTAATTTTCTTAACCACCATGATGTCTCCCATCCGTTGGAACACAAGTTTGGATTTTCTTAACCACCATGATGTCTCCCATCTGTTGGAGAAAAAGTTTTAATTTTCTTAACCACCATGATGTCTTCCATCCGTTGGAACACAAGTTTGCATTTTCTTAACCACCATGATGTCTCCCATCCGTTGGTACACAATTTTTATTTTCTTAACCACCATGATGGCTCCCATCCGTTGGTACACAAGTTTTGATTTTCTTAACCACCATGATGTCTCCCATCCGTTGGAACACAAGTTTGGATTTTCTTAACCACCATGATGTCTCCCATCCGTTGGAACACAAGTTTGGATTTTCTTAACCACCATGATGTCTCCCATCCGTTGGAACACAAGTTTGGATTTTCTTAACCACCATGATGTCTCCCATCCGTTGGAACACAAGTTTTGATTTTCTTAACCACCATGATGTCTCCCATCCATTGGTACACAAGTTTTGATTTTCTTAACCACCATGATGTCTCCCATCCGTTGGTACACAAGTTTTGATTATCTTAACCACCATGATGTCTCCCATCCGTTGGAGAAAAAGTTGTAATTTTCTTAACCACCATGATGTCTTCCATCCGTTGGAACACAAGTTTGGATTTTCTTAACCACCATGATGTCTCCCATCTGTTGGAGAAAAAGTTTTAATTTTCTTAACCACCATGATGTCTCCCATCCGTTGGAACACAAGTTTGCATTTTCTTAACCACCATGATGTCTCCCATCCGTTGGTACACAATTTTTATTTTCTTAACCACCATGATGTCTCCCATCCGTTGGTACACAAGTTTTGATTTTCTTAACCACCATGATGTCTCCCATCCGTTGGAACACAAGTTTGGATTTTCTTAACCACCATGATGTCTCCCATCCGTTGGTACACAAGTTTTGATTTTCTTAACCACCATGATGTCTCCCATCCGTTGGAGAAAAAGTTTTTATTTTCTTAACCACCATGATGTCTTCCATCCGTTGGAACACAAGTTTGGATTTTCTTAACCACCATGATGTCTCCCATCTGTTGGAGAAAAAGTTTTAATTTTCTTAACCACCATGATGTCTCCCATCCGTTGGAACACAAGTTTGGATTTTCTTAACCACCATGATGTCTCCCATCTGTTGGAGAAAAAGTTTTAATTTTCTTAACCACCATGATGTCTTCCATCCGTTGGAACACAAGTTTGCATTTTCTTAACCACCATGATGTCTCCCATCCGTTGGTACACAATTTTTATTTTCTTAACCACCATGATGTCTCCCATCCGTTGGTACACAATTTTTGATTTTCTTAACCACCATGATGTCTCCCATCCGTTGGAACACAAGTTTGGATTTTCTTAACCACCATGATGTCTCCCATCCGTTGGAACACAAGTTTGGATTTTCTTAACCACCATGATGTCTCCCATCCGTTGGAACACAAGTTTGGATTTTCTTAACCACCATGATGTCTCCCATCCGTTGGTACACAAGTTTTGATTTTCTTAACCACCATGATGTCTCCCATCCATTGGTACACAAGTTTTGATTTTCTTAACCACCATGATGTCTCCCATCCGTTGGTACACAAGTTTTGATTTTCTTAACCACCATGATGTCTCCCATCCGTTGGAGAAAAAGTTTTAATTTTCTTAACCACCATGATGTCTTCCATCCGTTGGAACACAAGTTTGGATTTTCTTAACCACCATGATGTCTCCCATCTGTTGGAGAAAAAGTTTTAATTTTCTTAACCACCATGATGTCTCCCATCCGTTGGAACACAAGTTTGCATTTTCTTAACCACCATGATGTCTCCCATCCGTTGGTACACAATTTTTATTTTCTTAACCACCATGATGTCTCCCATCCGTTGGTACACAAGTTTTGATTTTCTTAACCACCATGATGTCTCCCATCCGTTGGAACACAAGTTTGGATTTTCTTAACCACCATGATGTCTCCCATCCGTTGGAACACAAGTTTGGATTTTCTTAACCACCATGATGTCTCCCATCCGTTGGAACACAAGTTTGGATTTTCTTAACCACCATGATGTCTCCCATCCGTTGGAACACAAGTTTGGATTTTCTTAACCACCATGATGTCTCCCATCCGTTGGTACACAAGTTTTGATTTTCTTAACCACCATGATGTCTCCCATCCGTTGGAACACAAGTTTTGATTTTCTTAACCACCATGATGTCTCCCATCCGTTGGAACACAAGTTTGGATTTTCTTAACCACCATGATGTCTCCCATCCGTTGGAACACAAGTTTGGATTTTCTTAACCACCATGATGTCTCCCATCCGTTGGTACACAAGTTTTGATTTTCTTAACCCCCATGATGTCTCCCATCCGTTGGTACACAAGTTTTGATTTTCTTAACCACCATGATGTCTCCCATCCGTTGGAACACAAGTTTTAATTTTCTTAACCACCATGATGTCTCCCATCCGTTGGAACACAAGTTTTAATTTTCTTAACCACCATGATGTCTCCCATCCGTTGGTACACAAGTTTTGATTTTCTTAACCCCCATGATGTCTCCCATCCGTTGGAACACAAGTTTTGATTTTCTTAACCACCATGATGTCTTCCATCCGTTGGAACACAAGTTTGGATTTTCTTAACCACCATGATGTCTCCCATCTGTTGGAGAAAAAGTTTTAATTTTCTTAACCACCATGATGTCTCCCATCCGTTGGAACACAAGTTTGGATTTTCTTAACCACCATGATGTCTCCCATCTGTTGGAGAAAAAGTTTTAATTTTCTTAACCACCATGATGTCTTCCATCCGTTGGAACACAAGTTTGCATTTTCTTAACCACCATGATGTCTCCCATCCGTTGGTACACAATTTTTATTTTCTTAACCACCATGATGTCTCCCATCCGTTGGTACACAAGTTTTGATTTTCTTAACCACCATGATGTCTCCCATCCGTTGGAACACAAGTTTGGATTTTCTTAACCACCATGATGTCTCCCATCCGTTGGAACACAAGTTTGGATTTTCTTAACCACCATGATGTCTCCCATCCGTTGGAACACAAGTTTGGATTTTCTTAACCACCATGATGTCTCCCATCCGTTGGAACACAAGTTTTGATTTTCTTAACCACCATGATGTCTCCCATCCATTGGTACACAAGTTTTGATTTTCTTAACCACCATGATGTCTCCCATCCGTTGGTACACAAGTTTTGATTTTCTTAACCACCATGATGTCTCCCATCCGTTGGAGAAAAAGTTGTAATTTTCTTAACCACCATGATGTCTTCCATCCGTTGGAACACAAGTTTGGATTTTCTTAACCACCATGATGTCTCCCATCTGTTGGAGAAAAAGTTTTAATTTTCTTAACCACCATGATGTCTTCCATCCGTTGGAACACAAGTTTGCATTTTCTTAACCACCATGATGTCTCCCATCCGTTGGTACACAATTTTTATTTTCTTAACCACCATGATGTCTCCCATCCGTTGGTACACAAGTTTTGATTTTCTTAACCACCATGATGTCTCCCATCCGTTGGAACACAAGTTTGGATTTTCTTAACCACCATGATGTCTCCCATCCGTTGGAACACAAGTTTTGATTTTCTTAACCACCATGATGTCTCCCATCCGTTGGAGAAAAAGTTTTAATTTTCTTAACCACCATGATGTCTTCCATCCGTTGGAACACAAGTTTGGATTTTCTTAACCACCATGATGTCTCCCATCTGTTGGAGAAAAAGTTTTGATTTTCTTAACCACCATGATGTCTCCCATCCGTTGGAACACAAGTTTGGATTTTCTTAACCACCATGATGTCTCCCATCTGTTGGAGAAAAAGTTTTAATTTTCTTAACCACCATGATGTCTCCCATCCGTTGGAACACAAGTTTTCATTTTCTTAACCACCATGATGTCTCCCATCCGTTGGTACACAATTTTTATTTTCTTAACCACCATGATGTCTCCCATCCGTTGGTACACAAGTTTTGATTTTCTTAACCACCATGATGTCTCCCATCCGTTGGAACACAAGTTTGGATTTTCTTAACCACCATGATGTCTCCCATCCGTTGGAACACAAGTTTGGATTTTCTTAACCACCATGATGTCTCCCATCCGTTGGAACACAAGTTTGGATTTTCTTAACCACCATGATGTCTCCCATCCGTTGGAACACAAGTTTTGATTTTCTTAACCACCATGATGTCTCCCATCCGTTGGTACACAAGTTTTGATTTTCTTAACCACCATGATGTCTCCCATCCGTTGGTACACAAGTTTTGATTTTCTTAACCACCATGATGTCTCCCATCCGTTGGAGAAAAAGTTGTAATTTTCTTAACCACCATGATGTCTTCCATCCGTTGGAACACAAGTTTGGATTTTCTTAACCACCATGATGTCTCCCATCTGTTGGAGAAAAAGTTTTAATTTTCTTAACCACCATGATGTCTTCCATCCGTTGGAACACAAGTTTGCATTTTCTTAACCACCATGATGTCTCCCATCCGTTGGTACACAATTTTTATTTTCTTAACCACCATGATGTCTCCCATCCGTTGGTACACAAGTTTTGATTTTCTTAACCACCATGATGTCTCCCATCCGTTGGAACACAAGTTTGGATTTTCTTAACCACCATGATGTCTCCCATCCGTTGGTACACAAGTTTTGATTTTCTTAACCACCATGATGTCTCCCATCCGTTGGAGAAAAAGTTTTAATTTTCTTAACCACCATGATGTCTTCCATCCGTTGGAACACAAGTTTGGATTTTCTTAACCACCATGATGTCTCCCATCCGTTGGAGAAAAAGTTTTAATTTTCTTAACCACCATGATGTCTCCCATCCGTTGGAACACAAGTTTGGATTTTCTTAACCACCATGATGTCTCCCATCTGTTGGAGAAAAAGTTTTAATTTTCTTAACCACCATGATGTCTTCCATCCGTTGGAACACAAGTTTGCATTTTCTTAACCACCATGATGTCTCCCATCCGTTGGTACACAATTTTTATTTTCTTAACCACCATGATGTCTCCCATCCGTTGGTACACAAGTTTTGATTTTCTTAACCACCATGATGTCTCCCATCCGTTGGAACACAAGTTTGGATTTTCTTAACCACCATGATGTCTCCCATCCGTTGGAACACAAGTTTGGATTTTCTTAACCACCATGATGTCTCCCATCCGTTGGAACACAAGTTTGGATTTTCTTAACCACCATGATGTCTCCCATCCGTTGGTACACAAGTTTTGATTTTCTTAACCACCATGATGTCTCCCATCCATTGGTACACAAGTTTTGATTTTCTTAACCACCATGATGTCTCCCATCCGTTGGTACACAAGTTTTGATTTTCTTAACCACCATGATGTCTCCCATCCGTTGGAGAAAAAGTTTTAATTTTCTTAACCACCATGATGTCTTCCATCCGTTGGAACACAAGTTTGGATTTTCTTAACCACCATGATGTCTCCCATCTGTTGGAGAAAAAGTTTTAATTTTCTTAACCACCATGATGTCTTCCATCCGTTGGAACACAAGTTTGCATTTTCTTAACCACCATGATGTCTCCCATCCGTTGGTACACAATTTTTATTTTCTTAACCACCATGATGTCTCCCATCCGTTGGTACACAAGTTTTGATTTTCTTAACCACCATGATGTCTCCCATCCGTTGGAACACAAGTTTGGATTTTCTTAACCACCATGATGTCTCCCATCCGTTGGAACACAAGTTTGGATTTTCTTAACCACCATGATGTCTCCCATCCGTTGGAACACAAGTTTGGATTTTCTTAACCACCATGATGTCTCCCATCCGTTGGAACACAAGTTTGGATTTTCTTAACCACCATGATGTCTCCCATCCGTTGGTACACAAGTTTTGATTTTCTTAACCACCATGATGTCTCCCATCCGTTGGAACACAAGTTTTGATTTTCTTAACCACCATGATGTCTCCCATCCGTTGGAACACAAGTTTGGATTTTCTTAACCACCATGATGTCTCCCATCCGTTGGAACACAAGTTTGGATTTTCTTAACCACCATGATGTCTCCCATCCGTTGGTACACAAGTTTTGATTTTCTTAACCCCCATGATGTCTCCCATCCGTTGGTACACAAGTTTTGATTTTCTTAACCACCATGATGTCTCCCATCCGTTGGAACACAAGTTTTAATTTTCTTAACCACCATGATGTCTCCCATCCGTTGGAACACAAGTTTTAATTTTCTTAACCACCATGATGTCTCCCATCCGTTGGTACACAAGTTTTGATTTTCTTAACCCCCATGATGTCTCCCATCCGTTGGAACACAAGTTTGGATTTTCTTAACCACCATGATGTCTTCCATCCGTTGGAACACAAGTTTGGATTTTCTTAACCACCATGATGTCTCCCATCCGTTGGAGAAAATGTTTTAATTTTCTTAACCACCATGATGTCTTCCATCCGTTGGAACACAAGTTTTGATTTTCTTAACCACCATGATGTCTCCCATCCGTTGGAGAAAAAGTTTTAATTTTCTTAACCACCATGATGTCTTCCATCCGTTGGAACACAAGTTTTGATTTTCTTAACCACCATGATGTCTCCCATCCGTTGGAGAAAATGTTTTAATTTTCTTAACCACCATGATGTCTTCCATCCGTTGGAACACAAGTTTTGATTTTCTTAACCACCATGATGTCTCCCATCCGTTGATACACAAGTTTTGATTTTCTTAACCACCATGATGTCTCCCATCCGTCGGTACACAAGTTTTGATTTTCTGAACCAGGATGATGTCTGGAGGTAATCCATTCATTACGCCACATCCTGTATAAGTACCAACAATCACAAAAGTATACGTCCTCGATCTTTGTATTGGTAAATTGTATTGAAATTGCCGACCTACTTAGCTCAGAAAATGTAACAAATGTTACAAATGTTATAATAATTGGTTAATTAAGGTCTGGCATAGAATAAGAGTCGCTTCAATCGGCTCGTTCATATGCTCCAGTGATGCGAAACTTGTTCAGTATTGTCTTACTGGTATTGAATTTCGATGCTTTGTGAGATAGACAAGTCAAAGGGTAATTGTTAGTAATCAGTATTGTCTCTCAAGGTTCGGAATGAAGCTATTATCACATGCATAAAAAAAACTCCATGATCAACATCATCATTGTGTACTTTATTATTTTTAACTGACATCAAAAAAGACGGAGGTTCTATGTTTGACAGTATGTTTTTTATGTACTGACTCTGAGTTTCTCCAAAAGGCCAGCAGTTAAAGACCACGTTTCAGTTCCTATGTCATCACTGGCAACACACACTGGTTGAAGACCCTTGTCTTCAGACACTGCGGGATTTTGGACGAGAAGATATTACGCAACTTCCCGGGAAAATAGATCTATAATTAGATTATTAAAGTCTTTGGAAAGCGCGTGTGCCATCTAAAAAGCTACAGTTTCTTCCACATTTATTATAACGACCCAATTTCACCGGTATTTCGTCACTTCTATCGAAAAGCAGTGATTGCAATCTTGAATGGCACATGCATTTTCATGACCCCCGAAATAGAAGACACGATTTAGAAATGGAGCTCGATTTATATTGGACATGTAATATGGATTGAAATAGCAACCGGGAATGTCGGCTTTAGATAACGTAGAATTCATGTGCCGTCAGTATTGGTAATGCGATCCGATTCCATGGGATCGGGTAATCTTATTAGGTCGCATTGTATTAAATTAGGGGTTATCGATGTGTCAATCGATGTAATTGCAATATATGTAGCTAAAAGGATGACCTCGGTGAAGTAGGGTACTTCATTAGGTACCTACCAGTTACCTTTAGAGGAGTGTAGGAACTAAAAAATTATGCAAAAAACCAGGCTTGCCGCAGGGACCATTTATTGCCCGTGGCACTACTGCGCCATATTCTGCTGGTGAGACCAAGGTTTTTTTTCCCAGTAAGTAGTTCTATGACGATCGCGGTTGATTTATGAACCTTTTGACTGATAACATTTAGAACCGTTGCTTTTAATATGATAACAGAATTCAGACATTGCAAGTAGGTATTCATAACGAGAGAGAGCTAGCTAGATTCTCCAAGATAACATCAGTAGTTTGACGACATAACAAAGCTTAATGAAAACAAAACATCGAAAACTGTACGTTTAAACCTAGTTCCGCGAGCAAGGAAAACTGGCACACATAAAATATAAAGGAAAAAACCGTCAAGGCAGAATGGGCTCAAATTATTTCCCTTATTTGCATAAGTATGGAGGGGGTGGCATCGCTTGGTTATCTCGTTATGATATTTATCCCGTCCTTTTTTTATTAAAATTGGGACAGGCTCGACCGGGTGTGCCAGATTTTTGATTTGGTTTGGCTAATAGTCTTTAACGCGTGTCAATATTTTAATTTCAAATCTCGAATTGACATGCCTACAATTTTCATCTCTTAATTTCAAGATTGAACAGTCAAATTCACAAAGCGCGATGTCAAAATTGAAGAAGAAAAAATCTACTCTTACCGTCTTATGCATAAAACTAAAAAAAAAAAAAACCTAAAAAAAAAGGTTAATTAAAAAGGGGATTGTCTTCTTTTTTCAAATTCAAATCGTAATTCGAAAGAAATTTGACAAAACACTTTTTAATTGAAATAGGTTTGAAATACGTTTTAGCGTTTTATATAGGTTTATGACAGTAAATGACAAGATTTAATAGTCTTGATATTTTTAGGATAATCATAGACAGGGAATTTTGCTGCGTTGGAATATAACCTAGCTATGTGGGAGGGATTATATCGTCTTATACTTCAGTATGGGCAAGTCTTGGTGCTTAACCTTGAAAGTAGAGATATATCAGCTATGTCATCCCTCCGAATTGTCATCTTTTTAAACACCGCTTAGGACAATATGACATTGTGTCACACAACGTTGTAGCTCCACTTTATTTCTATTTATTATTAAGAGACTGTAAGTTTTATTGGCAAGTAAAATAATATTGAATTACAGCTATACTGACACGTTTGCTTCGTCATTTTTGTAAAATACTTGGAAGTCTCGGCATAGAATAGCAAAAGATGCTGACACTAACTAACCCAATTAGCTGAAACTTTCACAATTAAGTATGTACCCTCACTAAAACTGGCTAAACCTATAATTAATTAAGCTTCATTTCTCAGAACCTTCCCAATTAAAACTATGACATGCTGGCACCGCTGCCATATTTCAGTTTCATAATTAACGGCTGCTCGAATGTGGTTTTAATGAGAATCAAAATGGATATCGTTAACTCCCCAATGTCAACCTCTGAAAAGTCTGATAGTCGCGCCGACTTTCAAACTGTAAGGTCAAATTTTACAGCTCGGCGTCTACATCAATAAAAACATGGTACATAAAATCTTCAGAAACATTTCAAAAGCTATGTACTAGCTGCGCCTCGCGGTTGCAACCGGGATTCATGGAAATTTTTAATTTATAAAAATAAATATAACTTCAATTTCGATTACCTGGATGATATCTTTTTTCCATTTATTTTGATTGAAAAACCACGTACTAAACCGATTTTGATAAAATTTATATGGGACCACCTCTGAAGTATGACATTCTTGCCAAAAAAAAAAACGGAAATTGTCCTGGTTGTTTGCTTATAACAGCAACCGTAAAGCCGTGTCAAAGGTCTGATATGAGGCCTCACTGTGGAATAAAGGATCTTGTCTATCTATACACAGACATAGGGTTACACAAAATGGCAGTACTCAACCAAAAGGAGGTAATTGTGCCTACTCATCATTGTCAACGACTTTTACCACGGAGCTAACACTAAAATTGGGGACAAAAATTGTTGCTCCATACATTTCTTTAGGCCAGACTGATTAGATAGAATAGATATAACAGCTTTAGAGTCGGTAGGTAGTAAAAGTTTTCAGAATGACGCCTATAATAACCTCCTTGTCGCTTTGAACTAACTGTTCTGCGTAATTCCGTAGGTAGATACTACAAAAATCTTGTAAAATTTATTATTCATTTAAGGCAATTAAGCTAATTTGTATCCAATGTTATTATAACGCTCAATCTTTCCTTAATTGAGCTGCTTAGCATCTTCTGAGTAACGACTTTATAATCTGTAACCTCCCGCAGCGTTCCTTATTACATTCGCATTTTTCATGCGAGATATTCAAGAAACATTGCTGAACAAAGTGCTTTAAATGTAAAGGTAGGTAACACTATGTAATTCATAAATTTGTCTTTAATCATTCATTTTCTTCACGAACTCTATCTAGCATAATAAATGATGTACTTACCTAAATTTTAATATCCAATGGTTTATTACAGGTAAGTGATCATAATGAATCTAGATAAATAGAGACATATACAGGTTTAATTCTAATCAGTTAGCATCCTTTTAAGGGCTTATTCTGTACATCCAAACAAAAAATCTTTACTATGGGGCCAACATTGAAATCACAAAAAAAACAGCTGTGCCATACATTTTGCTCAAGGTCGATGAACTTTTTGTATGGAACAGCTGATAATTTTTTCGCGATTTCAATCTGGGCCCCTCAGTAAAAGTTGTTTGTTTTGATGTACAGAATATGCTCATAAAAGGATGCTAACTGATTAGAACTAACCTTGTATAATTTTTATGTATTATTTTAATTTAGTTCCAATATGAAACAAAAACAAAAGGCACAAACTCATACACATAAATATCAAATTATATAAAAAACACTTACAAAGTAAATTCAAATAATCCAATCAATCGATTCAATGATTTTTAATTAATGTGAAGTCTTTTTGAGTATTTTTGTATGAAGTGGTTCCACACTTATGGTATTTCTACAATAAAATAGGTAGGGAAATTTGGCATGTAAGGCAGAGACTTCTGTAGCTTGGCAAAGCAGTTTGGACGGAAACCCATAGAGACTGCTCGTATGCAGGTTCGAGTCCGGCAGGAGGTCATAATTTTTCTTCCTGTTTAAGCTTTAACAACATAGTAATATGAACTCATGCCAGTAACTGTGCGTTGCCAAATGGTAAAATCATAAAAACGAAGTGGTGGCATGGTGAATGTTAATGGTATGTGGAATACTTAAACCGAGAATGGTGGCCGCCGATGGCATGGCACCATAGCGATTTTTGGGTAGTCTCTAGACTTTCATCGGTCAAAACCGACCTATAAAATCTTAATATATCTAAATAGATTTTTCTGTACAAAAAAGGCAGACTTTGTAAAAAAAAAAGTCAGTTTAAGAAAATCGAGAGTATTTATCGTAGAAAATTATCAAGTCTGTTTTTGTTGACGAGTGCATTATCAGTTTCAAAAACAAAATGTATTCTCTATTTTCAACACTCTTCAGGAATCATAATGCATGAAATCTTAGCTGTAACGTTGGTATAACTTTTTCATTTCCTCTCTACTACGAGTATTCTCCTACCCTTTCTTGCCCATTTGGGATTCAGTCGCTGAATTTTAAACGGAAAAGTTAAATGCGGGTAGGGAAGTTTTAAATAATAAGCAATGGTCGCATTTTAGTTTTTCACTACTAAAGACCGGCTTATGTCACAATGAACGTAACTCTTATTTTTGCTTAGGTTATTTGATACGCGTTTTTTCCTTAGTGATTTTTCTTTGTAAGTTTAAGGAAAAAGAAAAGGTCGTGTTAATGTATTTTTTTTGTGAAAAACAAACATTTCCCAGAGTGCTTGAGTCATTAAAAAGAAACGTTGTGTTTTTTGAACCATTGGGAAATCAGAGGTGAAACTGTCCAACAAATTGCAGAAAAAATTCCATGTCCGTTGTTTAGTCAACGTTACGTTTTGAAAGTATAGTTAAATTATTATTATATCTCTCAAACAAAAACACGTATCTTGGCAACCAGTATCAACAATTCAATTCCTTTTTCAACTGACTTCAAAAAAGGAGGTTCTCAAATCGACTGTATGTTTTTTTTGTATCTATGTTACGCGATTGCTCCGCCAATTATGAACTTATTTTGATGATTCTTTTTTTGTTTGGTAGGTTTTTTCTTCAGAGGATTTTTTAAATCTAAACTTTTTAGGATTTTTATCGAATTCGGTTTAGTAGTTTGGTTTTAAATCAAAATATGAAGACGTCATCAAGGTATAGTCGAAATTTGAGTAGCTTGTTTTTTTTAAAGCGTATTATTCAAAGTTGGTATATTCACAGGTCGACAGGTTATTATTTTTTTTTTTTCTTAGTTATTGGCATCGCACGTTGTGCATTCTGCCAGTGTCAAGTTTAAGAATTTTCACATTTATTTGTTATAATCAAGTCAAATAAGTCATGAAATCACAGTAAGTCACACGAAATTAGTCATAGTCGAGTCCAAGTCATACACTAGTAAAGTTGTGGCGACTTTACTATGAGCTTCTATGGAGTTTTGAAAACAACACAAAAAGACATGTTTCACGACATTATATCACTTGCCCACACTCGTGCATGTAATTCAACACTCAATGAATAAAACACCACCATTTTTAATCATTAATTCGCGAAAAAACACAAGTTTAAGAAAATAATAGAATGCAACGACATGATTTTCCCGTGTTCCCGCCAAAACTTCAGGTCGACAGGTTTGCTATCAAATAATCAGTGACAGCTGCAAGCAATATAGAGAATTACAAAAAAAACACTTTCTTCTTTGGCTTATGGATATTCAATTCATCAATAGCCAAAAAGCGTCTACTGTTGGATGAAGGCCTAATAGTGGGCTTTGTCAAAGGCTTGGCAGGCGGCTTGGGGAACGCAGAATGCCAGTCTGCCCGTCCCAGGCGCGGATACAGGGGGGGGGGCAATGGGTGCAATTGCCCCCCCCTGAACCCATCATCAAAATTCCTCATAGATACTTGTTTACAAGAATTTATTAGAACAACAAAGAACGTTATTAACTCATTGCTAACCTATATTATGTAGATTACGTACATCGATCAATCAATATTTTTTACTTGAAATTGCTGTTAAAAAAACATCGCTAGTGCTTTTCACCTTTTCAAGGAGCACTTCGGCATTGCGTTCGCTTGTCAATCCGTGCGCGACTGAAATTCACCGAGTGCTTGGAATTTATATCATCATCAGCCCGGAGACGTCCGCTGCTGAACGAAGGCCTCCCCCTTAGACCGCCACACTGTACGACAACCTGCCATTTGCATCCGGTTGCCCGCGACTTTTACAATGTCTTCGGACCACCTAGTGGGAAGCCTTCCTACGCTGCGTCTTCCGGTTCGCGGTCGCCACTCAAGAACTTTTCTTACCCATCGTTTATCAGTTCGTCGAGCTATGTGGCCTGCCCATTGTCACCTCAACTTGCAAACCCTACGAGCTATGTCGATGACTTTAGTTCTTTGGCGAATATCCTTGTTCCAGATTTTATCGCGCAAAGTAACTCCGAGCATAGCTCTCTCCATTGCCCGTTGTGTTACTCTGAGTTTCTCCAAAAGGCCAGCAGTTAAAGACCACGTTTCAGTTCCATATGTCATCACTGGAAACACACACTGGTCTAAGACCTTTGTCTTCAGACACTGTGCGATTTTGGACGAGAGGATATTACGCAATTTCCCGAACGCTGCCTATCCATAATGGATTCTTCGGGCGATGTCCTTGTCGAAGTTGGACCTACCTAACTGAACAATCTGTGCAAGGTAGTAGTGGTCAACAAATTCGAGAGTATCGTTCCCAACAACAACCGGTACGGGTACAACATAGACATTGCAATGATCTTTGTCTTGTCCATGTTCATTTTAAGACACACCTGTTGGGAAACGTTACTGAGGTCGCTGAGCATAGTATTAAGGTCTTTCAGCGACCCTGCCATTAGGACTATAACATCGGCAAAGCGAAGGTGAGGGATGTGTTTGCCATTAATGTTGATGCCGAATCCGTTCCAGTCCATGAGCTTGAAAACGTCCTCCAATGCGTTTGTGAACAGTTTCGGAGAAATAACGTCTCCCTATCTCACGCTTTTCAGCAATTGGATTGGTTTCGTGCTCTCGTCCTGCAACCGGATTGACATGGTGGCGTTTCTATACAAACACTTCAGCGCTTCGATATACCTAAGTCGATATGACATCGCTGGAGGGACTGCAATACCGCCCAGGTCTCGATCGAATCGAAGGCTATTTCATGGTCCACAAACGGTAGACATAACGGCCGATTATACTCTTCAGTCTTCTGTATAATCCGGCGAAGCGTGTGGATGTGGTCTATAGTGCCAAAGCCTTTCCGGAAAGCGGCTTGTTCGGGAGGCTGGAAGTCATCAAACCTGCGTTCGAGACGGTTCGTCATTACGAACCGTCCTAAACGCAGGATTGATTGTTTGCAGGTTCTCGAGAGACATTACTCTCGAGAACAGCTTGTACACATGGCTCAGAAGTGAGATGGGCCTGTAGTTCTTCAATAAGGTGTTATCTTTTTTCTTGAAGAACAGCACCACCACACTCCTGTGCCATGCTTCAGGCATAGGTACCTTCGTGAATGACGGAATTAAATAACTTCTGGAGGACTAAAAGTACCGTTTTCCCACACGTTCTTAGTAGTTCTATCGTTATTCTGGCATCACCTGGCGCCTTGTTGTTCTTAAGCTGTCTGAGAGCCATTCTAATCTCGTAATGGCTGACGCCTGGGATGTCCTCAGTGTAGTGTCGGGTCAGTTTAGCTCTTGTGTCCCGAGCATTACTGACAATGGGTTGCTGTGTTGAGGTGTACAACTGTCCATAAAAACTCTCGAGCCTCTCGGAATCTATATAAGCACTGGTAATCTTTACCATTCTTGGCACGGCAATGCAACATCTTTGGTTTTCTGATAGTTTATTTAGCATTGTATGTTTTTTTTTTTTTTTAAACAGACAGGCTGAATTATAGTTATATTTAGCAAACTCGAAAACTTACGGGAACCGGATTTTTTTCTGTTATAATTATATATTATATATATAATTATATTATTCTGATTTTTGTTCTGAAAATTTGAGGCTCGCCATACATTCGCTTATTTTTTCTCCATACAAAAAACAAATATTGGAACGTTATCCAGTTTCCTGTCAAGTTCTGAACAAAGCACTGGGATTGTTCAAAGCCAGTGCTGAATAAACTCGACGACGACTTGACGACGATTTGACTAATTACGTAAACTGGATATGGCACTGTTGGTATTCCAGCATTGTTCGGAGGACATGACAGTTTGCTAACCTGCAACCTGTGCCCAAAAAAGGTAGTTATGCCGACCATGCGGTCTATCCCGGTTACGTCCACACTCTGCAAGATTATGGAACGTGTATAACCTCCTCAGAGATTGGCAGTATGGGTTTCGCCAAAACCGTATATTGTCCGTCTACTGGAGATCTTCTACCGTATGCTATTCACATCTGGAGTGAGGCCATCGAGAAACACGAGGAATCGGTTGCCGTTTCCGACGACGTCTCGAAGGCCTTAGGCTTTAGGCTGCCATGTCGTTCTCGAGAGAGGACGACATGGCAGCCTAATTAGCAAGCTCTCCTCATATGGCTTGTCCTCTGGTTTAATTGCTTGGATTTCGTATTTCCTGATGGACCGATCAATCTGAGTGGTTGTTGATGGCCACTCGTCCGAACAAATGGCTTTCAATGCCAATTCTATTTATTATTATAATACCGGTGTTCCTCAGGGGTCGTTGCTATCTACGACTCTATTCCTGCTGCACATTAACAATCTGCTAAAGCACGGTAGGTACTCTTGGGTACGCACACGACAGCACTGTTGTAGAGAGCTACGTATCCGATGCACTAACCAGTGGGCTAGAGATACAGTGCGCTTGAATTTATCCCTTAAGGCAGTCTCGGATTGGGGCGATGCCAACCTGGTCAAGTTCGGTGCAGCTAAGGCCCAGGCGTGTCTGTTCTCTGCCAAAAAGAGGCCATTCGATCTGGCTCCTACTTTCCGAAATGAGTATCCGTGCCGATATCAGAGGGATTTAACCACTGGACATTAATTGACTCCAACCCTCAACTTTGGATCCAATATTGAGTCAAAGGCTCAATTGGGTGCTAAAAAACAAAAAGTCCAAAAAAAAAGGTCCTCTCTAAGGTGCGACGGCACTTCACGCCAGAACAGTTGCTCAAATTATATCAAGCACAAGTTCACGGTCGTACAAGGATTACTGCACGCACCTCTGGGATGGATCGGCCAAGGCGACCAGCTCGAGGCGTTAGAGTCCATTGAAAAACGCGCCAAGAAAATGATAGGTTCCTTCGTTCAGGCTAAGCTCCAAAGCCTTGAATATCGACGCAAAGTTGCGGTCTATCGATTTATTATCGGATACATTTCGGAGAGTATGTTTTGGTGCTGCATGATCTGATCCCACCCTATCCGTTCTACTATCGGACGGCCAGGAGCTATAAACAGCGGTCCGTTTCATGGTTGATATTCTGAAAACACGGACAAAACGGTTCGAATCCACCCTTATTTTGCGAATTGCTAAACAGTAGAATGCGATTCATTCTTAAAGTCTCGAGTGAATCGGTTTCTTCTATAGGCAAGCGTGCATAACCGTAGACTGCATCTTCGCTTAACATCAGATGAGATAGCGGTCATTGCCATTGCAAGCCAATATTAAAATAAAATTGTATATTACTCACCTAGGGAGAAAAAGTAAAGAATGTCTCAGACCACAACATCAGATCTGAGGCTTCTTTACTTCCTCCTGTGGTGTGTATACGATTTTACGTGCTGCTGCGGGGAGGAAGTGGTTCCTTTTGCTTCGCGTAATGGGCCTTAAGTAACCACTTTAGCCCTACAGGCACGTATAAATACAAGAACTATAATAATTTCTTTTTTTAAATCTATAACTATAAAAGGCTTTGTCCTGACTGACTGACTGACATATAGACAACGTACATCCCAAACCGCTAAACGTAGAGACTTGAAATTTGGAGGGTATGTTTTTGGAGAGGTGTAAACGCCCACTAAGAAAGAATTTTTCGAAAATCAACCCCGAAGGGGGTTAAATGGGGTGTTAAAGTTTGTATGAAACTTTTTATTCTCTAGTTCGATTGATACAAAACTTGGTATACGTATTCTACTATAAAAATAAGAAGATACGGGTGTCACAGTTTTTTCAAAATCAGCTCCCGTTAGTATAAAAAAAAAAACTAAGTTTTAGTCATAGTACGTTTGTTTCTCCTTAACTTTGTAACGGCTGTACATATTAAAATGAAATTTGGTATAGGGATGGGGATAGATGTGGGGATGGGGGTGGGGGTGGGGGTGGCGATGATACTGGGAACGGAGACGGGACGGAGATAGGCATGTTAATATTAAGATTACAATTGGTATCGGGATGGGGATGGGGATGGGGTGGAGATGGGGATAGGTGGGGATGGGGTGGGGATTTGGTGGGGACAGGTGGGGATGGGATGTGGATGTGGATGAGGCTGGGAACGGGGATGGGCGTGTCCATATTAAGATGAAAGTTGAAATCGGGATGGGGGTGGGGATGGGATGGGGTGAGGATGGGGTTCGGGATGGGGATGAGGGAGGGAACGGGGATGGGGACGGGGATGGGCGTGTTCATATTAAAATGACATTTGGGTTCGGGATGGGGATGGGGAAGGGGCCGCTTATAGGGATGAGGCTGGGAATGGGGACGGGGGTGGGCGTATTTATTGGTCGGCTGAACAGATGGAGCTGCATTTTTGGATAGGTAGTTATAGCATAAGGTTCGGAAACGGACATAGGCTATTTTTTTGTAGGTCCACGCAGACGACTGTTTGACGGACAATTATTATAGATACTGTACAGCCTAAGCTGCTAAATTAATTTTTAATATTAAATTTGGTCATCCTCAAGCAAACTTAAAGACTTGCAAGCGGCTTGGAAAAAATGCAATAATATACGTATTTTAGTGATTCAATTGAGTTGGGCCCCGATTTAACCGAATTCCAGTATTGAACATTACTACGCGGGCAAAGCCGCGGGCAAAAGCTAGTTTAGTAAAAATTTTCTGGAAGATAGATAAAATCATACAAAAATTGCCCCCCCCTCAACGAAATCCTGGATCCGCGCCTGGCCCGTCCTACAGTGGTTTTGGATGCAGTTTTAGGACATTCCCAGGTCCAAGACATCGGCTTCTCGTTATTACCTACTAAACTAACTACTTTAGAAAAATGTGTTGTGAACTTGGGAATATAATCCTGCGCCGCACTGAACTGCGCTCGTCACGCGTCACGGTATGAGATATCAGATGTTAAATCTCTTCATACCCTGTAATTTCTCTGGTAACATTGCCCTTCAAACCGGAATACAGTAATGTTAGCACACTACTGCTTGGCGGTTGAATAACTGGCTGGAGTTGTCAGAGCAATGGATTTTTCGCATAAAAATACTTAAATAAGAGAACTTGTCAACAAAATTGAAAAACTACTTACTAATATTCGTCGTTTTGGTAAGACTTTGATGAGAATCACTATTACCGATAGTATGGGTAACCACAGATCATCATCATCAACAGCATTTATTTAAGAGCCCGGCTCTTTTGTGGAGTAACTTACATCTTTCTCTATAGAGAAACTACAGATGCAGACTTGTAATCCTACATAATAAACTTAATAGCCTAGCCTCCGCTAAAATACTTCTTCTTAGCCTAGGCTAATATACTTAATACAATAAAATGTCATCTAAAGGTACATTGTTACTGTCGATAACTTTTCCACGGCACTTCTAACCTTGGCCTCATGTGATCATAATATGTATCGCTTCACTGGGAGAGACTGTATCAATTTCATATATATTATTATTATTGTATATAGATAAATCTTTGCACTCATGAAACTCGGAGATAAGCAATCAATCCACGAAAGTATACCTCATACATACAAATCACTTATTGTGTATATTAATAGTTAATAGTTATGGGGCCGGAGGTATATAACATGCTACCTGATACAGTCACAAGCACTCCGAGCTTAAGTTGCTTCAAAAACAGACTGAAACGCTGGCTTATCGAGTTAACGTTTTATAACTTCGATGAGTTTACGAGTTCTATTCGCAAGCGGAGAATAAATAATTAGTTTTTAGTTATTATTTTTTTGTCTGGTTGACATTAATTTAATATATAATATGACATTCATTTTAATTTTAATTGTATACTATTGTATATACCATGGTTTTGTTTTTGACGTGTAAATAATTTATTTATCAATAAATAACTTTAACTTTAATATGTAGGCAGGTAGTGTGAAAATGGAAACAGCGAGGCAATTCGAGAAAGGCTAGGATCTAGTTTTCAAAACCTATGAATAATAAAGCAAATAATAATGTACTTCGCTATAAATGACTGATCTGATTATAATCTAATCTATAAATAACTAAATGAGGAAACCTATTGTAGTTAGAGAAATATTAATGTTATTAAAAATAATAATAACTTGAGTATAGGCTTAACGTGTGACGTAAAAACGTTGTTGCCTTCGATTTTTGATACAGGTGGCTTCCCCAAGGCATATAAACCTAGTTTTTTTTCGCGCCACTAACTCTACAAAATTTTGTCATGAAAGAGACAAATGGGCAGAACTACATTCTTTTTGGCAACTCGATAAAAAGGTACATCTTAATTTGAGTTTGATTTTTTATCGGTTCAACTACAATATTATAAAAGTAGTGCCGTCCTACAGAATGTTGTTTTGTTGATTTTGCAATAAAGAGTTGAATGACATTCAGCGTGGTCATGAAACAACAATCAGTGCTGCATCTTCTCGTATAATAAGAAAGCAGTTAAATATTCTGCCCTAAACAGTTGGCTTGTAAGCAACTTGAGCGAGTCACTGAGTCCAAGGTTAATGTACCTTGAAGTGCCAGCAAAAGGCTAATTCAGCTTCAGTGCTCAAAGCTTCCGCAAGTGGGGTCTAGTAAAGTAATAAACAACTAATTAGAAGCGACGCCAGTGCCACCAAATTGGACGGTAAGTTATGACATCGTAAATTTGTCGGTTGTCAGCGTCTCTCAGGATGGTAGCGCTCCGGCCAAAACTGGGACTAAAGTGTTTAGTTTTAGGCTTGTAGTTGGAATGATTACCTATTTTATTAATTTATTTATTCGAAAACCAATAGTTTTAGATTATTTCGTAAAAACTGACGTGGTATTGTATAAATAAAACAAAATTATTTAGTAACTTAAAATGGATTATATTGTATTGTTATTATAGCCTGTCGGATTCTAATACAGCGAAAACAAGTTTTCCAGTTCTGTCAGCTTGGTGCTGATTTATCTCAGTTATTCTCAAAGGCGAACTCATCGCATTATTTCTAAAGGACCTGCACCGCGGTGGGACTCCATTTGTTGGTTACTTTGGCCTAAAGCTCTTCCGGCTTCTGGCTAACATGGCCGGCCCAGACCCATTTCAGCTTGGCGACTTTTAAGTGATCTATGGATAAACGAATTAAAAACAGAAATATACTAAGGTTTTCATGTAAAGTGACATCGAAAAAGCAAAGTAGCTCTACTTAGGTGCTTAATACTAGTAAACGAAAATGATATTACATATTATGATTATGAATATTTTATATTTTTTATTAAGTCATTGTATAATATACAATGACAAAAACAGAGAAAAAATTTATATACTATGTCTGTGGTATACAGCGAGGCGCCACGGTGCCGAATTTAAATTAACACACGTGTAGGCTTGGTTGATGATCAGTAACCATAAATAAAAAGTAAAAAAAAAACAGACGTTCTATAGAAAAAGTTCATCGACGTTGGACAAAAACTACTGTTGAAATACTGTTGTATGAAACTACTGTTTTTTCCCCCAATTTTTTTACTTTATTTTTATGGTTCCTGATCAGTATCACCCTACACGTGTGTTAATTTAATGTCGGCACCGTAGCGCCCATAGAACATTATAGGTACTCTACGAGTATATTGTTCTACTGGTAGCGCCACGCTGTATAAACGGTTTTCAAATTTTCTAATTACTACTCGATAAGAATAAAAAAGAAAAAAAAGACCATCCCACATTGTAAGCACTGAAGAGAAAGTAGGGCCTTCGCTTTTCTGTGATTGTAAGAGCCCTTAACGTCATTCACCAATACATCGAGGTAAACAGTAAAAATAAATCGGTAAAGTCCAGCGACACTTTGACGACTCTGCACCAAATAGTCCCGGAAGAGAAACATCTATTCTTTTCACTTGTCCACAAAGTTGTATGATCTATTTATGAAGTAATAAGGGTCAAAATTGATTGAGATATAATTTATTTTTGTTTGTACTTGACATGTTTGTTTTATTCATTTTGGAAGCAAAGTCATAAAGTAAGTTTACTGCCGTTCAGTCCCGTCCCAACCCACTAAATGGTTGTCAGACAATATTAAACGGAGAGGAAAAATAAATAAGTATTACCGAATGATTTGTCGTAAAAGAAGGATGGCAGAATTCGCCTGGGTCCAGAAAAAAATAATTACGCGTCATTCAAGTTACCTATAATATGTGGAAATTCATATTATATTTTTGTGGTTTTCTTAAAATATTAAGCATAATTTTTAAAGCTGGGAATTAAAACTAACTTTGTTGCATTTATTTTAGATATTACTTGAACCTATATTATCCGAACACACACTATGGTTCTCGTTAAATTGTTTTCGTTCGGATATACGTTGGATCCTAGTTCTAACAATCTAGTTTCTGTCAATGTCATCATTATATCGCCGCGTTCCGAAACGCGCCCAGAAGCTAGCAAAGAAGTCAAGTCAAGTCCGAAATGCGTCAAAATTGCTATTATGTATTCCTACCTTTTAGATAGAAATGAGTTAGCGGTAATCCAACTTCAGAAAATCGTTAGCCTAAATAACTTATTTCTCCATACATCTAGAAAAATGGTCCAATTTACAATTTAAATATATTAGTTCGTACAAGTGTTTATTCATGCACGCGGCTTCTTTCTTTGTGAATTACGGTTGTAGATCGTTATACAATCGACTTCAAAAAAGGAGGTTCTCAATTCGAATGCTTACATAATATGTTTTTTTTCTTCTTTGTATGTATTTTACGCGATTACTCCGACTCATTTGATTTTGATGATTCTTTTTTTGTTTGGTAGACGTGATACTTCAGAGGTTGTCACTTATACATTTTATCGAAATCAGTTCAGTAGTTAGGTTTTTAAATTAAAGCTACTGGAATAAATCAAAGTATCTGGAAAATATGGAGATGTCACCCAGTCGAAATAATAATTGAAGTTTTTTTTGTAAGCGTAGGTATTATTGTTGGACAAGATGCAAAAGAGTTGCTGAAATGTATTCAGACAGCCTTTGAAAGTTTCCATTATGATTACAGGCCAGGTAATATGATATCTACAGAATGTTATTAAATTCATGATCAATATATTAGGGGGTCATTAAACTCATCACATTGAACAAATTGTTCTATGAAACTAACACAGAAAACGGGAAATAATTGGCTGTCCCACACAAAAAGTTCAATAACGCTCGACGAAATGTTGAGCAGCTGTTTTTTTCATGAGTTTCGCTTTGATTTCATAGTAAAAGTTGTTCATTATGATAAGTTCAATTAACCTATACGATATTGCTCATGAATTCAATAACAACCTGTATAAGAGTATTTTCGAGCACACCATCACCACATCTGAGCTTTCGGGTACTTGGTAGACATATTTATTATCAATTATTTTGATTTAAAAACCAAACCACTGAACCGATTTTGATGAAATGTAGATGGGATCACTCTGAAAAATAAAATTAAAAATATTTTTCCAAATCGGATAATCGACGGAGTTCTGAGGTAACAAACAAAAACAAAAAATAGAACTGAACTTTGAACCTCCTCCTCATTTTGAAGTGGCTTTAAAACTATTAAAGAAAACATTTATTACTACCGACTTAAATTTACTGCTTTGCTTACTAGAAAAGCCATTAGCGTTTCCAGATTTCATAAACTTACTTCTTAGTTAACAGACAAGCGCCTCAATTTGCCAAATCTACTTCTTTCTTTAGTGCTGCCGAAATGTTATGCGTTATAAGAAAATAACTGGCTCAGTGCCCGCAGCACAAAATGAGGAAAGAAGACTAGGACGGTACAGACTGAAAACTCTTATAGAAACTTGTAAATCAACTTGCAACGAAAATTTTAGTTTTAAATTGTTCTTTCGCGTACACAGTGAATAATGCCTTCAGTTGTTTCAGCGTAGTTTTGTCTCTGTCCTTTTATTTAGTATATTTTGTAACACAACGACGCTGTCTAGGCTTGATAAGACGCGATTTCGCCTCGGCCACGAGTATTACGTTACGTCATGCGGCGCGTGGTGCGTGTAAATAGAAAATTAAATAAATTCCTTGAATCTGATAGCAGTGCCGCCTACCGGGCATCCCAACTGTGAATCCAAACCATTCAGAGAATCACTCGAACGTACACAACCGTTTACAAACCTTCACACACGTAGGTATCTATATCAACTATGATGAGTAGGTAGTAGTAGGTAGGAGTAGGTCTCCTACAGAAGAATTAAATACAATGTGTAACAAAAAGGTTCAACAATACTGAAGAACACTATGTATGTACTCATCATTGTGAACAACTTTTACTAACCAACCCAGAAACCGGGTCAACGGCCATTGGCCATAGGCCAACCCTGAAATCGCGAAAAAAACAACTGTTCCATACATCATCTGTTTTCACTCTTTGAAAAAGGTCACCGGATGTGATCGAAACTATAGTCGGAGTATCCGATTTAATTAAACGTGAGTATTCCCGTATAAATAAAACAAAAAAATGTGTTCCATACATTTTGTCCAAGGTCAATGAAGTTTAATGAAGTACGAAACAGCTGATTTTATTTCGAGATTTCTATAGGTTGGCCCCATAGTAACAGTTGTTCATAATGATGAGAATATAATATACCCTTCAGTATTGTTGAACCTTTTTGTTACATGTTGTATATGAAGTACAAAGATAATTTAGCTTAGTTTTCCGTATAGTAAAAGTTCAATTTATTTATTTATTTAATTGTTTGGTGGAACATAAATATAAATGTATTTATTTTAGTATGTATTTAGGAGTTTTCCTCGTTTTCCATGCTCGTAGCAGGAAACAGCCGAAGTTCGTCAGCTGCACTTGTACCCGTATTGTGTAAATTCAAACATTTATTCAGGAGCGCTCTAGAACAGACGAAAGTGAAAATCACGGACCGGATTCATTAGTTTCGACCTTTGCAAATATCCTGTCTTTTAATTAGTAGAGAAGGGTATGACTTGTTACTTTGGTAAGTACTTAAATTGACGAAGATAGCTATAGTAAGATACTGATAGATTAATTATAATTATGTCTTGAGAATAAAGTGAGGCAAAGAAAATTGGAATCTGTTCCACATATCCTTACTTCAGACCGCCGCTGAAAGTTACGGATTTAGTTTTGCAACAAAAATGTCGACTTTGAAGTATTCTCGCCTATACCACCTTACACCATGAATTATACGCCTTCGGATGATAATTTGGTGTTTAAGCATAGACTGTTTAAGCGCAGCGACGGAGATCCCCGTCGCTGTTTAAGCGTAGGTTTGACTCAGTATTTTTTTTCCTTATATACACATGGAAGCTTCCTGGTAATAGTTATTTACAACACATTTGCTCAAAAAGTGCATTTACGTATACATCGTTCGAAAGTTAAACATTACACACCATACAACGGAGCGTGCGGAAAAGCCTTTACTGCACTGCCTTGTATAGCGCCGTGCGTAAACTTTACGGTATTTTTTTTATTTCCATAATAATAATGTAAGAACTCCACTAAAGAGTTTCACATGACGAGAATAAATAAGCTGAATGATCGAACCTCCTTGGAAGCGCTTTTGCTTAATACGTTTTGCTTAAGTTTAGTCTTACTTTAATACTAAACAGAAAATGTGACGAAAGAAATTCTCACCACTAATTTCTTTTGTTTTCTTTTTGTTAATTCGCGCCATTTTATCTTTCCTCCTAGGAGGATTATGGCGTAGCACTTTGTGCAGGAGGCTTATGGCGTAGCACTTTGTACATTTGCCAGTGTCAAGTATTAATTGGTATCAAATTTTTGATAACTTTCAAGTCGAAGGAGTCTAAGTTACAGTCAAAGTGATTTCACACTTAGTAAGTCACAGTCAAGTCCAGTCATGCCCTAGTAAAGTCATAGCAACTTTACTACTAAGCTTCTTCGGAGTTTTGGAAACAACTTGAAAAGACACTCATATTAGAAACGTTTTAACGAAGGCGAACTTTAGAAAAAAGTTTTTTTTCTTCTTTCCTCCTAGGAAGGTTATGGCATCGCACTTTGAGCATATTTGCCAGTGTCATGAAGGAATTTAGTTGCGATTTTCCTTCCAATATAATAAAAACATAATAATAAAGTTTGGCTCATTATCTGTTGTAAGTACTTCTGTTATCTGTTTTCTCGCAAATGTGTAGTAAAACTTTGTATGGCACTCGTGTGGTATTGGTTTTTAAAAACTCGTGACTATGGTAAGCCCGAGTCGACAGAGTGATTTCTGATAGCGGAGTAATGTTGCGGCCGCAGACAGCCAAACCGATGAATAAACGACGTTAAACCCATTGCTGCTGTTATGTGGATGAAGTTACAAGCAAGAGGTCGCCTATATTATAGTCTAACGATGATACTGAAGAAGCAGAGGTTCAATATTGGTTAACAAAAAAAAAATTGCGGTAGATACAGAAAGATTGTTAAAGATACCTTATTACATTTATGTTCTCCTTATTTAAACTTTTCTTCATTTGGCTACTGGCAACCTTACCTGAAAAAGAAAAAACTTAATTAATGTAATATAATTTTAGCGTTGGTAAGTTTCTTTACTACTACAGGTCAGGGGTGGTTGTGGTTATTCCATTAATAAATAAATGATCATGTAACGTCCAAACGTGCGTGCGTCAAATTCCAATTTTACGTATTTGCCGCGTAATATGAATGTTACGTGTTCATGTGTTCAAAGGGTATCAATCAGGTGATCGACTTGGCGAAGGTCAACAAAGTTTTTTTTATAGATCTATAAAAAAACAATATAAAAAAATTATGACATAAAAAATCTATTATAATAACCTATAGTTTGCTAGGGCAGGTCACATCGCTCGAAGAACTGACAACCGATGGGAAAGAAAGGTTCTTGAGTGGCGACCGCAAACCGGAAGACGCAGCGTAGGAAGGCCTCCCACTAGGTGGACCGACGACATTGTATTAACATGATGATGATAGGTTTGCTATATATTGACTGCCACTTGCCACTTCGTCTGATGGTGGTCACTAAACGAAGGTGCAGTCTACGATTGAGCTTGCTTGCTTAGAAGAAACCGATTTAGTCGCGACTTAAGACAGCCACATTGCAGTCGGGAAACATATTTGTTAGCAACAGTTTGTTTAAAACAGTATCAGAATTATGACAACTAAGGCAGATACGTCTATAACTTAATTGGCAAAGCAGTTGGGACGGAAACCCAGATAATGCTCGTATGCAGGTTCGAGTCCTGCCAGAGGTCCTAATTTTTCTTCCAATTTAATTTAATTTTTCTTACTGTTTAAGCTTTAAAAATATATTTGTTAGCAGTTAAAACAAGAGAATGAGAGAAATCAAACAGTTTCATTTCAACCAACTACTTTCAAATAAAAACCATGAGCCTTTGACTCAGCGAAGGCACTAGACGTCATTATACCAGGCAGACGAAAGACGATCATAAGACAGGATTACAAGCATAAGTTCAAACCACAGAGTAATAGAAGCAGAGATGTGATCAAAGGATTTTTCAAGGACGCGTGATCGTGCGGGGAGGTGTAGGGTTGGCGGAAGGAGTGGTAAATTCCGCACATGGTGCTGCCATCTAGCAGAATTCAGGTATTTTTTTTTGAGAAGTGCTTTATCGTCAAAATGGAGAACTCTTTAAACACTAGATTTACTACTAGTGGCGCCATCTCTGGAGCCAGTTAAAAACATCAAGAAACGTTATATATTTCATAAACAAACCACAAAAAACACAAATAAAATTACTTATGAATGAAATGAGACGCTAATCATTTCATTGGAATGTGTGCCTCGAATGGCCTCGATAATAAGTGCAAGACAAAACGCAGCCACTCATTTTCTTTTCACTTTTACTGCGTAAAAACACTAAAAGTCGTACATCTGTTTTGAAAGCCTGAATGACTGCTACGTGAGGCGGTCCCTCGCAGACTGACCAAATAAAGTGTGACGTCACACACTCCGTCCGCAAATTCTGTTCTACGGCCGTAAGTTCCTCATCGCAACTCCCTATTCTCCATGGTTCAAACTGTTTGCAGAGCTTAAGTATGTGTCCAAGTTATGATAAAGTGCTCTACCTTGTTAATGTTATGAGTTGGTTCAAGAAAGAAGCGCTCTTATATAACTTAAATAATTAAACTAATCCTAACCAGACTAGGAAGTTTCCTTGGCCAAGATTATTTGCCTGTAGAGAGTAATTTTCTTGCTTGCGTTTAATTTTAAGTCGGTAGGAAATGTTTAAGTTTCATTGTGCTGTAGTAATAAAAGTAAATAGTTAATGGTGGTATACTCTTGGAAACTAGCAGACTCTTAAGGCTCAAAATGCTGCGCGCTGATATCCCGCACGCGCATCTCCTAGTAAAAAAATATATAGAATGACTCCGTAAACCTATAGTTATGAAAAATGGCGATGAAATTACTGACAACAACATTTATAATAATTTAGAAAAAAAACAATTTGGATTCAAGCAAGTTTTCATTCATAAAACGAGAGAAAGGAGATAGATCCTCCAATATAAAACTGGGCATATAACCTACAATCCCATTGTTGGGTACTAAAACTTGTTTAGATCAAAATGATATTATTGCTGAAATGCCGATAGGGGAGATAGGTTCTTGAGAACCGGAAGACGCAGCGTAGGTAGGCCCCGAACTAGGTGGACCGACGGCATTGTGAAAGTCGCGGGCAACCGGTGGATGCAAATGGCAGGTTGTCGTACAGTGTGGCGGTCTAAGGGGAGGCCTTCGTTAAGCAGTGGACGTCTCCGGGCTGATGATGATGCATAATAGCTATATTAAACATACAAATTAAATATTATTATTTTATTATTATAACATGAATGTGCACTCTATTCTATTGAGAGTGTTAGAGGTGCATTGGCACCTCTTGAACGCCATAGAAACTTAGCGGGTCAAAGTTTTTGGGTAGATTCAAGTTGGTCATAAAATAATATTAGTATAGGACTAGCCACTAGCCCTGTAAATATGAACAGCGTAATTATATGCCGCTCTTTGCTTCATAGTTAATGAGGTGCGCCCAAATGGGATATAATGTCTGTCGTGTATATTAATTTGGGCTCCTCATAAAATTTTAGTAAGATAGATAGTTAGTATGTTTTCTAGGGGTTTTTTTTTTTTTCTTAATTATTGGCATCGCACTTTGTGCATTCCAGTGTGTCAAGTATATGAATTATCAAGTTTATTATCATCAAGGCAAATATGTTATGAAACCACAGTTAGTCATACCACATTAGTCATAGTCGAGTCCAAGTTATGCCCTAGCAAAGTTGTGGCGACTTTACTATGAGCTTTTACGGAGTTTTGAAAACAACACAAAAAGACACGTTTCACCACATTAATATCACTTGCCCACACTCGTGCATGTAATTCAACACTCAATGAATAAAACACCTCCATTTTTAATCATCAATTCGCGAAAAACACAAGTCTAAAAAAAAATTGAATGCAGAGACATAATTTTTCCGCGTTCCCGCCAAAACTCTCTGTATTGTTGATATCACTACCATACCTCACTACTGGCTACTGGCATAGACAAGACGATGAATCAAAGTTAACGCACAGAAAACGTATAGTACCACGTACAATTAGTACAATGTGTCTATATTTCTCTGTAGCGCTTGGTTCCTTGACGTCACTCGGAGCCGCCGGATGGTGCCCGCGCGTCAGCGTTGCAGTAGAATATCGATACACTGTGATATACAAATAGAGTACAAATTAGCTTTTGGCTTACTATTATTACTGTTCCGCGTAACCAAATAATATAGATATGATGTAGATATGAGAACAAATTAATTAATTGTACTGCCATATAGCTCAGCGGTAGCGTGTCTGCCTTCAGAGCTGTAGGGCGTGGGTTCGATCCCCACCAAGGGCAAACATTTATGTGACGAACATAAATGTTTGTTCTGTGTCTGGGTGTAGTATGTATTATAAGTATGTATTTACAAAAAAAAAGTATATAAGTATTCTATCAGCTATCTACTTACCATATTACAAGCTTTGCTTAGTTTGGGGCTAGATGGCGCTGTGTGGAAAAATGTCCTGCGATATTTTTTTTTTTTTTTTTATTTTAATTATTAGGTAATTAAGAAAACCATTTTTTTGCTATCAGTTGTAGATGTGGGTTCAATTCCTGTCCATTATCGTTTCGTAGGAACTCGAAATACAAACTCGAAGTTTAATGCTCTTATGTAAAACAATTTAACCCAACTGCTGTCATATTTTGTGCGCATAAACTAAATACCTACTTATAATAAGTAGATATAGTAAAACTAAAATAACTTAAAGGTTCATCTTTGAGAAATAGCATAGTATAGTCCACTACATAGCATAATATAGTCCACTGCTGGATTCAGGCCTATACACCACACTTTGGTTGGTGGATTCACAGGCGTCATTAAATTTCTTCTCTAGACGTAATATGCAAGCACAGATTATATAGCCTGTTGATGGCTCGTGAACATAATTTCTCCTACAAACACGACTCACCGTTGCGGGCAGGGGGCGAGGTAACGTTCTATGCTTGCGATTGGCCAGTCACTGGGATGACGCAATCTAAGTTATGAAATTCAATGGAATTCTGACGTACTCGCAGGCTAGCAGTGGTTTTTAAACTACTTATTTTCGCATGAGGGGAAGTTGGACGACCAGTCAACAGAGTTTATAGTCTTTGTATGCAAGTACCCTCAAGATGTATTATTTCACCAAAAAGCCAGTGGTATGAAAGTCTGTACATAAACTTCAAAGAGCTCATTGGTACGAGCCCGGATTTGATCCCGCGGCCCCTCATCTCAAGTCAAGCGGTCTGCCAACTAGACTATCATTTTATTTTATTTATTTTTATACATTCAAGTGACGAGACGAGCAAGTCGTTCGCCTGGTGGTAAGCGTCACGCCTGGTACTGACAGTAGCAGTGCCAAAATTGTGTAGTCGTGAAGTCTCGTCATACCCAGTAATTTATATGGTAACGTTGCGCTTCAAACTGGAACACAGTAATGCTTGCACACTACTGCTTGGCGATTGAATAACTGGCAAAGGTGTGGTACTTCCCCAGGCGGACTCTGCAGTAGAGTCCTACCACTACAAAAATACCTAAAGTGAGGTATTTTTAAATAATTAAATAAATAAAAATAATTGATCTTTATTAGGAACATAAAACAAATGTACATTTATAAACACTGGTAGAACGATGTTACCCGGATAAGTTAAAAACTGTGTCGCGGGTAACAATTGATAAATAGGTAGACATTTGTGTTAAAATAATTCGCTTTTACTGCAATACGATTGCGGTAAATTAATTTATGAAGTTTAACCGTATTTAATGTGGCGTAATTACGTGGTAGTTGTGGCTTTAAATAAATAATTTGCATTTGCTACTGTCAGGAATAATACTTGGTACTGCTATTGTTTTGTGTGTGGAAAGCTTTTGGTTAAACTGTTGGTATATAAAATATAAATACTATAATTACAATAGAATCTAAGATGACTTAAAAATCAAACAAAATGCTTCTAGAAGGGCTTCTGAAATTTGCCTGAACTTGATATTCAATCTCTATTTATACCTATAATATCTCTAGCTATTGTGCCTTTTTATGTTTGTCTGACGAGATGTGTGATCACATACCAACAAGTTAACCACTCAGCTACGTAAATCACAAGAACAAAGCCGCTTTGTCACAATAAACACAAAATTCAATGATATGCTCATGAATGTGAAACAACGTAAACAAACGTAAGGATAAGTTTAGCTACTTGGTTAAAATACCACACACTGTTCAATAATTTAAACATAAATCCGCCCATTTTCCAAGAAAAGTATTCCGGGCGGTCCATCAGGGCGGTAACCGGACCGCTGCCGGCATCTTTCAAAACGTTCCACCATTTGTTTCCGTTTCCCGGGCGGCGCTGTAATCAGCTATTCTTATTCTGAACGGGCTTTTCTCCTTTCTATAGACGTTTATATGAGCTCGTTGAAATTAAAGCCGGCTACACTCCGTGGTTTAAAGGATCGAGCACATTAGGACGGGCCGCAGCGAGGCGGAACGCATCGCAAAAATCTGCCTAGATCGCTTTCCTACATTTTATATGAACAAATACAAATAGTTTATTGATAACATCAAAGTTACACGTCAAATTTCATTAAGTATGTCAAAAAAAAAACACTAAAAAAATGAAATTATAATTATAAAAATACGTTATACGTTACGTTACGATCTATCGGACAGTTTGCCGGGGCGCAACGGGGTGGATTATTGCGCAGCGGTATCCGCGAGTGCGTTGTGGCCCGCCCCGCCCGGCAGTATATTGTACTCAAAATCCGTCAATGCGCTGCGGCCCGGCACGTCACCGCATTTTTCGTTGCGATGCGGCCCGCTCCGCCCCGCTGCGGCCCGTCCTATTGTGCTCGATCCTTTACTCTTACAGAGTCATAAGTGGAATTTTTATGTGTAAAGATGGACGTAGTTTCATACATCTTTTTAATTATACGACAGCGTACCCTTTTGTTCTTATCTTTTTGTATCTTTGTCTCTATGTTCCTTTATATCCCCATGTTTTTGTGATTATTACATTTTTAAGGTTCCTGCACAAAGGGCGCTAACGGAACCGTATTAGTACTGACAGAAAGCTTTAATTTATGTAGACGACAATATACAATAGATTACTATAAGTTATTATGGCCAATATCTTTCCAGTAAAAACGGAAACTTTTCTTTTTTGTTTTACAGTTTTATTTTATGATTATTTACGAGATGTTTATTATGATTAAGTTGAGAAACGAGCTTCCGATAAATGGGGTCCCCACTATTCCCATCTTTTTCCCTTGGTGGGACAACTGCCACTATTTTGACCAGTAGTCCCATGTGACAAGTGGACTCAATATTTCAGACCCACTAGTCCCATTACACTATTTTGACCCAGTAGTTCCATTGGAAAACTGAAATGAGTACTTGTAAAGAATTATACATTTTTCCTTTTTTATTTACATATAATTTTTTTGATGATACGGCTAATTGCACTTAGCAGTACCTACTAGTTTAGTGTAATTATGGTTCAAACTTATAAAATAAAATGGAAAATCACATTCATCCAAATCCGAACTCAATTCAATTCAATTTCAAAATTCTTTATTAAACAACGAAATCTATTAAGTTAGTACATTTCTAGTGTGAGTTAAATCCTAGAAAATACACATAATACAATACATAAATAAAACGTTTTTAAGGCTAGGCGCTTATACAAAAACTTATTGCTGGATCAATGATTCCGCTGACAGTACTTGATTATTAATCGGATGTATCCATGATAATGATGTAATTATTTGTATGTTTTAGTTATAACATTACAATTAGTAACTGGAAAAAATATTTTTGTTAAATAATTGACAATAATGACGGTAGTAAAATAACAGTGTCGAGCGGGCGCTACGCAACAAGCAGCAGGAACGTCGTCGGTTATGTTGCTATCATGTACTGTGGCGAACGCAAGCACGCGCACCCGGGCCGGCGGCGCGCGCGCCGCACCGCTCCTCATATCGCTAGATAATACGGGCGAGTATGGCGCGCACGCCGGCGAGCGACGGAGCCGCGCGCTTGCGTAAACAACTGTACCTCTCCAGTGAATAGTCGAGGAATAAGTGATGCGGTAGTTTGTAACGATTATATTTATCGATATAAGTTAAGTTACGTTTTCTTGTTTTACATATTGTTTTTACTAATTTGTTTTTACTTTTGGGGTTTTTGTACAAATAAAATGTTTTTGATAGTTTGTAAATAAATGAATTAATGCTAGGTAGGCCAATATTTTTTTGTATTTTATTGAGATTGGTATACAATTGAGGATTAAATGAATATTTAATTGCCTTGTTTTGTATAACTTGTAATTTGTTAATGTTTTTGGGGCACGTACTGCTCCACACTGGACAAGCATATGTTAGACATGGACGAACAAGGGTGCGATAAATGCTAAGCTTTGTTAGGCTACTTAAACAAGAGTGTCGATTTAGGACTGGGGTTAAAGCGTTCAAAGATTTAACACCCTTGAGGCATAACTTAGACGTGTTCTCCGTCCAGTTTAACTTGCTATCTAATGTAACGCCTAGATATTTTACAGAGCGGCTCCATGGAATACTGAAGCCGTCTATCTGCAGATTAAGTTTAGGGAGCGATCGTTGCCTGGTGAAGAGGATGGCTTCAGTTTTCGATGCATTAATTTGAAGTTTCCACTTCCGAAAATATGTACGAAGCAGATCTAATGATAATTGGAGCCGGTTTATTATCAAATCAACATCTGCAGAAGATGTAAAAGAAGCGGTATCATCAGCAAAACAGGCTATGTTTGTACGAGTTTGGATAGGAATGTCATTGAGGAAATCTACAAAGAGGTGGGGGCCTAGGATTGAGCCCTGGGGCACCCCAGCTGGGATATGCTTAGGAGCAGAAGAGAACTGACCAATATGAACTAAGAATGATCTATTTGTAAGATAAGATTTTGTGATTTTAACTAGCGGTTTAGGAGTATTGAGTTTTATTAGTTTGTACAACAAGGCATCGTGCCAAACTGTATCAAATACCTTCTCTAAATCCAGCAAGAACATACCAGTGGACTTTTTAAGATTTAGATTTTGTGATACAGCTTCAGCAACTCTCGCCAGTTGTTGTACAGTTGAATGACCTTTCCGAAAGCCAAATTGTTCATTTATAAGTAATTTCTCAGTAGCACGCAACAATCTGGTAGCAATTACTTTCTCAAACAGCTTACCCAGACACGGGAGTAAACTGATTGGGCGATAAGATGTTGGGTCATAAGGGTTTTTACCTGGCTTGTGTATAGCTATAACTTTTGCAACCTTCCAAACATCAGGAAAGTAGTTCAAGGAGAGACAAGCGTTAAATATTTTTGTCAGCAGTACTATACCTTTCTGAGGTATGTTTTTAATTAGAAGATTAGAAATTTCATCGGAACCTGGCGTTTTACGGGATTTAAAACACTGAATATATTTCTTAACTTCGTAAGGACGGACGGCTAGTACGGGGGGTTTATCTGAAAAATCAGGGAGATCATCAATTAAGGCCGTTAGCGAGTGGTCAACTGTTGCTTGTTCATCGCTGGGCCAGTTATGTGTCAGCAGCATGTTGTCAAGGAAGGTATCTGCAAGTACGTCACACTGTTCCTGTTCATTCGTTGTAAATGTGCCGTCTTTGGTTTTTAGAGCTGGTACGGGAGAACAATTGTTGGACCTTAGCCCTTTCACAAGGCGCCAGAGGTCAACATTAGGGTTGTCTACTCTCTTTAATTTTTTATTCCATGCAGCATCATGAAACGATTTTAGGGAACTGTTAATGTCAAGCTGCAGTTTACCTATCCTTTGATTTAACTCCCTACGTATTGCAATAACTGTTTCAGCAGCGGCATATCTGCGAAGGCGGTTTTTCAGCATGATCAGGCGCTTTATGCGCCGCGGTAACGCTGACATATTCCAGGGCTTCAGTATTGAAGTTGGTACACATTCATTTCTAGTATTAATAATGGAATTTTGAAAACTAATTATAGCCGAATCAATCTCATTTGTGGTTTGATAAACTCGTGAAGAAAGTTGTACACGACTATTGAGCAAGTGACGGTATTTAGTCCAATCCGCTTTTGAAAAGTTGAATTTTATAATTGGTCTGCGTATAATACTGGTATCAAACTTAGCAAAAACCGGGAAATGATTAGAGGACAGAGCGGGTATCGTAGATATTATATCAATAAGGTTAAAGTTTTTAGTTAGTAGGAGATCGGGGATGCAGGGTTTCGATTCGGAGCGGTAGTGGACTAGAGTCGAGTCCAGAGGACTATGAATAACAAAGTCACTATCCAACATGTGATTGTATAAAACTCTACCACGTGAATTTGCGGGGCCTGGGGACCAATAAGGATGTTTGGCATTTAAGTCACCCATAACCAAAACTCTGCTACCAGTAGCCATCAATGCGTTAAGATCGCTCGTAAGGAGTGGTTTGTTCGGAGACTGATAAGCCGATACCAACACAATGCTGCTGTTCGGCTGCTTTATAGAGACACATACCGCTTCAATATGTTCGGTTGTTGGAGTAGGGACTACGCTGTGCTGGAGATCTAGTCTAACAAGTATTGCTACACCCTGGCCAGTGCCACTACAATGCTTGTCCATGCGATAACAAGCAAAGCCCGGAATATTTAGCTTTAAACGTTTGGTCAATCGCGTTTCGCAAATGGCAACCACATCAACATTTAAAACACTTACCGCAACATTCGCGAGTTCCTGCTGCTTTCGGTGGACGCCATCAGCGTTCCAATAGATTAGTCGAAGTCCAATGGGGTCGTCAAACATAATGTCCCAAATGAGTTAAAATTAAAATAACTTTTTCCATAAAAGTTTTACAATTTGTGAATTCAGTTTTGATAGCCTTGATTGTTTTGAAAATCTCTAACATTTCGGCCGTAGCTAGGTCATGGGTGTGCGTCATCTCGACGGGTATTTCTTTGAATGACTCTTGCTCAGCTTGTACCTTTGTATGGAGTTGGTGTGTTGAGTTCTTTTTTCGGGAAGCAGGTTCTCGCGCATATATGCTTTGCTTGATTTCAGAGCTTGAGGCTTGTCTTTGCCAACTATTTGCGCCCATGTTGACTTATTTTCATTTGTGATCGACGAAGGAGCAGTACCACCAAGCTTTGTTAGAACAGTTTTTTGTAAAATTTCTTTCTTAGATTGAATACGCTCAAGGTATTTTAATCTAGCAGGACACTGTGCGTAGTTGGCCGGATGATTTTGTTGACAGTTGCAACAGCACGCAGATTCCTCTCTACCTTTCTTTTGACATTCCCATGTTGGGTGTGATGAGGCGCATTTCACGCATCTCGCAGGTCTATTACAATTTTTTGATGCATGTCCAAAGCCTTGGCAGCGAAAACACTGGGTGCCTGTTTTATTATTCGGCTTGTACTTTTGTAATTGTTATTGTTGTAATTGTTACAACGCAGTTTGAAATGTATTTGATTTGTTTAAATTTTCCCATATCGCTTCCACTAGGAAGCTGGGCAAGTAATGGAGGACACTCTGTGGGGTGAACTGTCTTTAGTTCAGCTACAGTGACTCCAGCAAAACCAACCAAGGCTAGTTCTGCTGTTATAGTGTCATGAAGAAATTTTGGTAAACCTTTTATGACCGCCTTAGGAAGTTTTTCATCTTTACGTGAAAAAGTATGGAATGAGACATTTTCTTTTAGAAGACCGTCTTTCACTTGTTGATGACCTTTAGCCGAATAGCACTGAACTTTGACTCTATTGCGACCTCTGTACTGTAAATGAAAGCCTTTTTCATACTTTTCGATGACATCTTTTATGCTTTTGTGAGTCCAATTTCCAATAAGTTCGATTAAGATGGGTGGAATATGATTAATCGGCTTCTTCTTGATAGCCTTTTTGAAGGTTTCCGAAGCTATATCATCGACAGGTAGGTCGCTGTAGCGATTTCTTGTTTCGGTTTCACTGTCCTTGTCAGGGCTACCTTTGGAGGTAGCAAACTTTTTTGGCTGTCGCCAATGATCTTTAGAAGTAGAGGCTTCTTCACGAGGTCTTTTACTACCCATATTAGGGTTTGACGACGATCTGGTCAGGAATCTTTCCATGTTACCGACAAAGTTGTCGATAGCTAATTTTCCATCTCTAAAAGTGTTAAACCGGTTCGGAAGAATACGGAGTTCGTTCTACTGCACGTGCGATCGCGGAGGCAACCAAGCGGTGAATGAAATCCGTACTAGTTACCTACTAAATATCTAAAAAAATGGCGAATCCGTGAAATTCCTTGTGTTTCAGTTTTATGTTGTATTGTACTGTGCTTCTATCGCTATGCTATCTCAAATGTACGCGATATGTACTGCTTTATATATACGTTAAATTGTTAGTCCCGGTTGTTTGTTCTAGTTTCTATAACAACAACCGTCAGCCATGTCAGAGGCCTCCGGGCGGCACATTAACTCTGACGCTAGGGCTGGCCACTCAGCCTATACGACCTTACTTTTTTATACTGCTTTACGTATGCCTCTACAATGATTATGGTCAGAATGGTCAGTATAAATCAAAACGAAATAACTAGAATACCCCAAGAGCTAATTCTAGATAAGATTACAGCCAAGAGCATCAAAAGCCTTCCGAGTTATTTGTAAACCACGAGTTCCTCTAACTCGAATCTCTTAACTGCTTCTCACCCTTATATCTCACCCGCTAAGCCGATCTCGATGTGGGATTATCATTTTTCACTGTTACGCACGATATGTTCACGTTTTCAATTAGTGCTCAGGGAAATATCGCCGTTCGTAGCTGTTGCTGTTTTCTTTTCAATCTCTTCTCTTTGCCTTTGAGTTGTATCTACATACGGAGTTATTGCATTCTGTGAAAAAATATTACAATTCATTTTTCGATTTTCGATTTTTGAACCTTATTTGGCTTTTCACTCGTTATTAAGTAAGTACTGTACTTTAAGAGAGCGTGAAATAGTAGATTACCAACCTAGGGAGCAAAAGTAAAGAATAACAGCTTCGCCTCGGGAGACAATTTACATGAGATCTGAGGCTTCTTTACTTGCTCGTGGTGTGTATAGGTACGATTTTACGTGCCGCTGCGGGGAGGCAGTGGCTACTTTAGCCCCGCAGGCATGTAAAAGTTCATTATGAGACTGAAACTTTTTGGACTGACTCCTTTCGTTATCGTTTTGGGGAGGCTTTCTTGGTGACGGCATTACTGCTTATTTTGGTCCGAAACTTAGTAAACTTCGTTGACAGCATAATGTTTACTGTGTGCTGGTAATATTGAGCAATAGGCTAGATAACTGGTTTTTCTGATCAAAAATAAGCAACTTATAAGCATTTTAATACTCGTATCATGCTAGACAGAGAGGCGAAACAGCAAATCGTGACGTCACATCTCTGTACGCCATATAAATTATATTCTGACAAGTATGGCGTGACGTCATTTTTTGTTTTGTTGAAAAGGGACAGAGTTCTCTCTTACAAAAACTTTAAGCGCTCATATATCAGAACATTATTAACCGATTTAAATTATTTTTTCAATAAACATACTATATTTACCTAAATTCTTCATCAAAGCTATTGGTTTCAACGATATAAACATCATTCATCTACCCTATTTTCCTTCCAGCAAGAGGCATTCAGATTCGTTTTTTTTGCATATAATAAATGTACTTCTACGTTTGTATAGTCGATAAATGATAAGTATTTTTTTAGTTTTTTTTTGTGTCATAAATTGTACATACTTACCAAAGTAAATGTAATGTAAGTAAGTATACTAAGTATCAGGTAGTCTGCTTTGTGCAATATTATTTTTACTATATCAAAAGAACTTTTAATCAACAGAAAAGGTGTCTTAATAACTGTCTACACTTCAAAAGCCGCTATTTACCGAGAACCCATTGAAATTCATTGATTGTATCGCAAACAGTCTGTGAATAAGTACACACTTGGAACAACACCCGAACTCTTCAGAACAATTTATTAGGTCGAAACAGGTCGGGTGCGATGGCGCGTGGCAACCCAAACCGATTTGTTCCAGCAAATAACGAAATATATCTGACATCACCAACCAGCCGTATTTCTTTTACCTTTCAGGAATACGATCGGTACTAGGTCTTACGTAATATAATATAATAATTTTATTTATTGTATCTGTTTTTTTAAAATCATTTTTTTGAGCATTTTTTCATAGAAGATTATCCCCAAACATTGAAATTGGGCATTCCCATACGTGATAGTGTTACACGCAGTGCCGTAAATAGCTTTTTATGCGCCCGGTGCGAGCTTCTATAATAGGGTAGATGACTGATGTTTATATCGTTGAAACCAATAGCTTTGATGAAGAATTTAAGTAAATATAGCGTGTTTAATGTAAAAATAATTTTAATCGGTTAATAATGTTCTGATATATGAGCGTTTAAAGTTTTAGTTAGAGACAACTCTGTCCCTTTCCCACAAAACAAAAAATGACGTCACATCTTACTTGTCAGAATAGAATTTATATGGCGTACTGAGAAGTGACGTCACGATTTGCTGTTTCTTCTCTCTGTCTAGCATGATATTAAAATGCTTATAAGTTGCTTATTTTTGATCAGATTATCATTTTCTTTTCATTAATCAGCTATATTTATGGGCCACATTTTAATAGGACAATAAAAAAAAACAGTCATCTAGCCTTTGTGCCCTTGAAAAGAAAAATATTCAAAACTTGGTCCTGGTCTTGCAGCGACAATGATAAAATGAATGGACGGGAAATAAGAGCCACGTTCGATATCTCTGCTTATTCTATCAGAGGTACAACAATACAAAGCGTAGGTATTTCAGTAATATGATTAGAGACAGGAGTTCCAGAAATGAAAGAAACGGCTGACTTTGGTTTGAAGCGGAACGCTGAAGATCGGGCTGAGTGGCGTGCCTTGGGCAGGCTTATTTGGTGATATGCTGATTAAGATGATGATGATGAATGAAAGGAACTGTTCGATTAGCGAAATTTCAACATCACGTCAACAATAGGCTAGATGACTGGTTTTTTTTTTATTGTCCTATGTGGCCCATAAATATAGCTGATTAATGAAAAGAAAATTAAAATCTGATCAAAAATAAGCAACTTAAGTATAACAATAAGTGTAAGCAATAAGTGTAAGCCTTAAGTGTAAGCATTTTAATATCATGCTAGACAGAGAGGCGAAACAGCAAATTGTGACGTCACTTCTCTGTACGCCATATAAATTATATTCTGACAAGTAAAGCGTGACGTCATTTTATGTTTTGTGGGAATGGGACAGAGTTGTCTCTAACAAAAACTTTAAACGCTCATATATCAGAACATTATTAACCGATTTAAATAATGTTTTCAATAAACATACTATATTTACTTAAATTCTTCATCAAAGCTATTAGTTTCAACGATTTAAACATCATTCATCTAGCCTATTGTACAAGCCGTTGTTTTATTTTCGAAATCGCGAAAAATGTAACCACCTGTTCAGTACAAAACGTTCATTGACCTTGGACAACATGTATGGAATAGCTGATTTGTTTCGCAGTCTAAGGGGTTGGCCCCGTAGTAAAAGTTATTCATAAAAGTAAGTAAGTAAGTTCGTATAGGTTGAGTGGCCAGCCCTAGTGTCAGAGTTAATGTGCCGCCCGAAGGCCTCTGACATGGCTGACGGTTGTTGTTATAGAAACTAGAACAAACCGAGACCAACAATTAAACGGATCATCGAAATCCACGGTATTTGTTCATAACGATGAGTATATCAATCTCTGTAAATTTGGCGGTTATGCAAAGCAATAGCTTGTACAGGGTTAGTTCTAATCAGTAAGCATCCTTATAAGGGCATATTCTGTACATCAAAACAAACAACTTTTCTAAGGGGCCAACATCGAAATCGCAAAAAAAATATCAGCTGTTTCATACAAAAAGTTCATCGACCTTGGGCAAAATGTCAAAGTGTTGGGCAACAGCTGCTTTTTTCCGCAATTTCAATGTTGGCTCGATAGTAAAATTTGTTTGTTTTGATGTACAGAATATGCTCTTAAAAGGATGCTTACTGATTAGAACTAACCCTGTATATGTGAGGTTCTAAGTTCTAAGACAGGATTCAAATCCTAACACTAAGCTTGAGCTGCGAGATAAGAAACACATTGTGAGGTAATTAAGTAACTGAATAGAGTGGTTGGGATTTTCTTGTGCTCGACTGGCTAGTTACAATTCTCAGCTTGAAAACTGTCGCCAAGCATCTAATGGATCTACTGACAGCCTCACTTTGAGAAGAGTTGCAGATACCCGTGGAGTAGGATGAAACAAATTTTCAAATTTTTAATTTCATTTAAAATTCTTTGGAGTAGTTTGAGTGAATAATTTATGGGATCCTTATCTTTTTAGAACAAAGGAATGGAGTACTTAGAAGCCCATGACCCATCTACCTGTATACCATCTTCACAGCGTTACTTTTTAACCGACTTCAAAAAAGGAGGAGGTTCTATGTTCGACTGTACCTATGTATGGTTTTTTTGTACCTAAGTATGTTAATCGATTTCTGTGTTCCGATTTTGAAAATTCTTTTTTTATTTGAACTTTTTTTAGTTGTATACTCTCGAGTTCAAATATTAATTTGAAGTCTTTTTTTTTAGTTACTTGTTATGGCTAGCGTTTGACGACAGGTGATGATATCTTAGAATAAATATACGTCGGTGATATGGTCTAAGATGGCGCACGCGCTAGATCATTAGGTGACTATTCACTCTTGTCTTAAGGAGACTCCATACCGGCAGACAACCGTACCGTAAACTGCTTATAGCAGGACCGAATACGCTCAGCTGCCGACGCTGCACGACTGTGAATTTTATCGCCTCGCAATAAGATTCGCGGTCGCGCAGTGTCGGCAGCTGAACCTATTCGATCCCGCTATAAGCAGTTCATAGTACGGCCCCAGGTAGTATTTAATAGGGCAGGAAGAGCAATTATTTCTCTTACGTAGGTAATTAAGTGAACTGTGATCACGGATGCCAAGACTTTGTCTCTTTAATTTATTTTTCCATATTACTCTGTAAAAGTTGAAGTGATTGCAAAGAGTGTGAGAAACACTCTTTGGGCAGTCAATAAATACTAACAACTGAACTTGCTCGTATTAGAATTATTAGAAACGCTTCTTATCAGGTGACATAAGACCTGTAGAGTTACGTATATAATTTTCTCAAAACATCAAAGGACAAATCGGCTTTTATAACTGAGTCAACCGTACTCTATCGTAGAGCAACGACGAATTTTCTGTGAAAAGTTGACAACAGTTAATTAGTAGGCTACCTACCTTCCAATCTCCTGTTTTTAACGACTTATTGCTACCGGCTTTGATGAAAATATTTGGCTCTCTTTTCAGGAAAACTTGAAAAATGGACCAATCTTGGTGCAGCTAAAAATGGAATATCTTGTACGGAAAACAAACAGTGAATTTCCTTTTTATGGCTCCGCAATTGAAGGGTTTCAATTTCTCCAATTGCTGCACTTACGCCGACTGCGTTTGTTGGCCTGCATATTTTAATTATTATTGTTTTATTTATACGGGAATACTCACGTTTAATTAAATCGGATACTCCGACTATAGTTTCGATCACATCCGGTGACCTTTTTCAAATAGTGAAAACAGAGCCCAGGGTGTGATCGAAACTATAGTCGGAGTATCCGATTTAATTAAACGTGAGTATTCCCGTATAAATAAAACAAAAATGTGTCAAAACCACGTCAGTTTTCATAATAAAATATTTTAATTAGTATTATTTACAAATACAGGGACCTGGGTATGTCCTAAAACTGCATCCAGAACCACCGGAGGACGAGCAGCATCGTCCTCTTAGTTAATGGTGGTAAGCATTCTGCGATCCCCAAGCCGCCTGCCAAGCGTGGGGATTATGGAACCCCTGCCTATTAAGGGCGAGGCTTTCAGTAGTGGACGTCTTCCGGCTGTTGATGATGACAGATACAGGATTACGCAAAGGTAACAAAGTACAAGGGAGGCGACTAAAATAAATAAATAAATAATTATTTATGGACATTTCTCACAGCGCCATCTAGCCCCAAACGAAGCAAAGCTTGTAATATGTAACCAGATAGCTGATAGAATACTTTTTTTTTTGTAAATACTTACCACACCCAGTCACAGAACAAACACCTATGTTCGTCGCATAATTATTTGCCCTAGGTGGGGATCGAACCCACATCCTACAGCTCTGAAGGTAGACATGCCACCAACTGAGCTATAAAGCCGTCACCAACAGAGCTATCGTCGTCAGCCATAAAACGTCCACTGCTGGACGAAGACCTCCCTCTTAATAGAGGGGTATTGCCATAATCCCCACCCTTGGCAGGCGGCTTGGGGATCGCAGAATGGTCACCACCGTTAACTAAGAGGACAATGCTGTCCGTCTTCCGGTGGGTCTGATGCAGTTTTAAGACCAACAGCGGCGGCGGCAGGTCCAACAGAGCTATAGGGCCGAGTAATATAGCTTAGAATGCGTTTGTAGAGAATCCTCTGTGCACAAATCTGTCTCACTCTTAGCCGTTATATTTTTCAAAGTAAAGGCACGTGACATTTTGATCTAGTTTATACAAGAATGTACGGAAAATTAGTACCACTAGGCCACTTGCACATTGGAAATGTCCTAAGCTTAAGCAAGGAAAAATACTCATGAAAGAAGGAAGTTTTTGGTAAGTAATTATTGAAGCAGTAACTGTGAGTCACATGTTTATTCCCTATAACTTATGGTCCCTTGGTGATGAATAGCGTTGTTTGTTACAAAATTCGGGTCCCCAATATGTAAATATGTTTTATTACCCCTTTACAGATCTCTCAATATAACAAAAAAATATACGAGAACAAAAAATAAAAGATAAACACGAAACGTTCGATACAGTTTTTGCGAAAGAAATCGTAGAAAATATCTGCGTTTTTGCTATTTGCAAAATCTAATTCTGCAGCATATTGCTTTTTCGAGATATTGAAAGCAAAGAAAAAGCAATCTTTTTTTAAGTCAGTTGGTTACGTGCGGAATAACATTTTTTATCGAATATCCTTTCGATTTAGGACGGCGACTCATGAATTTGTCGTTGAAGCTGCGTCAGTGGTTTGGGGTTGATGTAAATTTTATTTGTAATGTTTATGTAACATATTCAAATTACACTTACGAACGTGGAAAATGTATAAAACACATTACGTAATAGTAGGTACATTACTGATGCGGTCTGCAATGTCTGCGTTGCTGGCAGCGATGACGATGGCAGAAAGTGCACCGTAGCTCAGGTCTAGGCCATCACAGCGGTTAGCATTGCACAGCGGCCGCGGAAGTGGGGGGCAGAGGGGGCCTAATCCCCCCCTAAAATCAAACATGCTTGTGGTTGCGATGTGGTCGTATCAACCACGCGGTCGATAACGACGGCAAAATGTGGTAGTGTAAATTCTACTATTAATTTTCAATACAAAATATGCGCCCGACCACGTGTAGTGGTTGTGGTACGTGTGGGTTGACCCTTAATCTCACCTGCAATGAAATTCCAACTTTGATGGCACTCATTCGAGTAGAAAGGTCGACTGCTCAAAGAAGGTTGTCACAGACTTAAAAATAATGACTACATTACAAGCATTTTTGAGTAACATTATAATATGTAAAAGCTTTAAAAATAAAAGCATAATAGAGCTAAGTTATCAATTGCGTTTACGTTTTCAAACACGGTGACATTAACTCAGATTTCTATGAAATAGGTGTAGTGATAAATCTTAACACAAGATGGCGCTACATTTATTTCATACCATAGATTAAGTATGTTAATTATTCTTAATCTATGTTCATACAAATTGAAGTTGACAAACTGCGGGGCGCAGCTAGTGTGCAGTATGCAGTGTGTGTGTAGTGTGTTAGTGTGTGCAATAGCGATACATTTATTTTTTTACTATAGTACAAATACTGTTTTACTCTTGAGATCAAATAAACTGGAATAAAAACTACAAATAGCGGAATAAAAACGCTTTGGCTCCCAATGTTGTGTCCTCACTCTGTCCGAACAGCAAACATTTTATCCCCATTTTTATCAAACTCATTTACATTCATGACACTTCGTGAATTTAAAGATTGTTTCTGGAAAGGTCCAAATTCATTAAGCTGCAGTTTAAAAGTTACAGATTACAGTTTTTGTTTAAAACGACCCGAGTTTGCGCTTAATCCTCCGGAGATGCCGTTGGAATTACTTTGCATAGCATTTCTTGGATGGGTGACCGTTAGACCTTTTTTTAAGTACCTACATTACGATTCATCTCAAAATGAATGAATGAAAGAAAGAAACAATTTAACAAGGAACTTACAAAATACGTAAGAATCTAACCTGAGTTACGAGTCAGACCCCTCCAGTAGAAATGTTTACAAGTAGGTAGGCATAAATACAATCAGTAAGGGTTATTTATATTATTTTAGGTACCTAATCGTGTTATCTTTGTATAACCTTTGTTAACATTGAACCAAAGTCACCGACATATCTTGCAGGGTTTGCAAGTTGAAGTGTCAATGGGCAGGCCACATCGCTCGAAGAACTGATAACCGATGGGGAAGAAAGGTTCTTGAGTGGCGACTGCGAACCGGAAGACGCAGCGTAGGAAGGCCTCCCACTAGGTGGACCGACGACATTGTAAAAGTCGCGGGCAACCGGTGGATGCATATGGCAGGTTGTCGTACAGTGTGGCGGTCTAAGTGGGTGGCCTTCGTTCAGCAGTGGACGTCTCCGGGCTGATGATGATGATCTTTGTTTAAATTCGGTTTATATTTGGTTAAATTTCGTATTGAGTCGACCATCCTAAACTACGTTTCATTACCAAAGCCCTTGATTATGTTAAATTTTAATAATACGAGCTTTTTTCTTTAGTTATATTTTCGTAGTTAAACTACGGTACTAAGGTAGATTAGTAGAATAACCGCATTTTAAGCTTAGGTAGGTGGAACATTATAGTAATATCAGTACAATACAATAAACAAACACTTTAATGCATAATAATGCTTTTATACATGCAGAAAGCAATTTTTTGTTAATTACCATTCTCTCAAATCTTTTGCCAAAAATGTTGGAATGGTCGGCAGTTATCAACTGCACTGAAAAGCGGCTGTTTCGAAACGATGTGCCAATGTTGCGGCCAAACTTTGTTGTTGACTTTGAACTTCATGATTTACAAATTAAGCTGAAATACATTTAATAGACTACACTTACTTTTACAGTTCCAAGATTATTTACGTAATATATCAGAATTATGTTGTGAAATGAGCTCCCAACATTACAAGGTAATTACTAATGTCTTGTAAATAGCATTAGACCTGGAAGTAACAACCATGATAGTAAAAAAATCTATTTTGTACAAACCTACTTAGTCCAAATTTAAACGTATACCTACATAAGTAGTTCGCCGTTTCAACGTTGTTAAATTGGTCACAACAATAACAGTTTTCTGCCGTTAGTCTATAAATTCAAAAGTCAATACGGCTGCGATATACACTAACGATATTTTCATCTTTTTTTGTACTTCCCTACATTTAATATAGTAGAGCAGATCTTCTCACAGCAAACTATTAATTAAATATCTAATATTTGATATTGTTATGTAAAGAGAATCGATATTTGTTGCAAGTTAGCCAACTAATCTATATCATAATAATTATATTGCTACCTTACCGGGTCACCGGTGTGGTGAACGGCTAGCTCGAGGGGTAGTGGGTTCTGTGTGCGCTCTGCGGGCCTGCCTCTGGCGGGTGAGATGGGGTTAGACTTACCTATCCGTGATTACTAATTCTAACAAGGGCGCCACCAGCACGATAATGCTGGAGATACGAAGCAAATGACAACAAAAATGTTTCTAGATTCTCTTACTTCTTTGCCTGAAGAACCCCTTCGACTGATGGGAGAAAACCCACTGGATACGTCTGAGCGTCGAAGAACACAAAACAAAGGTTTGCAACAAAAAACATGATAAGGTTTTTGCAATGCAACAATATAGCTTGGAACGATAAGCTACCCATTTACCCAGTAGTCTCACCATTGCATGGGGTTCTCTAAACAAGTCAAATAAATAATTAAAGCATCGTTAGGGGTTACATTGACATTACACCAGTCTATATAAAAGTTTAACCACTCTCTGAGAATATGCGGTAAGGGACTGATGGTTGTTTCCTGTTCGACGCCTAGTGGCTTATTTAAACATCGGTTACGGTACGGTAGAGTGCCACGAACCTTATTATACAGTTGGCCGATGGAGCCACAATCGTATATACTGTGTTAATCCGGTAGACCACTTGGTAAAAACTTAGTTCGTTGAATCGGCCAATTTTAAAGATATGGTGGTTGTGATACAAGTTGCCCTAATCCCTTGAATATTTATCCGCGTCGGTGACCCGAATTGCAAATTTGTAAAAAGTTACTAGCAATTTTATTGCCAGGATTTCGTATACAATATTCGGGAGCTAAACGTGAAGGGAGTGGGTCCTGACTGAGTATTAATACACATACACACCACACACCAACTAAACTATAAACTAAGGATATTATAGGGTTTGTTTTGACGGTGATGAGCAAGCCAACCTATATAATATTATTTTTATCCATGTTATGGGTGAAAATTCATGTAAGACATCAATCAAAGAGATTGAAAGATAAATAGGTAGGCATTTGTAAATGCAGACAGTCAAGGGCAGCCTTCCCGGAGTTAAATAAATCATTTTATTTAATCATGTATTTGGTTATCAAAGGTTTTCTTATGGTTCCGGCTAATTCCAGGTGATATTTTTAACGTATATTTTCCCATATTGAGCCAATCATCACCAGCAACCAGCCAGCAGCATCGTGACTTCGTGTAATATAAACCTGCAGTCAGCTCACCGACTATTAAAAATCAAAGGATAGAACTTGTTTAGAATATTCCTAGTGTCTATACTGCGAACAAGTGTACTGTGACTCAACCAGTAGACTGTTTTGACATTCAAATTACTGGCGCGGTCGAATCTGTTGGCTCAAGTGCAATGCTATTGAGAACTGTTTAATTTATAGCCTACTGGATGCGGGAAACAAGCCGTTACTTTGGCATTTGTAAGTTGTTTGCGTAGTAAGTTCGGCCACATATGAAAGCTATTTCAAAAACCTACTAAGTACTTACTTAGTTTTTAAGTTCTATTTAAAGGCAGGGCAGTGCTCCACAGGACTTGGTGAATTTAAGAACCGATCATGTGTGTGCTAGAAATTAGTATCAAGGGCTCTGTATTTTAAAACATGTTTGGTTTACTGTAGATTTTTTCACGAAACATAAAACAAAGGGTTTTCAGGCGAATTGAACATTTCCATTATTCCTTGTTTCAAACAGTTTCAATAGAGTTCTTGATATTTAATCGACATTTCATACTCTTTACTTTATAGACTGTAGTGTAGTCGTTTTTGTATTGGTAGGACTCAACTGCAGAGCCCGCCTGGGGAAGTACCACACCTTTGCCAGTTATTCAACCACCAAGCAGTAGTGTGCAAGCATTACTCTGTTCCGGTTTGAAGGGCAATGTTACCAGATAAATTATTGGGTATGAAGAGATTTAACATCTAATGTCTCAGGGTGACGAGCGCAGTGCAGTGCGGCGCAGGATTGTGTTCGCAAGTTCCCAATTCTAGCACTGCTACTGTTAGTGGCAGGCGTGACGCTTACCATCAGGTGAAAGTCTTGCTAGTCTCGTCACTTGACTGTATAAAAAAAATATACTACAGCGTCAAAAATAGTTTCATTTTGCCTTTTGTGCGTGGAACTAATTATGAATGTATGTAGTAAGCCTCAAGGAATATTCTTCCTGGCCATACCAATATTATAAATGTAATAAATTGGAATTATGTGTGTGTTAGGGAGACGCTCGGGGCGGAAATAATAGCTAGTATTATTAGTACGCATCTATACCTATACCTATCAGTATGTTCGTCTCTTTTCATGCCGGAACAACTCAACGGATTTAAATGATATTCAAAATGAAAATAGCATTATATTTTAGACTAGAGGTCGCCCGCAACTTCGTTCGCGTACTGAAGAAATTCGGCTCCCAATATTCACCACTTTAAATCATCCCGAGCAATTTTTTACGCCTCCCCCCCACTTCCCAACTCTACCGACTCTACCGACTCACTTTTCATCACTATAACTTCAAAAACAAAGAACTTTCCATACAACATTCCACCCCCATTCCCCCCCCTTAAATCGTCACTGTATTTTTTTTGTAAATAGCATTTTTTTTCAAATTTTTGTGACTATAAGTACAAAAACAAAGGACTTTCATACAAACATCCCCTTCCCCTCAATAATACACCCTCCAAATTTCAAGTCTGTACGACCAGCGGTTTGGGCTGTGCGTTGTCTGTCAGTCAGTCAGTCAGTCACCAATCAGTCAGTCAGTCAGGACAAAGCCTTTTATATATATATAGATAGAAGATATATCGAAGATAGATAGATAGATTAACATAATTATGTACAACCTACATTTTCCCGTAGGATAACACTAAAATAATTCAAAACCGCGAGGCGATGTAAATTCATTATCGTAATTTCCTATCATTATTCAACTCCAAATCGACGAATACAAAGTAATAAATAAACATCTCGTTCATAGCGGAACAAAATAAAATACCTCTCAAATATTTATGGCTTTTATCGAGAAGCTTCAAACAAATAAAGAAACAATAACACGTGAATTGGGTAGCGAAGAGCGCATAATGGAATCACGGTTAACTTAGTTACTTCAGTCCATCCGTTTGCAAAAAGCTCTTTTGCTCGACTATAGCTTTTGCCATATACAGGGTTAGTTCTAATCAGTTAGCATTCTTTTAAAGGCATATTTTGTAAATGAAAACAAACAACTTTTACTATGGGGCCAACATTGAAATCACGAAAAAAAAAAACAGCAGTTCCATACAAAAAGTTCATCGACCTTGGGCAAAATGTATGGAACAACTGTTTTTATTTTCGCGATTTCTATGTTGGCCCCATAGTAAAAGTTGTTTGTTTTGATGTACAGAAGTTGCCCAAGAATGCTAACTGATTAGAACTAACCCTGTATAGAGAGTTGAGGGAGCTACCATCATATTTCTGAGGCTAACTGACAGACATCAATAAAAAAAAATAGTTCCTTTATTTGGTCAACTCAACCGATAAATCAGAATATCAAACTAGAAATGTACTGTGGACCGAGATGACGATACAGCTTGAAAAGCGTAAACCTAATTACCTACTTCAAAATTAATTTTAAATGTCGAGTACGGTAACACAACATTGTCACAAGCACAGTATCATAATTTTTAAAGATATGTTTTTTGCTTTGATTATAGAGAGCTGGATCCTCCAAGTTTTTTTGCAGTACAAAAACTATGCTTTAAACAATTTCGGCATATACCATTATTAATTACCTTCATCCACAGGCCTTTCATCTAGGGTTGCCAGACGTCCTTTATTTAAAAGGACATCCTATTTTCAGCCCTGAGAATAGTCTTGGGCACAAGAGCTATTTAATTTTGAAATCAGGGATAGAGGACAATACTTCATCCTTTATGTTAGGAAATTAACGCACTGAACATAATTATTATAGAAAACGAAGAAGCTCTTAGAGCAGCATAAAGTAACGCCAAGCAAACCGTTAAATCCAATAACTAAGTATTTACCTACATTAAGACACTTTGAGTAGGTATATGTCCTTTTATAGTAATAGTCATAGTCATATTTATTTATTTCCATAGGAGCACATATTGGATCACTTGGGCATGTCAACGTATAAGTTACAAACAATAAAGGTCTTAAACAATTCACTTAATTAATAATGATAAGAAATAAATAAATTTTATCAAGTAAATGCGGCTGTAAAGGGGCCTTGTCAAGAATTAAATTATAATAATATAATAAAATTAAAATATATTAACAATCATATTTTCTTTAAAGATTTCAATTCATTTTGCTCAGTGCTACTCGTAGACAATTTCCAAACCTTATCCTCTTTGAAGTGCTTAAATTTATAATAAGCCTTTTGGGTTAAATAGTTTTTAATGTACCTTTTAAAATTTGACTGATTTAAATCCAAGATTTCTTTTGGAACTTTATTATAGCATAGTATTGCGTTAATAAATGTGGCTACTAGAGCATTTCATTTAAAATAAAAATGGTTCTTTAATATAATTCTTGGTCCTTTATTTTATTTTAACAAATCCTCTCAACCACATAATAGAGCTGGAAACCCTACTTTCATCGCAATGCCTGAGTAAAGCCGTTTCTTTTACTACGCCATCGCCTCGCCGTAACATAATGTATTTACGATAACATAGTTTAGTTATTCAATATAACAAATGCAAATAATACCAAATAATTTTGCCGAAGCCTGTTTCGCTAGAATACGAAGTAAAACAAAAATATTGGAAGGCAACGAATGAAAGCGGCCGAAAATTGCGGCCATTATTTATAGAAAATTGGGGCAAGTTTGCAGCAGAAGTTGGGAGAATGAGCCGTGATTGTTAACTTTGGGGCGACATTGTTTTTGTGATATTGCGGCGGAGTTTATATATCTAGGGTTTCGTGAAATACGTTATACACTTCAGTTTTTGGGTATTACAAGAGATATTCGTACGACCTTTTACTAACGTATATAGCTTAGACATAATGGACAAGTTTTTATGATTTGTAGCAGCAAGTTTTATCTAATCAGTTGATAATGGTGCTCATTCATTTATTTGTGGAGACTTTCTACAATCTAATACTTTCTTAAAGTAAGTCTTCTATCTTTGTCTGATTTAACAACTGACAGACAACGCACAGCCTAAACCGCTGGTCATACAGACTTGAAATTTGGAGGATGTGTTCGCCTTTATGCGTAGGGGTGTACAATGAAAGGATTTTACGAAATTCGACCCCTAAGGGGGGAAAAATGGGGAGAAACTTATGTATTAAAGTTCTTTGTTTTTGGACTTTTAGCCCCGAATATTTGGATTTGGATAGTTCATTTAAAACAAAAATGCAGTTTTCAATATTTTTTGACAGGGATGATTTAAGGGAGAGGGGGTGGAATGTTTTTTTTTGTGTTCCATAGAGCTTTCCATAAGTTATAGTGATGAAAATGTATATTTCGGTAGTTCATTAAAATTAGGGATGATTTAAAGTGATGAATTTTGGGAGCAGGCTGAATTTCTTCCGTACGAGGACGAAGTCGCGGGGGACCTCTGGTATACATTACTGTAATTTAAGAAAACGTAACATGTAGTATTGAAATGAATTCTTATGAACGTTTAAATTTTGTAATCACACATTAAACCAACAGCCAGAAGACGTCAATTTCTGGACAAAGGCCTCCCCCATGATAGGGAGGGAATGCCATAATCCTAACGCTTGGCAGGCGCTTTGGTGATCGCAGAATGCCCACCACCGTTAAATGAGCGGACACTGCTGCCAGTCCACCGGTGGTTCTGGATGCAGTTTTAGGACATGCACAGGTCCAATTAAAGTTTTAATCAGCCTCGCTTAAATTTAAAACTAGTTGCACCGCGTGGTATCACCTTCGTGCCGATTAAATAAGCTGATGACGATAAAAAGTAGCCTTTTTGTTTTATTTATACGGGAATACTCATGTTTAATTAAATCGGATACTCCGACAAAAGTTTCGATCACATCCGGTGACCTTTTTCAAAGAGTGAAAACAGAGCCTGACGCGCGTACGGCTGCGTCATGCTTTGCACCCCAAACCAAAGCAAAAAAAGCAGCAAAAGCACCAAATCAGGACGCAGCGCGCGTCGGGCACTGTTTTCACTCTTTGAAAAAGGTCACCGGATGTGATCAAAACTATAGTCGTAGTATCCGATTTAATTAAACGTGAGTATTCTCGTATAAATAAAATAAAATGTGTCAAAACCACGTCAGTTTTCATAATAAAAAAGTAGCCTATTTGTTATTCCGGGAAATAAGATTCCCAGTTTCATCCAAATCCGTTCAGCCGCTTTGGCGTGAAGAGGCAACAAACATACTCTTACACACACACACCCACATACTTACTTACAAATCGCATTTATAATAGTAGTACGATTAGAGACAATGGAACACAATTACGTGAATTACGCAAAGTTACCCAAAAGTTTTTTTTTGAATAAATGATTTCAATCAGTCCTGTCTACTCATCCAAACAGAAAGCCCTTAAACGGAAATTTCCAAAGTAATGAATTCTTAGAAACCTCTTCATCCTATTTTTGATGTTTAATGGTGACGAAAGTTACTTAATTAATTTTAAGAAAAAGTCTTTAGGAGTCTTTTGTTTAGGTATATTTATGCTTAGCCTGAAAGCGTTTTTTCTTTTCGTTTGGGTGGGTAAAAAATCGGTAAGTACCTATTATAAGGTACTAGCCCACTGCAGTAGAGTTCAGAATTGGCATATTTAACTAAAAAAACTGTTTTTCTTAAGCTTAAACGGAACCAGAGTTATAAAAGATAAAATGACACATTTCTGCTATGAACTGATGAAGTCTTGGAATATTTCGGTTTATTTTGGGGAAAAGGGTTTTTTTTGTAGTGGTGGGACTCTATTGCAGTCTGTCTGAGAAAGTTACCTTTGCTAGTTATTCATCCAGTAGTGTGGATGCATTACTGTGTTTCAGTTTAAATGGCAATGTAACCAGAGAAACGATTGGCATGGAGAGATTTGACTAATAATATCTCAGAGTGACCAGCGCAGTTCAGTGCGGCGCAGTATTTTGTTTGCAAGGTCACAATTCTGGCACTGCTACTGTTATGGGCAAGCGTGATGCTTACCACCAGGTAAAATGCCCGCGCGTCTCGTCACTACATTGCATCCAAAAGCCACAGATTTTATGAACTATCTGAATCTTAAATTCTGAAATGTTGAATTAGGTATGCCCTTTCATTCCAAAGCAGCGATGTACTGTTTCCTACAATGAAACCATTAAATTATACTGCTTCATATTTAATGGTTTATAAGCGCATATACCATCAATCATCAGCGCATTAACAGCGGGCCACTGATTTAGTTCACCGGAGACCGAAACGGTCGCCCACGAGATGTATTGAGAAGGATTACTGACAACCGTAGAGATGGATCACAGTACCAACCACACTAGATAATACTACTGATAACTGTTTCAAAATTAGCAGGTGTATTTCAAGAAACATAGACTGTGACTTCGTCGACATAAATATAATTTTAGCGATAATGGTAAAGACAATGTGCTCGAAACCTAATTTAAGACTGTTTTTATTTTACGTTATAGCAATAGGGCATATTTTGTAATTCATCCAAACCAAAGAAAGCATGCAAAGGATGATAAATCTTTATTCGTTTACCGGTAGCACTCTACTAATAGTACATTATGATACAAGTGTGCTATGTTGGTCATTACACTAGAGGCGGAATTATGCGCGCGAGTCGCAGGCGAGCGCGATAAGGAAGCCGAGAGCGTAATGACTAACATAGCACAAGAGTTCCATACGACTGTTTTCATCACACTTGCGAGGAAAAAACAAACTTTTTTGATAATTTTCAACCACACAGCGAAAACGTCTTCAAACATTTGCGGAAATGGCGCCCAAACCAGCAATGCGCGCGCAGGTTGACATTTACTTCAGCGGCATAAGAACTCTTTGTTGGTATTACAAAAAACTGTAAGTATTACCCGGCTATATTAAGAGTGCTTCGTATACATACGTCTAATTGCAGTCACGTACAAACTTGACTTTACCGGGTTATACCTATTATAGCACAAGTGCCGTAATATAAAGTAAAAAGCACGCGTGTGTAATAGCTTGGATTATGAGCCTAAAACCGATGCAATAAGATCCACTTTACGAGCAAGTGTGAAAAAATATTTTTACTTCACAATTTTTTCGATCGAGCGGTATACTATTTAATAAAAAAAACATTTAAAGGGTCTACATTTAAAGGACTTTATTAAAATATGTATATTTTCCCCCAAATGAAATCGTATATTATTGATGGGTATTTTCATAGAACAGAATAACTTATTGGGACACATTTAGTGTGAAGAACTGTGGAGCAAGATAAGAAAGTTGTTTAGAGAAACAACTTATTGTTAGTATTGTACGGTAAAAGATAAGATACGGAAAATATATTATAGTGTTTTGGTAAGCAGCGTTTTATTTAATAAATAGATAGGTACCTTAGAGCGCAATAAGTAAAAAGATCATTGAACAAAAAGATATATTTGCGTACTTATTTTCTTTTGCCAGACTTACTAAGCAGCATACTTAAACATTAAAACGAATTCCGTGTAACGTTTCAGCCTTATGAATGCTAAAAAAGCGTACGCAAAGAAATCATAAATTTGTTCCCGGTCATATCCTTAGGGAAATGCGCTAACCGCATATTACCTACTTCCTAAAGAAATGGACGCAAAAAAGGTATTTGAGGACAAAAAAATATCTCACGGATCGTCTTTTATCTCAAAAGAAACCGGTTCGAGTTTAAATTCTAATAGGGCGTGCTTTTTACTACTTATAAAAGCCGTCACAGACGACGAAGATGCTATAATATTACATGTTAAGTTAAAATAACGCTCGCCATAACATCTAGAAATATATAATATTATCTTCGTCATTTGTTCGTCATTTGTTTTGTATGAGTAGTGATATTGAAAGACGTATACATAAAAGATCATTGTATTGAAATATGTTCTAAGATAACAATGATATAGCATCTTCATCGTATGTGATGGCCTTAACAAGGAGTTACAAATAAAATGTTTTACGATCGTTTTTTGTTTCACGGAAAAGTTTTGTTTCATTTATATTTGTGGTAAAGTTTATATACTATGATTGGGTCATGCGCCTTCCACCCACCGCCTTCACCCAGTCAGTGCACGGGTAATTCGCATTTCCCTTTCAATCCACTGCATTTACCCAGGTGATCATGGTGGATTTTACCAATTGTTCACTCAATAAAAATAAACTGGCCTACTAACTAATGGTGCGTCCACAGTTATTATATCAGTATATTTGTGTAAGATTGATCCAATCAGTTCAGGTTTTGAAATATAACCTCAAGTCGTTGTTACACGGAGCGAGATAAGTCGACGAAATAAATGGTTATGTCATGATATGTCTTTGCGTTGGGATCACAACTGCTAACCGCACAGTACGCGCTTGCGCAACGATTAATCTAACATCGCGTGAGGATGAGCGAGCGTGGGGATTATGGTAAATAAATAAATAAATAAATAAATATCGCAGGACATTTTTTCACACAGCGCCATCAAGCCCCAAACTAAGCAAAGCTTGTAATATGGAAACTAGATAGCTGATAGAATACTTATATACTATTTTTTTTTTTGTAAATATATACTTATAATACATAACTACACCCAGACACAGAACAAACAATTATGTTCGTCACATAAATGTTTGCCCTTGGTGGGGATCGAACCCACGCCCTACAGCTCTGAAGGCAGACACGCTACCGCTGAGCTATATGGCAGTCAACCATATGACTGCCATATGCCATATGTACTGAGCTGTATGGTAACCCCTCCCTATTAAGGGGGACGCCTTCGTCCAGCAGTGGCATTTTCTGTCTGATGGCGATGATAATGATAAAATCTAACATCGCCAAAAATATATAAATCATTATTTGCTTCAAACGTCCCAATATTCAATAACCTGAAATAGTTATCCAAGCCTGAATCAATACAACGTAAAATATTTATACAAGTTTGTAAGCTACAAGTGTTTGACCAAGACGTTTACTTATATTTTAACAAACAAGATATATTTGAGGTAAACGCAAACCATAGAAAGTTTGAAATATTTCTCATGGGTTTCATAAATTAAATGCCTTCACTCCAATACCTGAGCAAATAGAAATATAATTTTGCTACCCGCAGTTATAGACGAAACTTGCAACATACACTTATATAATGATCCTAGAATACAAAAGAAAATACTTAATTGTTTATTCATAGTTATTTCACTCAATCACACACACATCATCTTACGAGCTAGCCAAAGGTAGAGCTACATCTCCATGGGAATAAAAATTGTCGGGAAAACATTATTGAATCGTAAAAAAAGAAAAGTAATATAAGTATTCTATCAGCTATCTGGTTTCCATAATACAAGCTTTGCTTAGTTTGGCACTAGATGGCGCTCTGTGAAATGTCCATCGTTTTATTAAATTTATTTTTATCGATACTTTACTTTTTATTATGAATACTAACGTGGTTTTGACACATTTTTGTTTTATTTATACGGGAAAACTCACGTTAAATTAAATCGGATACTCCAACTATAGTTTCGATCACATCCGGTGACCTTTTTCAAAGAGTGAAAACAGAGCCCGACGCGCGTGCACCTGCGTCCTGTGCCTGCTGCGATTTAATCAAACGTGGATATTCCAGTATAAATAAAACAAAAATGATACTTTACTTGATATACTTAATAGGTACATATAAACAATACAATACAATAGGTAAAATACATAATAGGTACCTACTAAAACGAAACATCGACTCGAAAAGAAGAAGAAGGAGATACTTTCGATAGCATTATCGATAGCCTAGTAGGCTATCGATAGTTGAGATTTTATTAATCAGTAGAGTATAGTTAGTAGACGTTATAGAGCAAATTGCGCATTAATAAGTAAGTAAGTAAGTTCGTATAGGCTGAGTGGCCAGCCCTAGTGTCAGAGTTAATGTGCCGCTCGAAGGCCTCTGACATGGCTGACGGTTGTTGTTATAGAAACTAGAACAAACAACCGGGACCAACAATTTAACGTGTCATCCGACCCACGGTAGCGCTCAGAAATAAATGCCACTCACGGTCACCCATCCGAAGACTGACCGGACCGTCCGTTGCTTAGCATCGGTGATCGTTTAGAATCACCTAGACAAGCTACGCCACGAGCGCTACGCGCATTAATAAAATAGCGAACATCAAACCTTAAGCATTTCTAGTTCTGAATATTCAAACTGATTTAAAAGAGCAACTCAGTCCATAGTGTATCTAACAAATTGCTGTTTAAAACTGCTTTTTAAAAAGGTTAACCACGAGCTGGTAGCTCTAACCGCCTCGAGGGGACAAAGAGGGTCGGAGCTGTTAATTGAAAGAGTTTTTTTTTCATTCCCCGTTTGAATCCTAGGCACAGTGACGTTATTTTATGAAAAGGAGGAATAATTAAAGTGAAATCGAAGCTTAGTTCTACGTGATTATGTAGGCTTAGCGCAATATGTATTTACAAAAAAAAAAAACCTTATTATAATTAAATATTCTATACGCTGCGCTGTCTGGTTTTATTTTACAAGCTTTTCATAGTTTGGGGTTAGATAGCGCTATGTGAAAGGTTTTTGAATAGGAAAGCGTGAGGTACATTTAGGAGCATTACCGTGTTTCAGGTAAGTTTATAACTATATTATTTTTTCACAACCACCCTTGATTGCTGAGTTTCACATCTAGTTCAATCTTAAAGATCTAGATCCTCCAAGAGTTCAATAATTTAAAAAATATTGCTGCATTGACAATAGATCGTCATTCTCGGCAAACTCGGCGAAAATGTATTACCTACAAGGAAATTATATTTCATTCCCACATAATAACATGGCCAACTCGTAAATTATATACCAGAAATTAACGCAGCAGCAAAACAGCATCACTGATCCGAGCACGTATATTCCAACAAATAACACTCAGCGATCGTCAGGTCGAACCAATTTGCTGCCAATTTGATTTGTGTACGCACCCTAAGAATATTAATCTTTACTTGAGGAAAACTGAGCACAATATTAACCATGCGTCGACTGAATAATTTTTGCACGTAGGAAAATTCGGTATTTTCTGCTTAATTGTGTGCTAAATTGGTCAATACACTCGAGGCGGTATTAAGCTCGCAAGCCAGAGGCGAGCGCGATAAGGGAGCCGAGAGTGTAATAACCAATAGCGAACGCGTTCCATACGATGATTTTCATCACATAGAAACTCTTCTTGATATTAATCATCACACAACGATAACGTCAATAAACATTTCTTTAACCGCATAAAAACACTTTGTTGTTATTATAAAAAAAAAAGTATTACGTTGTAATATTAAAAATGCTTCTTAAACATACCTACATTATAATTCGCAGTGAGGTACAAACTTAACTTAACCGAGTTTTACATATTATAGCACTAGTGCTGTAAAGTAAAGTAAAAAGCAAGCGTGTGTAATATTTTGGATTATGAGCCTAAAAACGATGTAATAAGATTCACTTTACGAGCAAGTGTGATGAAAAACTCTTAAGTCTTTTTGCTTTCCATTTTTCTCGTGAATTAATTTATAGGATTGTTGGCCTGGTTGCTTGTATTTTTTTACTATTGTAGTTGTTTGGAAACCTGTTAAGTGAGTCCACTCAAAATGCAATCAAATGAAAATCTTAAAGTGCTAGTGGAAATCACAATCGAAACAATCAGCCAACGAAGGAAGAAAAAGTGGATTTGCATGACATTCAGACCCGTGACTTGCTGGATTTTTCCGATGACAATAGCAAAATTATAATAATTGTGAAAGAAGTATTTTCATTATGGTACTTGTATATAGTTATTTTATTTATAGTAGTAGTACTATGGTAACTCATCGCCCAAATAAATCTTCATATCAAAATAATGCATTCAGTTATATGCAGTTTCATACTTTGCCTATCTTTAAATTTGATTGTAACTTAGAAATATGAAATTGAGAGTAACCTAATCCAATTACGAAAACCTAACACAGTTTAATTTAATGGACATCACGAGATTGCAGATAATTATGACGATATTGCTTTATAAAGTATTTGTACAAAATCATTATTAATTATTGGTGTACGTACCTAAAAATATTATTTATTGCATTACATACTTCAAAGCTAAGTCTGACAAAATTGAGTACGTCCCGCAAGCCGCGTAGCCGCGCTTCACTCTGCCGCAAATGTAACTTTGCCTATCTACCAGATATGAGTGCACGGTTTGTGTATAGACTTAATTAATCACGGTGCTTGTCGTCTACGTACTGGGGTTAATTGGGTGATTGTGTTTTGTATTATTTTTAATACTGTCATTTACAATTCGTCGTTCAGTTGATCTTGATTATATATATATTTTTTCCTTTTTTTTCTAGTGCTTAATTTATATAGGTTTAGTCTTACTAACTATAACTTATTACTAACTAACTATTTTTTAGGGTTCCATACCTCAAAAGGAAGGAAGCCTTGTAGGATCATTTCGTTGACCGTCCGTCCGGCGTGTCCGCCAGCCAGTTGTTAATTGGTGTTAGCTGGCGGCCTTTTCGCTAAAGGATAAAAAACTAAGTTACCCAACTAAACCGACTTAGCTAAAACTAAAAACAGATGTCCTTCTAAACGAACAAATGTGTTTTTTAGGGAAGAACATGAATGAATCTAACAAAATTACTATACTTAACCATAACCTTTCCTTTCTATAAATATGTTTGGACTTTGTGGAAAAATTGAACAGTCGGCGTCCACGACAAAAACACTTACGATTGTAGTACAGAATCCTTCCTTGTGGTACTAGTTTAGTATTATATTATCTGTGCTTGTGGTAAATGTCGAATTCGGCTGTTACATCAACATTGCCTTGCTATGGTGTTGCCAAACCTACCTAACCTAAATAAAAAATGTAATTGAGCACAGCAACACCCTCAAATCCCACGACAGTTTCGTTTCTGCAAAGTATACTAAATTATAAAAAAAATTTGGTTGCCCACCACAGCCTTAGTCCGTTCGGGAAGATACACCAACAAAATATTCTGAATACGATTTACTCGTAGTTTCCCGCCTTGATAGGAAGGTCAAGGAACGAAAGGGTTCGCGGGTTATTGACAACACTAACCTACGACCTTACAATTGCCAGCACACACGTATCTCTCGATTGGATTTGGGAGATCTGACGGTTGACAAGGGTCCATAATAGACGATTTAGGCCATGAACCGACAGAATTATGATTTGTTGCCGAGTTTGCACAAGTCATGAAGATTATTCTTAGTATTATTTTCCTTTTATATAGCTAAGGTCAACTTTATAAGTTAATCTATACATTATAATAGCGAAAATCACTCACTCACTGACTAAATACGAAATCTTGAAAACTACTTGATCCCTGAAGCTGAAATTTGGCAGGTAGGTAGTTTAAAGGTAGGAGACGTCAGCTAAGAACGGATTTTGCGACAGGGCTGAATTAAGGGGGTAAAATGGGGGATGGAACATTCTATGGAAGTTCTTTGTTTTTGAAGTTATATTGATAAAAATTGGTGCTTGGGTAGTTCATTTAAAATAAAATTTCAAGTTACTAATATTTTATGATAGGGATGATAGGGATGATTTAAGGTCTATATATGGGGGATTAAACTTTACAAGGCTAAACACGAAATCTCGAAAACTACTTGATCTCTGAAACTTAAATTTGCCAGGTAAGTAGTTTAGACGTCAACTAAGAACGGATTTTACGACAGGGCTGAAATAAGGGAGTAAAATGGGGATGAAACTTTCTACGGAAGTTCTTTATTTTTGAATGTATATTTATGAAAATAGGTGTTTGGGTAGTCCATTCAAAATAAAATCTAATGGTATAAATATTTTTTGACAGGATCATCCCTGTCAAAAAATATTTAAGGGCGAGAAACGGGGGATGAAACTTTCTATGGAAAATCTTTGTTTTTGAAGATATAGTGATGGAAATTGATAGTTGGGTAGTTTATTCAAAATAAAATATGATTTTTTAAATTTATTTTGCCAGGGATGACTTAGACTGGGGGTGAAAGGGGGGGTTAAAACTTTATAAAGTTCAATACATATGAATCTTGAAATGGATAGCTTATATCCCGGAATAAAATATAGGCATTTTTTTTGTTGTTTATTGTTTGTTAGAGATTTAGTTACATTAATAACTCTGCCAAACTGCACAGCAGTTTGTAGGCAGACATCGACTCTCATATTCATTACTATTTACTACGAGTATGTAGGAGTAGGTATTGTAGCTAGTAACAGTAGTTTTTTCAAGGCTAATTTAAATGTAGATTTGTTTATAAATTGTTTCTCAAAATTATCTGGCAAATCATTGCATATCCTAGGCACCAGCCACTTTCTCGTCCGTGTTCCGTAATATTTTTTATGTTTATAATGCAATTGTAACAGAGTCAGTTTATTATCACCTTTGCCGTTTTTCATCATCACGCGGGTGGAACCGCGGGGCACAGCTGATATTACATACATATGTGTCGAACTGATAGCATCCTTTTTTTGAAGTCGGTTAAATATTGATATTTATCCTCGTGCGAAGCCGGGGAAGGTCTGCTAGTGTTGAAATAAAAGTTTCAGAGTATTTTGAATTTTACGTAGATACGGATTTAATAAATGTAATATCTCTTGGTTTTCGGTGATGGAAAACGTTGGCGTCTTGACGAAGCGACGCAGCATATTATGTCTGGAAAAGAAATTTAATAGAGGAAGTAAGTCCGCCAATTCGCACAGGGTTAAGGCTAGCGTGGTGGGATTTCGCCCAATCACCCTTCGCGGGACAGCAGTCCAACAGTGACACCAGCACCAGCATTTTTGTAGTGGTATGACTCCACTGCAGAGTCCGACTGGGGAAGTACCACACCTTTGTCAGTTATTCAACCGCCAAGCAGTAGTGTGCAAGCATTACTGTGCGGTTTGAAGGGCAATGTTACCAGAGAAATTACTGGGTATGATGAGATTTAACATCTAGGATCTCAGGGTGACGAGCGCAGTGCAGTGCGGCGCAGGATTGAGTTCGCAAGTTCATAATTCTACTAGTTCATAATTTCTGCTACTGTTAGTGGCAGGCGTGACGCTTACCACCAGGCGAACGTCTTGTTCGTCTCGTCACTTGAATGTATAAAAAAAAACCAGCACCAACACCAGCTACTATAAGATAGGTGCATGAAATGCTACCTACTCGTCTATCATATCCCGAATAACTTCCTTCAGTGTAATCTTGTTTGAACCCCGAAAGAAGTCAACTAGACTCTTTGAGGATTTAACACCTCTTAGCACCTCTCTAGACTCTATCGCTAAATCTGCACCGTCTATTTGTCCTAACTTTAGTAGCAAATAATATATTTTGAACCGTGACAGGTTGAAATTTTAAATGGACTAAGTATAACAGTTTGCCAAAACCGAGATTCATACAGTGTCTGATAAATCCATTAGTAATCAATCAATTGTTTATTTGTCGAGAAATGACTTGTTTATTTTTAAGCTCATTGTCAAAAGTTGAACAAACAATAACCAAACGGTAAAATTTTATTTTCCAATTTGAAGGATCTGGTTGGACATATAAACCTAAAATAAATCCCCGGCGGGCGGAGATTTTCGCCGCATATTTCAATGATCGAAATGACAAAGAGCTCTATTTTTCAGAGAGAGGGTTTCTCTCGGGACCGAGGAAGCGTTCCTAGCGTTGGTCACAGTCGATCAAATGGTACACCGTACACAGTTTTTTTTTAAATACACTTTTAATACATTTTGGGATGCACGAAAATACTATAGTGAATAATAGAATAATGAAGGCTAAATCAACGAGTACAATTTATACCTTATACCGGCTGTTAGTTTGAACACCGTTATCCTTCTAGGATATCATTGTACTCATCATTATGGACAACTTTTACTATAGGGCCAACCGTGAAATAGCGAAAAGAAATCAGTTGTTCCATACATTTTTTTTATTGAACTTGAACAAAATGTATCGTGTAGCAGGTTTTTTGTTGCTATTTCAGGGTTGGCAGTTGGCAGTAATAGTTTTTCATAATGATGAGTACAATGAAATTATAGAAAGATAACAGTGTTCAAACTAACAGCCGGTATAACATTGAAACAGCAATATATTTACAATCCGATTATAGAAATGTTATGAACACCGGTCTATGTAGGAATCTAGCTTAACATAATAAAATTTTGCAGTAGACGCACAAAATTATGCAAAAATGTAAGCTAGAGGCTACAATCCAAGGTCTATTGCGCATCGGTGCAGTGCTTTATGATTGCGCCTCGAACGAGTTGCAGAACAGCTGCGTCCAAAAAACATTAGGTGGTCAATTTATTTTAATGCAAATTAAGTCTTATCGACGAAATTATAAGGTCGGCTATTAAATGTGGGTAATCCATTTTCAAATTAATCAGAGACCTATTTTCAATTACAAACTTACATTTTAATAGGTCTGACAGCATAATTATTCTATTGTACCTACTACCTAGTACTCCGAAAAAGCACTATAGTTTGCTCGTAGGAATTAATGCAGGTTTCCTATACCTACCTTCTTTTTTCTTTCCTATACCTGTAGCGCTCGTGGCGTAGCTTGTCTAGGTGATTCCAAACGATCACCGATGTCCGACCGTCCGTTGTTAAGCAACGGACGGTCCGGTCAGTCTTCGGATGGGTGACCGTGAGTGGCATTTATTTCTGAGCGCTACCACTGGGTCGGATGAAACGTTAAATTGTTCTAGTTTCTATAACAACAACCGTCAGCCATATCAGAGGCCCTCCGGCACATAACTCTGACACTAGGGCTGGCCACTCAGCCTGTACGAACTTACTTACTTTTTATACCTACCACTTACCTAGCTTGGATAAAAATTTTAGCTTAGCTCTATTGAGAAAATGTTACCTGTTATTTACCGTTTTCTTTATGAATGCCCTTGATGTTTTCAAACTTTTTTGAAGACCATTCTTTAGTCTGCTCGTGAATATGGTGCAAGCGACGCGCCGAAATGTAGGGACCACCTCTTCACAGTACGATCCCGTGAGAGAGGCGCTAAGAGGCGGACCCTCCAAGGATCCCGTAATTAATCATAGAAAATATATCTATCTATCTATATATATATAAACTAGGCTCTGTCCTGACTGATTGACTGACTGACTGACTGATTGACTGACTTACTGACAGACAACGCACAGCCCAAACGGCTGGTCGTACAGACTTGAAATTTGGAGGCTGTATTCGTCTCGATGCGCAGGGATGTTCTAAAAACGGATTTTTCGAAATTCGATCCCTAAGAGGGGGAAAAGGGGGGGAAACGTTTGTATGAAAGTCCTTTGTTTTTGTACTTTTAGTCACGAAAATTTGGATTTGGATATTTCATTTAAAATAAAAAATGCTATTTAAAAAAAAAACAATACAGGCACGATTAAGGGGGGGAAAGGGGGGTGGAATGTTGTATGGAAAGTTCTTTGTTTTTGAATTTATAGTCATGAAAATTGATATTATACCGTTTTTCATGATATATTTATACGTTCAACTGAACTAGATACTTAGATAGCAAATTATGTTAAGTTAGATTTAGTATTCAACTATAAGTTCTCGTGTAGCATTGTAAGATATAGAATAGGTACATAGTTAAATACTCATTGATTTAACCAAAATATCTGTTAGGATAGTGAGCTATGTGCACAACATTAACTAATTGGCAAAAACAAGAGTTAGAGCATATCTGTTATAGTCCCAGCTTCGTAGGGTTACCCCGTATTGCCACTATTTCGACCTGACCCTAAACATCCTTGTAGGAAGCCGTTAACCAATATCTTCGAAACTAACCCTTCCTCTATGGGCAATTTACCGGAAAGAACCCTACGATATACCTTCTAAGTATAGTAATTTTCGAGTCGGTTACACTTTTTATAGAGATCCAATATTATAAAAAAAACTCAGTTATCCCGAGTAGGTATTATTTTAGATGGTTCCCTGTAGTGGTATACCGATTATATCCAACGGTAGGAGTACCAGGTTTTTTTACCCATACAAACTTGCCGGATATTCTATTGCGCTGTATTTTGTGTACTGTGAATAGTGTACTAGTATCTTGTACTAGTTACTAGCGCCAGTAATTTCAGTATCTGTTTATCTTTTTAAGAATACTGAATGTCTATGTACGTACAATGTATGTATGTGATTGTTGTTTATACTTTTTGCCATAAATAAACTATTATGTATTGTCTATCGTCTACTATGTTCGTACTCAGTAGATTAAAATAAGAATATATTTTAAGTGTCTGAACAAATTAAAGCTAGCCAGTACAGTGCAGTAGACTATTCAAATTTGCATTATATCAAGTGGCCCCAGAGTTCAGCATAGAGCGGGATCAGTTGACGTTAGAGCCGTATTAATATTGATGAAAACGTTTCGTAAAAGATTGATATTTGTTTAAATCCAAATATATCTAGTTGACATCATGAACATGGTACAGGCAACTGCGTCGTAGTGAACACCCGTGTTAGTATAAAACAGTGTTATGACATCATTAAATTCTCACATTAAGATATACAGTCGCCATTAAAAAATACTAAGGAATGTTGGACACGAAGGATATAAATACAACCGACTTCAACTTCGAATACCTGGATGACATGTTCGTATATTCTAGTAATTTTGAATTAAAAACCAAATTACTGAACCGATTTTGATAAAATTATATGGAACCACCTCTGAAGTATTACCTACCAAACAAAAAAAGAATCATCAAAATCAGTTCATAATTGGCGGAGTAATCGCGTAACATACATACAAAAAAATATACATACAGTCGATTTGAGAACCTTTTGAAGTTGGTTGAAAATAATATCACTTTGCTACTATTGGAAACACTCCCAATGCCTAATCTTGAGAGCACGAGTGAGCATCAGAAATTAATCATTCATTACACATAAACGACTGAAATGACCCTCTCATTTGCAATAATCGTAAAAGTTTAGTAAAATTACCATTCGGTCCGAAACGGCTTCAGCCAACTTTTCCCTTTATAGTTTAGGGTTTTAGGATAATGAAGGCCCAAATGTGAGATCGAACGACATTTGTGAACCAAACTCGAATGGGCTTGGGCAGAATTTCCACTTGTAATGTGTAAAGCGTACTCTCAACTTGAGTCTGTTTTGTATAATTCTAGGAGCGTCTTAAAGGAACCTCTGTTGGGAAAGAAAGTTGAGTTAAGAGCTGTTGAGGATAATGTAAATAATGTTATGAAAGAAAGCTAAGAACGATATGATAAATTTATGGGAAAAATTCTTTCCTAACTGCCTTCATTTCTTGTTTACGAAATAAGTTTGACAAGTTTGTAACTTTGTCGTGATGTACCAGGATATCAATGTGATGTACCTACACTTTGAAAGATGTACTCAAGAAAAAGATTGAAAAATACGCAAGATGACGTAACTTCGTAAAATCAGGGAGTGAAATGAAGACGGTGGAACAACTGTTCACACTTGCATAGGACAATTAAGTAGAAATATAAGAAGCTGTTAATTTTCAGTTAATGAATTGCACTAACAAATGTGAAGAAGAAGAAAATGCAAACTTCATAATTTTCCATACGGTCTGTTTGTCTGTTTTTTGTTTTCCCTATCAATGGTGCAAACGCAACAAGCGTTTAATAATATAGTAATTGTAGTTGCGTTTGCACCATTAATGGTGCAAACGATACAAAGCAGTTGCATCTGCACCACTGATGGGGCAAGTCAGTGGTGCAAACGGTACGTCGGGGAAAATCTATTAGAGTGGTACCTGTGAAAAGAAAGTTTATATCATATCTAAGCTAAAAAGCTGACGCCATCGAGAGAAATTATAAGAACTCTAGTGGCCCGGACCACCCAATTGAGGTGTCATAACTTCGGATGAAAGACAAAATCTTATTGACTCATTTCCTCGCCTCCCATAACGATTAATACACCTTTGTTAATCAATATTCAATTTAGACTCACTGTGTCAACTCGGTGAAAATAAATAAAAGCTTGCATTATACCTTACTTTAACTTTTCTCTTCAGCGCAGATCACTGTAAAAACTGCACACATAATACATACTTTTGCTATATTTACAGAGATATGATATTCGTTAACCCTCGTTTCATCATCCGCAGACACGAAATTGACAAATGTCTCTCCAGGGTACGACAAGTAACTCTTTTTATCCTACTTTTTGAGGTAAAATATTTATTATTTTAGCTTTTAAATATTAATACTCCAGTAAAATAAGTGTCGTTTTTTATAGAAAGTTGTATAGATAGTTTCTTTGAACACTTTGGTTCGTTAGCAAGTACCTAGTAAACAAGGTTAAACCGATATGGTAAAGTAGTTTTCTAGGAACTTTTTTGTAGAGCATAAAACAACTATAAAAAAGCTACAAAGGTAATATTTATTTAGTTAAGTTTAACAGAGTCAACAGCCATACTAAATTAGGTACAAAATTTTGAAACCATTATTTTTGAAGCATGCGAGAGGGTGTTCGTAACGAACTCTCCTTAATTACAAACACATACAAACGATGAGTATTGTGGGAAACATCTGTAAGCTCCCGCTTTAAGGGCACGTTAAATTTAATTAGAAGTCCTGTTCGTACTAAGGAGAGGGGTATCTTGCCCTTGTTTTACGACCGAGTAAAGCAACGCGTCCACTGGGTCGGAATTGGAGCGTATGCAGCCTGCAAATTTGATTGCTTTGTATTGCATTCTGACTTTCTATGGTACTGCGTGCACTGGATCGGCAAATCTGCGCTGTCATTTTATGATCCGTACGCTGCGTACGCTCCGATTCCAACCCAATGGACGCGTAGCTTAAAGATACTCACCAAAATGTTCACTCTTATGAAACTGAAGGTTAGCGAAAAATCCTTTATGAACGTATAGGCTGAGTAGCCACTAACCAACCTTTATGGGACGCAAGGCATTTGACATTTGTGAAATTGTTCATATTGAGCAAATAACCATTTAAGTCTTCAGCATCGTCTTTTTTAATCTTCTGTTGGAATCTAGGTCGATATATACAATTTTGATATTAACTCTATCATAAACACCGAGGGCCCTTAAAACATAATTTATGAACGTCATAATTTATAATGTATCATAATTAATTATGTCGCAGATTCTAATTTATTACTTTTAATTTTTGTTCCATCAATTTTGGACTTATTCCACGTTTTTTTTAAGAATTCGCTTCATAACAACGAACCATTCGACAATATCTTTCTATTAAACGGGGAACTGAAAACCCTAGGTTAAATCATAAAGTTATTTTCAATCAATAATTTTGAGATATTGCCACCCCCGCCCGCCTGAGTACGCCCCAGTTCACGGGAATTCCGCAAGCGTGCGTGAATTAACTTTTCGAATCCCCCGTTCAGGGTGAGCGTGAACGCGATGCTGTTATCTGTATAAACGCATGATTACGTAAATTTGTTCGCGAGGAACGGCGGGTAATATAAGTTTATTGGTTTTAACGACTTTATTTAGTGAAATTTTCTCTGTGGAAATGATTAGAAAACGTTGAAACGTTGGTGGTTTCATATTTCAAATACGAAAATATATTCAAAAATTAAACATCTCTTTTAACTTGTACCTACTTAATTAAATAACTACAGGCCTATTTTTGTGTTCCTTGATATATATATATACAAAAGTTATGATTTAGATTACTGAGAATCTAGTTCACTTAATTCTGTCTTCTAATTAAGAATTATAATGGGTTTTCTAAATAATACTGAGTTCTCGGTACTGTTAAAATTATAGCGAACAGGTCTGAATTAATCGCGTTAAAATGTTTACTCCAGAAATTTTGAAATATTTTTAATACAAAATTAAAGCTAATTCGTGCCACTGCGCCGCTTTAGAAATGAGCGGGAACTAAAACATTTTCACAAGCTTTAAAATTACGGTGGTGATACGATCCGTGCCTTCACTGCTTCTGGGCACAAACACAGAGAGAATCATTTCAATCATTTTCACCGTTGCGTGATGCTCAGATGAAATCGCAGTAAATGAGCAGAGGCGACCGGTTTCAATCAGACCATGTCTCCATCCTATCCTTGTTTATTATTAAAAGAACCGGAAAACCTCGTCGAATTCAGAAGGAAGACTCAGCTGGAGCTGAGTGTCACGTATCGACCATAAAAAGTTGCGCAGTAGGTGTTTAGAATTTCAAGCGGCTTCACAGCGATGCTTCTGTACCTATACTTGTACACTGTACAAGGCTCAAGGGGCGCACTGAGTTGCTCACTTTCTTGACCTGTTTTAAGTCGCAAAAGCATCTCTAAAATTGTCAAAGTTATCGTTCTCGGTGCAAGAATAGCAGCCTTTAGATTTCCTAGCTCCATAACAATTTATAACCCTATAACTTGTTATGGAGCCGCATTAACTCTGGTGGTATTTATCTGCTATAGCTTTTTTGACATAAGTATAAATATGTTCTTTAAAACTATAAATAAATAAATGTTTTCGTCTAGATCCAATCCAACCAGAGGGTCTAGACAAGAGCCACTTTCTGTTAGCGTTAACGCCTGCGGAAAGATAAATTGTATGAAAATGACATTAGCTTGAGAAATGCCACGTGACTGAATAACAGAAAGTGGTTCTTGTGTAGACCCCGTGGTTGTAACAAACGTAGCTAATAACGCTCGCATGATCGGCCAGCATATTTGTATTGTTTTTGTTGTAAAAAGTCTATACATATTAGCAGTTTTAATTACTGAAGCTTCAAAAAAGTGTTTTTCTGTAAAAAAAATATTGAAAACACCATATTGTATTTTAAATGAACTATCCAAATAAAATTTTCACCACTTAAATTTCAAAAAACAAAGGATTTTTAAACAAAAAAAACACGAATTTTTACCCTCTTAAATACGAAAAATGTCGAAGAATCTTCTCTTAGTACCCCTCTATAACACGAAGGCAAATAATTACGCCCTCCAAATTTCAAGTCTCTATGACCAGCGGTTTAAGCTGTGCGTCGTCTATCTGTCAGTCAGTCAGTTGGTAAGTCAGGACATTGATTATAATAGCGTTAGATTGTAGTTGGTTCTGAGTTTACCAAGGTTCAAATAGCTACTGAGTCTATTACGCACAATCACGTTCCTTTGGCGAGCCTATGGCGAATTAAACCCACGGTACACCCTTATAATGAGCTAACAATACACCATAGGGATCATGAACTTGAAGGGTTCGAGTCACAAAACTTATGTCTTCGTCAAATGAACTGAATAGTAGGTACATATGCATAACTTGAGTTGTTAATTCCACACAGCTTTGAATAATTTCAAGCTGGCCGGCAGCGTTTACGCACGAAGTTCGCTTTGGGACCAAATGTACCCAATGAAATTACGGCAACTTTACTCGGGTTGTACGTTTGACCATTCGATGTTTAAAACTCGTTAACTAGAACGTAATCTAATGATTACCGGTTAAAATGTTCATAGAAACCCCTTTTTATAGTGGTAGGACTCTACTGCAGAGTCCGCCTGGGGAAGTACCATACCTTTGCCAGTTATTCTACTGCCAAGCAGTAGTGTGCAAGCATTACTGTGTTCCGGTTTGAATAGCAATGTTACCAGAGAAATTACTGGGTATGAAGAGATTTAACATCTAATATATCAGGGTGACGAGCGCAGTGCAGTACGGCCCAGGATTGTTCGCAAATTCACAATTCAGGCACTGCTACTACTGTTAGTGGCAGGCGTGACGCTTACCATCAGGCGAACTTCTTGCTCGTCCCGTCACTTGAACGTATAAAAAAAAAACCAGTGGCTAATACTACAACTACTACTAAAATAATATCATAGGTACACTACTACTAACACTGTACTTATGGATAATTTGTCCGAAATAAAGTTTATTTTTATTTATTTTATTTATTTTTATTTTTGGGTTTCAATTTCCGATTTTATCAATCTTTCTTTTACAAATAACAAGGCCGTATGGAAATATGAGGGACCTGTGTTTGTCCTGAAACTGCATCTAGATCCAACGGAGGACGGGCAGCAGCGTCCTCCGAGCAGCGTCCACGAGCATTATGCAATCCCCAAGCGGCCTGCCAAGCGTGGAGATTATGGCAACCCCTCCCTTTTGAGGCCTTCGTCTAGCAGTGGGCGTCTTCTGGCTGATAATGTATAATGTATGATTTAAATATGAACTCAGAGGATTTTTAAATTTCTTCTTGCGGTGACAGACTGACGGTTCAATCTTTATTGAAACATACCGCAACACAACAGCAGCTTTGTTTTCTGATAAAACAAAGTAATTATGTTTGAATGTTACTGATGATTACATATTTTGTATATAATTATAATGTTCATAATAAATGTGGACCAGAGGAAAAATAATCCTGGTACAGCCAGTTGCACTAAGGAGGCAAGAGGAGGAGACATTTGTGCAAGCATTTTTTTTCTTTATTGTTGGCATCGCACGCTGTGCATTCTGCCAGAGTCAAATATATGAATGATCAAGTTTACCAAGTTTTATATTATCAACTCAAATATGTCATGAAAACACAGTTAGTGTACGAAATTAGTCAAAGTCGAGTCCAAGTCATGCCCTAGTAAAATTGTGGCAACTTTACTATGAGCTTTTACGGAGTTTTGAAAACAACACAAAAATATATGTTTCACCACATTATGTCACTTGCCCACACTCGTGCATGTAATTCAACACTCAATGAATAATACACCACCATTTTTAATAATTAATTCGAGAAAAAAACCAACTAGTTTAAGAAGATAATATAATGCAGAGAAATGATTTTTCCGTGTCCCAAAACTCTGTGCAAGCATTACTGTGTTCCGGTTTAAAGGGCAATATTACCAGAGAAATTACTGGGTATGAAGAGATTTCTCATGTAATATCTCAGGGTGATGAGTGCAGTACAGTGCAGTACAGTGCAACGCAGGATTCTATTTGCATGATGACTACTATTTTTTTATTACCTCATAAAAAAGCTGATCATCAATAGACCCCATCAGCGAAAACAAAATTTAAAATAACTCAAAACTAAATAAGTTATAAGTATTTTAATTTCAAGCTAGACAGAGAGCGCGCTATACTAAGCTATGACGTCAAGCCTCAGGCGCGGCATACAAATGCTATACTACACGTGCTTTGCGAGAAAGGGATAGAGCATCCCCTCTCTATCCCCACCTAAAACTTTAAACGCTCATATCTCAGAGATTTATCAGCCAATACAATTGATTTTTTTCAGTATGTGTAATGTATTTAGTTATTTTCATCACTAAGCCTGTTATTTGTCATAAATTAAACATTAGGCAACACGCCTACTGCTCCTGTTATGGGCAGGCGTGACGCCTTTGTGACGCCTACCACCAGGCGGAAAACTCGCTACGTCAATTGAACGTAAAAAAGTATACTTATTAAAAAAAAAGGAGGACCATATTGACATTTCGTAATTAACATGGTGTTACCCATAACGATAAGAAGAATATTTCTACAGAAGCGGAAATACTCTACATACATTTTTTTAAATAATAATTAAACAATAACAAATAAATAATAATAATATATATAATAAAAAAAAACATTTATATTTTTTTAAATTAATTATTTTGTAATTTTTTATTTTTTATTAAATAATTAATTATTAATAATATTTAATTTTATTTATTGGTCATTTATAAGTATAGGTATTTTTAGTTATTAGTTAATTCAAATGTAATTACTGTATTTGCTCTTAACTATAATTTATTTTGTGCATCTTCATCCCCATCTCTTTAACCACTGGGATGACTGGTAGAAAATGCTTAAGCATTAAGTCCTCCTTTTGTACATTAATGTATTTATGTGTGCAATAAAGAATTAAATTAATTAAATTACAATAAAATAATATTTTTAAGGTTAAAATAATATTATTTCTGCCATAAAATTTAATGGTGCAATTCAGGACTGAAAATGTAACTCAATTTAACCCTTAAAATACACGCACTTAAACCGAGCTTATAATTACATACACAATTCGACTTAACAATTTTACTTAAATCGTTTATTTTAACGTCAAAAATAACATGAGACACGCGAGTAAAAGGGTATAATCTGGCATAAGAAGGGACACAGAGAAAAAAACGAGGAGGTGGCACTCGTTTAATATTAGTGACATAGCCTTACATTGGAATAGACACTACTTAACACTATATAATGTGAAACTTGTTGTCGTTGACTTTTATTTATTTTACAACAGATATGTAACACCCAATTATCTATACTACGCCCGTTATTTTATACTGTGGAATAAGATAAGAATTAATTTTGATAAAAAATTATGGATCCTTTCCATGTCATCATCAGTTATATTATTATTTAACTAGCTGTGTCCCAAGGTTTCACCAGCGTGCTGATGAAAAAATGTGATGATGATGATGATGATAAAAAAGTAAAATTATTCCGAAATATATGCTATCCCCATTCCGAGTTTCATCCAAATCCCCTCTGCCGTTTTGGCGTGAAGAGGTAACTTAGATTTTGGAACCAAATCAGTTTTTTTTATGGCTTTTTGTCCAGCAGTGTGTAATGTACCAGTTATATTTTAATGTAGAAAAAAGTGGCGTGTACACATTCCCTTATTTGCATTTGTACTTCAGAGTCCCTTATCCTGCTTTAATCACATTATAAGCGGGTTTGTTGGTGTGAATGTTTGTTACTCCTTAACGTTGAAACGATTGAACGGATTTGAATGAAATTCCGTATGGAGCTAGTACTTTCGAATAAAACATAGGCAACTTTTTATTCAGGAATCGTCAGTGAAACCGCGAGTCACTCATAGTAATAAAAATAATCTCTAATTTATTTTTTACAAACAAATTTAAATAAAATATGTGTGTTCTCTGTATGAATTTCCCAGGTTGATCCTCGAAAGCTCGTAGAATCCCGGGGAAGAGAAGTCCAAGGCGGAAATGGCTAGACGACATCAAGGAGTGGACTGGACTGCTCAGTCCAGCAGACAGATTAGGATCTGAAAGACCCCACATGGGATCGCTAAAAGTTTTGTCTACATACCTCCAAACTTCATTATGAAGATGGCACCTTAAGATGATGTTATGCAAATGTAATGTATGCCATCTCTGCTTTGTATCTGCTCTATGGAAAATAATAAATTCTACGGTACTACGTACGCACGCTACATACTACATAGGTGATTCATAAGGGGCCAGGTCCATATTTAATAAAGATTACCCTAAAACGGGAGTGGCAAGGATTACAAGGGCTTATCTTAGGGTCAGCTGCTTTATTAAATGGGAGGTTTTTGTTACCCGTTTTAAAAAGTGATGAGGTCATTCATTTTTCCTTTTTTCATATGATGCTAGGGATAATTAGGTCGAAGGGTAATGAAGGATGGATGGTGTAATGTTCTCATATTGTAGGTACTTTGAAGGAAGTATTTAAATTGAGAAGCAAAAAATAGTTATTTGTTATGCAAGGCTTGCTGTAGTACTAATTGTTTTGATAACTGAGTGCAGCGGTTTCAAAGGTACAAGACTTGGAGGATCTAGCTCTTTCTCTCAAGCGAGACGCAGATTAACTTTGCTGCCGAGCAAAACACAACTTTTCACCTCACTACAGAGAGGAAAATGCTATAGTATTTTTTTCATGCAGTCATTGCGCTGGCCAGTGTGTTATTCTAAAATTTATGTTGACGCACTGACACATATTAAGCATTTTCAGTGGACTGGCGGTATAGAAAATTATCGAATTATTTGAACTTTCCACGCTAGCGGATACAATGCACTTTGCACACTCAGATTTCGAATGATAAACAGAATCTTTCCGAGCTTGTGAAGTGATAAAACTATTTCGTGTTCGTCAGTATCAGGCTGTTTATTTTCAGTGTGCTTAGCTTAGGTCCCGGCCACACTGCGAGCGGTCCAGAGGAGTTTCGAGTTTGCGTTCCGCGTTCGTTGTTAAGTATGCGATCGCTCGGATGAATGCACACACAACGGCGGTCAGACCGCGGCGATCGGTAACTCGGAACCATTGGCGTATCTAGGGATATCTTCCAGGGGGGCATGGCCCCTGGGCTGCGATAGCTAATGAAACCGAGTCAATGCCAAATTTATTTATTTATGATACACAAAACAGATAATTATCGATTTCGTACTAAATAAATGGAATCAAAAATCTGAACTGGATTGAAACCCAAAGTATGTGTACATTGAAAAATAAAATAACAAGACGCACGTCATGAGAGTGCTCATCCGCAAAGCAATAAGATTGCAGCTAGGCACCCCCAAGACGGCACAATATTTCTCTAAAAACTAAACAAATTAAAAACTATCGATGGGATGGATTATTCAGACAACACACAGCCGCTGAGTCTGGTCACTCCATCTTACGATTGAATTTAGAAATTTAGTGACAAGCCTAGAACATCGAATTGGTAACCCGACATCCAGCACTAGACCGACCTGGTGTAGCCCAACATCCAGAGGTGGGCACTAGACCGACCTGGAGAGGGCAAGCCCAAGTCCCGTATATAAGGGGGGGGGGGGGGGGGCTTATATACGCCCATGATCGGACCTCAGAACTCTAGACCGCTCGCAGTGGGCCGGGGCATTATTGAGCTGAACGATAGACTAAACTAAATAATTTGCAATAGATTTTTTGATATTCCCCCAAAACTTGTTTTTCTTATAACGTTACGCACCCATATTTAAATGGTATCCAATTTCCCAGCATGGGAATAAAATTATAATACTCATAAAATTCGAAAATGTCGTGTTAGGAGGAGAGATTGATCCATAACAACAACGGCTTGTATATTTGTTGTTATCCAATATGAAATATTTGTACAAAACAGTAGTGAAATTGTGGAAAAAATGGTGTCCTTATCAATACTCAATACTCAATACTCAATACTCAATACTCAATACTCAATATTTTATTGCAAACATTATGTAACTTATACAATACATGCAGATCTTATTTAGCACATTTATGGACGTAACGACATAATGACCCCATCATACTTCATCATACTTCTTCATATTTTTTATACTTGATCATACTTCTACAAGGACATAATATTTTCAACCGACTTTAAAAAAGGAGGTTCTCAATTTGAATGTATGTTTTTTTTCTTTTGTTTGTGTGTTATGCCATTACTTCGCCAATTGTAAACTGATATTGATGATTCTTTTTTTGTTTGGTAGGTAATACTTCAGAGGTGGTCCTATATAGCAATTAAAAGCTGGTGTGCAATAAAGTTGTATTGTATAAGTACTAGTTTAAAGTCGTTTAGAAAACAAAATAAAATAATTACTATGCGGTGTGCTACTATCGGTAGTAAATGGTGTTAGTATTAGAATGCCGAGATCGCAAAATGACTTCATCTCACTTAGGCTACATCTGAAGATGTCCAATTCGCAAAATGACCACATCGCTGCTAGTCAAAATCACAAAAAAGTACAAGTATCAAAATTCTTGAGTCGTAAAATGACTACGCCGTAAAAAGTCTGGACAGTTACAAACGTTAAATATTATTTAAATATATTTTATTTATTGCATTGCATGTACTATAATACTCTATATTATTTTGTGCTCATCGAAATCTTTTTTACTTAAAAAAAGCTTGACACATATATAAAAAATATATATGCTAAAATTAAAAAAAACAGAAATAAACATCTCGTCATAAAATAAAATATGAATAGATAAGATAAGATATACTGATAAGAATTCTGATACTTGTATTTTTTGTGATGTTGACTAGCAGCGATGTGGTCATATTGCGAATTAGACATCTAGAGATGTGGAATAGATGAGATAAAGTCAAATCCCAACTCGTATACTTTGAGATATGGCCTAAGTGAGATAAAGTCATTTTGCGATCGAGCCATTCTAATACTAACCAAGTAAATGGTCCGGTTCAATAGAATGTTAGTATTCTCGTATAAAACAAAAATTACAGTAAGTATACCCAATGAATGAAAATGAGACATTTTGCTATTATAGTGTCAACATTTTGCTGCGTATGCACTAACGTTTCGTCACGCCCCGCTGGCACGCCATACTTTTCAACCGACTTCATAAAAGGAGGTTCTCAATTTGACTATATGTTTTTGTATGTATGTTACGCGATTACTCCGCCAATTATGAATTGATTTTGATGATTCTTTTTTTGTTTGGTAGGTAATACTTCAGAGGTGGTCCCATATAAATTATCGAACTTGGTTCAGTAGTTTGGTTTTTAGGTGTCATCTAGGTATTCAAAATTGACGTTGGTTGTTTATAAAAAAAAGCGTATTATCTTGAATTTTATCTACTTACTAGTCGTAGTTTATGTACTAGTATTATTTACTGAAGTTGTTTTCATTAGAGTAGGGTTGGGTTGGAACATTCTTTAGATCTATTTATTACTACTCATTACCTATTTCATAATTTATATAAAATTTATATCCATTGGATTGCCTAGCAGACATTGCTTTTAGCCATAATACCGTCTTTTGTGCCAATCTGTAGTATATTCCTTTTTTAATATTCTTTTCATCACACTTGCTCGTAAAATGGATCATATTACATCGGTTTTAGACTCATAAAATCTAAGCTATTACACACACACGCGTGCTTTTTACTTTACGATACAGCACTATATTATAAATAGATATAACTCGGTTAAGTTAAGTTTCTACCTCACTACAAGTTAGTATGTATACGAAGCTTTGTTAATATAGCCGGGTAATACATAAATATTTTTTTGTAATAAAGAGTTTTTAGCGGCTGAAGAAAATGTCAAATGCGCGGCTGCGCGCGCTTCGTTGGCTTGTGCGTCATTATTCGCAAATATTTATTGATGTTTTTGCTATGTGGTTGATTATTTAACAATACAAGTTTGTTTTTTCCTCGCAAGTGTGTTGAAAATCGTCGTATGGAACGCATGTGCATTTGGTTATTACACTCTCGCGCTCATCGCGAGCGCTTCTTGCACTCGCCTGCGGTTCGCGCGCATTATATTCGACTTCATTCGATGCGATTTTTCTTTCTTCTATTATTTACATTCTGTAGCTGAGACCCAGGCTTCGGCTCCACACACCGATTTTTGAGAGTATCTTGGTATGGTAACCAACCAGAAAAAGAAAGTGGCAAGACTTTACGCTGCCGACTTCAGACGTCTCACTCGACAGCACTTCATTATGTTAAAAGCAATTCCAACTCTAGTCTACCTATTGGAACATAGCATTTCTGATACAAATGTTTACTACTTTTATTTTATTTATTTTTTGGGGTTCTGGGTTAATTTATGGGAGGGAGGGTTATTATATTAAATCGCGACGAATGAAGTTCTTCGTATAATAGTGATCGAACTTCACATATCTGGGTAAGTTCGTTTGATCACTAATTATACCGCCTCGATTGTAATGACCAACATAGCACATTTGTAACATAATGTACTATTCTGTGGTGTCAATAAAGTGTTATTGAATCTATTGCATTGTAGATCTTTCTATTATATTGGTTTTTAATATATTACCCTGATGTGCGAGTACGCCTCGTGCACATAAAGATTACGATAAAAAGTGATCTTTTCCTTATTATTTCATATCTCCCCAATCTTTTTACAATCAAAATAAAATCCAACATCATAGAATGTTGCAGTAAAAGTCAGTTCGAGTATGATCGTAAAATTTTATGCTAGCGAGAATTGACCATTTCGATCTCTGGAGCAGGCGGTAGAGGAAAATTGAACGATTGAATAGAAGTTTTAAAGATGGCCTGTACTTAAGTTCTATTATTATTAACGGGGTATTTACCATGATTAATAGAACTTTAGTAAACAACTGTGATAGTTTAAAAAGTGTTTTTGGCCTGTACTTATTCATTCTACAACTTTATTTTTTATACTATTAAGAGCTATTGCTGGCGTAGGTTTCTCTTCCCTCCTTTCATATTTCTCTGTTAGTTGCTAATGCAAAGATAATATTATAACACTATAATAACCTACTGGTATTTTTTTCTTCGTTTTTGGCATCTCACTTTGTGCATTCTGCCACTGACAAATGTATTATGTATTTTCAAGTTTATAAAGTATCAAGTCAAATATATCACAAAATCATAGTTAGTCACACGAACTTAGGCACAGTCAAGTCTAAGTCATGCCCTAGTAAAGTTGTGGCGTCTTTGCTATAAGCTTTTACGGAGTTTTGAAAACTACACGAACATAAAATACATGTTTCACCACATCATATCACTTGCCTACCGTACATGGAATTCAGTACTCAATGAATAAAACACCACCATTTTTATCATTAATTCGCGAAAAATACAAATTAAAGAAAATAATATAATTAAGTGACTTGATTTTTCCGTGTTCCCGCCAGAACTCCCAAAACTACGTTGTTATGGTGGGAGTGGGCAATCCTTTTTTATGAGCATTGAGTTTGTCTTTCAATCTCCTTCTGGGCTGGACGTCCTGGCCAGCACTGGGTTCCAGTGCTGGTTTTCACCCACGATTCCTCTGGTATTCGCAGACGTATCCAGCTCATTCCCACCTTAGCATTGATTACCTACTGGGCTTGAAGAGATTTGCCATCTAATATCTTAGGGTGAAGAGCGCAGTGCAGTGCGGCGCAGGATTTTGGACTCAATTCTGGTACTGCTACTGCAATGGGCAGGCCTCGTGCTTAGCACCAGGAGAACGTTCCGCTCGTCTCGTCAGTCATCTGTATACAAAGAGCATGGCAGCTTTTTGACTTGTAGAGTCACTGAGTGTAAACCTAAATTTGTGAAAATTGTTTTAACGGCACATTGATCAATGAGTAATATCCGTTTTGCTAATTTCAGATTTTTAGTTTACTACAGGGTTACGTTCACTCTCGACAAAATACGTATGGAATGGCAGATTTTATAAAGAAAAAAGTAAAAAATACGTTTTTAGCATTAAAAAAAAGGTTTTATTTTATTTTAAATACGTATTTTTATTTAATCAGCGATTTTAATTAAGATCTACTTATAGTATACTAGTTGCACCCCGCGGTTTCACCCGCTATTATTGGGATAAAAAGTAGCCATGTTTTATTCCAAGGTATAAGCTACCTTACCAAATTTCATCCAAATCCTTTTAGTAGTTTCAGCGTGAATGACTAACAAACATACACAAAACAACACCGACAAACTTTCGCATTTACAATATTAGTAGGATTATTAAAGTAGGATTATTAAAGTAGGATTATTAAAGTAGGATTATTAAAGTAGGATTATTAAAGTAGGATTATTAAAGTAGGATTATTAAAGTAGGATTATTAAAGTAGGATTATTAAAGTAGGATTATTAAAGTAGGATTATTAAAGTAGGATTATTAAAGTAGGATTATTAAGCTACTTAACATACTATAGATTGTATCCAGGCCGTTTAAAAACAAATATACCTACACTTAAAAGTTATGTTTCATTTCATAGCCTTAACCCGTCATATCAAGCTATCCGGTTTCAATATTGCGTTTCAATACAAATCCGTAAAAAAAGACAAAACGATCAAAGCCAAATTGAATGTGCCGTGCGTGAAAATTGGTGGATCGGAACAGTTTGTTAGCAAACAGAGCAAAAAATTACGAGTTGGGTATCTAAAAAATAAACTATTCCGACGTCAATAAGGTTGACTTGTACGATTATTTTTAAATTATTGCTGTGAGTGAAAAAACGTGTAAGTGTCACGCCTGACCAAGATAATTACGTGCCACAAAAACTACTTTATAGCGAGGTACTTCCAGGCGAGTAAACGGTAGGCGCGAGCGAGAGAGAGGAGAATTTGCGAGCGCTAGTATTAATTAGGTTTTTCTTTGTTTTGAAAAATATAATAAAGAAATACTGTAATCTTAAAAAAAATAAAAAAAATACTATATTCTATCTATCTGTTAGTATAAATCTGACGTGGTCTCATAATGTATTTTCTTAGTTCTAGCTAATCGAAATGCCGATTTACGGTCTTACTTAAAAAACTTTTCTACCTTAGTCACTGCTTAAACTTCTCTGTCTTTTTCTAGCACGTGCAACTTGACGTCAGAGAGAAGATGGCAGAGCATCTTAAGCAGTGGCTAACGGTTGAGAAGTTTTTTAAGTAAGGCCGTTAGTGTCTACTTTGTCATTTTTTTAATCAAGCCAAACATTCAAAATTGCGTTTTCTAAAAGACAAAAAGCTAAAATATTATGATCAATTATAATAAAAAAAAAAATTGTTTCGATATCGGGCATTATAGATTTTTCTACATTTAAAAAAGTTCAAAATTGCTACAAGCCTCCTTAAACTGATTTTGAAACTACTTTTTTACCCGTTAACGCGCCCGTGTCACCGAGGTTGTAGTTAAATTCCCCGACACGATTAGATATGCAACCACAGTTGCACGAAATTAGCGCCGATTCATTTCACGTCCTATCATAGTTTGAATTCGGTAGATGCCGTAAATTGACTCAACATCTAGTGTTCACATCACTAGATGTATCTAGTGATGTGAAGTTCCCAGTCTGTGAATTTTTATCTTATCTATACACGATTTTCTGTGTTTGTAGTATTTTTTTCGGTCTGGTACACCTATCCCTACCGGTAGGGATAGTTTTGGGTCATTATTATGAAAAATAAGATTTCGACTTAGAGAATTAGTACAGTTCAGTTAAGTTCTATACAAGTATACCAACAAAATCTTGATAGTGTAACGAAGAAGGTATAGTTTGTGGCAGAAATACCAGGTGATAACATATGTCATCATCATCAGCTCGGAGACGTCCACTGCTGAACGAAGGCCTCCCCCTTAGACCGCCACACTGTACGGCAACCTGCTATTTACATCCACCGGTTGCCCGCAACTTTTACAATGTCGTCGGTCCACCTAGTGGGAGGCCTTCCTACGCTGCGTCTTCCAGTTCGCGGTCGCCACTCAACAACCTTTCTTCCCCATCGGTTGCCAGTTCTTCGAGCGATGTGGCCTGCCCATTGCCACTTCAACTTGCAAACCTTGCGAGCTATGTCGGTAACTTTGGTTCTTTGGCGAATATCCTCGTTCCGGATTCTATCGCGCAAAGTAACTCCAAGCATAGCTCTCTCCATTGCCCGTTGCGTGACTCTGAGTTTCACCAAAAGGCCAGCAGTTAAAGACCACGTTTCAGTTCCATATGTCATCACTGGCAACACACTGATAACAGATGTAGTTGATAGATATGGTTTCTTAGAATGGCGTTCCACAGTCAAAAGTTTTCGCAGACGGCGCCAGCGGCGGTCCGATGTGGCAAAATCAAGTTTTCTTGTTAATCGTTGCTTATTATCTATCTGCTCTTGATGAATGGTCTCTGTGACCTTTTATACCCTGTATACCTTTTCGGCAAAAACACCTTTGCTTTGCTTGCCACCTCCAATGATAGTATATGCTCAAATATTGTATCGTCCACCTCCGTTTTCTTTAATATTGCATGACATTCAAAAATTCTACTTAGAATTGCAAGATGAAAGGAATTAAAAAGTTAACAAAACCCCAAAAGTCGTTTCACCATCGTCGCAGTATAGTTCGCCCGAACTTTAATTGAAAAAAGGCAATAGACGTCGCCACAAGAAAAAGCCGAGGCATTCACTTAAAGTCGGCTCAAGTGACAGGTGACAGCGGAGTGACACGTGCCGGTGACACGTGACGAGAAGTTATGTGGAACCAAGTTGTGGTACCATTTTCCTGTATCACAAGTTTTACAAAAACAAGGTTTGTAGGGGAGTAAACACAACACTTTCAAAACACTAATTGCGGCCCGCGGTTTCATCTGCATTTTACCATTTTTTGCATTTTACCTGTATTACTTAAGAACCGTAATATTTTAGGATTCGATCCCCAAGCCGCCTACCCGTTGTGGGGATTATGGCAAACCCCCTAAGGCCTTCGTCCAGTAGTGGACGTTTTCTGGCTATTGATATTTTGAAAAAAAAAATATCACTGTATCACATTTTATTCAAATCCTTTCAGCCGTTGAAGACTAAAGTGATAAAGAAAAATTAAAAGTTCTATGTTATGTTTTGAAATCTAATAAATAGTTTTTTTTATATCATAAAACTGTAACTATGATTATATACCCAGCCAGAGCTAGATCCTCCAAAAACTGCAACTGTACGTAATTACACATGGTATTTAAAAAAGGAGACAGTTTTTTTCCCTGTTGGACAAATCAGTTAGACTATTTAGTTTGACCACGAGGAGGGACCTCAATTCTTGACTTCAAGCTAGACACGACCTTCAGCAATGAAGATGCTGACCTTAAGGTGTGCGTCCACGACGTCAGCATCAGACTGGACGGAGCGGATAGATTTGTTGCTTTTCATTGATTTCTATTAGACTGCGTGCACTGGATTGGCAAATCCGTGCCAGATACCGATAAATTTGCCAATGACGTCATCCACAGCAAACGTGCCATTCTGAAGATACCGGTAGGTAGTTTTACCAATGACGTCATCCGCAACGAACGCGCCCTAACACGCCATTCCGATGTCGATAAAGCAGATGCAAAATCCAAATGCACCCTTATCGGCATTTCATAAATGCTCGCTCCATACGGGCTGATTCCAACGCAGTGGACGCGCAGCTTATGAAGAACAACTGCAGTGACAAACAGAGATAATTTAAAACGAAAACTTGTGTATCAAGTCACGAAACTTCGTACACAAACTCTTTAGAGTTCATGTTAAAATTTTCATACTACTAGCTTTTCGGTGAAGGAAAACATCGTTAGGAAACCTGCATACGTCCGGAGAAGAAATTATGTGGCGTAGGTATCTTAATTGATCAACCCTCACAAGGCTAGCGTGGAGGACATGGCCCAATCGCCCTAGAGTCCAGCAATAAACTGTTAAAAAGGCTGATTATACATTTAGTATGTTTTAAAATCAGGATCCGATATTTCAGCGCAGTTCTAATCTTATATCGCAGAGTGTAGAATTTTGTTCTCAAGTTCACAATTCTGGCACTGCCACTGTTATTGGCGGGCGTGATGCTTACCACCACGACCACAAGGCGAACGTCTCGTTAGTATCGTCACCCAATTACACATTTTTAAAAAGCTATAATACGCAACTATAATATCTCAAGCATCACGTCATCAGAGTACATCAAATTAAAATAAATGAAAAAGTTTTTTTGGGATTTTGGTGACATGTTTATTTCTTTTACCCACTACTCTTTTACTACCTAGGTTCTGAAAGAACTTTTTCATTACGAAACTTATCACGGCTTATCCTAATACTTCGACCTATATCGAATAGTTCGGATCTTTGCCACATGCTAACAAAATCAGATGGATAACTTCACCCGAAGAAACAATTCGAGAATTAAGGTTTCGCGCGTGGCGCGGTAGTATTAGGCCGAAAGGAAGTTATTATACTCATCATAGTGAACAACTTACTTTTACAATGAGGACAACCTTGAAATTGCGCAATAAACAGCTTTACACTCCCCTTAAAAGGTAAACTAATACATCTACCGGGATACACGGAAAATTGGTATCACCATACTAAGCCAAAACGAGGTAATTTTTCCTTGCACACGGGACAAGCGCTACAGTCAAAATACACAAGAACAGCAGCTGCTGACTGTTAGTCCGCAGTTGTCTTACATTTGTATGGACTCGCCGCGCACGCGGCGAGTCGCGAAATCGCGAAAAAAAAATCGCTTTTCAAGACATTTTGTTAAGATTAATGTCATTTTTCTATAGAAAAGCAGATTGTTTCAGAGTCAGTCCCAAAAAAAAACTGTTTACAATTAATAGGAACAAATGACCCTCTTTCGGTTTAGTAATATCATTGCGAGTAAACATGTACCTATAAATAAAATTTTCTTGTTGTCCATCTGTTCTCAATTAGTCTGTCCTATTGGGCAGAAAGTGCTTCGGCGGAGTTCATTGCCATTCCGTCTACGTGGAATTATATTTCCTTTCCGGCACGAGCAATGGCTGATTCAATCGGGAACTATTGACAGAGTTTCTAATGCGATACACTAAAGGCACAGTAGATAAATAAGCTAAAGCAGTAGTTTTGACTCGAGCACGCCCTTGAATTAAATAGGTACCTACTTTTAGCAAGAGCGATAGATTATGACCTTGAGCACCTGTGGCTACTGGCATGCCGGCGGCCGCGTGACGTCAACAAGCCAATCGATACAGTGGAATATGGATGCACCTTTATACAAATAAAGTAGGTACAAACTAGCTTGAACTGAATAAGAGTTATGATTGTACTTGTAGTAAGTAGATATGTTGTGGTTCCTCAAGGTTTTGAGGCATTTCCTCAGAGGCATGGGAGCAGACTTCTATGTTGTGAATCTTCTGTAAATAGTACTACCATGTTATCTATGATTTTGGATACAGCAAGTTGCATGTAAAAAAATATTCGTTTGTTAGCAAGATATTTTCTAGAGAGAGAGGCACTAAATCTTCCAAGATATATAATAAAAAAGTTTTCTATCCTACAGGATAGAAAACTTTTTTATTTACATATTACATTATTTGGATTACAGGTTTGCGTTTGACTGCTATTTCTTCTCCATATATATTTTTGAAAATAAATATATTATGTCTCTATCAAGTGGGGGAGACATAATTATGTCCAGCAGTGGACCATGATAGGCTGATTATGATGATGATAAAATTGGTATCATTATCACTCTAAAACGTTTAATATAGTATTAATCCATAAGCAGCAAATATTTGTCTGTGCCTCTACAAAATAGGTACCCACAAGTATTTTCTACTAGATGCCCAATTGCCCTCCAATGAAGATGAAGATATCTTCATTCTTCTTCTTCGACCATAGCATTCGACTCCCATAAAGCTCAGTTGGTAGTATGTCTGCCTTCAGAGCTGTAGGGCATGGGTTCGATCCCCATCCAGGGCAAACATTTATGTGACGAACATAAATGTTTGTTCTGTGTCTGGGTGTTGTATGTATTATAAGTATGTATTTACAAAAAAAAAGAATTATAAGCATTCTCTCATCAGTTATCTAGTTTCCATATTACAAGCTTTGCTTTGGGCTAGATGGCGCTGTGTCTAAAATTTATTACCTGTGTTCACCGATATTTATTTATATATAGACTTTCCATGTCAAACTAAAACGGTTAAACGCTCCCTGGCAGAAAACGGCATCAACCCTCGATAGCCATTCAGAAATAATATTTCGTTTCCGGCACTTATTCAATAACACGCTGTTGCTAAGTTCCTGTCTTGTACCGAGGCGGTGCGGTAGTCAGATGACGAAGGTCTACGCTGACCCCTGTCACAACCATGCGAGGTCTGAAAAATGTAACAGGATAACTAATGGAAATCATATCTTGGGGAATATCGAAGATAATTGTTTAATCAGTTATCATTAAGAGTAAACAAGGCCGGTCACTTCTCCATAGAAAAGGAGAAGTAATTTTACTCCACTATGTAATATTGTAGGTCCAAGACTAAGATGATTGATTTATCTCTCTTCATTATATAAGATTTTTGATTGATAAGAAAGTAAAAAGTAAATAAACATGAAAGTTATGATCCAGGAAACATCTTGTATTTGAGCTCAATTTTGAACGTAAATAATAAAAGGAGTATGTACGAATACTCTAAAATAATGTATCAAGCGGCATAGTTCAGTCCATTAAAATTTCAAATAATTTTAGTTGGAATAAATTAATTCAGTAGTTTATTCATCATAATCCTGCAGCCAAAGGTCGACATGAAAAAAATTGCGCGCTCATATCTCTTTCTTTCTCCCTTTCCCACACTTTGTTTGATGTCTTCATTTAGCCACGCCCACCGATGAGTTCGAGAAGTGCATCCTTAACGACTTCCTGCGTTCGTGCCCGTGGTTTATTAGGTTTTCCACATTTTTCTAGAGAGTTCGGCAACCTATGTTGCTGGACGAAGGCCTCCCCTTAATAGGGAGGGGTTGCCATAATCGCCTCGCTTGGCAGACGGCTTGGTGAGTTTAAACGTATATCTGACAAATTTAAACTAAAATGTTTCTTTTGACTGTATTTGAGTAAGTGCAATATGTAAAATGATACTGATAATGATTTTGCAAACATTCCGTTGTTTCTGTGGTTGTATTTATTACGTGAAATCAGTGATGAAACGTTAATTGATTGTGTGCAAACGTCCGACTAAGTAAATAAAAATATATATTATACAAATATAATTATGTCAGCACGATACGAATACTTCGAAATATTCCGAAGAATATGTTTACCTTTTATTTCAAACTAGAGGTTCCCCGCGACTTCGACCGCGTACGCCCCCCCCCCCCCGAATCCCTACCCCTTCTTGAACTACCCAAATATCAATTTTCATTACTATAACTTCGGAAACAAAGAACTTGCCAATTAATTTAATCGTCCCTGTCAAAAAATATTGAAAACAGCATTTTCTTTTTAAATGAACTATCCAAATCCAAATTTTTGTGAATAAAGTACAAAAACAAAGGACTTTCATACAAACGTTGTCGAATTTCGAAAAATCCTTTCTTAGTACACCCCTACGCATCGAGACGAATACACTCTCCAAATGTCAAGTCTGTACGACCAGCGGTTTGGGCTGTGCGTTGTCAGTCAGTCAGTCAATCAGTCAGAAAAAAACCCTTTTATATATATAGATAGATAGATGTATAAAAACATTGCCTTGGGCAAAATTTGCCTATTAAAATTTGCCCCCAAACCCACCCAGGTATCCACCCAATACACAATAACACAACCTTTTACATAAATGATAGTATGATAACGTCATCATACTAATGAAGTCAACCTGAAAAAGAACCGCAATAACGATTTGCAAAAAAGCAACCAATGATATTTTTTGTGCTAGTAAACTAGTACTTAGTTGTGCGAATAGTAAACCTCGCGGGCACAAGCTTCCATGTCATGTGGAAACAATCAGCTGCTCAATGGCACCGCAGCAATCTTCACCCTTTTTTGGGGAACCCCTCCATTCAAGAACCGTCGATGGCAAAAATTCCATGAGAGAACCTGTATACCAAGTTTTGTCAATATTAATTATATAATACACTTAAAAAAAAAATACAACCGACTTCAACTTCTAGTACCTGGATGACATCTTCATATTTTCCGGTAATATTGATTTAAAACCAAACTACTGAAGCGATTTCAATAAAAAAAACGTCTGAACCTCTCTATTATCTAACAAACAAAAAAAAACGGTTTATAATTGGCGGAGTAATCGCGTAACATAAAAAAAATACAGTCGAATTGAGAACCTCCTCCTTTTATGAAGTCGGTTAAAAAACGATCTGTACCAAGCAACGTCCATACTTCCGGACAGATGAAAGCTAATTTTGCCAGTTGTTGCTATTTTCTCACTCGTTCAATAATTGGGTAAAATGTATATGTCGTAGGGAGATGAAAAAAAACGGAGATTTGATCAAATTAATGCCGGGAGATGCAAATACATTTTGTCATTCCTCCATAAAAATCTAGTGATTTGATCAAATCCCTAAATTAATCTAGTGGTTTGATCAAATTATTTCACAAATTGACATAAAAAATAGCCAAATAATTATAATATAAATAATAATAATATAATATAAATAATAATAATATCTTTAAGGATTTGTCGGGGAGACTTAAAGAATCCACACGTGACCAAAATGCTGGCCTTTATTTGGGCCAGAAAATTAGCCTCGCAATCCAGCGGGGCAACGTGGCCAGCATTTTGGGCACATTACCCGAAATCAGAGACCGTTTAAACTATCTATAGGTTTGCTACCTATAGATACTTTAAGCGGTCTCTTATATCGATTGATTAATGTTTTAATAATAGTTTAATTTATGTGAAATAAAATTATATTTATTCAAAAATAGCCTGCCTAATAAATATAACAACTACCATACAAAACTGTTTGGAGAAATGATAAAGTCGAGTTGCCATTTCAACATCTAGAATTGATCAAATCTGCGGCGCATGATTGTGTTCGTAAGTTCACAATTCTGGCACTGCTACTGTTAGTGGCAGGCGTGACGCTTACCACCAGGTGAACGTCTTGCTAGTCTCGCCACTTTATAGAATTAAAAAAAATATTCAGGGATTCGACTAAATCTCTGATTTTATCATATACCTGCAGCACAGTGTGTACACAGTACACACCTCGCCTATTAGATAGATATTTACTATGTTATAAAAACCGTGACGCCTGCCTTAGATATAGGTAGTCAGCTGCGCGACTGTGTGCCTGTTACATAAATGAACATGAACACGTATAACAGACCCTATGAGTAGAAATTTGTGTTATTTTTGAATGAGCATATTTGACCACGTATCAGGCAAGCTGTGGTCGAAACGCAAAGTTCAAAGTTTGAAGTATAATAGACTGTCAGTATTGAAAACTATTTATAATGAAATATAGGTAAGTAGATCTCCCTGTCTCATACTAAGCCATAAGCTATCCAGAAACACTTACTCCGTACTTACTTATGCCGTCCTGAGTTAACCGAGTCCAGGTTTGACTGGCTTTATAGTGACAATATCATCGATCCCGGTGGATTACCAATTTATATCAAGTTATCTTTTTACCAAGTACTAATATACCTAAACTTCGACCTTATAGCGCTATGTATTACAGCACATATCAATGAATTATGAAATGCTGGTAATAGTTGATTAACATTCATGTCACGTTCGCGGCCCGGGGACGGCCCGGCCAAGCTCCAGCTAAAAAGACCGCCTCGAAAAATGCTAATGGAATGCATAATACAGATCCTATAGAAGTTCTCCACAATAGTGACATTGCCGAGGGTATTTTATGGATTTAATAAGACGAGGAATAGAGAATAAGGGAAAAGTGAAATCCGAGGTCAAATATCAAAGAGATATTTTAGAGGTAAAATAAGGCTCATTTTCACCGTTTACAACTAGTTATCGTTTATTTAGGTCAATATTGTCATTATATTATATCAGTCTACTGTTATATCTAATTAGGTATCCATAGCTCGGCTTCTCGGCCTAGGATTTTTTCTTCCAGTTACTGCCATGTACCCTAGAGTCACTCCAACGAGGTGTAGTAGACCGTTGGGTATCACATTGGGCGATTCACGATTTTTCATATAGGTGTATCTTAGATTAAATGGAATAGAATTATTATATAAATGAAATGGAATAGAATTTCATTATTTATTTTATAAATATGTACTTTTTGTTTCAAAACGCAACTACTGTAATCTCTATACCGGATGTTAGTTTGAACACCGTTATCCTTCTAGGATATCATTGTACTCATCATTATGAACTACTTTTACTAAGGGGCCAACCCTGAAATCACGAAAAAAACAGCTGTTCCATACGTTTTGTCCAAGATCGATGAACCTTTTTGTATGGAACAGCTATTATTTTTTCGTGATTTCAGGGTAGCCCCATAGTAAAAGTTGTTCATAATGATGAGTACAATGATATCCTAGAAGGATAACGGTGTTCAAACTAACAGCCTGTATTATGTCTCTACATAAGTATGTACTAAATGACGCTCATAATGATGTTGCAGTTCAAAACTGTCGCGTTTCATCTATCCATAGTGCATAATACTAACTGGTCTGGTCAGCGGACAGCGAGGACACATTGCCGTAGGTAAATATTTGATTAGAGCTCCAGGGCTGCGTACTGCGAGCTGTTTTTCAATGCTTGCTAACTGTAACAGCTGCATAAAAGTCCTCGAATTTTGATTTTCTATTTCGCATTGAGGTACCTATATGAAATATAATACCTAATAATACGTAATATACCTAATAATAATATTTAATAATAATAAATGATAAAAATGATTCCCTAAAAACAGCTTCGTCAAGTATAGGTATAGCATTTTTTTTATGCTAACAAGTGACGAGACGAGCAAGACGTTCGCCTGGTGGTAAGCGTCACGCCTGCCACTAACAGTAGTAGTGCCAGAATTGTAAACTTGCGAACACAATCCTGCGCCGCACTGCACTGAGATATTAGATGTCAAATCTCATACCCAGTAATTTATCTGGTAACATTGCCCTTCAATCCGGAACACAGTAATGCTTGCCCACTACTGCTTGGCGCTTGAATAACTGGCAAAGGTGTGGTACTTCCCCAGGCGGACTCTGCAGTAGAGTCCTACCACTACAAAATTGATTGATTTATTGATTGAAAAGAGAAAGGACAACGTAGTGATATCCCTTTTCTGTGATTTGTCATAGACAAAAAAAAACATTATGCGCAGGATCAGCTAAAAAACAGATGAGTGCCTATTAATCTTTTCTTTAGTTTAGTCTGTAGACACACCAAAAAAAATGTGGAACAGAAGTTGTACTTATATTTTTCTTTATTTGTACAGCAGCTGATCCTAAAGGGAAAATAACTACTTAATTACCAATAACCCTGTATTTAAACAATAGTAGGTATAAATCAATTGATTTGCCATTCAACGCGGCAATGCAGCCAGCGTTATGGGCACCTTTGCACCAGGTACAGTTAGGGGTGGGTTATTTTCTTAGGTATGACTTGATTAATAATTATTAGTAGTATAAGTACTTAGTAAATATAAAAAAAAAAAGAAAGAATAATATATGTTTTGGGTTCCGTACTGGAAAATGACATTGATACATATGTGGCCATATTTATATCAATAAATAAGTAGGTGCAAAACTTCATTGAGTACAAATAAATAAGTATTTTTTGTAAGATTATTGAGTAATGTAATTCCCGTCAATTCTAACAAAGAACCAAAATAATTTATTTAACTCATAGTTTATTACCCTTAGATCACGTATCGGCAGAAATTGATATTCAGTTTTGGTCTGCTGAAGTATTTATGGACTATGACTGTTCATATTATGAAGTAATAAATTTTGAGTGGATTATTTATGCGATTGTTGTCAGTGCAAGAAAGCCCTTTGCAAGAAAACAAGATAGACAATATTCGTACTCATTACTTCATCCATATACAGGGTTAGTTCTAATCAGTTAGCATCCTTTTAAGGGCATATTCTGTACATCAAAACAACAAACTTTTGCAAAATGGGGCCAACATTGAAATTGCGAAAAAATTATCAGCTGTTACATACAACTGTTACATACATCGACTTTAGGCAAAATGTATGGAATAGCTGTTTTTTTTGCTATTTCAATATTTGACCCTTAGTTAAAGTTGTTTGTTTTGATGTACAGAAATTGCCCTTAAAAGGATGCTAACTGATTAGAACTAACCCTGTATAGATACAAAAAAACGTTGTTACCATTTTATTGTCATAAGAGAGCGACGGAAAGCGACAAGTAGCGACGCATCGCGATGCATCATTGTCATCATCATCATCATCATCATCATCATCACCATCATCATCATCAGCTGGAGTACGTCCACTGCAGGACGAAGGCCTCCCCCTTATTAGGCAGGGGTTGCCGTAATCCCCACGCTTGGCAGGCGGCTTGGGGATCATAGAATGCTTTCAACCGTAACTGAGAGGACGCTGCTGCCCGTCCTCAGGTGGTTCTGGATGCAGTTTTAGGACATACCCAGGTCCCAACGCGATGCAAAGTGATTGAAATCAATTCGGGATTGACAGCGTTGGCCACGAGTAGGAATAGGTAGCTGCTTGATTTTTCGCGTTGCATTGTGTTCGCGTTACCGCGATTTATCGCTTACGTAGAAAAACAGTCACTTTCAACATTTCGTTAAGTGGATATACTTTATACTCGTAGAAGGACCGCACGAAAAACTTGAATAATCTAATTCATAACTTACTCTGGTGTTATAAGAACTTATCCACACAGGTCAGTGTCATTGATCACTGTTAGCGTCCTGATTATAATCCTAAATAAGGATTGTCGCTTGATACATACAGCTCTCTGCTACGATCCCCTGTGTCAGGGGTGTTATGAAAACACACAAGAACACTGACAACCAACGCACAGACGCCTAATTCTATTTGTCTGCCTAGGAATTGAACCCGGGAAACTAAGGCAAACTCACAACCATGCATAAACAATGGATTTTTCATCACACTTGCTCGTAAAGTGGATCTTATTGCATCGGTTTTAGGCTCATAATCCAAGCTATTACGCACGCGTGCTTTTTACTTTAGATTACGGCACATGGTGCTATAATAGGCATAACCCGGTAAAGTAAAGTTTGTACGTGACTGCAATTAGACGTACGTATACGAAGCACTCTTAATATAGCCGGGTAATACTTGCAGTTTTTTTGTAATACAAAGAGTTCTTATGCCTCTGAAGTAAAGGTCAACCTGCGCGCGCATTACTGATTTGGGCGCCATTTTCCGCAAATGTTTGTTGACGTTTTCGCTTTGTGGTTAATTATTATCAAAAAAAATTGTTTTTTCCTCGCAAGTGTGATGAAAACAGTCGTATGAAACTCTTGTGCTATGTTTCAATACACTCTCGGCTTCCTTATCGCATAATACCGCTATATCTAGTGTAATGACCAGTACATAGCACACTTGTATCATAATGTACTATTTTCGCATTGCTATATCGTTGTAATGTCTTTTTTCGGCGTCACAGACAGTCAAAGTACAGACTTTGCAGTTAAATTACAAATTATAGTTTTTGGAATAAAATAACAACATTATCATTTTAGTATGAAATCAATTAATATAGAACAAAATGCCCTTTCGAAGCGTTTTCTATTGAGTGAACAGGTTACAAAGTTGCCAACTAAAACACGAGTATTACTCTAAAAGCTTTTGGACGCCGCCCATAATTTCATTTAGCTATCAAAAATAAAAATGTTCTTAAAAATAAAAATAACGAAATGCATGTTACCGTAACCAGCGACAATGAAAAGATGAATGGACGGGAAATAAGCGCACGGATTTTGAAGACTATATGTTGAGCGCCGGCTCTCCATTCGCTTCAGTCATACTCTGTCTTTGCGACATGCGAGCCGTACGATATGACAATACAAACTTCTATTAAATTTACATGTGTTCTCTTTTTGTCATGCAGTAATTAGATGCGCTATCTCTATTTTCCGGCAAATGTAATATGCATACTTTTAACTAGGTATGCTTGATTGTGTTGTCTTGTTAACTTTGATCGATTTGCAATCGCTGGGCCCTTCCATTCCATTATCACCGTCGCTGACCGTAACCACACAAAAACCAAACAAAGTTTTCTCATTGCATTGTACAGTCGTAGAAAAAAGCTTTTCGTTCAAAAAACATGTCGTGAATTAAGTGGTTGTCCAGGGAAAATAATACATATTTGCACAGTACCTATACATTTGCTAAATTAAATCGCCTTTAACATAGTTGACCACAGCTCAAAAAAATACAATATTCAGTAGGTATTATTGTGTTTTCTCTACGTTAACGTGGAATTTAATGTTATTGCGGATTACCTATGATTGACCGAGGTGTTTGAAGAAAGATCATCGAGTAGTAACATAAACTCGGATTTAACACTTTATTACTAGAATGATTATGGTTACCAAGCGGAAAAAATATATTATACCATAAACAATAGTTTTATTTACTAAAATTATTTATCCAATCAATACACGATATGAGAATTATTTCACTTCATTTACTAAACTCTTTATTTTACTTCGCTTATTGTTATGGTTACCAAGCGAAAAATAAAACATTATTACAATTATTTAGTGTTTTAATAATGATCTGATGGGTTTGTGTTTGACCGTCAGCATGTTAAGGGAAGGTGTGGTCTACGATGGAGCACGCTTCCCCAGAAGAAAAATAATCACTCGCGACTCGGAGAAACACAGTGTGGACGTCTTCCGGCTGTTTATTTGTAGACCATGTAAAGCAGCTAGAAAATAGTTAATAACTTACCTGAAGCCATTTTATCCTCGTAATGTTTTCCTCCGTTACAGTCAGTGCTCTCCTTTCTTCTAGCTTGTATGATTCATCGTAATACATGTACTCTGTAAACGTGAGTCCACTAGTAGTATACTGTTGAGTGAAGTATATGCTTATTGTTCCATTCACAATGTCGTGTTCTATGATCCAACGGCACTTTATCGGGACGGGGAAAGGGTTTGGGAAGTTGGGGGTCTGGATGACCCCCACGGGGCCCCGGAGGCGGCCCCCGCAGGTCTGGGGCCCTTGATGCTCGCGGTCTTCTTGGGAGCAGACATGATCTACTGCGATGGTGATGAGTGTGATGCTTAGTAGCCGCTGCATAGTGAGCCTGTAACAAATAAAAAAAGTTTTAAATTAATTTTGCTGAATGTAAAAAATAATACAAGAATTCTGTATATATATTAAAATAAATTATATTAATAGTAATCATATATTTAAAGTTATATTATTACTATTATTATATTTTAAATTAAAGATCTTTTCCAAACGATCTATAAGCATTTTTGCTTATGCATAGAATCATAAATATAAAATATTACAATAAATTTTGGTGGATATTTTCCAAAAATAAATAGCATAACTTTCAAGTTTTTTAAAAATATATGCTATTTAGAATTCCTGTACCGGTACATGGTGGCGATTTATGATCTAATTGCAAACTAGGTGTTAATAAAAATGATTCTGGCGCCATCTCTTGGCAAATTTGGGCTGGCTTTAATACATATTTACTTTTTATTTTTAATTCGTTTTTATTAGCTTATTATTATCATCTGCTTTTATTATAATTTTTATATCTGTATCTGACCATAATAAAATAAACATTTTGTTTAAAGACCATAAAGAACAAAAAAAAATACCAGTATAAAATAGATTATCCAGATTGCATATTAAAAATTGTTTTCAACCTTTTCTATTAGTCCGATGCAATACCTACCTCACGTTCCAATAAGATCAATTATTTATCCATCATATTTCTCAATCATTCGATTAAATGGACTAAACAAAACTATATTGCTAGTATGTCTTAGGTAGGTACATGATGCGACATTGTTTTAGAGAAAAGTTAAACTACAAGCTTAGAGTAGAGTTCGCTAATACTAATTTAGTTTCAGCCGACTACAAACATTACCGTCAAAATACGTAAATTTAAAATGCAGTTCAAATAAAACTTTACCTTGTATGTTTGTTTTTTGGACTCGTTAACTTTCAACGTAATGCTTTTGTAGTTCACAAGTTAATTAATGTAAGGTAAATGTTTGCAATTGCCCCAGTTTTAACCGCTATCATAACAATGAATCTTTACAGAATTCAAAAAGATAATTCGTGATAATTTATGTAAACATTCAGTTAACTGTGCAAGTGGCAAACGATTTGTATTTAAGTATTTTCAACCGACTTCAAAAAAGGAGGTTCTCAATTCGACTGTATGTTTTTTTTTTCTGTTTTTTTTTGGTATGTTTTTTACGGGATTACTCCGCCAATTAAGAATATAATTTTGATGTATTTTTTTTGTTTGGTAGGTTTGGTAATACTTCAGAGGTGGTCCCATATACATTTCATCGAAATCGGTTGAGTAGTTTGGTTTTTAAATCTAAATTACTAGAAAATATGAAGTTGTCATCCAGGTATTCGAAGTTAAATCGGTTGTATTTAAAAAAAAACTTATTATTATTAAAATTACGTAGGTACAAACATTGGAGCCATATCTGAAACCATAATTCTATAGATAAATAAGTTACATACTATATAGTTTGATATAATATTTATAATGTCCTATTTTGATATTGTGCCATTTACTTTTTTTGGCTGCAGAATCTTATACATACAATAAATTATTCAATACTTTTTCAGTCATTAAGTTGACAGATTTTAATGAAATGTTGGTGTAGGGAATTTCTTTTCACAGCCCGCCTAGCACGCGAGCCGTGATAAACGTCTATCCACTCTTTATTCCCTTCGAAAACGAGACGAACGTATCCATATTCTAGCTTTATCACGTTCCCGCGCGGAGAAAAACCAATTAGTCCTCGGCGCGTGCTAGGGGGGCTGGTTATTATAATGTTATCAGAAAAATCTAATAAATCCATGAAGTGACAGGCAGAGTTTTAGTGCAGACTAGCCATAAAAAACCGGTCCAATTATTCTCCCTACTTATTTCAATATCGACCAAAATAATGTTGGAACATAATATCATCTCTGGTTTTACCGCCTCTCTATGAACTAATTTTAGGACGTCCCTAATGGGGTTCATCTTCCTTCCTCTTTTAGGTTTAATAAATTGTTATGGCAGGCTTTGTCATAATAAAAATAAATAAGTAAATTAGTGAAAGTGCTCTTTTAAAAATATAATTCTTAAGTTTTCATTGAAGATACCTAGTTAAGACTTTTTTTTACTTTTAACTGTCTACAGGATGTTTAACTGCTTTTTTGTACTTTAATAAGTATATTAGGTCGTCGTCGTCAGTCATAAAACGTCCACTGCTGGACGCAGGCCCTTTATAGAGGGGTGTTGCCATAATCCCCACGCTTGGCAGGCGGTTTGTGGATCGCAGAATGGTCACCACCGTTAACCAAGAGGACGCTGCTGCCCGTCCTCCGGTGGGTCTGGTGGCAGTGCAGTTTGAGGACATACTCAAGTCCAGGTCAGGTAGTAGGTAGCTGAGTACAATGTATTTTTTTTTTTGTAAATTAAGGCACTTTTATACTTTTTATCTATGTTTTTACCTGACTCACTGCTTTTTATGTAATCGAGTGACGAGACGTGCACAGAAACACAGAAACTAACGACGAACTTGAACGTCTTCGTATAACAAATTCAAATGGATCCACCATGTAATATTTTATATATTCATAACCTTTGATACATTATATGTCTAGATAGACTGATGGATCCTAAAGCTATCGATAAAAATTGCGGTTAACTGTTAGCCTCTTATGCACGCACACTATAACAACGACAATGGTGCAACACGAGTGTAAGACATGGCTGTCACGCACACTAGTATAATAATGTTGGCCTGTCATTTTTCGTTCATAAACAGTACGAGACTCTATCTAGACATATTATTTATCAAAGTTCATAACATAGATCGCAGAATATAATAAATTTAAGATAACATCGAATTTACATTTTGCAGATCTACCAACCATTCCATTAATAAAAATACTCGGCTTTATTTTCTTTATTGTAAATTCTCAAACATATTACTATAAGACGCCTTATTTATTCCACTTACGTCGGTCGTAACAAAGAGATTTCAATTTAGTAGTAATGTACGAGTGCCTATCTTGGAATCGTTTCGTTATTTATAATGTTATTTTGGGATACAAAGCATGTTACTACGTGTTCTATTAATTCTAGAATAAAATAATGGTAATAGATGGAAGTTATTTATTTTATGTTGAGTACTTCTGACCGTGGCTTATACAACGTGTTACAAAAAGTTGTAGTAATACAGAAGGGTATGTATGTACTAAACATTATGAACAACTTTTACTATGGGGCCAACCTTGATATCGCTAAATAAAAACAGCTAAAAAAATAAAATAAGAAAAAGCTGTTCCATACATTTTGTCCTAGGTCGATTAACTTTTTGTGTGGAACAGCTGATATATTTCGCGATTTCAACGATGGCGCCATAGTAAAAGTTGCTCATAATGTTGAGCAAATACATACATCCTTCACTATTACACACCTTTTTGTAACGCATTAGGAGCTTATGGAGAGGCCTATGTCCAGCAGAAAGAAAAGAAAACCATTGTGAAAATCGCGCGCAACTGGTGGATGTAAATGGCTGGTTTCCGTACAGTGCAGTCCAAGGCGGAGGCCTTCGTTTAGCAGTGGATGTCTTCTGGCTGATGATGATGTCTAGCAGTGGGCTAAGGTTGGCTGGTGATGATGAAAGTCTAAACGGTCAGCGTCAGAGTTAATATGCCGCCCGGGTTAGTGCCCGAAATAACTTTAAAGTATCTAAGATGCCGTAATTGTAATAGTAGTAAATTACAACGTTTTATCAAAAATATCGAGGCCATTGTTATATCGCGTGCCAAATTAATCGAACGTCAAAAAAAAAATACATTAGTCGATTCGCACCGCGCTTAACTAACTTTATAGAACGTTTTAGGTGAATCGCATGTACTCTCATTACCAGTCCTGGTTGTCAATAGGCAGTATAGGCCGCGGCCTAGGGGCGGCAGATTTAACAGAACGCTGCCGCCCCTATTATTTTAGAAAGGTACACGGGGCGGCGGAAATAAAGTGGCCTACACTCATAAAAAATATAAATCCAGCATTGCTCGTTACCCAAATTAACAACATTTTAGGTATTCTAGTTACGAAAATTTTTGCTCCCATGCTGAACAAAACATTCATATTTTCCGTGTTCTAACAAAATCTTTGAATTTGCAGTGCTGTTTGCTGAACCCGGGGACGATATGACTTGGCCCAGATTTTGTACATATGATATTTGTTTGTCAACAATATTACTAGATTATTTTAATATCATGGTTTTATTTTTAGAAAACTCTCCGATTCCACGCAGCAACGCCAGACTATGCAATGTGAATTGATTTCGGTTCGAAGATTGAATTAGCAAGTACAGTTTTGTCTATAAGACATTGAAGCCTAGCCAAGCCATTCCATACTTATTTATTTATCTTTTGCTACTACTAAAATAAAATAAAGTAAACTTTTTGACGGGAACGGATCCGTGCTCCACCTAGGTTCTCCACCAGGATGAAGCATGTAGTACTTACACGTCTTCGTGCTTACAGACAGATTACATCATTGTTATTTCAATTATATTTAAGCAGACAGCTCACACTCTCAGATAAAATATTATTAGCCGTTTCTAGTTCATTTTGATAATGTTAGATGAATTTACTGGATAACGAACTGTAAGTATCACTGTTTTTTTTTAACTTAGTTACTGGTAATTTGAGCACGAGGACGTGTAAGTACTCCATGATCCACCCAGGTGGAGAACTCAGATGGCACTTAATCGTAGCTGACTACGAAACTCAGCTACCAAAACGGTAACAACATTCTTGTTTCTTAATTGATTACGAAACAATGAAAAATAATATAGGCTACATGACTGTTTTTTTTATTGTCCTATTAAAATGTGGCTCATAAATATAGCTGATTAATAAAAAGAAAACGAAAATCTGATCAAAAATAAGCAACCTATAAGCATTTTAATATCATGCTAGACAGAGAGGCGAAACAGCAAATCGTGACGTCACTTCTCTGTACGCCATAATAATTATATTCTGACAAGTAAGGCGTGATGTCATTTTTTGTTTTGTGGGAAAGGGACAGAGTTGTCTCTAACAAAAACTTTAAACGCTCATAGATCACAACATTATTAACAGCTTTAAATTATTTTTTCAATAAACATACTTAATTTACTTAAATTCTTCATCAAAGCTATTGGTTTCAACGATATAAACATCAGTTATCTACCCTATTCTTATTTCGTAGCTGCCTACGAAAATCAATTACCAAAACGGACCAAACCCTACAGTCACACCACCAAACTTTTTTAAACTCTATATTAGCCAAGTGCCAAGTGCAGTTGTGATTATGTTTCCACTTCGATCATGTAACACCTAGGGGACCTGGGTATATCCTACAACTGCATCCAGAACCACCGGAGGGCGGGCAGCAGCGTCCTATCGGTTAACGGTGGTGAGCATTCTGCGACCCCAAGCCGCCTGCCAAGCGTGGGAAAGTATATAACAAAAGAAACTCAGTATATACAAATACATAGGCACAACGGCGGTCTAATCTATCTATAGTAAAACTTATTATTCGTTATCGCGACCAGAAATAAATTCGGATGTGAAAAGTTTGTTCATTTCCGCTAAAAGGAAAAAGAATAGGAAATAAAGAAACATTCCATTTTCATCTAATTATTTCTACCCGCAACAGCCAACTTTTTAACGTTGTTATTTATTCTCATAATGTTGTTTTGAAAAACTTAATAAGTCAAAACGATATTAGTCCGAAAACGACGTCTAAGTGATTTTGTAAAAGTTGTAATGAGGTTAAGGAAATTGACTTTCTTAGAAGACATTTTTATTCTTTTAATACTCGCCTTGAATAATCAATAAGTAAGTTTTGTATAACTGCCAATTAAATAGGATTATTTAATTTGGAAATCAGCCAATAACTCACGAATAATAATAATAATAAAATCAGGAAATAATTCATCAGCCCGGAGACGTCCACTGCTGAACGAAGGCCTCCCCCTAAGACCGCCACAATGTACGACAACCTGCCATTTGCATCCACCGGTTGCCCGCGACTTTTACAATGTCGTCGGTCCACCTAGTGGGAGGCCTTCCTACGCTGCGTCTTCCGGTTCGCGGTCGCCACTCAAGAACCTTTCTTCCCCATCTGTTGTCAGTTCTTCGAGCGATGTGGCCTGCCCATTGCCACTTCATCTTGCAAACCTTGCGAGGTATGTCGGTAACTTTGGTTCTTTGGCGAATATCTTCGTTCCGGATTCTATCGCGCAAAGTAACTAAGATTAAGATAAATAAGATTCACGTTTTATGAATTAAATAATATTAAAAATTACATAATAATAATTATTATTACATGTCTACACCTATACTACCTATCTGTAACCACTCGCCCAAACGTACCCATCAGGCGTTCCCGCGCTGTATGGCCAACGAAATATGTTGGGCCAAATATTGACCCGAACGCGGGTTTCGCCCACTGCTCTGCAAGCGGCGACCCAGGTCGGCCACGAACTTTTTTGCTTCAGAGCACCACGGACCCGCTGTCTCTACGGCAAAAGGACCGAAGTCATAACCCGATTCCAGGGCAGCATATTTATTGTGCTTGCCTAAAGCCGCTGACTCCGCACCCGCGCCGGCCGTCCTCTGTGTGGCAGAAAGGTGACAGGCTGAAAATGTACTGACGCATGTAGCATCTCATATCAGACACCGACCCTTCTGCCACGGGACTAGGGTGAGTCCGTCTGGGCGCTTGCCATCCGAACGAGACTGCCCGGGGGGTTCCAAAACGCAGGGGATGTCGGCAGAAACAAGCGCCTCTCTATACCTCATTAATAGCGTGGTGCCGAGGTCTTCGTCCAGCGCACGGAGCACAACTAAGCCCGTGCAGACCGTCTGCCTCCACTTTTGCGCCACAAACGCACGTGTGAGGCTTACAAACAACGCAGCCGAGTCGAAGACCCGCAGCCACCCTAAGGGAGTCGTCGTCCAGCAGCGTGCCCAAGTTAGGGGATGGTAGGGCACGCAGCCAGGCGCCGGACTCCGGCTTAGAGCGTTGAGCCGAGCCAAATCGACTCCCGAGGCTCCACTGCGCAGATGAGCGAGTATGTGCGTCCCAGCCACATCATCCCAACCTCTCTGTACTACCTTTTATTACCTTTTCTACTTGATAAAATACCCAACTATTCGATAGAAAGTTTCATCCCCCGTTTGTCAACCCCTTAAATCAACCATGTCAAAAAATATTAAAAACATCATGTTTTATTTTGAATGAACTATACTCAAATACCAATTTTTATCACTATAATTTCAAAAAAAACGAACTTCCATAGAGAGTTTCATCCCCCATTTCACCACCTTAATTCAACCCTGTCGCAAAATCCCTTCTTAGCTGACGTCTCCTACCTATAACCTACCTACCGGGTTTTTGGCGGGAACACGGAAAAATCATGGCGTTGCATTCTATTATTTTCTTAAACTAGTGTTTTTTTCGCGAATTAATGATTTAAAATGGTGGTGTTTTATTCATTGAGTGTTAAATTACATGCACGAGTGTGGGCAAGTGATATAATATGGTGAAACATGTCTTTTCGTGTTGTTTTCAAAACTCCGTAGAAGCTCATAGTAAAGTCGCCACAACTTTACTAACTTTACTAGGGCATGACTTGGACTCGACTATGACTAATTTCGTGTGACTAACTGTGATTTCATGACATATTTGATTTGATTTTGCTATTAAAACTTGAGAATTCATAAACCTGACACTGGCAGAATGCACAACGTGCGCTGCCAATAACTAAGAAAAAAACCTACCTACCTGCTAAATTTCAGCTTCAGGGATCAAGTAGTTTTCGAAATTTCGTGTTTAGTCCGTGTATAAGTGATAGTGAGTGATTTTCGCTTATATATATATATATATATAGATTAGGATCTGGATCTGAGTACGTATATCGGGTGCCGAGGTCTCAAGAGCAATTCAGTGCCAAATTTTATATAAAGATTTGTACAGATTGTACAGTCCAATAATACTGTAGAAACTTTTGTACAAAACACATGTCAAATTATTTTGCCTACATTTAATTCGGTGCTCTAAACAGGTCTTTGTGTAGAGTTTACAAGTCAAAACTTTGGACGCCTGAGTGTTTTATGCCTGTCGGAATAGTGTTTATCTACATAAAACAGTTGCGCAAGTGTGACACATGGTTTTACGCAAGTGGATAGGATGCTTAGTAAATATTCATAGATGTTCTTGCTTTGAGATAAACACGCTCCCGGTGAGAATGACACGATCGATGTATCATAGAAATCCCACTCAAATATTATATTTATTATGTTAATGCGAAAGTTTGTCGGTATACTTAGGTGTGTTGGGTGTGTGTATATTTGTTAAATATTCACGCCAAAACGGCTGATCTGATTTGGATGTAATTCGCAATGGTATGTCCATTGCGAATTGCTTTTTTCCAGAAATAACAAAAAGGCTATTTTTTATTACCATCATCACCGTTTTTCGTCATCACGCGGGTTAAGCCGCGGGGCGTGGCTAGTAAAAGATATCAAACGCCGTTGATGCAATGCGAAAATAGTGACAAATTGAGTAGCTAGCTCAAATAGATAAAAAATTTAAGTTAAGAAGATAACTCGGAGGAAGGATTTCCCTGGCTTGATAACATTTCGCTGGAAGATAAGGGTAAAAATGCAAAAATGAGAACCGGCCTTAAAAGTCTATTCACAAATATCAGCGAAGTCACAGTTCCGACATAGTACCGGCACAGTGCGAAATATTCTTTCATACATTCTCTATCAACGCATCCCCACTTGTCAGTGTCAGTGACGACACAGTGCGCTCAGTGTCAGTGGTGATGCGTTCATAGAGATTGTATGAAATAATATTTCGCACTGTGTCGGAACTGTGACTTCACTGATATGTGTGAACCGGCCTTAATAATTGCTTGAAAAAAGATGCAATGCCGCGTTTCAGCAAAGCTTAGGAGGGCCGCGGCAGGTGGGCCGTACAAAATCCTGTGTTTCTTTAATCAAAGCATGACACAAAATTGGCAATGGGAAGTGTTCTGACAGCTGTCAAAACGTAGTTCTACAGCCAAAGGATAGACGGCGCTGGCGAGATATGGCCCAGATTTTTCGCATTTTTCTTGGCAGATAAATATGCAAAATATGTTATTATATTCGTATAGTTTTCTGCTTATTTTGTCAAGTTCTTAATTTATTATTCTAAATAAAACTATGAAGATACACGTAAATAAAAATATGAAGCTAGAAGTTTTCGCTGGGTGGTTGGATCAAGGGTTAGAACCAAAAGGCAGTGATCCTTGACACATAGCACGCATTGTCAGGAGGTTCCTCACCACCGATAGCTTGTGCCGGTGGCACTGTAGGTTTAGGTTTTTTCATAATATTTATGTTTTTATATTTTTATTAAAAACATGTAAACTTCAAGAAATAATAATTATAACAAATAATTATAATTAATTAATAATGATTTGATTTGGACCTGGGTATGTCCTAAAACTGCATCCAGAACCACCGGAGGACGGGCAACAGCGTCCTCTCAGTTAATGGTGGTAACCATTCTGCGATCCCCAAGCCGCCTGCCAAGCGTGGGGATTATGGCAACACCATCTCCCGTCCCTTTAAGGGAGAGGCCTTCGTCCAGCAGTGGACGTCTTCCAGCTGTTGATGAATAATGATTTGCTGACCCAGACTAATGTCTCGTTAAATGGACTATTTGCCAAGTAGTAAATATTTTGTCGGGGGTTTTACCTACCTACCTAAATTTTTACGTCTTTGCTTATCAGTCTTCTGTTGAGGCTTTGCTAAAGGATTACTCCCAAAAGACTAGTATTATCTTGAAGAAAAACAAAAGTGGCATATTACTAGAAAGTCACTGACAGGATAAATGACATCGTAAAAGTTTGGACATAAAAACTGCCTGCGAAGAGTCCTAATCTATCTCTGTGGGTATTTCTCACTGATGATAAAATGAGTTCAGTGAACTTTCGTAATGAATTTAAGAGCTTTTATAGCCCACTCTGACAGTGAGATAAGAAACGAGCGCTTACAATAAAATTACTCGAAGTTGATTACTTAATTGCCCTAATTTAATATTAGGGTCAATTTACAACGGCCGATGATTTAGAACGCAATAGAAACGAATTTTATTTTTACATAAAGATTTTATTTTGTTTTATTCAGATTCATAAATGAAGGCTATATTACAGAATTACTGAAAATACGCTAGTAATACTTTTTAATCAGTTGTTACTATTTCGAAATAAAAATTATAAATAATAAGTATGCTTAATTGCATTATACCACGGAGCGCTACTTTATCGAGAATTAAAGCCGTCACACACGACAAGATGCTATAGATCAAATATATAGATATTTGCTTGCAGTCAAACGCAAGCCAATAAAAAAAAAGAGAAAATATCGCTCGCCATACAATTTTGAAATACCTATATAATTAGTATCTTCGTCATATTTGCTCTCAATGATAATATGTATGAGTAGCGATATTTAAATATGTTCTAAGAAAACATTAGGTAATAGCATATTTGTCGTATTGGTCACCTGAGTTGTACCAAAAATAAGCTTCGGTACGCTTCGCTGACCATCTGCAACACTATTTACATCTTCTTTGTTATATGTACCTTTCCAGGTCATTTGGGGTTAGACAGAATTGTTTTTCTATAGGTACTTAATATAAAAAATTAAATAAATCTTTATTTCAGACATTCATCCTTAAGTTATTAGTAAGGCTAAGGCTATTAAATGTTAGTAAAGTTTTCAAGTAAGTAACTTATTATTATAATCATGCAACTAACAGGTCCTCGAATTTACTCTCCAAAACAATGGCGTGTTGAACTAGGAGAGTTGAAAAAAGATTGTACGAAAAAAAAAACTTAAAAAAAAACCGCCTTCAACTTCGAATATCTGGATGACATCTACATATTTTCTAGTAATTTTGATTTAAAAACTAAAACTAAACTACTTTAGCGATTTCGATATAATTTATATGGGACCACATCAGAAGTACTATTACCAAACAAAAAAAGAATCATCAAAATCAGTTCATAATTGGCGGAGTAATCGCGTAACATACATTCAAAAAAACAGTCGAATTGAGAACCTCCTTTTTCAAGTCGGTTGAAAAGAGGAGCTATATGTTCTCAGCAGTGGGAAGAAGAAATTAAAATATAGCTGCGCTATTACTTACTTATATATATATATCTATAACTGCGCGTCACCGGCGTCGTCGTCATTATTCCTAGGTACTCATAAAAAGATGCGCACAAAGCTATTTTTGCTGTAGAATTTGCATTCGCGGTATAACACAACACATTTGCGGGTAAAAGGTAATTTAATACAGTAATACTTATCTCAGAGGAAACACAGCATTTTGCACTGTGACGTCTCATCTCACGCGTGTCATGAATTCTGACGTCACCATAAACATGAGTTAAGTCGGCGAAGCGAATGTAGAAAGTTCTAGATGTGACATCATAATAATATCTTCAATTACTGTCTGAGATAGACGACGTAGTTATTGTGACTGCTCCAGTGACATACATTCTGTATGTTGCGGACCCAATATAGAACCTTACGTTAGTGTTTGGTGATGTGAACTAGAATGAATGAAAGCTAAGTATTAAGAGGGAATCTGGTGAGCGATTGTCCATACAAACGTATTCGCTTATTTTCTTCCTGAATAATGTCTCTAGAACAATCATTTATTTTTTATAAATTCTAGATCTACTGTAGACATGTCTCTATCATTTCTTTTTTACAACATTTAATTGCTAACGAATATATAACCGTTCAAAGATTACCATAAAAATATAATACGTAAAAACGGTTTGTTAACAATTTACAATTTTGGTTGCGGCATTTGCTATAAAATTTACTTGATTTAAACAGGGTCGTAGTAAATAAAGTGTAATGCTTCCTAAATCCGACTTGTCCTAAAACTCCCATACCATTTTTATGGGTCGTATTTTAAGGATTGTGACATAAATATTTTAGGGAACATTTTGAACCAAACTTTGACATCGTTAAAGTCTGAAAGTGTTTAATTAAAAGAGATAAAAATAAAATAAATATTGATTTATTTTTATGATGATAGCCAAGTTTGGGGTATTGTTATTGTTTGCTTTAGGAAAATTCAGTAAAAGTTCGAAACAACGCTCGCCAGTGGTTTGTTTTCTCGCATGTAAGTACTTGGAGTTTCTGCGTATCTGATGAAATGCGTGTTGACCAACTGCTAGTTGGGCGAAATGCTCATTTGACCAAGTGCTATTAGATCATAGTTTTGATAGAATATCCCAATTAGTAAACAGAAAACACACCTCATTTAATTTCCAGGCATCATAATTCGTTTCAACATTCATCAAAAACGAATCATGGGCTAACTATAAACTGCTCGTATGCAGTTGAGTCCTGCCGGAGGTCATACATTTCTTCCTGTTTAAGCTTTAAAAACAAATAAATTCTTCCATGTTCAAATACAGTTCGCAATTATTGCGTAGTAGCCATACGAGTGTTTATAACAACAGTTTTAAATTAATAGTGTTAGTATCGCGCTTACAAGTAAGCACAACATGATACTAATTGACACTTCTTGCAATTAGCTATCATTTATGTATCTGGATGTACGCCGTAAAGAGCTGAAAACGTAAATGGGATGCGGAGTTGGAAATGTATTCAGAGTTAAAATTGTCTTGTCATCCGTGGGCGTTTAATTTCGTTTATAGATATTACAGATACACTAATAATTAAAACAATAAAACGTTTGATTTAGTTTTGTAATTAATATTTATTTTTGTAATTAATAATAATTAATTAATTGATAATAATGAATCAATTAATAAATAATAATAATTAATTGATAACAATTAATAATAATTAATACATAATAATATTTAATAATAAATAATAATAATAATAAATAATACATAATTAATTAATAATAGCTAAAACAATATAGCATAAACTACATCGTTTTATTGTTTTAATTATTAGTGTACTAGAGGTCCCCCGCGACTTCGTCCGCGTACGGAAGAAATTCAGCCCGCTCCCAAAATTCAACACTTTAAATCATCCCGAGTATATTTTTTTTACCAGTTTACCAATAATTTCCATCTTTCTCTATCTCCGGCTAGTTCCTTGACCTTCTTGTAGGACATGACTTGGCTCTCTCCTCTTCCCAAACTTCTCTTCAAACGCATTTATGAAAAACAAAACATCAGAGAAGGGAAGATTCTTGATATACACAAATCTAATAGTTTTGCGCATTTACTACAACTAAAATAAATAATCATGCCGTTACACTTTTGCCAGTTATTAAACCGCCAAGCAGTAGTGTGCAAGCATTACTGTGTTCCGGTTTAAAGGGCAATGTTACAAGAGAATTCACTGGGTATGTGATTAAGAGATTTAACATCTAATATCTGAGGGTGACGAGCGCAGTGCAGTGCGGCGCAGGATTGTGTTCGCAAGTTCACAATAGGCTAGATGACCGGTTTTTTTTTATTGTTCTATTAAAATGTGGTCCATAAATATAGCTGATTAATGAAAAGAAAATGAAAATCTGATCAAAAATAAGCAACTTATAAGCATTTTAATATCATGCTAGACAGAGAGGCGAAACAGCAAATCGTGACGTCACCTCTCTGTACGCCATATAAATTCTATTCTGACAAGTAAGGCGTGACGTCTTTTTTTGTTTTGTGGGAAAGGGACAGAGTTGTCTCTAACAAAACCTTTAAACGCTCATATATTAGAACATTATTAACCGACTCAAATTATTTTTTCAATAAACATACTACATTTACTTAAATTCTTCATCAAAGCTATTGGTTTCAACGATTTAAACATCAGTCATCTACCCTATTCTGGCACTGCTACTACTGTTAGTGTCAGGCGTGACGCTTACCACCAGGCAAACGTCTTGCTGGTCTCGTCACCTGAACGTATAAAAAATAAATTAAAAAAAAACATAAAAGTAATAGACACGAAATATACCTACCCTATAATAATATAATATAAAAAATAATAAATAATTATAATTATTCAAAATTATGTTAATTTTCTTTAAGGTATAAACTGTAGTATTGAAGCAAAAGGGGTGGTAATGGTAAACTATACCAAAACTACTACTGTATACTACTGTGTACTACTGTGTACTGTGGTACTAAAAGAATTTAAAAAATATATTAAAAGATATAAAAACCTTCCTACATACGTACCTATTACACAAAAACAATTATTAGATTAATAATGTACACTGCCGACATAGTTATTATAACATTCTTACTAAAAGTATGTTATGAGTAATTAGATGTTTATTTACCGTGTTTTTTTACTACAAACTTACGTAACGACTACTGTCTTGGAGGATTTTTAGCTCTCTCTCTCGCTTAATATCAGACTACTGTCTTGATAAAACTCTTGTATTTTTACAAAAAAAAACAAAAGTACTCCAACTTATTCGTATAAGACTAGACCAATTACAATGCAAATTCAAGAAAGCAAGATTAGACTCACTGATCATTTTCAGCCGCCGTTTCTTTGTGAAATTTCGATAGTCGTAGAACTAAAGTTGTTTGGTTTTAGTAAGTAAGATTAAGTTTTTTTTATGTTTGGTTTAATGTAGGGAAGCTGCCTGTAAAGGTCTTCAGCGTTTTAGCGTTGAACTTGTACAACAGTGCGTTAGATTTTCACTGATCAAGGGTTCTAATCCCAATAATCAGCTTAAACTGCCAGTGAAAAAACATCTTGAGGAAAACGTAGCTTGAGTGCCTGATGATGGGTATTTTCTATCTTGGCTGGCTATTTAGCTACCGCTATCAAGTAGTATTGCCCCTTCGCTTCTTTCCTTAGCTTCTTTTCTTTCGCTCTTAGCTGTGTATTCTGGCAGCTTCACTCGAACCAGACCCCATACTAGGCTAAGTTGTATTCTCCATCTTCGAGCGCACTCTCTTTTAACATCACATCATCAGCTGGAAGACGTCCAGTGCTGGACAAAGGCTCCCCCTTATTAGGGAGGGCTTGCCATAATCTCTACACTTGGCAGGTGGCCTGGGGATCGCAGAATGCTTACGATATGCATCATATGCTCATATACATATGCTTATGCGTTTTTTTTTGTGCCTGTCCTGCGGTGGTTCTGGTGCCATACGTGCACCAGCACGGCTTCGACCCCGAGCGCGGGCCGCGCCGTCGCCGCCGCCTGCTGGCGCTGCCGCCGGGGCTGCACACTGTCCACGCGTACAACGCACCCACACCGCGGTTCATACAACTTATTAATTCCATACTCTCTCAACGACCCGAACTTGATATCTTCTTTGATAAGCTGGGCAGATTCAGTGCTATAGCACTCCTCCTCGCTGAGTATACTCCTCGCTCATCTTAGTTACAACATGTAATGGTTTGGACCTGTCTGTAAATTACGTGTTTAAATTAAATAAAGAATGGAATTGAATTGGATGCAGTTTTGGGACATACCCACGCCCCTCTCTCTCCTCTTCTCTCTCTTTTAACACCAGTGATCGATTATCAGGAAGAGTGAAATAAATGATTGTGTTTTAAAAACCTATTGTTTCTTTTTTAAACCTGTTTAAATTGGTCAGTAGAGTGGAGACGCCGGTTTCTGTTGATTTCTGTTGTTTCTGTTGTTTTCTGTTTTGTTGAGGTTTCTGTTGAAATTGTTCAAATCGGCACTGAATCAAAAGACCATAAAAAAAAGTTGGATAGATGAGTAAGTACTTCTCCATAATCTATTTAATTGTTATATTCAAGTTGTAGAAGAGCCCAAATTATTAAGCGTATCCCATTGTTTTATACGCGTGTTCTTTAGACCGTAAACACTTGTTGAAAGCATTGTCCACTTGAAAGTATTTTTTTTCAAAAACTAGTTTTTAACAAAACTAAAGACAGAAAACATAGGAATAAGTTCTTTGTACGCTAAGACATGTTTTTCTTTAGCGAAAATGTTTTCCCGTTGTTTTGTCTTCGTTAAGGAATCAAAACATTGTTAAAACTTTTTCATCATCTTAGAATTTTTACTTACGACATACTCGTACTTACTATTTTATTTATAAATATATATATATATTTTTAATTATCCTTCATTAGGCAATTACAGACTGGGACCTGGGGGACCTGGGTATGCCCTAAAACTGCATCTAGAACCACCGGAGGTCGGGCAGCAGCGTCCACTCTGGTAACGGTGGTGAGCATTCTGCGATCCCCAAGCCGCCTGCCATGGGGTTTATGGCAACCCCTATTAAGGTGGAGGCCTTCGTCCAGCAGTGGACGTCTTCTGGCTGGTGAGTGGGCAATTATGATAAACTCATAATAGATAGGGGTTATTAATAAGTCAGTTAAAAATTAGGCTGATAATATAAATGTGCTAAAAGCACAACAGGGACTGCTTTTAGCGATAAGGCCGCCATTTTTAGTGTTTAAGCTTAAATTCTTTGTGTGTGTAAATAAGTGTGTTTATTTTGGTTTGAGCAATATAGAATTTCTGTCTCTATCTATCGAGACAGCCTAATAACTTTGCTATGGGAAGCCTTAAGATACGACTATTTACTCCTCCTATGTGCTTTTTACTATCTTGCTATTATAAGCTAATAATCTTGTTATAAATTAATTATTTGCTATAAAATTCTGAAATATTATTATAATAAAGTATGATTATTTATGGGATCTTTAGCGTGATTATTTTGTGAACAACAGTGGTAATTAAACCAGTGCTTTTTAATAAAGTACTGATCGCAGATTCCGCGTGAACATCGCACAGCTGATAGCCGCCGTCCGATAGCCGCTGAGATCGGTCTCCTGGGGCGGGCGGCGTCGTGTAAACACAAGGGCGGGCGGGTTAAATTAACCGGGGAACTGAGGGGGTTGATTATGAAAACATTGATCACTTTATAAAGTTGTTATCATTAAATACGAGAAAAAATATGGCATATATTATTTTAGAAAAAATAATGGAGTTACTTACTACTTTTAGTATGTGGGTACTTAGATATTTTATACATAAACAATTACACAGAGTGTTACGGAAGAGTGTAGCAATTTTTATGGTTGTTGATCTACCCATCAATGAAAACAACATTTTAGAATAGAAGTTTGTTACATTCAAAGAAAATTACCAAATTATTATTCAAAACTATCAACCACGTAGTCATTGGGGACCCATTTTCTCCTCTTATTCAGGAAACTTGTGCTAACCAAAGTTTTTGTAAATAAGGTACTGTTTTACCTGGACAACCTGTATAACTGAGGCTTATTTGTGTATAGTGCACCATTGTCATTTGTGCATTTGACAGCCTTATAGCTCAGTTGGTAGCATGTCTGCCTTCAGAGCTGTAGGGCGTGGGTTCGCTCCCCACCCAGGACAAAAATGTATGTGACAAATATAGATGTTTGTTCTGTGTCTGGGTGTAGTATATATTATAAGTATGTTTTTACGAAAAAAAAATATTATATAAGTATTCTATCAGCTATCTGGTTTCCATAATAAAAGCTTTGCTTAGTTTGGGGCTAGATGGCGCTGTGTGTAAAATGTCCCCCAATATTTATTTATTGTGTTTTATTGCAAGTGTGCTCTATGTTTTTTTTTATTTCAAACGTTTATAACTTAATTCAAGAAGCCAGATTCGAAGTAGTTCGCTAATAACTTTACTGTAGACATAAAGCCATGGGACATTGGCCTAGTTAATACAAGAAGGTATGGTCAATTTGTAACACTAGGCCAACTACGTATCCAGAAGGCAATCGTTGTCGAGGCTGTGGATGAGTGCGAATGCGTGACCGCGTAGCTTTTTAACAAAGCGCGGAGGTGGAACTCTTCAGGGTTTTAAGTGGATAGGCCTTCATTAGGACGTGGAGCCAGCCTCAGGGACGGTGGTATTAAGCAAGAACAAAAAAAGACCTGGACAAAAAAGGCCCACTATTTTGCATGCGTATACGCATGCAAAATGTCTTAAGCCTTTATAAGATTTCCGCGTTTTGCTTTAAATACTAGATAGTTTATAAATTTAATACAAATCAGATCAGGTAAGTACATTCTCGCCAAATAATGAAGTAGTCACTGAAAACCGATACTGCTGACGAAGTCCAGTCAATCGCCAACCTCACGTCGTTGCCAAATTGTGATTCCAGTTGTCAATTATTCTGAATAGCTTCGTTGATATCTGTAGCACGTATCATGCTAGAGAATTTGAGCTTAGACGAATGACGGCTTTACCAAAAATATGTTTAGATGAAAATGGACTTGATAAAGAGATAAAAGATGAAACAGAGTAATTAGTTCTCTGAAAATGCGAAGTTCGTTTTGAATGCCCTTGACACTGAAATTGTGTGACGACCATTCGAAGTTCTTCAAGGTGCATGCAACTGCGCCTAAATTTCGGGATATTTACCGTGGCTATGTTGTAATCGAGATCCCGTTATTTTGGCACAAATGTATGACCCTTGTTTGCGGCAATTATTTTTTTGACACTACCTTTCTGCCTATTCCTGTATATACATATATAATACTTATATTTTGTTGTATGCAAAGGACTGACGAGGAAAGCAAGATGTTTGCGTGGTGGTAAGCATCAGACTTGCCCATAACAGAAACAGCGCCAAAATTGGTGGACTTGCAAACAAAATTCTGCGCCGTACTGCACTGCCCACCATACCTGAGATATAGGGAGTCAAGTCTCTTCAACACATGCCGACATAGGTACATGTATCTACAAATTTCATAATTCACAAATGTATCTAAACCGCTAATCACACTGCAAATGTGAAAGTTTGTGTGTTTAATATGTATGTTCGTTCCGGACGGATATCACGGATTTAACAGACGTAACGGGTTTGGGTAAAATAATGTTATGAAGGTAGCTTAACCCTGGATTTACTCATAGACTAATGTTTATCCCAGAAAATATAAGGATCCTACTCTTGAAGGATCGAATAGACCTGCGAGCGCTGTTATTGACTCCATACCATCATAACTCATGCCTGTTTGTCTCTTTTATACCAGCCTTAAAATATCTAAGTACCCTGATACATGTTCCATACAAAAAGTTCATTGGCATTGGACAAAAATAGTACAAGTTGTTCATAATGTTGAGTACATGTGCCCTTCAGTATTACCACAGCTTTTTGTAACACGTTGTATAATTTATTATCATCATCATCATCAGCCCGGAGACATCCACTGTTGAACGAAAGCCTTTAGACCGCCATACTGTACGACAACCTGCCATTTGCATCCACCGTTTGCCCGCAACTTTTACAATGTCGTCGGTCCGCCTAGCGGGAGGCCTTCCTACGATGCGTTGTCCGGTTCGCGGTCGCCACTCAAGAATCTTTCTTCCCCATCGGTTATCAGTTCGTCGAGCGATGTGGCCTGCCCATTGCCACTTCAACTTGCAAACCCTGCGAGCGGTTTTAATAGATAAATATAATTATCCAAAACATAATATAATATTGGCAACAAATCTCAAATCGCAGCTTTACGATACCTTCAAAGCATAGTCAAATACATTTCAACATTATAATCAAGGATTTTGCGAAACACAATAGCTGCTGCTAAATATTTTACCTTAGGTAGGCCTGTTTCAATTGACTCTTTGAGTCTTAGTAAAACAATACCTGGCGTATAATTGATTCTGCTAAATGTAGAGAATTTCAAGACGGTCTTGATTACGTATGGATTACATAATGAAGATATTGTTATAAAGTAAACAAGGGCCTCGGTGTTTCACAACTTCCTTTCTTCTGATAGATAAGTAAATATTTTACGTGCCTGCGGGATTAAATTGGTTACTTTAGCCCCGCTAGGCGGAGCGAAAGGAACCACTACCTCCTCGCAGTGGAGCGTAAAATCGTATACACACCACGGGAGCAAGTAAAGAAGCCTCAGATCTCATGTTTGTCACACTCGGCTGCGCCTCGGCAGACAATATATATGTCGTAGCCAAATTGTATAATAAGCCATTATACAAAAACAGCTAGCCATTTTAAAAAACGGAGGCGTTTTATAATACGGTGGGTTAACGTTTAGCCAGATTCTAATACGGCTGAACGAATATGCGCCGCATTGTATTCGGCGCTCCGCGTTTTCAATGCGGCTAGCCGTAATGTAATTGGGCGGATCATGAACCGCCACTTTAGTAGTTTTAGTTCCAATTTCCGACACTCGCGACGCTGTCTGTCATAACAACAACAATGGCGTTGGCTGAAAATATTGTGTCAGCATAAAATTAAAATAATATTTGGTTCTAACAATGGAAATGTACTAAGTAAATGTGAAAAGAGCGATTTTAAGGACAAGCTAGTTATGTAGTTTCTATGACTCTCAATGCGGAAGGATAAAAAAGCCGTGGACAAAAGATCGAATTTCATACGCACATCAAAACTGGTAAGGTGGCTATGGAATCTGGTGTACAGCGGAATTCTGGCAGTATTATTTGTTTGCAGTGAAGATTATATTATCTTAAAGAAAAATACTGCAGAAGACCCTACTATTCGGGTAGTACCCACAAACAGTATTTTGACTTTCACTAATGGAAACCCATAAGGAAAGTGGCCAAAGTGAAAGAACCAATATGCTGTATGCTATAAAAAATTACTATATATTCAAAAAAGGCCATAGTAATATTTGTTTCCTTGTGTCCAACTTGTGAAACAAAACGTAATTTATCGAAGAAATGTTCAATAAGTACATTTGATTTTGACAACACATTGTTTTATTTCTTTGATATGAGCACCCTATAATGTCACTTGATTCCGAATTCCAATGCGGCTAAACGTGGGCTGCCATATTGTGGAACGAACCGCAATGACAATCAGGCTTAACATTAACGCACCGTATTATAAAACGCCTCTGTTTTTTAAAAGGCTAGCTGTTTTGTAAAACGGCTAATTACACTACTTGGCTGCGACATCTACATGAGACCAGCAGAACCACGAGCTAATCATGTAACTGTTCGAGATCGTGATTCGGATACGATTTGTCATAATTGTCACTTGTCACTGTCACAGCTTCACGGTATCACGGAGGGATTTTTCTCGCTATCGTTATCGAACGAATGCATTGATTTCCTTAGTTAAGTTATAAGCAAATCCGTCGGTCTTTTGGCGTTTCGTCCTGCCCTGCATGGTCAAATGAGTTTTGGCGGGACAGTGACAAGTGACATTTATGACAAATCGCGACCCCGAACAGTTACATGACTAGCCTGCTGAGACATTCTAACTTTTGCTCCCTATGTGAGTAATCTACTATTGTCTAATTGTAGGACAATACATCTTATAAGTAGTTACCTCGTGTTTATTACCAGAAAAAACAAAATTACTTTTCTTTTGTATCTTTTCTATCAATTTTACGCATGATAAGTAGCCTGGAAGAGATCGCTGTTAGTGATAAGGACGCGGTTGTTGCACTAGCATTCAGTCGTTATAAATATTTGTTACTATGGAGGACAATATCGTCCTTGTTACTATAAAGAGTTATATTTTTGTATGAACCTTTATTAACTACAACTATTTAGCCTACTACACAAAAACAAAGGATTGTATCCAGACCGATGAAAGTCTAGAGTTATCTTATCTCTTACCTATCTTATAGCCAATTACTTTTATTTTTGTTGTTGTTGAATTAGATTAATAGGTAATGTATTTTGTTCTAATTAATAAAGGCACTGGCCCAAAATCTTGTATCACTATTATCTTACAGTAAATAACACTCAGAGTTATAGTTTCATTCTAAATTCCGTTCACTGGTGAAGCCAAAAAAACAATCAATGTGTGCGTGAATATTGCGTAGTTACTTTCTGTGATACGCACACAAGCGTTCGAAACATGTTGCTAATAAATAAACGTTTGCGTCTTATGTTGGGAAATTGAATAGAAGAGAGTAAAGAAAACATTGTCATCTTGAGAAAAACAGGAGCCTTATTTTTAAATCAATTAAATTTGAACGATACTGTTTGAATAAGGTACAATATCGTTCGAAAATCAGCTCCGCTCGCATGCGCAGCTTTGCGTACTAAGTATTCAAAAATAAGGCTCAGGTCTAGTACCTACCGTACTAACCTTATATGGCTTACTTAAAATTGCTTCACTTAGCGTGGGCCGACTCGGGTTCTAAGCCTATTATTTCTAAGCCTAATAATATTTTAGCATTTTATAGTTTTTTGAACACAATATAATCACATTAACTACCTAACTAAAATACCTAAAGTCGGTCCAAAGTAGCTTGGACCAAAGAAGTTTCTAGAAAACATAAATTGATAGTTGCGAAGTATCGCGTAGATCATTGAGTTACTTCGAAGAGCAATTGGCAATGTCAGGCTACGTACCGTACACGAGATTTTATCGAACAGAGTACTGACAGCCGAAAATATATTAAATGGTTCTAATCCCGAGTTCGAGAATTAGTTTTCCCCGTATACCGTCCGAAAGTGCTATCTAGGAGGCTGCGTCTCGAAACGATTTTATCGAATACGACTCGCAGTGGCTAGTATTCAAGTTCATGTTGTAGGTATCGTTCACACGAACAGAAGTGGAATATTTTGTGGATCCACGGTGCGCGCACTAAACATATTCTTGTGTTTAATGTAGGTATGTAATAATGGTCGTCGTGTGAACGACTGTCTCGTAAGGTAAAACTATACTATAGGGATATTGGTAACTTGCGCACCTCTTAAGAGTGACTTTAGTACACCAAGACAAACAACTTTTGTTCTACGACTTTTGCCAAAACGTAAAATATTTCAAAAAATATTTTTAATTTTGGTTGTGTTAATTTTCTTAATTTTTTCCATTTAAATTTACTTATTAACTTGGTACTAATAAGTTTATTGTGCTACCGTGCCGCACGGTGCTTGAACTGCGACTGCTTATAGTTTTCGGAGAACTAAAATGATTTTTTAGACAAAAATATATTTTGTTTAATCGTTGAGTTAGCAAAAGTCGTAGAACAAAAGTTGTTTACGTGCCTGCGGGGCTAAAGTGGTTACTCTAGCCCCGCTACGCGGAGCGAAAGGAACCACTTCCTCCCGCAGCGGCACGTAAAATCGTATACACACCACGGGAGCAAATAAAGAAGCCTCAGATCTCGGCTTCGCCTCAGGAGACAATATACATGAGATCTGAGACATTATTTACTTTTGCTCCCTAGGTGAGTAATCTACTATTGTCTTGATGTACCAAAGACGTCTTTAAGAGGTTACGCGCAAGTTACCAATATCCCAGTATACACAAAAAAACACGAATCGAATAGTCGCCGTTTTAACTTAGCCTCAAAGTTGTTTCGCCTCGCCCGCAGACTGTTCCATCAGATGGGGTTGCGTAAAGGCGCACCCACTGGACTATCCATTTTTATTATGATCTAAGTAGGCTACATTTCCAAGCGTAAGCCCGGATTACGACAGTATCTCGATTTGTAATCCTTTCCTCGTTTTTCCACTGTTATTTTTTCGTTTCTTTTATCCTTTTTTAAAGCCGTTCCCGGTAAAAAAAGTTTTAAAAGGTTTCACAAAAAATATAATCAGAATCTTGTTTTTAATTTTTTTAACGTTTTTTTAATGCTTATATGTATTTGTAACATCAAGGTTTATGAATTATTTGTCTATTTTTAACAATTAATTATTACAATGCTGAACAGCAGCGCGAGTAGCGTTCTTGACGATCGTCATATTTGATATTTAAATCGATTCTATAAAAATCGGTATACTCTTAAGTAAATCTGCTATATCGGCACGTCAAATTTAGCGACATAGAACGGTACTAGCGCTGCAGATCCAATAAGACAGACACTACTCTTCAACTATTCCAGCTATTTTTCAAATATATAAGAGAAGGGGTTTCTTCGCAATAAAAACAATTATTGAGTATGCACAAGGAAATAGATTAACGTGTGACATTAGTGATGCCCAGTGCCCACATGTAGAGAAACTATTAAATGTAAAAAAATCCTAATGTAATTAGTATGTTATTTTATAATAACTGCTAGACGATGGCTTCAAAGGGAGATAAGACATGTGCATATCTCCTCCGGACACATGTTTCTATACTATAATTTCATTTACCGATAATACGCTTTTTTTTAAACATCCTTCTTCAATATTGACTACCTAGATGACATCTTCAAATTGTCCAGTAGATACTTAATTCTGATTTAAAAACTAAACTACTGAACCGATTTCAATAAAATTAATATGGGACTGCCTCTGAAGGGACCAACCAACCAAAAGAGCAATCAATAACCTACCAAACAAAAAGAGAGTCATCAACATCAATTAATAATCGGTAGAGTAATCGCATAACGTAAGTACATACAAAATACAGACAAAGAAAGAAATAAGTACAGTCGAATAGAGAACCTCCTTATTTGAAGTCGGTTGAAAAACCGTTGGTTCGAAAGTAGTGGGTAGCTTGGTAGTATGAAAATCTGTACATAAACTCGAATGACCTCACGTTTCCAAGTCTAGCGGTATTTCCACAACTTTTTTATTATCAGAAACCTAACTTAAAAGATTGGTTAATTCGAGCCAGCATACTAACTGCTAGACGTCGCCACCAACAAACCACGAGGATCTCTTCTCTACACAAGTCATAGCTAACAGATTTTTCTCACGCCCAACATTTCTAAACCAAAATATCGATTGACCAATACCTAAACGTCACAACCATGTCCCAAATGAAAAACATGACACAAACATCCTGTCTAAACATCCATTACTTACGCTTTATTCTCTGCAAACATTCAATAGATTTTCGGCCAAATTTTTACACCATATATTTCAAGTTTATTCTTCATCCGCATTATTTATCATCACAATAGTTTCCTTTGGGACTTTTCCGATACAAAATCTATAGAGTTCTGTAGAACGTGCCTGATTTAACCTATTCAGAAAAAATATCCTTTGTTCTGCGACCATCTACCGTGGGCATCTGACCCTTAGGAATTCCTCTGTGAAAGCAACTCTAAGCTTTGATGTGATGTATGTAGTAAATTCAATATTGTGCGATCTTCTTTAGGCACAAGGAATACTATAATATAGACGTTGGTTTTGAAATTCTTCTTAGCTTAAAATAACAGAAAACGTGGAACAATGTACCTATAATATGTCATCATCATCATCAGCCCGGAGACGTCCACTGCTGAACGAAGGCCACCCCCTTAGACCGCCAAACTGTACGACAACCTGCCATTGCATCCACCGGTTGCCCGCGACTTTTACAATGTTTGTCGGTCCACCTAGTTCCAGGCCTTCCTACGCTGCGTCTTCCGGTTCGCGGTCGCCACTCAAGAACCTTTCTTCCCCATCGGTTGTCAGTTCTTCGAGCGATGTGGCCTGCCTATTGCCATTTCAACTTGCAAACCTTAATATGTACCTATAGTTTACTGCCTAAAATTCCCGTTGCAAAGGGTGGTGCATGTGCGAGTTCAAAGGCTAGCCCACGAGAATGCTGTTCCTTGGGATACTATTCAAATAAGTACATTCTTGTGCTTGCAATATTGCTTAAATGTGTCCTAAATTGTTGCACGAAGAAAAAAAATACAAATACTGTAAAAGGTTTATAGGATTTACAACTCTATGATACGTTTTTTGATGGTATATTTTTTATGAATAGTGTTTTTGTTTAAATAGGAGGTTGAGGGGAGGCTATATAGTTCAGTATGATGATAACAACAATAAAAAAGGTACTCGTATTTTTATTAGGCAAGCTTTAATTTGATAAGGTTATAAATAAATTATCTCCTATTTATTTCATAAGTGCTTGAATAAAATATGATAAAATGTAGAAAGGAATATTTATAAAAAGTGTTTACACACTTGCCCATATGCAGGTTCAAGTTCTGCCAGACATCTTAATTTTTCACACTGTATATGCATTCATAACATAAAAAATTATTAAAACGCATAAGGTAAAATTTTAAGTTTTTAGTTACCTACTACGTTAGTTACGCGACAAGCTTTTTATCGTGCGCTTTGAAAATGTGCGTTTCGTCGTACTTCGTAAAAACGTGTGTGAGCATGTGTTATTATGTGCCTTGAATAAAGTGCTTGTGATTATAAACGTTACCATAACTACGGAGTACTATTATTTCTGCTGTGCCATAACGTGCATTAAGCGCATACGAACGTAGTCTTATTCTATTAACAGACGTGCTGATCTATGCAACGCGCCCCAACGAGAGCATAATAGATGGTAATCTAATTGCTGTCTTTGTCTTTCGTTTGTTTTTTTTTTTGCCGGAGCGTATATACTATAGTCACCGTGTTACCAACTGAGTCGTGCGGCCATAAATCATTCACTATGTCTATCTCGCTCGTACTTGTGGGTCTTGCTTGTGGTCGCACTTGTGGGTGGTGCGGCCATGATTTATGGCCGCACGACTCAGTTGGTAACGCGGTGACTATAGCAGCAGTCTTGGCCTCGCTAGGCCGAGTAGAATCTACCACAAGAAAAGAGAGGGCTCTTTTCTTGTATAAGTTGTTTATCGTTCCGTGCTTGGCCACATACCCCTAATAACTGGCCGCTGGACCCAGTAGCCATTAAGAGAACGCCTCTGGACGTTTAACCAGGTCTGGCGCACTGCGCACTTTGGGTATGAAGCTACAAGTTTGTACGTGGCGAGCCCATCTAAACGGGCCAATTAAGTGGGAATAATTCAGTCAGAAGAGATAAGAGTTACGCACTAGACAGAAAGGCAACTTCTAGGTTAATATAACTGTTGGTAGTTAGTTCTCGCACGTCTTGAATAGGCTAGATGACTGGTTCTTTTTTATTGTCCTATTAAAATGTGGCCCATAAATATAGCTGATTAATGAAAACAACATGAAAATCTGATCAAAAATAAGCAACTTGTAAGCATTTTAATGTCATGTTAGACAGAGAGGAGATTATGACTTCACTTCTCTGTACGCCATATAAATTCTATTTTGACAAGTATGGCGCACAGAGACGTGACGTAATTTTTTGTTTTGTGGGAAAGGGACAGAGTTTTCTCTACCAAAAACTTTAAACGCTTATATAAGCGTTATCGTCGTTAATCGTTATCAGAACATTAATAACCGATTTAAATTATTTTTTCAATAAACATATTATATTTACTTAAATTCTTCATCAAAGAAAAAAAAACATAATTCTTCTTTTTTCTTCTTGGTTTCAACGATCTAAACAGCAGTCATCTACCCTATTGCACTTTATTGTATCGTAGCAAGAATCGCTATTAATTTAAATGATTTTGCGTAGTGAATCGTCTGTACTATTAAGTTTTCTGTGGTTTAACTTACAACGTAAAAATAACTATCATATCAGTCCAATATAACCACCAAAATCAAAACCTCTCCTGCAAACACTTAAAGCACTTAAACCGCTTAATCAACCCTTTCTACACGCATTAAATTTTAAAACGTCGGCATTATGCAAAGGAGTGGAGAGAAAATTTGATCCTACTATGTGGGATCCCCAAGGATGATCCTTCGCTACAAGTAATGGATCACTTGCACCTCCTGGGACGGGACCGTGACGTGAACACGGGAAAGCCGATCCCGTTATGTGCGTGTGAACGAACTTCGCTTAGAAAATACAATATGTTATCTGGAATTTTAATCACAGTTCAATGAAAACGATCTAGTATTTATTTTAATTGTGGCGCTTCGGTTTGTTAAAGCTGCATTACACTAGTGTTTGGATGGAATGTGATAAAACTGCATTCAGATCCACCTGGGACGGGCAGCGTCCTCTCGGCTCTTTTCTACCTGTAAATATTATCCGATTTCGATCATTATTTTTTTCATGTAATCAACACATTATTTTCTAGGCTTTTACTAGGCTTATGCGTCTTACTTTTTCCAGTTGTTTTTTGATTTAAATGTACAAGCATCCTTACCAGTAATATTTTAGCGCTGAAACTAATACAACCATTGACTACAACCATTACAAGTCAAATATTTTGTTACAGTTTATGGGTGAAAAGAGGTTGGCCTCGGAACGTAAATTCTATCAAAAAATTACCTATAAATCTCACGAGCAGCAGCTCTCTCCATCTGGCGCATAGGGCGGCTGCGAATCCTCTTAAAGCTGGTGAAAATTCTACGATCCCTAAGCCGCCTGCCAAGCGTGGGTATTATGGCAACCGCCGCCCCATTATGTCCATCGTCCAGCAGTGGACGTCTTCTGGCCGATGACACCAGTATTATGCAGCGAACAGAGGCTTCGCGACCCTCATATCTTTCAAGCAACAACGGTTCAAGTTATCGTCGAACAAACTAACTTACAAAAGCAGACTTTTCTCTAGACTCAGGAGACCTTCGCTACGTTTCGGTGAATGAACGAGGGAATGGGGTGGGTTGTTCCTTACTTACCTTATGTTTGCCGCTTAGGCTGCTATCACACGGCTACGGTTTGCGAGCGTTTTCAACGTGGCGCGGGCGCGCCGCGAATACATGGCGGACGCGCAACGAGCACGCCGCGCATGCGCAACGAATACGTCGCGTTCGCGAAACGAGCTCGCCGTGAACGGCATTTTGTACATTCTCGCACAGAACCCTTTCGTGCTTGAATGCTTTTGTTTTCTGCGTCTTCAAAGTAACAAAGTCAAAATAAGTGTTTCCTCGTCGGAATCCATTCTGCTACTGAGTACTGTACGTCTTGAACTCGCCGCGAACAGGCGATGTTAACGTTGCGTAATCGCCACGTCTCCGCGACGTTTTCGCTGTGCAGCCGCGACGTGTTTGCGACGTATTCGCTGCGTGCCTGCTCCACTTTGAAGACGCTCGCAAACCGTTACAGTTATATCTAATTATGGTGTGAAGTCACTCGTGACACCTTAAAGCTAACCTTTGGCTGCATAGAGACCCCCTCCCCCCTTGGGAAAGCTACAGTTACGCTCGTTTTAAAGATTCAATTTCAGTAGATAGGCCGTAGTACTTACCACACTAAGATCTAGTGAAACGCATAAATAAATAAATAAAAAATACAAAAACAACCAAAAAAAAAATACAAAAAGAAACGTGACTAGCTTTCTCTTATCTTGCTTAGACATCCAACAACAAACTTTGACAACCACTGAGATGTATTGTGTCTGGAAAAGTTTGGGAACCGAACAAATTCGTTACTCAATTGCTCATTGGTAACTTGATGGATAGCTTTTCGATTTTTTTTCGTTATTGTGGAGGTTATTTGACGTGGATAATGGATAACAAGTCTTTGTTACATCGCAACTAACAAGATAACTTCATGTTAACAGGAATAATAAAATATGATCAACAAAAGAGAAGGATTTCTGAAAGTTTCTATAAAAATGTTGAGCTTGAACTACATAGGTTTTATTTATTGACTAGCACACAGAAATTTTGCCATATAAATATTTGCTATTTAAAGGGGGATGGGCCAGTCTAAAGTTGCCAAGTGATGGCGCCAAAACATTTATTATTTAATCCAAATTTAAGCCAAAATTATGAAAAATATTTTTTAATACGTAGATTGCAATTCAATTTGGAGAATATCCATAGCTCGCAATCATTTACCGGTATAGTGATTTTAAATATCACATATTTTTTATTATATAACGAAAATGTAAGCTAAATTCGTTCCTTTAACAATGGAATGAAGATGTTGATGATAACGCAGCACTGCAGAAAAGAAACGAATACTTTGAACGCCTATATATATATATACCTAAATATTTCAGAAGTTACCAGCCAATTTCAATTATTATTTCGATCATCGTTTCAAGGCTGCTTTTTTTGTAATTTTTTTTCGATGTAAACATCAGATTCGGCTTATCCTATTATTTTTAATAAATAAAACACAGGTATATCTCTATTGTGCACAAATTGTTTTTTTTAATGTTATATATGGGCAAAAAATACTAATACAGGTACTTATATTAATAATAAAAAGCACGTAGAATGATCTAGAGTCAAGTGGTTTTTATCTAGTCTTGTTCACCATAAAGACTCTTAGTTAGCTTTATTATAGTAAAACAAAGATAATACACGTCTATGTAAAATTAATTAGTTGCACGGTCCAGTGGGCCCACCGCGACCGCTGATCAAAGACTGCGGTTTACAGATGGCTGCCCGTAATTCCTAGGCTGGAAAATTACCTGCATAATGTAGGCACCAGATATTCACAGTTTGCTGCAAACACTTGCGCTGATAATAAAAGTGGCTGTTCTGAACAGTTGTTTGATACTGTCAGTTGTTCGGTGGTTATTTCATGATCATTTTAATGGTTTCTGATTACAATAAGCTAGATGACTGATTTTTTAAAGTCCTATTAAAATGTAGCCCATAAATATAGCTGATTAATGAAAATAAAATGAAAATCTGTTCAAAAATAAGCAACTTATAAGCATTTTAATATCATGCTAGACAGAGAGGCGAAACAGCAAATCATGATGTCACTTCTCTGTACGCCATATAAATTATATTCTGACAAGTAAGGCATGACGTTATTTTTTATTTTTTGGGAAAGGGAGAGAGTTGTCTCTAACAAAAACTTTAAACGCTCATATATCAGAACATTAAAAACCGATTTAAATTATTTTTTCAATAAACATACTATATTTACTTAAATTTTTCATCAAAGCTATTGGTTTCAACGATATAAACATCAGTCATCTAGCCTATTGCGACTTCTTCGAATTTAACTTCGTTCACATAGGGCGGCCGCACATTAACACTAAGGCGCTCCGTGCGTATATTTTGTATGCACGGACCGCCTTTAAGCGCGACCGTCCGGTTTTCTATCGAGTTTCTCACATAATGTGCGTAGGTCCCTCACACCCTAAGAAATTTCTCGAGACAGCCGTCTCGATCGCATCTGTTAATTGTGCGCAGTGTCTTACGATCGGTCCCGCGCGCGCGATAAAGATGAGTCTCATAATTTGCGGCCAGTCTAAATAAGAATTTTAATAGACAAGTGTTTGCTGTTTTTTTTTACACATTCAAGTGACGAGACGAGCAAGACTTTCACCTGATGGTAAGCGTCACGCCTTCCACTAACAGTAGTAGTGCCAGAATTGTGAACTTGCGAACACAATCCTGCGCCGCACCGCACTGCACTCGTCACCCTGAGATATTAGATGTTAAATCTCTTCATACCCAGTAAGTTAAGTTAATACCCATTGTTAAGTATTTGTTGTTGTTACCAATTTAACATTATTTCAATTTTTAAGAAGAAATATACTGATATTATTGGCTGAGTGGCCCTCCCCAGTGTCAGAGTGAATGTGCCGGCCGAAAGCGTTAGACATGGCTTGACGGTTGTTGTTACGGCAGTCGGCTGACCAGACGTGCCAGTCAATATCAAGTTTTTTATAACGAATTAACTTAACTTAATAACTTTTATAATTAATTCTTATGCCACCTATCAAAAATAGTATGTTTATGACTGGCACGTTTAGTCTGCGCTATCTGTCAAGGTGAAGGAAACTAGTTTTTTTTAATACATGTTTGGAAAATCGCTCATTGAATAGCCGTAATTAGGTAGACAATCATGGACAAGACAAAGATCATGTCCAATGTCCATGTTGTACCCGTATCGGTTGTTGTTGGGAACGATAATCTCGAAGTTGTTGACCACTACAACTACCTTAGACAGATTGTTCAGTTAGGTAGGTCCAACTTCGACAAAGAGGTCGCCCGAAGAATCCAACTCGGATGGGCGTTCGGGAAATTGCCTAATATCTTCACGTCCAAAATCCCGCAGTGTCTGAAGACAAAAGTCTTCAACCAGTGTCTGTTGCCAGTGATGACATATGGAACTGGAACTTGGTCTTTAACTGCTGGCCTTTTGGAGAGGCTCAGCGTCGCACAACGGGCAATGGAGAGACCTATGCTCGGAGTTACTTTGCGTGATAAAATCCGGAACGAGGATATTCGCCAAAGAACCAAAGTCACCGAGATAGCTCGCAGGGTTTGCAAGTTGAAGTGGCAACGGGCAGGCCACATCGCTCGAAGAACTGATAACCGATGGGGAAGAATGGTTCTTGAGTGGCGACCGCGAACCGGAAGACACAGCGTAGGAAGGCCTCCCACTAGGTGGACCGACGACATTGTAAAAGTCGCGGGCAATCGGTGGATGCAAATGGCAGTTTGTCGTACAGTGTGGCGGTCTAAGGGGGAGGCCTTCGTTCAGCAGTGGACGTCTCCGGGCTGATGATGAGGTAGACAATCAGTTTAAACACAGGTAAAATTCCCCTGAAATATTTTTAAAGCCTACGTATTTCTAAGTACCAATTCCTGAAACAGTGGCCTTGTCCAGTTATTTCACTTCCTCAAGCCCCGAAGTAATTTTATTAAGGCCATGTTTGAATTTATAAACATAGCGATATACTTACTGGGTGTTTTTCTTACCTTCAGGAAAAACAGGGTGTTATTAGTAGTTACATTTTACATATTATATTTATATTATATTATATTTATATTATATTTATATTACAGTTATATTACAGTTATATTATTTATTCTATTTTTTTTGATAATCATGAATAAGTTTATTTACAAATAAAATACAATTATACACTAAAATTAAATTATAACTAAGTAACAACTAAATAAAACCTACATAATAAAAATACAAAACTTAAAATTTAAACTAAAAGCCCCGTAGATGATGGAAAGGTGGCCAGAATGCTGGCGGCATTGCCACGTTGGATGGCAATGCTAAGTTTTTGACCAAAATATACGCCAGCATTCATGTCTTATATAGGGACCTGGCGAAACGTTTAGTCGAGGTGTCAGGTGACCGGAATGCTGGCGTATATTTTATATTATATTTTATATTTATATGTATTTTAATTTTATATTATATCGTTATACATATACATTTTACTTGTCAAGATTGTCGTATCCACAATCATTTATTAGTGCATATTTATTATGAAACGTTTATAAACTTTGATTATATACACAGGAACTTAGCAACAACGTGTTATTGAATAAGTGCCGGAAACGAAATATTATTTCTGAATGGCTATCGAGGTTTGATGCCGTTTAACCGTTTTAGGAAAAAGTTATTTATAAATAAATATCGCTGGTCATTTTTCACACAGCGCCATCTAGCCCAAAGCGAGAGAGAGAGCCAGATCCTCCAAGTTTATAAAAGAATTAAACTAAATATAAATTTGAAAAAAATAAAATTACTCTGCAGTGGCGAGAGACGTGCGTATAATATACGAACCTATATTAAAGGTTCTTATGTCAAGCCTTTGAACGCTTTTATGAGCGTTAAACTTGACAGCAAGACACAATTACTTTCGTGTATCGCTTCGGTATCACACATACACTACACCCTATTTTTTTCCTGAAGGTAAAATGAAACACCTGGTACTTATATAAAATAAATGATTTGATTTGAAAAATATCGATCGTTTTGTAGCTCTGCTTAGGTAATGAAATTATGGAAATTACGTTTGTACACGCAATACAAAAAATCCTTATTGAAACCATATGCATTAAATGATAAAAAAAACATTCATTGCTTTCGTAACCGAAACCTATATATCTATATATATATAAAAGGCTCTGTCCTGACTGATTGACTGACTGACTGGCTGACTGACTGACTGACTGACAACGCACAGCCCAAACCCGCTGGTCGTACAGACTTGAAATTTGGAGGGTGTTTTGTCACGATGCCTAGGGGTGCACTAAGAAAGGATTTTTCGAAATTCGATTCCTAAAGGGGGGGAATCGTTTGTTTTGAAATCCTTTTATTTAAATTTAAAGTCCTTTGTTTTTCAACGATAAACGTTGTGAATTTTGGGAGCGGGCCGAATTTCTTCCGTACGCGGACGAAGTCGCAGGCGACCTCTAGTAAAATATATTCTTTTGTTTCAAAATAAAGTAGACTAGAGAACTTTTCTGAATTATTTGGGCTTCTTACCGCTTGACGCTATCGCTTATATGTGACTCTTTACCCAAGACCAAAGACAATAGAAAATGTAATCAGAGAGCTGTGGGCGTTAATTTTGCTTCTGCGAAATGTCAACTCTAGACTTCTCTTATTATTCGAATGTCCTCATTCATTTGATACGTCCAAATTACGGGAATTTACCAGAATTTACCGGAATTTCGGGAAAGCACGGTTTCAGTATTGCTGCGGTTCTGAAATAGGACAAAAGGTGTATTTTAACTTGGGATTAACTTCCCGACTCATTCCATTTCGCTTGTTGAATCCCGGTTTCTTTGATTACAGGTAACTCAATCAAATCGTAACCTTTTCAAATGTCAGTAATAAATTAATCTACTGAAATATTGAGGTATTTAGCGGTTTTTTTAATCCGATTTAACGATTTATTCTTTCTCTCCAGAGGAAAAGGCTTGGTAGATGAAAGAAGCCATTCTCGATATATTGTTAGAAACATCTGAATAAATCGTGGAGATTATTTTATTTTCAAAACCATTTTTAATGTAAAAATATATGCTGTTTTATTTATTTTAAGTGTACCTACATAGTAATACTTATGACGACGCTTAAAACCCATGAGTAGGATTTTTTTATCGATTTTAAGTATTTATACAATGTTTAACAAGGTTGAACAATACTGAAACCCTTCACATCATTATGATTAACTTTTACTATACGGGACCAAACTTGAAATCTGGAAAAAAAACAGCTGTTCCATACAAAAAGTTCATTGACTTAGACAAAATGTATGGAACAACTGGTTTTGCATGCATGGGTATGTATGTACTCATCATTATGAACAAATTTTACGATAGGCCAACGCTGAAATCGAATAAAAAAACCGCTGTTCCATACATTTTGTCTAAGTCAATAAAATTTTTGTATGGAACAGCTGAAGTTTTTTCCCCAATTTCAAGTTTGGTCCCGTATTGTAAAATTTGTTCATAATGATGAGTACATACATACCTTGTAGTACCTATTGTTCAACCTTTTTGTACACTAAATATACATATTGTATAATTAGTCCTATTTATATCTGCTTACCGTGAAATTGACGTATATTATACCTATTTCACGTATCAGTGAAATAGGGTTCTTTGTTTAATAGGTACAAGTAACTGGTAACCCAATAATATTTGCCTCTAATAATAAACTGTTCTATAACCAATATATTGAATTGATACATGCTACTAGTATACTACTAAATGATTATTAATTGAACTATTGTGCTAGAGCATAATTACGGTAGCTAAATGTAACAAATGAATCAGTTCATAGTTAAACAGCGCAAAATTAATTAATTTGTGTTAGGAATATACAGCAGTTGAGTGTTTTATAAATTTTGTGTTACAATAGGGTAGATGACTGATGTTTATATCGTTGAAACCGATAACTTTGATGAAGAATTTGAGTAAATATTAGGTCTTTTCCTATGAAATTGCCGTTTTGTATGGAATAAGTGAAAGTACTAATTTTTTTAAACTTTTTTATTTCTGTTATTCAAAGTAATAACCCATGCAATCGACGCATATTTGCCAACGAATTGGCAGTTTATTGATGCCCTTCTTGTAAAAATCAGCTGGACAACAAACAAACAAACAAACAAACTCAAAGGCATTTTGTACTGCCTCTCGGGAATTGAATTTTTTACCCACTAAAAAGTTGTCTAAATTTTGGAAAAAGTAATAGTCGGTAGGTGCAAGGTCTGGTGAGTATGGCGGATGAGGGAGAGCTTCCAACCCCAGCTCTTGCAGCTTGGAGACTGTCTGTTGTGCAGTATGGGGTCGCGCGTTGTCGTGAAGGAGCAGTGGGGACGACCGATTGACCAAAGCTGGTTGCCGATGTGCAAGCTTCTCCATCATTGTCTCCAGTTCTTCACAGTACACATCTGCAGTAATGCTCATGCCGTTTTGTAAAAAGCTGTGGTGAATCACACCCGCACTAGACCACCAAACAGTGACCATCACCTTTTTAGGGGCCTTTTTTGGTTTAGGACATTGTTCAAATGTAATGAAAATACAACGCTAATCAATAAACAAAAGACTGAGTTTGTAAAAAGAATGTCATGTTTTTAAGACAAAATTAATTTGAATTCAGAATACAAAGCCATTCCATACTTTTTTGTTTTGTTTTCATTACTCAACCATATTTATGGGTCACATTTTAATAGGACAATAAAAAAAAACAGTCATCTAGCATATTACTTGCTGAAAAAAGGAAATGACAAAGACATGTCTATAGTAGACCGAGACTTAAAAAAAAATAAAAAGATTGCTTTAGTGAAATTAACCAGGAATAAAATAGGGGAATACTTTTGTATGGGGAATCGCAGACAGGAATCCCCTTTTAATTGTTTAGAGAATCTAGTTTACAGATAGCGCCATTAACGCATTAGTTGATTAGTGTGTATATACAGCTTAAGAATTACGGCGGTTATGGCTGTGAGATGAGATATGAGACTTCTGTAGCTTTTAGTTGACAAACCCTGGTAAGTTGCTCGTATGCAGGTTCGAGCCCTGCCAGTCATCTCATTTTATTATATTGTCTATGTATTAATATCATAATAGTATATACATTTATTTGTTTTTGAAGTTACGTCGATTATAATTCATTACATAGGTCAAAATTAAAATAAATAATAAGTACTTACCGAAGCACCAGTTAAAAACTTAAAACTAAACGAGAAGTCCACCACGGCCGGGCCCGCTGCTAAAAGTGCCCATCAAACCAGCAGCGGTATTTCCCCGCTGGATCGCCAACGAGATGCGTTGGGCTAAATACTGTCCTGACCGCGGGTCCCTACCCTTCTATTTCAGCCGACGCCCTAACTTAGTCACAAATTTCTTGGCATCTGACCCCCACGAGCCCGCAGTTTCGACGGCAAACGGGACGAAGTCGTACGCCGACTCTAAGCACGCGTATTTTTGACGTTTTGCCTTTGCTGCCACCTCAGCTCCCGCACCAGGTACTTGCTGGGAAGCGGACAGATATCATAATTAAATATTGTTTACTTTTATATTACGTAATAACCCCGATTTGACAGTTTTGAACACCTAATAGTTAAGTACAGGTAATACAAGCAATGAGTCTGTGCACCAAGTCAGGAACAACACAAGTATTGTGTGCTGCTCCAAATTAGTTTCGAAGCGGACTTCTGCCGTGTCGATGTGGGTCGGGTTAAATTTAAATTGGAAGTGGTAATGTGTGAGTTAAAACTGTTACCTCGCTGCAAATTTTAGATTGGTTAAGGTTGTTTAGAGAACTCAAGGGTCGTGTTTTATTGCAGATTTGTTTTTTTATCAAATTTTATTATAGCTGCTACCTTACAAAAAAGTCGAAAGTTTATATATACAATACTTTACCTGGATTTGTTTTATTGTATGTCTTATTGACCAAGAGAACGAATAAGCGAAGTCTTTGCATCATCTGCTAAATTTGTTTTCCTCTGTCCGGATGGTCGGATGTGGTATTCCCGAAGGTAAAGGTCGTATTTTTCAACTTATCTTCACAAATCTTGGTATACTTACTTACAGGTTCTATACAGTTTCATAGATTTTATGTCGTTGGTAACTTGGTTTTGTCGATGGTTGGTTGGCAAAAGGAGACAGATTTGCAACGGTGCCAGTTATTACCGGCCTATTTTGATAATATATGGTAGAAAATTCGGTACCTAGGTACTCTATTCTAAGTATTTTGAATTTGAGCATAATCGGTCAATCGTATGACCACTATTCGCAGAAAAACTTACTGTGTAAAACTACAAAATAATAATGTATTCTATAAAAATATCTGTGGTTTCCAATCACCCCATCAAATCACTGGCTTTGGATTTTTCATCTTTCTGTGTAACATCTATAATGGAAGATCAAAGGAAAACATCGTTAGGAATCCGACATTATTCAAAAACAGCATGTTACGTTCATCAATCTGCATTGGGCGCCAGTGATGGATTACAGACTGGATTATGTATTTTATTTTTCATATAACATGGTGAAATTGATTACTAAACTTGAGAGAAAATGGGAAAACATTATGTGTTGAACAATACCCAAAATTAACGCATGTTCGGACGTAGTAAACACATACATTAGTTGTTGTGCAGTTCAATTAAATACTCAATCATTTATTGCAACATATGTGGCTACATGCAGGTCTTAAGTAACATGTGTATATTACAGTAATACATATGACCCTTGTCAGGGTATGGCAACATTTGGTGCAGAACGCTCTATTTTACTAGTTGGTATTAGAATTTTGTCGTTGAAAAACTCGTCAAGGGTGTAATAGCATTTCGCTTCTAACATATTTTTTATTTGTTTATGTCAGTATATTACAGTCGTCGTTTTCTATTTATTTGAGAGACTTAGGCAGTTGATTGAAGATTTTTACGGCCATTGAGTTGGGGCTAGAACTGTGTATTGCAAGATTTGACTTTGGTTCAATGAGGTCATATTTGTATTGGGATCTCGAGTTAGGCTGTCGATCAATAACTTTTTTTTTAAATTCGGTGTATTTTCTTACGAATTTGCACATTTCAAATATATATATAGACACTAATGATAACATTTTTAATTTAATAAAATAAGGCTTTAACAAGGATTTTAAATTAACTATTTGATAAGATTAAGTTGAGTATAAAATCTATGATTTGTCAAAATAGTTCCCTTAAAAGCATTATATTAACTTACAAAGATTGTCTAAGACTGGTGTTAAAGGTTTTATAATTCACTTTGACAAAAGATTTAGATAAATTTTGAATTTTATAATCAAAAAACTACATCACAAAAATTCAGATATTGATAGATGATCAAAGTTTTTACTTAGACAAGAAACATAATCTTTTCAAATTGTTGGGTGTCAAAAACGTTTTGAAAGAGCATTAAAATATGTATAATCCCGCTTTGTTAAATTCAAAACTCTTCAAAGACCAATCTTTGTTTAGGCTACTTTGTCGTCATGGGAAATTCGATTTACGTAAAATTTTTGAAAGAAAAGTAACTTTATATTATGCTATTGATCGAGTGAGTTAGCCTAAACTACCTGAAAAAGTGCGGAAAAGGTTTTTGCAAAGTTGTGTTAAAGAAGGGAAAAGTCAGGGGTGTGTTTAGTACCTACCTCTTCACACCAAAACGGCTGGACGGATTTGGATGAAACTCGGAATGGAAAAACCGGAATGGTTCCCGGAACAATATATAGGCTATTTTTATCGTCATCATTATCACCGTTTTTCTTCATCATGCGGGTTAAATCGCGTGGCACAACTAGTATTACATTAAACCTTAAAAGAAGAAAAATCATTATATTTTAAATTATTTTTATATTTCAGGTTATACAAAAACACAAGTGGATCCTGCACTATGAGATACCTATGTTGAAGGGTCCAGTAAGAGTATCCTTACAAAATCTATATATTTAAAAGGCTCTGTCCTGGCTGATTGACTGACTGACAAACAACGCACAGCCCAAACCGCTGGTCGTACAGACTTGAAATTTGGAGGGTGTATTCGTCTTGATGCGGGTGAACTAAGAAAGGATTTTTCGAATTTCGAGCCCTAAGTCCTTTGTTTTTGTACTTTTAGTGACGAAAATTTGGATTTGGATAATTAATTTAAAATAAGAAACGCTATTTTCAAAAAAAAAAATGTCATTGATGATTTAAGGGGGGGAAAGGGGGGTGGAACATTGTATGGAAAGTTCTTTGTTTTTGAAGTTATAGTGATGCAAACTGATATTTGGGTAGTTCATTCAAAGGGGGGAAGTTGGGGAGGGTTTTGGGGTGGGGGGCAGTGGAGGGAGTTGGTAGAGTCGGTAGAGATGGCGGGGGGGGGGGGGGGGCATAAAAAAATGCTCGGGATGATTTAAAGTGGTGAATTTTGGGAGCGAGCCGAATTTCTTCCGTACGCGGACGAAGTCGCGGGCGACCTCTAGTAATAATAATATAACAAGTAAGGTAGTATTTTTTAGATGGTTGTAGGAGAAGTTCCTCTAATAGGCTAGATGACTGGTTTTTTTTATTGTCCTGTTAAAATGTGTCCCATAAATATAGCTGATTAATGAAAAGAAAATTAAAATCTGATCAAAAATAAGCAACTTATAAGCATTTTAATATCATGCTACACAGAGAGAAGATACATCAAAATCGTGACGTCACTTCTCTGTACGCCATATAAATTGTATTCTGACAAGTAAGGCGTGACGTCATTTTTTGTTTTGTGGGAAAGGGACAGAGTTGTCTCTAACAAAAACTTTAAACGCTCATATATCAGAACATTATAAACCAATTTAAATTAATTTTTCAATAAACATACTATATTTACTTAAATTCTTCATCAAAGCCATTGTGTGGCTATTGTGTTGTTGTTTGTGTTGTTATTGTTTGTGCTTTTGTTATAAACATCAGTCATCTACCCTATTGAAATATTACATAAAACGTATTATCTCGGTCTATGAATGATAAGTCACTAGGCTAAGAACATTATAAAAAGGAACCAAGGATATCTTTTGATAAAAAATCAGAAACTACTGAAAAATAAAGGTTAGAATTAATTATTATGGGCCGGAACAAGTCGAGTACCTACTTAACTACTAAAAGTCCGCCATAAATCAGAAAGTAAAGCCATCTCTATCGTGTTCCAAACATTTATCCGTGAATAAAGGCAAAAATGCTCAAGTTGACAGCCTCGAACCGGAAGCTCGTCGCGGCACATCCTGCCAACTGCCTCGTCACCGCACACTACTACAAGTATAAATACAAACGTATACACATTGGTATGCACATTCACTCAACTTATCCGTGAAAGCATTTGATAAAGATTTTGTTTTATTTAGACGGGAATACTCACGTTTAATTAAATCGGATACTCCGACTATAGTTTCGATCACATCCGGTGACCTTTTTGAAACAGTGACAACAGAGCCAGAGCGGCTACATCCTGCACGTGCGGCGGGCTCTCTTTTCACTCTTTGAAAAAGGATGTGATCGAAACTATATAGTCAGAGTATCCGATTTAATTAAACGTGAGTATTCCCGTATAAATAAAACAAAATCTTTATCAAATGCTCTAAAAAACCACGTCAGTTTTCATAATAAAACTTTTGATAAAGATACTTACTAAATTATCTTTGATAAATAAATAGGTTGCAACTCAAAGTAGAATTTTCCTTAGTTTAACTAGTTACCTAGTTTACTTAGAGCAATGAGAACCTTTACTTGGTTCTTTAAGTCATGCCGTCATTTGTATATTTTTTGATTGTTTAAGACAAGTAAGATATTTTAGTCCTAAAATAACTAACTTGTACTAATGTTCCAACAGGTATAACATTATTTTTATCAAATTCGAAATTGTTTTTTGAGTAAACAAAAGAAGAACAATACCCTTTTTAAAAAAATGCAACCGACTTCAACTTCGAATACCTGGATGACATCTTCATATTTTCTAGTAATTTTGATTTAAAAACCAAACTACTGAACCGATTTCGATAAAATTTATATGGTACCACCTCTGAAGTATTACCTACCAAAAAAAAACAACATCAAAATCAGTTCATAATTGATGGAGCAGACGCGTAACATACATACAAAAAAAAGTAAAGTCGAATTGAGAACCTACTTTTTTGAAGTCTGTTGTAAATAATATAAACTGATCCATATACAATCATAATATTATTTTATACTGAACAAGTTCAGTCGCGTTAACAACTTTTTTCTACGGAAACAAGTTTCTACAGTCTACCAGATGTCTGTAATAATTTCGTTATGAATATAAAAATATTAAATTATTGACAAAAATGCTAGATACCGGTATGCCTATACAGGGTTAGTCCTAATCAGTTAGCATCCTTTTAAGGGCATATTCTGTACGTCAAAACCAAAAACGTTTACTATAGGGCGATAATATTATCAGCTGTTCCATACAAAAAGTTTATCAACCTTGGGCAATATTTACGGGACAGCTATTTTTTTTGCGATTTTAATGTTGGCCCCACAGTAAAAGTTGTATGTTTAGATGTACAGAATATGCCCTTAAAAGGATGCTAACTGATTAGGACTGACCCTGTATCAAGCTTAAATGTGTTGAAACACTGAGTCTGAATTTAGTGATTTACCTACTTCTACTCAATGGCAATCTTGCTAGTAAACTAGCTAGTCGTGATTGCTTTATTGGTATACGTAATAAAACTTTTTTACATTTCCTTTTCCGTCGTCGCGTCGTATCTAATCAGGGGGTCTAGACAAGAACCACTTTCTGTTAGCGTTAACGCCTGCGGAAAGATAAAATCGTATGAAAATGACATTAGCTTGAGAAATGTCACGTGACTGCTAATGTCATTTTCATACAATTTTATCTTTCCGCAAGCGTTAACGCTAACAGAAAGTGGTTCTTGTCTAGACCCCCAGGGCTATGGCTCTCATAACACATCTCTATTTCTGGATGCTGGTTGCATCGCGTATACACAGTAACACGATGTACTGCGTAGATTTTTGATCAGGTCAGTATAGCGAGCTGGCTACCAGGACTTTGTTTTGGATTGGAGAGTTTTAAATAAGGTAACAACCCTTAGGTAGTAGAATTCAAGCAAACTAAACACGCTGATAGTTTGGTCGTCACAATACATTTCACTTTAAAGATTAAAGATAAAGATAAAAATAGCTTTATTGCCAAAAAATATACACAAATGCTAGAATAAGGATACAATAAAAGATTAGGAGCTTGTTCACAAACTACTCTATCTAACGCTTCATCTAAGTAACTAGCTAAAAAGCGGATGCGGCGGATTCCCTACATTTCCTATTTATTAACCGACGTCAAAAAAGGAGGAGGTTCTATGTTCGACTGCATGTATGTTTTGTTAATGTATGTTCACCGATTTCTCCGTCAACCGTCCGTTTTACTTTTAACCCTTTACATTTTAATTCAATTCAGTTCACCAGACACCCTTTAAGCACTCCATTCATGCCCCCTTTCAAGTCTATCAACAAGAGTAATGTCACAATATGTTACCCGCTAGCTGAAAAAGCTGCTATCTCTCACTGTGGTATGACAAAATATATGATTTATCGACACATCGCCCCCATATCTCCAAATGTTTGCTGAGGATCACGGGAGCGCAGCAGCGTTAAAGAGATTTTTTTTCTCTATTTGTTCAGGCAAGGTTATTTATATTATAGCGTTTAGTCCAGCTTAGATTTTTTATGTTAAAATATGGTTTAAGTGAACATTTATGGTTTCAATATGTTTTTTTTACGTAGTTATAAATATAGCAAGCGATATTGTAGCCTATTCGTAGCGCCCTGTAGACCTCGTAGCCTCGTAAACTTCGTAGCGTCGTAGACATCGTAGCATCGTAGATATCGTAGCATCGTAGACATCGTAGCGTCGTAGATATCCTACTCTCGTCGATGTCATACAGAGCTTGTATAATATGATTATTACGTTCAACGACATATAGTAAAGCAAGTAAACAGCTTAACAGCAACTTATATTTTATTTATACGGGAATAATCAAATTAAAAATAAAAACTAAAAAAAAATGTTCTTGAAATATGTCACCGGATGTGATCGAAAATATACCAAGTCGGAAAATCAGTTTTATTTACTGGCCTTTTTTATCTACAACAAACGATTTAATTAAACGTGAGTATTCCCGTATAAATGAAACAAAATTGTGTCAAAACCACTTCAACTTTCATAATTAAATCAAATCAAATACATTTATTCACAATACAAAATATGGTCGAACTAGAAATACTTTCATACATAATAATATAAGCTCACATTTCACCCGCGGTTAGATCCCACTCCAACTCAAACAGGCCCTTCCCTATGACAAATGGGATTTATTGACGCATATTCGCCCGGAAAGCCTATCCCCGAATGCGAACCAAATGTATGTGGACGTCGCATTGGATGGAGCTGGAGTGAATGTCCCTTATGTTTCAATTACAAACTCAGTACGTACTTACTCTTCGAATATACGTATACTTATACAACAGTTGTAGAATTTGCCAATAAACTGGCTTAAACGATATATTTTTTCGTTTTATTCGCTTCAGAACTGGGCCTGTTTAGGGAAAAAATATTGGTAATACAAAGTTCACCGGGCCAACTACAACAATACATCTTTATTGTATTTATTATTATTTGTCTACCAACAGTAAAAGATCTACTAGTAATTCATAAAAAAATATATAGGTCATATAAACGCTTATTTTATTTTTATGAGTGGCGCCAACTTGTTATCGGTATCATAGCGAATGATAACAGTTACTGTCTCGTATTTCGATTGTTTACCAACGTTGTCGGAACAAATAAAAAAAATGTTTTGGCAAATAGATGCCTATAGATAACTAGATATATCGGACTGGTTGAGCTATTCTGAAGCGAGCGATAGAGACAGAGAGCTAGATACTCCAAGGAGCGATACGTTTATCAATAAATTGCGTCACACTCATATTTCGATTATCTGTGCCGATCACTTATCAATAAAACGAATAGTAGAGGATCCGATGAAAAACGACCTTCACCCAACTGTTTAGTCGATGAAAATTGTTTGTTATCAAATTAAGTATGTTAGAAAATACATCGGGAGTGGGTTGGCCAAAAAAACCCTGGAAAGGTTATGACAAATTAAAAAAAAAACAACCGACTTCAATTTCGAATACCTGGATGACATCTTTTTATTTTCTAGTAATTTTGATTTAAAAACCAAACTACTGAACCGATTTCGATAAAATGTTTATGGGACCACCTGTGAAGTACCTACCAAACAAAAAAAGAATCATCAAATTCAGTTCATAATTGGCGGAGTAATCGCGTAACATACATACAAAAAAAATACAGTCGAATTGAGAACCTCCTTTTTTGAAGTCGGTTGAAAAATGTTTTTTTACTGAATATTTGCAAGAGTTGAAGATGGGTGAAGGTCGTTGTTCATCGGATCTTAGACTATAAGTAATAGAAATAAAAAAGAAAAGGCTGATTAATAGGCTATACTTAGTACGGTGCTAAAGGGAAAAGAAGAAAGACCAACCACAAGTAAACAGGACCAGATCTAGAAGGAAAAGCAAAAGATATAATTTTTAATGACGAATACTAACAACAACTACAAATACTTAATATTTATACTTTAAATGAAGGGGACCTGGGTATGTCCTAAAACTGCATCCAGAACCACCGGAGGACGGGCTTAGCGTCTTTTGGTTAATGGTTGTAACATTCTGCGATCCCCAAGCCGCCTGCCATAGAGGGGTGTTGCCATAATCCCCACGCTTGGCAGGCGGCTTGGGGATCGTAGAATGGTCACCACCGTTAACCTAGAGGACGCTGCTGCCCGTCCTCCGGTGGGATTGGTTGCAGTTTAAGGACATACCCAGATACTTTAAATGAATACCTTTGAATAATCCTAAAAGAATAATGACCATCAACCTTTCCTCCCACGACGGGAAATGTTTTATGCGGTACCTAACGCAACACAATCACGCCATATTACGCGCTCTATTAAATATTTAATGCAATGAAAACATAAGAGAACGTTGCTTGTATGATTTACAATCGACGGTACGACAACAAGACACGCGATAGGATTGGAATGGAACACAAAGCAACGACAGCAGCGTTCGCGACGGAACTCTACATTGTTGATGATAAGCAAATGTCATACGATAGATAACATTCTGAGGTTTTAGCATAAATTGTCGGGATGTGGCGTTTGTGACGTAATCTGAAACCAATTGAAGCCAGAATTCCTTGCAAATGACGTCCATCAATCCATTAAACAGGGTTAGTTCTAATCAGTTAGCATCCTTTTAAGGGCATATTCTGTTCATCAAAACAAACAACTTTTACTATGTGGCCCACATTTAAATAGAAAAAAATAAAAACAGCTGTTCCATACATTTTGCCCAAGGTCGATGAACTTTTTGTATGGGACAGCTGTTTTTTTTTTGCGATTTCAATGTTGACCCCATAGTAAAAGTTTGTTTTGCTGTACAGAATATGCCCTTAAAAGGATGCTAACTGATTAGAACTAACCCTGTGTATAGTATATTTTGTTAACAGTCAGTTTCAATGGAATTACTTGAACATATCACAAACACGGCGGGATGTTGAGATCATTATTAAAAGCTCTTCTTAGAATTCTCCGTAATAACAATTATTTCGATAATAAAACCGAGTAAGTAACACAAGAGAGTCCGCCATCTTACGGCATTCACGCTATAGTCTCCTGGAGTCCCACGTAACCACGATAAGGCTGGGACGATCGTTTCAGTCGATCCACACAGAGAGGGCAAATCTCCTAACGCTACCTACTCTACTTATAAACCACACACGTTTAGTAAAATCAACGATACGAATAGATAAAGATTTAAACAACTTTTTGTCTATTTTTTTCGTTTGCTTTTTTACCAATCGTTACTTTTTTACCAACAAAATCGTATCGCCGGTTACAAATTAAAGTCTGTTTATACGGTATAAATATGCGACCCGAACGAAAAAATTCCACTCCGTTTGTGAATAGCAAAGCGAGGAGAGAGATTGGGTATCGAGTGATACGATTGATTGACTTACAGAATATTTTATTACAAAAAGTGACTACGTTTTTTAATATAATAGTTTATTTCGAAACCTCCATGTACTTAGTGCTGGGCGACTTAGGGCTTATTTAAAAACGCCACTTAAAATGACGTTTGATTTGTATCTTTAGTATATTTTATTTTAAATGGAAAACACAGCTGCTTACAAACAAGATAGATACGAGTTAAACAGAAACTAATAAGCCAAAAACTGTTTTCGCTTGTGGAAACTTTTAGTATAGGTATGCGTGTGAGTGTTGTATTGTGCAAAAGTTATATGAAATTACTTAATTCAAGTAATGTTTTTAAGTTAGGCCATTTATGTTCTATTTTTGATTCATGGCATTCATTAGGTGAAATAAAATTAGTTGATCGCCCTGAACTGAGCACTAGCGATCTCTTTATTTAGAACCCCTTGAACTTTTTATTTGCACAAATGATTTCCTAGAAAAAATTGTAAAGGTCGAATTATCGGTTCCAAATTATCGTCGGACAAATAAACATGCATTTGAAACTCCAGGAAACTCCAGCTTAGTGATGTTAGAATATAAATTATCTCTTTTAATTAAATGCAGACTGTCGACGTAGCTTGATGAAAAATAGTATCTTCAAAGGTGTATTTTCATTAAGGCATTACCTATTCATTGAGTATTTAAATTTTATGAGAGAAGTAGAGTAGACTAAAGCCGTGACACACGAAGAAGGTGCTATAATATTTCATGTTAAGATAAATTATCGCTCGCCATATAATTTTAAAATACTTAAATAATATCTTCGTCATTTGCGCTGTCAATGAAATGTATGAGAGCGATATTGAAATATGCTATAAGGTAACATTAAATAAATATTATAGCATCTTCATCGTATGTGACAACCTTCATTATCAACCAGGAGCCGAGGGCCTCCCCTTAATAGGCAGAAGTTGTCATAATCCCCACGCTTGGTAGGGGACTTGGGGATCGCAGAATGTTCACCACCGTCAACCAAGAGCACGCTGCTGCCCGTCCTCAAGTGGTACTAGATGCAGTTTTAGGACATACCCAGGTCCACGATTAATTATTAATGAGAACATTTATTTGGTTTCTTTAATTGGTTATCTCTATTAATTAAAACTTACATTTCCGTAATAAGCCTTGAGAACGTAAACTTCCTCGCTTGGCGTCTTCAAAATAGTTATTCTAATTATTCAGTGCGGTAACTAGCAACACCACACGACTTCCTTCCCACTGAAATAGGTTTGTAAATGTTGATACACACAGCATTTAAGATTAATCAACAGAATCTTAAGGTTATCTAGTTGTATTTTCACCTGCCTGTTTTTACTATCTTGCACTACCATGGAAATAAGTGCTTACCTACCTAATTGTTTTTTACAAAACCGAAGTACTTCCAGTAGTACTTACTATCGTTTAATAGTAGGTAGTATTATTTATTTTATGTGCCAATAGTACTTACTAATATTAGAATTATGACCAAGTATTTATGTACCGATTTTTACTACCTCTTCTCTTGAAAAATCAGTCCTCTGTGGACGTTTCTTAAAGGTATACCTTTTGTAACGTTTTTTTTAACCTGATCCGGAAGAAGCAGCTTAGGGCCCCCACTAGGTGAACCGACGCCATTGTTAAAGTCGCGGGCAACCAATGGATACAAATGGCAGATTGTCGTACAGTGTGGCGGTCTCAGAGGAGGCCTTCAGCAGTGGTTTTTGTTCATTTCTTCAGCAGTAGGCGTCTCCGGGTTGATGATGATGGCAATGTGTTTTTTATTGTAAAAATCATTAGGTACAAGTTTTTTCATCTATTTTACGATTAATGGTTTATCGTAGTCCAACTTGCAAATCTAATGCTGTGTCATATGCTGTATGCTGTGTGCATATTTATAGGCTTGCGTTTGACTGCCATCTCGTCTGATATTAAACGAAGATGCAGCCTACGATGGAGCACGCTTGCCTAGAAGAAACCGATTCACTCGCGACTTAAAGACACCCAGATTATAATAGGGTAGATGACTGATGTTTATATCGTTGAAAACTATAGCTTTGATGAAGAAATTAAGTAAATTTAGTATGTTTACTGAAAAAATAATTTAAATCGGTTTATAATGTTCTGACATATGAGCGTTTAAAGTTTTTGTTAGAGACAACTCTGTCCCTTTCCCACAAATCAAAAAATGACGTTACGCCTTACTTGTCAGAATAGAATTTATATGGCGTACAGAGAAGTGACGGCACGATTTGCTGTTTCGCCTCTCTGTCTAGCATGATATTAAAATGCTTATAAGTCGCTTATTTTTGATCAGATTTTCTTCTTTTTTTCATTAATCAGCTATATTTATGGGCCACATTTTATAGGACAATTAAAAAAAACTAGTCATCTAGCCTATTATTTGTTGTTAGAAAACAAAGCCCCAAACGCCGTGGTAGTGAGAAATAAGATTTCACCATAACAAATCACCATCCTCAACTGTAACGAGAGCCAGGACAGACGTGAACGAATCGCTCCCATTAATCTTTATCTTCCCGGTTTGGTCACGCGCCGTTCACCGTCACAAACTTACGTAATGTCTTTGTAATAGGTGACGTTCGTTATTTAGCTGACATCACACATGAATGTCTTGTGCAATGATTCGTTAGTAGTATAAAGGATTAGGACATTTCAAATACGCAGGTAGCCTAGTGGTATAAAATTTCCCCATACTTAGACTTACCTTCTTTTGAACTAGAGCAAAATTGACACATGCTTTTACAGATGATGATGAGTAGGGCAATCATTTAAAGTCTTTGTAAGTACGTCAGACAAATAATTAAGTAGGTACGTGTAAAAAATACAGTGGTATCCACATCAACAGCCGGAAGACGTCCACTGCTGGACGAAGGCCAGACCAGGAGGTGTTGCCATAATCCCCACGCTTGGCGCTTGGGGACCGCAGTGGTATACATAATTGTATAATGTACGTATAGGTACCTATACTACGTGCCAAACTCGATCACTAAAAACCACCTTAACCACCAGACCGTTTATGGAATATTTTATACCTACTTAGCTACGAACCCGTTGAGTGCTACAAAGCAGTCTACGAATCAGATTCTACAGGAGTAAAACAAATACCTTACATAAATTTCCATTCAAAATTTAAAGAAGATTACCAAAGATGTAGGTATGTACATTAGAGGGATTGTGTCAAGTAGTTCTTACAAATTTTAATGGCCTGTAGAGTACGAAACAATAATTATCAATCCAGGGTTCATGGAAGATAAAGAGTTTAAAAAGTAACAATTTAGAGTGAAACTATAGTTTTAACCTAAAAACACATTCTTCAGCAAATTAATATTTACCAATTTGAAAGCCCCTGTGTCACACCCAAAATTGCTAATTAAATTGTCGACGCCAGAGCGCACGTAATCAGGAAAGCTATAAAGATAGCTCTGCAGCAACCATTGCGCGACAGTACAGCTACTTTATCACAAGGCTCTTAGAGACACCGGCAATGGTCACCGCAACGGCGATAGCGTAGAACTAGACCGAGACGAAGTAATTTAGTTGCTAATATACTGAGAACGTTAGGATAGCTGAGGTCTAAGATGTCCTTACTTTTAGTTCCTGGCTTATACGGAACGTAAGTTTAAGTAAGGTAGCCTTGGAGGCTGGTTAGATAATCAAAGGAAGTAGGTGATAGACGCTTGGAGGAGGAGCTCTGGTAAGATAATCACTTCGCTAAACTAAAATAGTTACTATGGTTGTCTGTTCTGTTCGGACCTTTTCCAGGGCTGACCCGAAATCCATTGTTTTAAAAGTTATCTGTGCGTATTTCTGATAATGGAAAAATTAGCGACTAGAATAGAAACAGCGAAGAAAATTATTTTTTCAGTTTATATTTTTTTGTTACGGATGAAGGGGTTATGTCATTTCGAGGATCTTTTAATGGTTTAGTCTATAACTAGCTGACCCGCCCCGGCTTCGCACAGGGGCAAAAACCAAATTTTTACCGACATCAAACAAAGGGAGGTTACCAATTCGACACTATTATGTCATACTAGAGGTCGTTCGCGACTTAGTTCGCGTACGGAAGAAATTCGGCCCGCTCTCAAAACTCACCACTTTAAATCATCCCGAGAAATTTAAAAAAAAAGGTTCTCTATTCAAATGTTTTTTTTGTTGATATGTTTTTTACGCGATTGGAATTAACTTTTTTAATTAAAAATTAACAATCAGTAAGTTAAAAAATGGTTCAGGAGGTGACTCTTAAGTATTTTTTTACAAAATTATATCCTCTGCAAATTACGGTAGATTTCGTCACCGTTGTCATGCTTCGACGGTAGGTGGTAAATTAGTGCTGATTACGGTGCATTTACCGTAATTACGGTGCACATGGCAACACTGACACAACTCCTAGTCATGCCCTAGTAAATCATGACTGGACTTGACTGTGACTTACTAAGTGTGACTTAGACTCATCCGACTTAAAAATCATCAAAAACTTGATACAATATAAATACTTGACACTGGCAAATGCACAGAGTGCGATGCCGTAATCTTCTTAGGAGGAAATAAGAAAAAAAAAGGTAGGATTATATTGAAATCATACAATTATTAACCACTCAAAATTTGATATCTTTAATCATGAAGTTTCATGTAGACCATAAACTTTAGACATTAATCCACCTTTGCATGCCTCCATCTTACACCAACTTGGACGCACACTAATCAAGTAGAATTCTCGATGTCCTCAAACGAGGACGTCTTAATAAATGGTTACATATGGCACATAACTTACTGTCTTATTACGGTAGGGTTAGAGTTCACAATTACCCCAATTATTTCAGGGCAATATTCCATAAATCACACAGATTAAATAAGTGTCGGATGCCGACAGATGCGAGAGATGTGACGTACCTACCGATCTCATTCTAATATTAAACATATTAGGCAATATTTTACGACGTAATTTGCTAGAATAACCCTCCCTGCTGAGAATTTTATGACCGCAATTCGTAGGGGTGTAAATATTGATAAGAAATAAGACTATTCTATTTCGATATCAATTTTTGTGGAGTTGCTTTGTTACGAAACCTGCTAGCGTAAATAAATAGTAAGCGGCGAGAGAAAAGAGGCTTTAAAGTTAACAATAGGATTAGAAAAGTTATTCTTGAGAACCTAGACTTAAAAAGTTAAGGGATGAGAACGTAATCTCCAGATTTTAGGTCTAAGCAGAATAATGAAATTTTAATAATTCATCATTACGCAAGTCTAATAACTAAAAGAGGTCATTGATATAAAATAAAACACATAACTGGAGTCATAATTATGTTTATCACTGGGACTTAATCGCAACATAATTATGTGTTCAAATCGCGAAAGTTTAAAAGTTTCACATAACTGGAGGATTGGGACTGGACTGGTTTTGGACTTTTGGAGGGGTGATTTAAAATTGTGAATATGGGGTGGAAAATAATTAGCAATTAACCCAGCGTATGTAAGATACGGTTCGCGGTCGCCACTCAAGAACCTTTCTTCCCCATCGGTTGCCATCGGAAGACGCAGCGTAGGCGCGGCCTCCCACTAGGTGGACCGACGAAATTGTAAAAGCCGCGGGCAACCGGTGGATGCAAATGGCAGGTCGTACAGTGTGGCGGTCTAAGGGGGAGGCCTTCGTTCAGCAGTGGACGTCTTCGGGCTGATGATGATGATGATGATGAAAGATACGAGTATTTGGGAGAGAATTTCTTCCGTACGCGTTCGAAGTCGCGGGCTACCACTAGTATTGTATAATTACAAAACGTGTGATAAAATCACTTTGAATAAAATACGATGCATTTCGAAATGTGCTAGGCCAACCTTTTGATCAATAAATTACTACCTACCACTTTTACTTCGGTTAATTAAATGCATTACGCATATGCATGATGTATTTTGAGAGTTGACCGATTCAACTCGCGAGTTCATAGCCTTTTCATTTTATAATAATTTTAAAAATAGATGGAGCTCATTCTATTATGTTCTAAGTCCACCAGTTCAAACAAAATCCAACCAACACTTAAAATTAATTAAATGTAAAATAATTTATTATCCAAATGTCGAGGTGTTAAGATGACCGTTATGTTGGCTTCTATTTTGGTGAAAACTGAGCATTTTCATCCATAACGATGCTGTCAGCATTCTGGTCACTTTTTACTCTACCTGCTAAACCTATCCTCCTATTGGAGTGGTCACCGGACACTGCTCATTAAACAAACACCTTTTTAACATTGGGGTTACAAACAGCCCTTTACGCCGAGGATGCATGGAGGCAGCAGAAACGGCCGCGCACATGCTGCTTGAATGCAGCAGAGTGGCACACCAACGAAAAACGATCCCCGAGGACGCTCCCAGAGGCCTGCGGCGGCGTCAGCAAGCTGCTGGCCTTCTTCGGAGACACCAGGTGGCTAGACTAGCTGCATCAGGACTACGTACCGAGAGCCCATGAGGGGCATGTCGTGCGGAAACAGCCCGCACGCCAAGTACCAAATAGCGGTCTACGCACTGGCCACTGCTGGGTTAGCGGTATCAATACATAGATCTATCCTCCGATGGCAATTGAGCCATATCTACCACGTGGACTCTGGTATGCCATAGAATGTCTTCCCCGGACGTATTCAGGTTTCCTCAAGATGCTTTCCATCTCCTAAAAGTCGGTGGTATGAGAATCTGTACATGAACTCCAAAGAGCTCATTGGTAGGTTGAACCCGTCGCGGGTTCAAACCACTATTAAAATTCAAATCACTATTTCAAATCGAGCTCTTTCATACAGGAATTGTTTTTTCTTACTCTACGCTTACGTCAATGACTCTTTCCAGTATATACAACATGTAACAAAAACGTTCAACAATACTGAAGGGTGTAAACATGGTGTGGCGTAATGAGTGGATAACATTATACCTACAAATAGGTGACATTGTGCTGGTTCAGAAAATAAAAAAATATATTCAATAAAAGTCACAGAATTTACGAGTTGAAACGAGTTAAACAGCTTTCTTAAACAAAAATTATACTCGCGACACAAAAATGGCAGAGTAAATTCGATTGCACATCTGACCAAGACTACTAACCAAAAACCAGATTAAGCAAATTCTTTCATTTGTAACATTACTCGAACAACTCGAAATGTCGAATAACTCGAAAACTATGCTACTTTTACGTAACACAAGCTTTAATTTCCTAAACCACCATGATGTCTCCTATCTGTTGGTACAAGGTTACATTCATTACGCCACACCCTGTATATATATATATAAATTTACTCATCATTATTTTTGAGCATTGAGCATGCAGATTGAATCTACTAGATACTGAATTATTGTAGTTTGAAATAAAATTGAAAATTATGATTAATAGTAATTATAGGACAGCCACCGGAGGATGGAATCGTAGCAGCCGTAACACAAGGTATCCTAGCACGGCTGCTAACGTGACCAATAGATGATTAGTACAATGTTAATAAAAGTTAATTATATATTTACTAAGTTAATTTAATTTTAGTACCAAATATTGTTCATTTTTGTTTGTGATTGATTAAATTTATTATGTTTTATATTATTATGAACAGCTTTTACTATGTGGCCAAACCTGAATTCGCGAAAAAATATATCAGCTGTCCATACATTTTGTCCAAGGTCAATGAACTTTTTGTATGGAACAGCTGTTTTTTTTTTGCGATGTCAATTTGATCCCTGAAAATGATGAGTACATGGACATACAATGTTGTGTGAGTAAAACCTTACCCGTAGAGACTGTAAGTGCGTACCTACAAAATAATACCTAGACATTTATGAGGGAACACATTTGGTCATGTGGTCTCGCTTAAGCGTCTAGCCCTTACGATCTTACCCGTAATTGAAACAGAAATTAAACCATAACTCCGCCCGACTTTCACCAAATATACGTTAGTTATTAGTTGACTAGTCGGCAGTACCGTAGTTACGAATAGTTGCAATAGCTAGCAAGTTTGTCTTCTACGAATTGCTCGGAGACGATATGAATAGCAATGTAAACACGATTTATGGGCGGCTAGGGAGTTCGCTGTTTCGGACGCTTTTATCATTCAATTTAGGTAAGTTCGCGACCGCGAATGTTGGAAAAATATCAACATTTTATGTAGGAATTGAATTGTTATCGGACGTTAGTTACATTTGTGGTGTATCGGCAGCTTAATTCCTCTTATAACTTATGTGTAAAAATAAGTGTATTATAATATAGGTAGCCTAGATAAAGTAAAAAGTAAGTAAGTAAGTAAGTTCGTATAGGCTGAGTGGCCAGCCCTAGTGTCAGAGTTAATGTGCCGCCCGAAGGCCTCTGACAGTTGTTGTTATAGAAACTAGAACAAACAACCGGGACCAACAATTTAACGTGTCATCCGACCCACGATAGCTCTCAGAAATTAATGCCACTCACGGTCACCCATCCAAAGACTGACCGTACCGTCCGTTGCGTAACATCGGTGATCGTTTAGAATCACCTAGACAAGCTACGCCACGAGCGCTACGGTATATATTATAGTAAAGAGGGCTAAACAAGAGTTTAGTTAATCCGTCCTTTGTTTTTCCGTTTTTTTTTCAATATTCCTGGGCTGGACATAACTGCCGCATGTAAGACAATCTGTGGGCAAAGCTCACACCACAGTGGGCTCCACAGACAGGTAGACGAACCGGCAGGCCCAGGAGGAGATGGCAGGAAGAATTGGACTCCTATTGCATCAACTGGGCTCATAAACCTTGAAACCGAGAAAAGTGGAAGGAGGATAGAGAGGCCTTTGTCCAGCAGTGGGACGGAATAGGCTGATAATAATAGTAATAATGATGATAATAATTTCAAATTTCCCGGTATTTGCAATCTGGGTGTCTTAAAGTCGCGACTGCTTCGGTTTTCTTCTAGACAAGCGCGCTCCATGCGAGATGGCTCTCAAATGCAATAAGTAATGCATTTAAAAGAAAGATTAGATACCTAGATAAATAAAACTTAGTGTATAAAACTGTTGGTAACGCAACGAAGCTGATCGTTTAGCCTCTAAACAATCAACTTCAAGCATTATTAAAACTTCACAGCTTGTTTTGTCACTTGTAACTCAGATTTTTACTAAACAGCAGGCGATGCTGTTTAGTAAAAGTCTGAGTCTTGTTCATGGTAGAAATAAAGAATAAAGAATGGATTTATATAACTAATACAGAAAGTAATAATCGTTTAAGGATGGTTTACGGCGAAAGTTCACAAGTTTATAACCGCTCAGCTTTGCCTTTACGCTTGGTTATAGCAGAAGTCTTCATAAAGAACTTAGATGGGATGTTTTCATGAAATATAATGAACTAGAGGTCGCCCGCGACTTCGTCCGCGTACGGATGAAACTCGCCCGCTCCTAAATACCGCCACATGTAATGATTTTTTCCCCTCCCCTTAATTCAACACTTTAGATCAACATTAGCATAAAAACTGTTTTTGTTTTAAAACGTCAAACCAAATACCAATAATAACCTCATTATAACATTAAATAAAGAACTTTCCTTACAAAGTTTACCCGCCCTTTCACCCCCTTAAGTCATCTCTGTCAAAAAATATTAAAAATACCATATTTTAATTTAATTGAACTACCCAAAATACCCCCCAAAAACTATTTTTTTTAAATGTACTATCAATTTTTTTCACTGTATAACTTCAAAAACAAAGAACTATCCATACAAAATCTCATCCCCCATTTCACCCTTAAGGCATCCCTGTCAAAAAATATTATAAACAGTATTTACTAATTCAAATGAACTATCCAAATACAAGTTTTCACAACTTTCAAAAACTCATACAAAAGATTTCACCCATTTTTTTACCCCCTTAGGGGTTGAATTTCGAAAAATCGCACCTCTAGCATCAAGACAAATACACTCTTCAAATTTCAAGTCTATATGACCAGCATTTTGGCTGTGCGTTGTCTGTCAGTCAGTCAGTCAATCAGTTAGTCAGTCGTACAGTCCGGACAGTGATTCTAATAGTATTAGATGATAAATGAATTACCAGGAGCGTAACAATATTAAATTTAAAAGCCTGGTGACGGATAATTTTGATGTTTTTCGGATGGGTTCTGATGTGATTTATTCGGGATTCCGGGAGTGCTTGTAACATCTTTTAGAAAATATGAAAATAGCACAACCTGAAACATTTATATTCGAGACAGTGACAAAGTCAGCTTGGCAAAAATTATAAAAATTAATAGGGGTGCCACTATCACAAATAGTTATAAATAAAAGCAGCCCTTTAGTACGTCGGCGTCGGAGGATTGTTTACCCACTTACGTGGCTAGTCACAGTATCCAAAAACTTATCGCTTGTACACTTTTTTTTGCCAAGCCATACAAATATTAATTTGCAACTATTCTATTTTTTAAGAACGTCATTGACTGCATCTTTAAAACCAAAAGCGTTTTTTATTATTTAATAATGTTGCAGTTAATGATTGGACCTGGGTATGTCCTAAAACTGCATCCAGAACCACCGGAGGACGGGCAGCAGCGTCCTCTCAGTTAACGGTGGTAACCATTCTGGGATCCTCAAGCCGCCTGCCAAGCGTGGGGATTATGGCAACACCTCCCTTTAATTGAGAGGCCTTCGTCCAGCAGTGGACGTCTTCCGGCTGTTGATGATGTAATGATCATTAAATCTAAAACATATATTTGTTTGTTAAAATGTGTGTATTTTCATTTAAAAATAATATTGTTGGCGACGTAATTCCCTAATTTATCTGCACATGGTAAGCTGAAAGCTAAATTCTTCAAAGTAGGTATACATGTTTTCGTTCCCAAAAAGCAAAGTGCTTCGAATGTTTGTCAAAGAGATTCAAACACAATCCCCAAATCTTTCTCTACGTCGACTCCAGACTTCCAAAACCCTACTCTATTATGCACCTCAATCGACAGTCTAACTTCGACCGTACTTTGTAAATCCGCAGAGTAAGCTGAAAAAGTATTACTATTGTCACAGCTTCAGCTATAAACCCTGATGCATTACTGTCCCATCTCTATCACGTAGAAGGACTAACTAAGGCGAAATAACTTTAGTCAGCAAACTGATAAATTGAGCCAGAACTTTATCATTTCAACGTGGCGTCGTGGATATCAGTTTGTACTATTTTCTTACAACGATTTCATCTTTGTGGTGATGTTAATTTTCTCTAGCATTAGGAATACTATTGAAGGCATACGTTACGTGATATGTTATTCGGATACGCAGACCTTACTTGATAAACATTACTGTCAAAATAAACCCCATTGAAAATATTATGTGAAACGAGAATTGTTTTTAATAGTAGCATCGTCTTATTTGTGAACTGAATAAGGCCGTTTGTCCACAGCCGCCGTCACCGAGACGTCAACGAGAACAAGCTGACGTTGCCGAAGTAGCGGAACAGAGATTACTACAGGATTACTATGGCCGCGTGTCCACCGCACGTCCGTCACGGCGCTCTCGTTCTCGTTTACGTTTCGGTGACGGCAGCTGTGATCAAACACTGTATGGATGCTTTATACTATACAGGGTGTTACAGCAGGGGATACTTTTACTATGGGGTCAACCCTGAAATCACGAAAAAAATAACAGCTGTTCCATACATTTTGTCCAAGATCGATGAACCTTTTTGTATGGAACAGCTGTTATTTTTTGGATGGGCAGCGTTCGGAAAATTGCGTAATATCCAAAATCCCGCAGTGTCAAAAGACAAGGGTATTTAACCTGTGGGTGTTGCCAGTGATGACATATGGAACTGAAACGTGGTCTTTAACTGCTGGCCTTTTGGAGAAACTCAGAGTTACACAACGGGCAATGGGGAGAGCTATGCTATGATAGAATCCGGAACGAGGATACCAGAGAACCAGTTACCGACATAGCTCGCAAGGTTTGCAAGTTGAAGTGGCAATGGGCAGGCCACATCGCTCGAAGAACTGACAACTGATGGGGAAGGAAGGGTCTTGAGTGGCGACCGAAAACCGGAAGACGCAGCGTAGGAAGGCCTCCCACTAGGTGGACCGACGACATTGTAAAAGTCGCGGGCAACCGGTGGATGCAAATGGCAGGTTGTCGTACAGTGTGGCGGTCTAAGGGGGATTCAGCAGTGGACGTCTCCGGGCTGATGATGATGTACATTTTTGTAGAAGGTATGCTTCGAAATAGCACATAATCAAAGAACTATCTAAATAAATGCAAGTAGGTAAGATTAACAAAAAAAATATATAAGTCGTAAAATTTATTTAAAATAAGTAAAATTTTTAAGTCGGTTAATTTTTTTGATTATATCTAGATCCTCCAAGGTTGAATTTTAATTTGAAATGTTATTCTTAATTATTTTTCTCTATTATATCTAGCATTTATGTATATATTTTTTGCCTATTACGTTCTTTCTTATCTTTTATCTTTATCTTTAAAATCGTTGGGTACTCCCGTGGCTCAAGTAAGTACCTACCTTAGTTTCACAATACACGTTACTCGATGTAACATACAGTAACTGTTAATTAGAAACTGTTATCTTAGCCGTTCATTTACTTGCATAGTCCCCAACAGTTTGATAATTGCTTGCATAAATCTCCAATATTAAATTTCCTTTCCACGATGGGCCACATACACTAACGGGCTTGGGCTTCTAATCAGAAAATTTGATTGTAGAATAGAGCAAAGACAGTGTCTTAACGTTATTAGCCTTGCATGCGCCCGGTGCGGGCTTCTATAACTATCCCCATGCAGGAACCAAAACTTGGTCTTGGTCTGGTCGTTTCTGCGCACTTCCAGGGTCTGAGACCTATGCCTAGGCACCGCTAGCACTGTCCTAGTTACGGCACTGGCAATAGAATGTAGTTTATTTTGCAACGTGAAAAGAAACAGTTTGTAGTAAGATATGAAAACTCCTTTCGGGCTCAGTGTTCTTTATACAGCTCTGCACCCTTATCATGGACGTTCGCGATTCCGATTGCGATAGCATGCCATCCTGCTCGTACCAAACCACACGCGCCATGCGCCCTCCTGCTCGCGCACGCTCGCAATCAGAATCACGAACGTCCATGATAAGGGCACAGGTTGCAGAAAGAAAAATTAACCCGAAATAAGAGATCGTTTGAGTTCGCAATGCCAAGTTTTCTGATAGCAGTCAGAACGTAGTTCTACAGCCAAAGGTTAGACCGCGCTGGCAAGATATGGTCACAATTTTTTCGCATTTTTCTTATGAGAAAGCAGTTCACTCACCTTCTTCACTTCACAGTTCGCGTTCATTGGTGAAGTGCCTTTCCTAGTTTTCTTGGATAATTTTGTTGTAATTCTGATAAATTGTTACGTTACGTTAATGTTATTCTTTTTTGTTGATAGTTATTGTTATTGATAGTAATTAATTCATGAATTAACAAGGCGCACTCACTAATTTGCAAGGCAAGTACTTTGTTAGACAAACAATAATCACAAAAAACGCATGACAGATCTGATATAAATGAAATAAGGTAACTTTTTATTTTTTGACCTTTTTACTTTGCAAAATTTGTTCAGAATCTTCAGAACCACAGACTAGATAGTGAAACTGTTCCGGGCTCAGTAAAAAATCTTTGGTGAAGAGATGTTTGATGAACGGTCAGGAGGCCATGTCACTTCATCGCCATCTAACGGATTTTTATGAACATATTTTTTTTTAATTGGCTGTCAGTATAGCGCCCTTTATTGTTATAATTTTAAGGACTAGCTGTATAAAATTGATCTTGGTAATAAATTGGCGAGAAAAGGTAAATTATATAATACTTTCATAATGAGGATGATTAAGATTAATTATTTTGACAGCCTTATAGCTCAGTTGGTAGCATGTCTGCCTTCAGAGCTGTAGGGCGTGGGTTCGATCCCCACCCAGGGCAAACATTAATGTGACGAACATAGATGTTTGTTCTGTGTTTGGTGTAGTATGTATTATAAGTATGTATTTACGAAAAAAATATGTATTGTATTCTATCAGCTATCTGGTTTCCATAATACAAGCTTTGCTAAGTATGGGGCTAGATGGCGCTGTGTGTGAAATGTCCCCCAATATTTATTATTATTTATAAATAATACTTTATTCACGTACTTAGTAAAATGCAGAAAACTGATTAAATTTGCTGCAGTACGTATTTAACTTCACAAAAATACTGTTCAGTATTTTCAGTCACTGCAAACTGTACATTTTTACGTCGGCACTTTATTTATCTTTACGCTTTTATTTCTTCCGTGGACATGTTGACTCACCTATTAAGTCTCCCATTACAATTCCAGCAGCGCATGGAACTAAAAGTGCATTACAAGAGAGCTATTAGCAGATCGTTGTGTTCACACGTGACCGCATCAATACAGGTTCGCTTTATAGTTGTTGTAAGTACTGCTAAATGGGAAGCTTGAAAGTATCTTCAGATTCTAGAAAGTGCTTTACAGGTCTTAACTTTACTATATTAGGTACTTTCAAAAAGAGAGTGCAAGGTATGTATTAATTAGAGGTATATACGCTCCATGTTTAACCATAATTGTTTTTAAGTTTATCATAATCAAAGGCTACTTTACTATATTAGGTACTTTCAAAAAGAGAGTGCAAGGTATGTATTAATTAGAGGTATATACGCTTCATGTTTAATCATAATTGTTTTTAAGTTTATCATAACCAAAGGCTACTTTACTATATTAGGCACTTTCAAAAAGAAAGTGCAATGTATATATTAATTATAGGTATGTACGCTCCATGTTTAACCATAATTGTTTTTAAGTTTATCGTAACCAAAGGCTACCAACGGGAACTTATTATAGTCTGCGCCAGATGGATAGGCATTAGCGTGCATTGACCTTTCGGTTGTTCAATCAGGGGTGAGAAACATAGATATCTGTTCTGTGTCTGGGTGTTTGTCTATGTAGTACTATAAGAATGTATTTACAAACCAAAAAGTTTAGACGTATTTTATGAGCTATTTGGTTCCCATAGGTACTGAGTAAAATAGAATGAAAATGTGATTTAAATATCATTGACTTAAAATAAAAAACTCGGTGTGAATCTATATATAAGTACCACCTAATATATATTTTTATCAAAAATAACAATAACAACAAAACATTAACAAAAATAACAATAACAACAAAACATTAACAAAAATATAACAGATTCAATAACAAAAATCCAACAAAGGCGTCAAGAGTTGTGCGAATTACCCGAGAACGTATATACATACACGCAAGCACTATCCGAGCTATATATAGCTAAATGCGTAACTTGCGCTTTGTTTAATTTTAATACAGTTATTATAGAATACGGCTGTGAAGTGCGCTGCAAGCGAGATTTTGCGATTGTACGCACACCGCACGCCTAATTTTTGCTACTGCGCAGCGTCTTGCGCCTAACTTCACAGCCGCCATTAAGTTTGAATCAGCCTATACTGTAGGTTTTATTCAGTTTACGTCTATCGGTCCTACTCTTAAAGTACTGCATCTTTTTAATCATAGTAGTCATCATAACCATAATTTTCGCAGCACATTCAACTATCAAATAGCCAGAATAAATGCGATATCGTTTCATGTTTGCTACAAAAAAAAGCACGAAGCGGGTTGAGTCCACTCTTATTGTGCTAATCAGTCGAATCTTTTTCCCAATAATACAATCTGGGTATCTTTAAGTCGCGAGTGAATCAGTTTTTTCTAGGCAAGCGTGCCATTTGGTGGTAATTTAGTAGTCAAACGCCTATTAAACAATTTAAACAATGGACAAAGCAAAATTTCACAGATAATTTTTGTGATTTGACCATGGCAGATATCCTTAAACTAAATCATCAGCCAAAAGACGTCCACTGCTGGACGAAGTCCTCCCCCTTAATAGGGAGGGGTTGCCATAATTCCCACGCTTGGGCAGGTTTGGGGACCGGAAAATGGTTACCACAGTTAACAAAGAGGACGCTGCTGCCCATCCTCTGGTGTTTCTGGATGCAGTTATAGGATATTCCCAGGTCCCTAAAATAAATCATAAGCTGCGTCTAACCATGGTTTTGTTTCCATAAATCTCTCTTGTTATAAAGGCAACACTGCCAATCGCGTCTGACCGTTCATAAGGCCTCGTGCACACGGTCGTGATTTACAAACGGCTTTGTTACCGTTATCAGGAGCTTTGTTCGGCGATAACGCAATGTATTGCTCTCTCCTCTCTACCCCGCATTCTGTCTTCATTGTGGCCGTGGCACATCGGTAATGGAAAGCATTGTATGTGCTACTGACCATAAGCCAGAGGAATAAAGGAAAAACTTGTTCCATTTATATATTTTTTATAAGATCTGTAACAAAAAGGTTCTACAATACTGACGGGTGTGTATGTACTCATCATTATGATCAACTTTTACTGTGGGATCCTTGAAATCGCGAAAAAAATTTCAGCTGTTCCATACATTTTGTCCACGGTCAATGAACTATTCGTATCTGTTTTTCCGATTTCAGGGTTGGCCCCATAGTAAAAGTTGTTCATAATGATAAGTACATACATACCCTTCAGTATTGTTGAACCTTTTTGTTACACGTTGTATATGACATCTGTATAAATATACGTCTGTATACCTGAGTATGTCCTTTTCCTGCACCCAGAACCACCAGAGGAAAGCCAGCAGCATCCACTCGATTAACGGTGGTGAACATTCAGCGATCGCCAAGCCGCCTGCCAAGATTGGGGATTATTTCAACCCAAATTAAGGGGAGGCTTTTGTCCAAAAAATATACGTCTGAGTGAGTGAGTGAATGGACGTCTTCTGGCTGATAATGTGTGTGACATCGTTTGACTGAGTTATCCAAACTTGACGCTCTCGAATAAGATCTAACTCCCTTCTCCAAGCTCGCTAAGCGTGTTCATTCAGATGTGATTTCAAATCTCCTCCAACGCTTAAATAAAAAAGTGTTGCGTTGATCAATTGACCATATTCTGTTTGATGTGAAGGAGTATTGTGTAAATTATATCACTTACCGTTTAATGAAGTAACTGTGCGTATTTTAAACCAGTTACTTTAATATACGGGTCTTCTCAGCCCTCGTTATCAAGGACCATAAAAAGGAGCTCTGCATTAGTGCATAACACCGCTGTCGTAAAGGAAACCATAAAAACTACTGCAGTTTCTGCCCAGTAAGGACGACGGAAGCACGTGCAACATGCGCTGCTTGCATTAAAGCCATGCCACGGCTACTGGCCGATCAGCGTCGGTCACGTCTTTGAACGCTCGTGTTAGTAGGGCGAATTCAATCCCATAGAATACGTGTCTAAAAATGTAGATAATACTTTGAGCTTGAGTTTATAATTTGAATAAAATATAGGATTATTTTGGCGTTGTTAGCACAAAGACGTATGAGAAATTTATCCCATTAGGCCAAACACGTACCTATGTATGTCCTAAAAGTTTACTGTCGTTAAGCTTAAAATAATAAAACCTATTTTAGTAAAAAAAAAAAAAAACTTTCGGACAACGCTCATTAACTAAAATAGTTTTAAAATGATTTTACGTGCCTGTGGGGCTAAAGTCCCCAGTAAAGTCAGTGGGGATCCACTTCCTCCCCGCAGCGGCACGCAAAATCGTATAAGCACCAAGGGAGCAGCGGCCGCAGAATTGGGGGGCAGAGGGGGGGCGCAAATGCCTTCCTAAATCAAACAGGGGGTGCTGTGCCCCCTCCAATTTTAATACCTGGTATAATAGATGGTTTCTATGTTTGCCCACACCCCGGAGTAGTTCTGCGGTCCCTTCACGGGAGCAAGTAAAGAAGCCTCAGATCTCATGTTTGTCTCCCGAGGCGAAGCCGGGTTTGTCTACATGAGATACATGAGATCTGAGACATTCTTTAATTTTGCTCCCTTGGTGAGTAATCTACTATTAGTGTTTTATGCATACCACGGTTAGTTTTTAGGAATAGCGCCATAACCGAGCAATGGAACTCGATTACTACGTGTCACACTTTTTTCTTTTATTTATACTGGCAATGGGGAAGTAGGATGCGGCCGCACGCGCGTCGGGCTCTGTTTTCTCACCTTGAAAAAGGTTACCGGAATTGAGCTAAACTTTATCCGACTTAATTAAACGGATAATCCCTTATAAATAAAACAAAAATGTGTCAAAACCACTTTAGTTTTCATAGTTAGTACACTTTTTTACAAAATATAAATAGCATATAAACAAGTTTATATACTTATCGATATGTCAAATACATCCCATTTTTTATTCATGCGGAAAATTGCACACAAAATCCAATTAGTCCTGCCACCCTTCTTCACCCTATCCCTTTCAAATTATACAAATAACTGGGTAATAAACATGAAAATTGAACTCATTAAGCTCAAAACATTTCAGCAACTTCACACATGTTCCCAGGTGTTGGATGTGTAATTGGTTTGATACGAACTTCCATCTCAGTATTACAAACGATTTTACCCCATGTTGATCATACATTACTACTCTTGTAGAGCGAGCAATGAGTTCCTGTTACAACTCTCGTTTGAAATCGGCAGTGTATGCATAACACCGGGTCCTCTCGTTAGGACAAAGGTGGGATAAATTGCTGTTCTTTATTGTTAGCATCGTTTTAATAACAGAATTTTAAGGCTAATACACTTTTTATACACCTAGAATGAGTTGTTTACATGACAAGGAGAGATGCGTTTGAAAAGATGATCTGGAGGGCCAAAATGGTCTCGATTAACAATTCTGCATAAGATCCTATGATTTTGCAAAATGATAGTATTACAGAATTCATTAGTTTGACAGTTTTCTATAGAAACTCGAAAATGGTCGATGAAAAATGAATTGCATAAAGTCAACTAGCAAATTCGTTAGAAGTTACTCGAGAGCAACTTTTTACAATTCATTCTGCTAAGAATTCATTAGATGAATTGCATTTAGGAGAATTGCTCAATGCGGCCATTTTAGACCCCCTTATCTTGGAGGAGTCAGGCGGGTTAGATAATCAAAGTATTTGATGTTTTTATAATAAAGGTATTTAGTAAGATCTTCAAAGTTTTATAGCGCTGCTATGACACAACTCGATAGTTTTTGCTTTCCTCCTACATTAGGAATTTATGGTGTCGTTCTATGTGCATTTACTGGTGTCCAGTATTTTATTAATTCAAGATTTTTTTATTAATCCCAGTAAAATTTGTCAAAGTCACATAAAGTAATTCAGAGTCGAGTCGATTGTGACTCAATTAATTAGTTTGTATCGCAAGTAGCGCGCCACCTCCGAGCGAGAGACCTCTTTGAGGCTCGCGACGAAGATGGCGGATCCGTGTGAAATATACTTCTATAATTACTTACGGGTTTAATTAACAACAACATGTGTGAAATACTTGCTTCGAATATTGCGAAAAGTAAATGACAAATGAATAATAACAGAAAAAAAACTAGAAATTATAATAATAATTAATATCGGTGGACATTTTACACAGCGCCCTCTAGCCCCAAACTAAGCAAAGCTTGTACTTAGAAAACCAGATAACTGATAGAATACATATACTATACGTTTTTGTAATACATTCTACACCCAGACACAGAACAAACATCTATGTTCGTCACGTAAATGTTTGCTCTGGGTGGGGGTCGAACCCACGCCCTACAGCTCTGAAAGCAGACATGCTACCAACTACGCTTTAAGGCAGTCTTTGTAAAAAAATAAAAAACAAATAAATAGCCTACTATACTATGGCCGAATATTTAGCCGATATGAAATTATTACATGACTGTAATGTATAGGTAAACCAAATTAATAAAATTGACTTATAAAATCTAACTTAATAATTAAAAACAATAATTAATAATTGTATCTGTTATTTTAATCTATATACATGTATAATTAAATAAGATATAATATAATATATAAAAAAAAACTTAAATCAATCGATGAATATTCTCCTCTCTTCTAATTTTTCTGTGCCCGACGGGGTCCGTTGAACTTATGTACCTACTTTTACAACCACCATGTACTGAACGGAATGGCAATAAATATCTGAATCTGAATCTGTATCAGAAATTATATCTAACAAACACACTCGCATCTATAATTTTGTAGGAAAGTAGGGATTTCATGTAATTAAAGAACACGACTCTCAGAAGTCTACCCAAAGCAATAGGCCCGAAAGTATTCCTTCCACGGAAGAGTTCAATTCTGCGAAGGATTGTAAAAAGAACAGTTGATGAATAAGAAATGAATTATTCCGATCCAGATGCCGAAAATAGCGAACAAATCTTGCTTTTCAGGCAGCTCTGTATTTTTAACGACGAACATTGTTTATTTGAATAAATGCAAATAATGTATGGCCTGGTTCCCGATCGCTAGTAATGAGATGTAAGTATGCCAAATCACCGAATTTAATAAGTTGTGAGCTATAATGCGTTGTCAGAAATGGCGTGGCTAATCGATTTTTCCACAAAGCTTGTAATATTTGACATGACAGGCTTTGACTCCGTCGTCTAGATCATACGAAATATGATAAGGTTGAAATTAAATGAATTTATTCCACTAAATATAGAGTACAGACGTGATCGTATTGATAGGTGTAGTTTAATCATTGGCATGTGGAAATGTCAAAGACTAAACTATACTCTGTTCGCTAAGAATGTCTAGGAAATCGTCAAAATGCACGTCATTGGTCGCAGATAACTAACATAGTTATTACCGTCATAACTAGTACCCTCCTTTTCACTTACATACAATAGGCTAGATGACTGATTTTTTTTATTGTAATATTAAAATATGGGTCATAAATATAACTGATTAATGGAAAGAAAACGAAAATCTGATCAAAAATAAGCAACTTATTAGAATTTTAATATCATGCTAGACAGAGAGGCGAAACAGCAAATTGTGACGTCACTTCTCTGTAAGCCATATACATTCTATTCTGACAAGTAAGGCGTGACGTCATTTTTTGTTTTGTGGGAAAGGGACAGAGTTGTCTCTACCAACAACTTTAAACGCTCATATATCAGAACATTATTAACCGATTTAAATTATTTTTTCAATAAACATACTATATTTACTGCAATTCTTCATCAAAGCTATTGGTTTCAACGATATAAACATCAGTCATCTACCCTATTGTGCAAGGGAGAGCGCCTTATATTAGACGAAAACAAGCCCTATATGACAGAGAATAAGTATTAGCATACATGCATACGTGTTTGTTTAAAAGCTTGTCCAAGCAACAGAGAAAAAAAAACCGTTAGCCACATCTTTTTAATTTCTTGCTAAACTGACCATAAGTTCCTTTTACGACACTGGTAATTTGTTACATACGGTGACACACAAGACATACCTAACCAGCAGTTTTTATCAAATAGCGCCAAGTTTGGTGGCCGTTCAAAAACTAATTTTGTCATATTTTGCAACTACTGGATACTTTTCATACATTTTGCTTATTGAAAAATAAAAATGAATGAAAATTGGTACATAATAAATAGAGCTTAATGTGAATTGTGACAGACAATAGAATCACTGATTTTAAGATATTACATTTAATTAAAATTAAAAAAAGTAAAAAAAAGTTATAATTTTTTTTTTTAAATTAAATTTAAGTTTTTTTTTGTTATTAATTAAATTTCTGATTATTTATTGTTTTTTTTTTTTTTGATTTTTCTGTTATGATGTTTCGATATCCTATACTACGACCACCGTACTGTTATTTATTTTTAGGTAAAAATATCTATTATATAAAATAATAAAAAGGACTTAAATTTAATTTAAATAAAAAATACCCGTCTTCAATTTCGATTACCTGGATGCCTTTTTTTTTCAGTTATTTTGATTTAGAAACCAAATTACTGAACAGATTTTGATGACATTTGTGTAAGAAGAAGTCTCTAGCCCAAAAGTAAATCCTTTGAAATATTAAAGTTAAATAAAGATAAAAAAGAAATAAAAATAAAAATCATACAAATATGCCAGTTTTGTCCCTTATGGTCGTTCTCGTAAAGAAAACCTTTATGGACTTGTTAATCTTGTCATTCTAGTTTTTTTTTTCTTCAGAAAATGGAAAAAGGAACTTGATTTACTTTTGATGAACTTTGAAAAAGTAGATTATGCACTACGGGTATGAAGCAGTGTCTTACGTCACGAGAAGCATAATGAACCCTGAGAGAGTCAACTCCCGAACGTAGCGAGAGATTTTGCTCGGGAAAGTTGTGTAGAGTTCCGAGTGAAGCGAGGGCGCCCAAGACGAAGACAGGCTTAATCCTACAGGTGAATACTCTACTTTCATACCTTCTGCGAGACATTAAACACCCAGTACAACATTTTTCTTATTTTCTGCCTGTGTTGGTCAGTTTGATGTTCGAATAAACTCTCTTTACAAGGCCCGTATCTATGATAAGAGTTTTCATACTAAATATGGCTAAGGTCATTTCTCATACGCAGGTGGCATAATAATATAATACTGTGTCGGTCGGTCATTTTCGGAGATCTCGATCTTTCGTTACCGACGAGCCAAGTGACCGAGCAAAAAGATTCGATCAAAACGTCGTTCATCGGTCTCGAGAACCTACAAATAAAAATAAGGCTTAAGTCTATTAATATAGAGTTGAATTTAGCTAGGTACGCAATTTCACCGAGATTGATCGAAGAAAACCGAGACGAAACCGGTTGGTGTTGCATCAATCGCTGGTCATTCATTCGGTCTCGGTCTCTCGGTTGCAGATCGGAAGATCGTTATGAATGGCAAGTGCCGCGGATCATGGGCCGCGCGTCGATCAATCACGACCCGGGTCTTTAACTATTGACGATCACGCAGAAAGCGCGATTCGATCGTTTTGATTCGTTCAAGGTCATGATCGACACAGGACTAAATAATACAGATTTCCCATACCTCCTTGTTTGAACTAGGCCAAAATGTCGACATGCCTTTTAACGTAACAAATTCAAATCACGTTATATCCCTTGGGATTTTTATATAAATTTATATCCCTTGTTATATAATGCCTTATTTTACGTTGAGATTGCGTAATATGTATTTGGTCATTGTCGAGCAGGTGGTTTAAGTATAATTTCCGTCCACAAAGTGCTGCATGTTTCCGAACAGAGGTTTTGGGATAACTTCAAATGAAGTACTTAGGCATACATATTAAAAAAAATAACTTTTATGTTTTGCGAATTTATTTAAAACTTTAAAACGAATTCGCGCAACATTGTAAAGCCAAATTTGAACCAAATACTAGTCAATCCGTAACCATTGCGCGGTCTGCAAAATGCAGATGCCACCATTAAAATCATGCAATAATACTCCGCAGCTGTCGTTCCGCGTCACAAACGTCTGCGGGAAATGACGCCTGAAGAGATCTGTCAGTTTTTTCAGACTTAGCTACATCGTACTTACTGCTAATAATAAACAAATGGAGTTTTGGCGGGAACACGGAAAAATCATGTCGTTGCATTCTATTATTTTCTTAAACTTGTGTTTTTTCGCGAATTAATGAAAAAAAATGGTGGTGTTTTATTCATTGAGTGTTGAATTACATGCACGAGTGTGGGCAAGTGATATAATGTGGTGAAACATGTCTTTTCGTTTTGTTTTCAAAACTCCGTAGAAGCTCATAGTAAAGTCGCCACAACTTTACTAAGGCTTGACTTGGACTCGACTATGACTGGTTTCGTGTGTCTGACTGTGATTTAATGACATATTTGACTTGATTTTAATAAAAGTAACTTGATAATTTATAAACTTGACACTGGCAGAATGCACGTGCGACACCAATAACAAAGAAAACAAAACAAATGTCAAAGTTTTAACGTTTAGATTTTTCCATGTTTGTATGTTTAATTGTCAGATGTGTGTTTGAGTATCATGCAAAAACGGCTGAACGGATTTGGATGAAATTTGGTACCGAGGTAGCTTATACCTTGGAATGACACATAAGCTACTTTGTATTCCAGGAATCTTAGTAAACCCGCAGGACTCTGCTCATATTATAAACTAGTGCACCCGCGGTTTCACCTGCGGGGTCATATAAGACGGTGATGATGATGATGATGTTTTTTTTGTTTTTTGATACAGTCAAGTGACGAGACGAGCAATATTTTCACCTGATGGTAAGCGTCATGCCTGCCACTAACAGTAGCAGTGCTAGAATTATGAACTTGCGAACACAATCCTGCGCCGCAATGCACTGCGTTCGTCACCCTGAGATATTATATGTTAAATCTCTTCATACCCAGTAATTTCTCTGGTAACATTGCCCTTCAAACCGGAACACAGTAATGCTTGCACACTACTGCTTGGCGGTTGATTAACTAGCAAATGTGTGGTTCTTCCCCAGGCGGACTCTGCAGTAGAGTCCTACCACTACAAAAAATAAAAGTAGCCTTCATATTATTTCAGGATATAAGCTATCTGCATACCAAGTTTCGTCAAATCCGATCAGCTGTTTAGGCGTTAAGAGGCAAAAACATACACCACACTTACTCACACAGGCACGTGCACAGAAATACTGCGGCAAACTTTCACATTTCTAATATTAGTGTAAAGTCAAAGTTTGTTCGGTTCTTTTTAAAAAAAAACAATAAATATACGACAAAAAACAGGGTAAAATACTTACCTACCGTCTAATGCATAAAACACTAAAACCTATTTAAACCTATTTTAGTTAAAAAGTGTTGTGTCAGTTTCTTATTTTTTTTTTACTTATTGGCGCACGTTGTGCATTCTGCCAGTGTCAAGTTTATGAATTTTCAAGTCTTTATAATATTTTAATCAAGTCAAATATGTCATGAAATCACAGTTAGTCACACGAAATTAGTCATAGTCGAGTCCAAGTCATGCCCTAGTAAAGTTGTGGCGACTTTACTATAAACTGCTACGGAGTTTTGAAAACAACACGAAGAGACATGTTTCACCACATTATATACTTGCCCACACTCGTACATGTAAAAATAACAGATTGCAACGACATGATTTTTCCGTGTTGCCGCCAAAACTCTGTAAGTTACTTTTTAATTACAAATTTTGAGTTAAAAAAAGAAGACAAGACACTTTTTAACTAAATGGCTTAGGATATTTCCATATAGTGTTTTTTCTAATGCATTTCCCATACGCAGCTGGTCCAGTGGTACAATCTTCCCATACCTCCTTGTGTGAACTAGGCCAAAATGTCAGATGGCTTTGGTTTATAATACGTTTTAGTGTTTTATGCATAAGACGGTTAAATTTCAAAAGATAAAATGAAATTAGATAGGTACTTGCTTTAGTTTAGGTCAATAGACGTAGCCTTATAGTAAAAAAAAATATCCTCAGCCAATAGCGTATAGCTAAATATGAACGAGCTCGAATAAAATGTTTGTTGAGCTATAATAATACATTATCGTCCTATCAAGCTTTAGTCAATGTGCAATCTTGTTTTATATATGAAGAGCTCCATAATATCGCCGGACATGCGCAAGCTGTATATAGACAGTCGTAGCATTCGATCAATTACAAATGCACAAAGAAAGCTCAATGAAGAAACTTTTAGTTCAAAATCAGGAATCAGGATAAAAAGGTCGAAGCATGTCTCCTTCGTACTGGACGGACCTCATTAAGATAGCGATGAAGCCTTCGTAATGCAACGAACCGACTGAAATGGAGAAACATTGCTAGATTAGTGATCGCCGTAGGGAATATCGACGACGTTGAAGACATACCGTGACTTACCACGACACTCTGGCATGACTGTCCGACTAAGAAGGACTACAACAAAATAATATATACAATGAACTACTTACCTAATTCACTTAACTTACTTAAAAAGGTTGCATCCAGGCCGATGGAAATATAGAGACAATCCAAATGCCTAAGACAGTCGGCAGCCTATCCAGCATGCTGGTGGCGTTGCGTAATAAACCGACACGTAGAATGAAAACGAGGTACCTCCAGGCGGGTAAACGATAGGCACTAAACGGTAGGCGCGAGCGAGAGAGGTGAAGGCGCGAGCGCTTGAATTGCTAAATTTAGTAGGTTTTTCTTCTAAAAAAATTGCTCGGGATGATTTAAAGTGGTGAATTTTGGGAGCGGGCCGAATTTCTTCCGTACGCAGACGAAGTCGCGGGCGACCTCTAGTAATACTATATTCTATCTTTTAGTAGGTAGGTATACATTTTACGGTGGTTTCATAATGTATTTTCTTAGTTCTAGCTAATCGAAATGCCGATTTACTTACTTAAAAATCTTTTCAACCGTTAATCACTGCTTCAGATGCTCTGCCATGTTCTCTCTGACGTGAAGTGTAACATGCAAGAACAAGACAGATAAATTTAAGCAGTGACTAAGAGAATCGAGATTATTTTAGGTAAGGCTGTTAGTGTCTACTTTGTTTTATTTTTATCGAATCAAACATTCAAAATCACGTTTTCTAAAAAACAAAACGCTAAAATATAATATGATCAATTTTGATTTAAAAAACATTTTGGTTCAATATCGGGCATTTTAGAATTTTCCCACATTTAAAATTAAGTTCTAAACTTCTACAAGGCCGCCGCTAATATCAGCTAGTTTTAAACCATTTTAGCCAAACGTATGCTATATCTGGTGTAAACAATAGAGCTTTCGTTTCCTATAGCAAAGTCTGAATTAGCCTTGAAGAGCTCTTTAATGGAGAACCGTCCACAATAGACTCTAACTTAGTAGTTAAGTTACGGCGTGGACACTGTTCCTAGGATCCTTTTGTTTCAGTCAAGTGGAAAAGTGAGCTATAACGTTCAAGCTCTTTTACTATTTAATAGGGATATTAAAAGGAGACTCCATAAAAAATCTATTTGTTTTCTAGTAATTTGTCATATTATGGTTTGAATCTGCTACTTCGTTGAGTGTAGCAGATTCAAACCATGTAGTGTAGTAGCTACATGGTTTGAATCTGCTTTGTGTAGTAGCTTTAGGTAACAGAGTAGTAAAAAAAATAAACAAAACTGCTACAAAACACAATTAAAAACCTTCAAAGTCCACCGGCATTGAAATATTAATTAGGTCGACCTAGTAACGCAGAAATTCTCTCAAGATTGAAATAAGGACAATACATTAAATAAGCAGTAAATCAACACTACCAACGGTTCCCAATTTTTATGTGCAAGTAAATTCAATATTGACAGCGTAAAATGTATCATTATTTGGTAGCGAAAGTAGCCGCGTTCTGTCCACTATACGCTTAAAAATTTTTCAGAAAAGAGCTAAGTATGATGTATTTGAGCTCTGTCATACGCTTGAAGGAGTCAGCTTTTTAGAAACGTAATCCGTAAATAAGAAATGGTATAGTTATGGCGCTCAATTTTAAAATAATAGGTACGCATGAGTTTCCGCATACAATTACGGCGGACTTTTAAAAAATATCGGACGGTCTTTCATTCGAATTTTGGTCATATTGTATTCGATGATTAACTACAAAATAAATAAATAAATAAATAAATATCGCTGGACATTTTTCACACAGCGCCATCTAGCCCCAAACTAAGCAAAGCTTGTAATATGAAAACCAGATGATGATGAGCTGATAGAATACTTAAATACTGTTTTTTTTTTTTTTTTTTAATAATTATACTTACTTCTTCTTTTCGAGGCTGTTTCGTAATATATGGAATGCTTTGACCAGAATTCATCCACCCCAATGTAGGTACTATTATTATTCATAATATTTATTGCAAATAATTCAGTTCAGTTGAGCTCAATTAAAAAAATAATTGTAGTTTGAAATTGACCTACTCTTGTCATGCATACGCCACGGGGTCGGAATACCATCGCGTTCCGTTCTCGGCATGTACTGACAGACGTTTTAATTAATATTTCACTGACTAATTAATTATAACATTGTTACTGTTTTAAGAACTGTTTTGGATGTCTGCTGCAGCCGCAGAAGAAACGGTTTAAATAGTTGTTATGTTTTGAACAATGAACCTTAAACCTTACCTATACCTACTAGTGCTTGGTTTCTTACTGTAACATCGTGACCTCTGTGTTTTCAATACATTGTCTATTTAACTCATATCCAAACTTTAAAATTGTGTTGAAATATCAGACAAAAAAGGTTAAGACTTACTTCGACGTTTGTAAACCTGAAGTCAGGTTTAGAGTCGTCTGTGCTTCAAGCGAGTGTTTAGCTTGGTAGTTTCCGTGTGCGTGCATCTTTGATCATATTACCCAGGAGAGCTAGATCCTCCAAGGCTTGCATGTATGTACCAGGTACTGTTAATTATTCTGTGTCTTTATTCTTTGTCTGTGTCATATATCAGCTGAGCATTGCTTTTCACGTGAGCCGGAGTCAATAAGACTGGTCTCCGCACACGGCTCACGTGAAAAGCAATGCTCAGCTGATATATTACACAGACAAAGAATAAAGACACAAAATTTAAAAGTACCATAGAGTACAGTATGTTGAATACATTCTCTAAATATTATATTATGCAAACGTCTAACGAACCCAATCAAACAACTGTTTCAAATAAGTTAAGTGCATGAGTAGGTATAAGCAAAGATAATATAATACTTTATGTAATGAAATTGAAATGTAACCTCACATTTATTTTCTTCCAAAGTACCACCAGCAGCAAAAAAAAACAAATTTGTGTAATATTAGTGTTAAACGTTACCTTATTCATCAGTAGATTAATCATAAAGAAATTTCATAAAAACAACTTTGACCATCCAACAGTATTGCAGATATTGGCAAATTCTATTATGTGGTGGTTATAATGCTCTGTATATACAGAGAAACGCGAAGACGGAGAGAGCGTTAATTTGACTGCGGCGTACTGAGACTCAATTAAGTGCAAGTAGGGATACCTACCTAATAACAAAATGCATTTCGAATATGATTTTTATTCGAATAAATAATTCACGCGTTGGATTTTGTCAGAAAAGGAACAAACTATAAACGTAAGTACAAAACAATAGATAGTACTACAAATTTCTACCAATATGTAAAAACGTGTGTGAAACGTAAGACTTTGTTTTTTTTTGTCAAAGTTGTAGATACCGTTGCAATGGACATGGTCACTTGGTCAGGCGTTATTTCTTACCTGCAGGAGCTCTTGTGTCATTTATCTCTTTGCTTGTTTCAAAGTACTACTGAAACCAATTTTTTTACTACACTTTGTTTTCACTCCAAATTTAAATAATCATCATTAAGCATCATCGTTTAATGACATCGATAAATGTAATCGGCAGCTCAATCAGCCGTCGGCAGGGGATAAGCCTTCGCCCTCTTCCTTTTCTACCTTCTCCATTCGACGCCAATCTTTCTTTCCAGTCATGTCCAGTCTAATCTTTCCAGTTTCATTCTTGTATTTTTTATTCGAATCATTTGTTCGAAACTGTTTACCTGATGGCAGTATTGTATGTTTTCACCTATCTCTAATAGTCTAAAAGTTAGTACACGCGCCGAGATTGTATTGCTGAGGTGTATCTATCCAAAATAATTTGTCTTAGATTATCCTGGAGAAGTTGCCGTCGGATTTAGAATGATACTCGTAATTCATAGCTGACTTGGCTTCGGTTAGAAATGTTATCATATCTCGGAGTCTGCAGACTGTGACTGATAGTCACAATGTGTTGGAATTGGGTACGTGATTCTGCTTGTTTGTTTCAACTTATTTTTGGTTAAATTAGAGATACTTGGCTTTTTTTAATAATGGGGGCTTTTGTCAAAATAACATCAGTCCCTTAATGTGTTTTTACACAAATTTTGTAAAAGTGAATGACTTTTTTCTATGGAAAGTTTACGAGTTAGCCTCATTAGTAAAAGTTGTTTTCGGTGATCCTTTAAACAGTTACGTATAATACACAGAAAAAAGTAAAACTTGACTATAATTATTAACCTGGGTGTGTCCTGAAACTGCATCCAGAACCACCGGTGGACGGGCAGCAGCGTCCTCTTAGTTAACGGTGGTGAGCATTCTGCGATCCCCAAGCCACCTATCAAGCGTGGGGATTATGGCAACTCCTCCCTATTAAGGGGGAGGCTTTCGTCCAGCAATGGACGTCTTTCGGCTGGTGATTATGATGAACTTTAAGAAAAATAAAACAATGCTTCTTCAACAGCTGGAAGACGTCCACTGCTGGACGAAGGCCTCCCACTTAATAGGGAAGCCTTGCCATAATTCCCACGCTTTGCAGAAGGCTTGGGATCGCTGATCGATCGATTTCACCACCGTTAACTATATAAGAGGACGCTGCTGCCCGTCCTCCGTTCTGGATGCAGGACGTAATTAGGTCCAAAAATAATCCTTCGAATAATGCATATCTTAAAACAAAAAACAGTTTATTTTCAGGCTTTCAGGTCAAAGTCCAACTTTATAAATCCTACCAAACTTAAGCTACTTACTCGCGAAATCTTTAAGATTATCATAATTTAGCTTAACTCGTCTAAAATTCAGCGCGACCCGGCCTACTTACAAAGGAATAAGACCGCAAGGCCGCAAAGTAGCCGAACTAACAATAACTTCTAGATATACCCGATTCCGTTATACGAAACCTGAGGGAACCAAACTTCCGTACTTAGTTAATCAATCGTTAACAAAACTTGGCTATTATAGCTATTACAAGACAGTACGTAAGGTTCAAGAAAAAATAATTAAATAATACTTAAAGTAGATTAAGTTATAAACAACCTATCTGAATGTCTACATTTGAAAAAAACACTGTTGGATTATACCCACTATAGACTATTAGGGTGAATGACGATGTTTGCAGAACGTAGTCATCTTAAAACATCTCAATACTCAATACTCAATTTGTTTATTGCAGTTATAAAGTTAAGAAGATTACATGTAGGTCTTAAATAACACATATTATTTTAAGTAGATACTTTATAACTACCCTGTAAGGGTATGGCAACGTCATGCGGAGCGGGCCGGTTTATTATATTAAAATGTTTTTATCTTTCAAAAATTGATCAAGGGTATAATAGCACTTTTTAATTAATAAGTTTTTTAGTGTTTTGGCAAATTCAAAATCATTTTCCATTTCTCGAATCTCTATTGGTATTAAGTTGTATATTTTTATGGCCATTGAGAATCTACATTGTGACACAACATGTCGAGTAGCAAAACGACTTAGGTACTTGTAAAACGTCCAAAATACTGTTAGTATACTGTTAAAGGCAGGCGTGACGCTTACCACCAGGTGAACGTCTTGCTCGTATAGTCACTAGAACGTATAAAAAAATATGTGTGAAAACGTCCAAAATACAGTAAGTACAGTCATCAAGAAACGTCCAAAATACAGTAAGTACAGTCATCAAGAGATGTATCTTTTCCCAAAATGCTTCAAGATGAAAGTTTAAATTTATATGTACACATTTATATGATTAGGGCTTCAGAGTGAGTTTACAGAGTCGACTATTATATCATATTAGGACAATGGTCGTCGAATTAACGTCAACATTAATTTAAATTATTAATTTTAGATTCTATTCCAAACCCAAATTTAAATACGACACTAATGCTCGTATTAAAACCTATTTATTTCGGTCTGTTCTAACATTTATTGTGTTATAAGAGGATTTGGAAATTTCGAAACGTACGTGAATGATGATAATATTTATAGCATTACGTATCCTACGGCTGCTGAAATAATGTTCCGGGAAATCAAGATCTGCGTGAAACAGAAAGATTTAATTTAATACTATAAGAAGCTCTGTCCTGACTCAACGAATCATTGACTGACTGACAGACAGACAACGCACAGCCTAAACCACTGGTGGTACAGACTTAAAATTTGGAGGGTGTATTTGTCTTGATGCGTAGAAGAGTACTAAGAAAGGATTTTTCGAAATTCGATCCCTAAGGGGGGGAAAGGGGGAAACGTTTGTATGAATGTCTTTGGTTTTGGATTCTTAGTCACGAAAATTTGGATTTGGATAGATAATTTAAAATAAAAAAAACTGTTTTCAATATGTTTTGACAGGGACGATTTAAGGGGGAAGAGGGGGTGGATTGTTGTATGGAAAGTTCTTTGTTTTTGAAGTTATAGTGATGAAAATTTGTATTTGGGTAGTTCTTTCAAAATAAAATAAGGTATTTTCAATATTTTTTGACAGGGATGACTTAAGAGGGTGAAATGGGGGATGAAATGTTGTATGGAAAGTTCTCTGTTTTTGAAGTTTTAGAGTAAAAAATCGATAGTACATTTTAAAATACAATATTTTTCGGACAGGGATGACTTAAGGGGGGGACTTGGGGGGTTGGGGGGCTTGGGGTGGTCGGTTAATTTAAAGTGGTGAATATTGGGAGGAAAATAATTAGTAATTAACCCAGCGGTATGGAATATACGAGTATTTGGGAGCGGGGCGAATATCTCCCGAGTGCGGACGAAGTCGCGGGGGACCTCTATTGTGTATTTTATAACATCAGTAAGGTGAGCATTGTTACGATATTTAAATATAACTATTGAATGTTATGTGATGTCACAAAAATGGCCTCAAGGGATAGGTGTACCAGGCCAACTTATCTAAGTGCTGTTTACCAAACAGCATGCATTATGTTATAGCCTAGACATTTGGCACATGATTGTAAGTTTCAGCCGCCGTCACTGCGCGATTGTGAATTTTATCACGCCGTCATACGGTTCGCAGTTGTGCAGCGTCGGCGGCTGAACCTAAAGTAAATGGTTTTAAGATGCCACGTGATCATGGGCCGTACGCCCATGATCTTCCGTTGAAGCCGTTCGGTAAAGTCCCGAAAGGCAACATTCCAACTTGACTTACTAAATAAAATTAAACAAAACAATTGGCATAAATAGAACCTGCTTACATTAGAATTTTTAGTTGTAGAATGTAGGAACTTTTAAAATATTGTTTGAACCCATGTGTTCCCATTTCTAGCCAAAGATCTCCCCGAATTTCTTCCAGTTTTCTCTATTTCTCTATTCATGTCCAATTTTTTTTAAACTTTCCAAGTTCATCGCGCCATCGTGTCGAACGGCGACCTTGAGGTCGACTGTTCAGGGGGCAAAGGTCTCTACAGATTGAGTGATCTGTAGAGACCTTTGCCCACAGTTCGAGTGGATTCGGCTAACGTGGCCCGCCCACTGCCATTTGAACCTGTAGGATTTGCTTCCAAGAAGCAACTAGTAATTCTTGATAGAGCTTAAATTCTGTTTCGCGTTTTAATATTCAAGTAAGAGCCCTTTGACCGCTATCCACTTTGCAACTAAGATAATAATAACTAATGATGGAGCACGGAGGCTCAACGAAGACAGTTATTAGGGTATGATGTACGAGAAGGATTTTCTGCAACAACTTAGATAAAGCCAGGCTTTTTACTGAAGTGACGTGGATTCTGACCTGATTCTTTTTGACTTAAGAAAGGTAAGTAAAAAATAATACATATAAGTATAAAGTAAGTACTTATAGCAAAGAAAGAAAAACAATACAAATCGGTATTTTTTTCTATAATATACACCTGAATCTGAGAATAATATACAGGTGATTCAAACAGATGGGACCTTGGTATGTCCTAAAACTGCATCCAGAACCACCGGAGGACGGGCAGCAGCGTCCTCTCAGTTAACGGTGGTAGCCATTCTGCGATCCCCAAGCCGCCTGCCAAGCGTGGGGATTATGGCAACGCCTCCCTTTAAGGGAGAGGCCTTCGTCCAGCAGTGGACGTCTTCCGGCTGTTGATGTTGATGTGATTCAAACTGGAGTAGCAATAACTTAGGTTGTTGATCACTGAAAAGCGAAAGCCCTGCTTCTTAGTTGTTGATATATCCATCAGAGTGAAATATTTTTAACAAACAAAAAAAGAGGAAGTACTATGTTCAACTGTATTTATATACGTTTGTGTATGTTTGTCGATTTTTAGTAAATCATGGACCGATATTGAACTTTTTTTTTGTTTGGGGTACTCTTGATGTAGTCCCATAATTGTTTGCAGTCGTTTAATTTTTTACTTTTTTGTTCAAGTTTTCTGTAATCGAGAGAATTATTATATTACTACGAATATCTTCATACAAAATGGACCACGGGTTTGGTTATTTTGTGTCAGGTCCAGGACACCTTTTTAGTCGAATTTAGCAAACTAGTTTTCTGAAAGTGGTTTGCCTTGCTGGGTGGACTTTTTTGGAAGTTAACTATTCATTCTGCTTTTGCATTATTATTTCTAAGCTTGGAAATAATGGTGAGCAGATCCACACACTTCAAGCTATACCCACTGTATACATACATACATCTTCTATAAAAGCGGAATACTCATTCAATGACTGGTAGAGTAATCCCGAATGTTCCAAAACTATTTCTTTTATTAGGTACTTATTTTAAGCTCAGCAGGTATATTAGCAGGCTTACGTTGTGTGGACATCCACTATTTATTATTAACAATTATATTTCACGGGTCAAAACTGAATTAAAAATCGTATATAAATGTTTACCAGCAGAAAGTGCTAAGCCGGCTAAGTAAATAATTACAAACCCCAATCAATTATAACACCATTTGATTTCAGAGGTTTTCTGACAAGCTTATGGTAGAGCTTCATTTCAAAGTCACAAAATGATTGCACGTCAAACGTATCACGCGGTGCCGTAATTGCATTCCTGTGGGCGATCGATGCACATTTGCAATGTTATTGGCGCTCAGATCGAGTCGAATGTCGAGATCGAATCCGGGTATCCTAAGAATGACTCGTAATTTGGCGGTTTGAAATTCCAACGTGTCTTGGGCTAATTGCCACAGATAAGTTGGTAGTTGGACTACGAAAAAATCCTACGTTAAGAAACATGTAGAAATGGACAACATTTTATTCGATTACGAAACAAAAAGACGAAATCGATCGAAACATGTTTTTAGGCGGGTTTGTTTTTATCGAAGACATGCCTGATGTTTGACTACAGTGACTACAGTTGACTCGATAATCGTTGGACCTGGGTATGTCCTTAAACTGCATCAAGAACCACCGGAAGATGGGCAGGAGACTCATCTTGGTTAACGGTAGTAAGTATTCTGCGATCCCCAAGCCGCCTGCCAAGCGCGGAGATTATGGCAACCCCTGCCTATTAAGGGGGCAGCAGTGAACGTCTTCTGGCTGTTGATGTGATGATGATACACGTTGTGACAAAAATTTAAATCAAGCGTAGGTTGATTAGGGAACTAGTTCTCATGTAACGCTTGCCGTTGCACAATCTGCTCTTTAATTAAGTGCTTGGTGACAGATTTTCCTGACCTGAGTATTAAAATATTTACAACCATTAACGGCTCTTAACAATACTTTGTTATAAGATTATAATTACGTCTGTTTTGGTTTGAAGGCCAATTTTACCGGAGAAAATACTGCGCATGAAGAGATTGACATCTAATATCTAAGAGTGACGAGCACAGTGCAGTACAAAAAACATTGTTTACAACTGGGACCAACCCTGAACCCTTTCATAAAAAAAACATAAACTCTCGTCATAATGTATGGAACAGATGTTTGTTTTTGTGAATTCCAGTTTGGCTCCATAGTAAAAGTTGTTCACAATGATGAGAACAATGACCTGCTTTCAGCTCAGTAATACTGCTCCGCATAAGGTCCAGATCGCCGGCGCTGCTATCTGGCTTGCGCATTTCAATATTTTTGAAGATATTTTATTTTAATCAGTGTAATTATATATGTCGGCAGGAAAGGTACGAACCGCATCAGATAATGGTACTTTGGTGGCGTGAGATTGGCGGGCGAGGAGAGTAACATATCAGACGTAGTCTTTTAATGATTAATGACATTAAGACACACGTGATACTAATAGTGTGAAGGAGGTATTTAAAGCACGCTCCGACATATATAATGCCATTACAAAAGCTCACAAAAAATGTATTCACTTCATAACACGTTTGAGTACCTCAAGTGGACTTTTAGGATTTTCTCAGGTTTATGAATGAAAACTTGCTGGAATCAAAATTGTGTTCTTTGCTGACTTGGAGGATCTAGCTCTCTCTCTCTATATAATCAAAGTTTGCTAAACATCAATGAAATTAGTAATGACATTAGTAATTTCACCGATTGTGATTTTTAGTAACGATTTTCATTGAGTTCATATCTACAAAACTATTTATATGCGCTTGCGAAACAACGGCGTGCAGTGTTCTGGACCTTAATTCTGTAAAATAGTGAGACAAAAATAAGAACTCTGGCAGTGTCATCTTTGATTCATGTGATCTTGTAATGTAAGCACACGTCCGGATCCAACTTCAAATTGATCAAAGTTCAGTGAAGCGGATTCTAAACTTGGTCGGAATACGCAATGCATCTCACCCAAAATAATCATCCAAGTCTTCAAGAAGAGCTGCGAAGAGAACGGTAGTAGTATTTACCGAAACGCCGAGAGCCGAGTCGCGTAATTAGAAGGCGAAGCGAAAAGTTTAGCTCCTTACAGGTGCTACTGGAGACGGTTCATTGCTTTTGTTGGAAAAGAAACTTGCGTCTTGCAAGACAACACTATTTACATTCCTATTCGTATATTTCTGACGTAAATTATTCACTTACCATCGTAATCAGCCTATCGTAGTCCACAGCTGGACGTAGGCTTATCCCAAGGCACGCCACTCAGCCCGATTTTCCACTTTCCCTTTCTAATCATTTCCAGTTATCCTCTGTACATCGTCACTCCATCTAGTTTCAGGGCGTTCTACTACGGAAAACGTAGCGTTTGCCGTTTCATGGTGTCTACTCTAGAACACCTCTACGCCAACGGTTTTCGGTTCTTTACATAAAATGGATCTATCGGTCACAAAAAAAACCTCATCAGATACATTTTCTATCACATCTTTGAAAACAGATCCAATGAGAAAATAAAATTTCACTAGATCTATCGTGGATCTGGCTCCTGTATCTACTGAGATTGATCCGATATCGATCTACCGTCTGTGATATGACCGGCCCACTGCCACGCTTTATAAGGCGCGGATCTATGTGACTGATTTTAGGTCCCTGGCAAATTCCGGATACGATCCCTAGAGAAACGCCGAGTATCGCTCTTTCCATAGCTCGTTGAGCAATTTTGAATTTGTCGATCGATCCAAGAGTTCCGCAACGTTGGTCATGACTGTATTACGTTATTGCGAAAAACAGACTGCGGTTACTGCGACGCACGTTACCTCGAAAACCAACAAAAGAACATAACTGCTATGTTGTGGTATTCCGAATCATTAAACAAACACTATTACAAACTGCTAAACTTCCACAATTTGTTTTTGATATTTTTTATAAATTGTTTATAGTTGAAAATATTTGTTTTTTTTAATTATAAATAAGTACTCTTGTTCAAAATATATTTAATGCCTGATATAGGTAAACTGATGTCACTATTTTGTATTTAGACCTAGCATAACACTTTATTGTATCAGTCAATAAATAGTTTGTTGTCTAAAATACGTCACATTTGGTAAGCCCACGTGAGGGTAAATAGAGCTGCACAATGAGGGCAGAAATTATCATAATTAATAATAGCTGGAGCATCAAACGTGCTGCCTTGTCTGTATGATGTACAAATACAACAAATCAATAATTAATTGAATGGACAATGCATTAGTAAAATATCACTTGGCAATGGCATGCAAAAGATAGTTGGCAAATTATGACATGAATAATTACACTTAATTAGCATTTAAAGGGTCAACTTTTGCATCGTTTGAACGAGAAATTATAGTTAGTTAGTATCTGGGTGTCTTCAAGTTGCGAGTGAATCGGTTTCTTCTAAGCAAGCGATCCCCATAGCCCCATCCTATTACTGCATCTTTGTTTTACCAGGGGGGTGTCACTCCGCAGTTTAGGTATGTTCGGCCGGCGCTCCGTCCGGGTGGACAATGCAAGGCAGAAGCCGGTCTCCGCCCGCTATCCTCGTCGCACGTACCTAAGCATACATAGAAAGAGAGCGGTATATCTAGGTGAATATAGCGAGCGGTATCCAGCGCTGTGCGAGTTGAATTGCTATTTTATTGCCTAGTAGATAGAGTCCTTATTTATTTCAATTCCTTTGCGGAGTGGACCTTCTATACGTAGTACTATTATTTATTCTGTGGTTTTACATCAGGCGAGATGGCAGTAAAACGCAAGGCAATTAACAATATATAAATAAAATGCTTCGTCTCTGTTCTAGTTTTCAATGTTGATCCAAATCCTTCATTACCCATGTAAACAAGTGACACTTCATGATTTCGAAATAAAATATAGTAAACTGGTGGACCTGGCAGACGTCGTCCAGCCCTGAAAATAAAAAAACCTGGAATCCGATTTCAGCGCCTCCTACCGGGTCTAAATGTGAATTTAAATCAACACAGGACCCAGTCCAATGAACACAAAAATTTTACTAAAAAAAAATTATAAAAAAAAGTCCCAGCCGTTCAGACACATACACACATACAGAAGAAAGAAGAATTATATTTATAAGAATTTAGTTCGATTCAAAAACCGAGACCAATATTTTGATATTACTGTTTCCTCTGATTATTGTGTTCATATTTCACTAAAAACATGAACACAATAACCAAAAATAAAAAATAATAATGTAAATAATAAAACAGGCACATACACACATGAAGAAGAAAGAAGAATTATATTTATAAGAATTTATAAGAATTCTGTTCGATTCAAAAACCAAGCCCAGTATTACTGTTTCCTTTGATTATTGTGTTCATGTTTCTCGTCTATTGCCATGTTTGCTGATTGGAATGAGAGCTTAAACTGAATTTCATATTCATTTTGTAGGCGTGCGGTTTTAGTTACAGCACAGAATAAATAATAGTACGAGTATGGTTACAGTTTAACATTTAAATTATTTGTCACGAATTTCAAATAGGGATTTCCATGAACATCAATATACATGCATATTTTTTTCACAGTGCCATCTAGGCCCAAACTAATCAAAGCTTGTAATAAGAAAACCAGATAGCTGATAGAATACTTATAAACTTTTTTTTGTAAATACATACACTTATACCCAGACACAGAACAAACATCTATGTTCGTCACATAAATATTTGCCCTGAGTGGGGATCGAACCCACACCCTACAGCTCTGAAGGCAGACATGCTACCAACTGAGCTATAAGGCAGTCAAACGACATGCATCGGTCTGGATGCAATCCTTTTGTCACTACTACTAACTAATAAGGCACTTGCCAACTTTCATACACCCAAACGAAATGTTGTATGTTCGTGGCCATAATTGGTGAAACGCATTCTAAGGCTTCAAACAGACAAACAGTAAGTTTCTGAACATAAATTGCTTAACCCTAACTAATAAGGGAAATTATACCAAAAAGTAGCAACACTGGAAATGTCAGTTTGATCTAATTATGAATTCACCTCAATGATTTATCTATGTATGTCTATGATTCAACTATAATATTTCACTTGTGTAGATTCAAACGCTACATTATGATGGTGGTGGACTGTGTGACCGCATTTATAGAGGCGCGGTTTTTTCAAAAGTCATTAATAATTGAATGACGGCAGCGGTGCAGCGTGGCCACGAGATTAGCATTTCAAAAGCCACATTGCAGCCTTCCCGAGACAAAGCCACAGAGCGAAGTTAAACGGAAATAAAACCGGATATGAGCGCGACTCCACTGGTTAGAAAAGGGGTTCTGTAGGTATTCTGTTTTAGATAAATATATTTATATAAATATATATAAGGCTTTTTTTCTAGTTGTAGGTACCTACAGTTAGTTTCTTGTCATTAAAAATAATGAGCAACGAATCTGAACATTATGGTTAATTTCATTTTAAAATGTTTTGTAAGATTAAAGGAAACTAAGTATGTGGCATTTTGCTACAGGTACTTTTAACAACTATAAATTAATTAATATTAGTGGACATTTCAAACAGCACCATCTAGCCCCAAACTAAGCAGAGTTTATACTATGGGTACCAGATAGCTAATACAATGCATAATTCTTATTTTTTTCTTTTTTGTAAATACATACTAACCGTACTTATTAGGCATAACATAAGTTGTATCTACGTCGCAGTTTTGTGTGTGCATTTATCGCTAGTACTTTCTTGCCTCATTAACACATTCAGTATTAAAATCTAAATAACTAATAATATAAAAAGGAACGCGTAGGAACAAACCTGTAAGCTGCATTTTTAATGAAAAATTGAATTGCGTAAAATACTAAAACAAAAAAACATTTTTTTTGTCAATGTTTTGACAAAAATTTTGTTTTGTTTTTTTGAAAATGAGTGTTTTGTCAATTTCTTTCGAATTCGAATTCTTCTTTACGAATTGTGTTTGTAAAAGAAGTCTATTCTACTCAGTTTTTTATTTTTTTAATTCTTTATCTTACTAAGTTTATTCTTTTAGTCTTTTATACCTACATAATACGGTTATAATACAAACACCAAACATTATAGGAAACCATATATAGAAATGGCATAATTATACACGTATTTAATAATTTACTTGAAAAAGGTTTGATACCGTCTCCGCAAATATTTGTTAAAGTGTTCAAAAAAATAAAAAAATACATTCAATCGAACATAGAAACTCCTCTTTTTTTGAAATCGGTTAAATATACAGATAGAACTGTGTATATTTTACAGGCTTCATAATAGTAAAAGTTCGGTCAGTTCAGTCCGCCAGATTATTTACAGTAAATACCAAATTATTTGTCAGCATTGCGTCTAAACAACTGCTAAATGTGTCTGCAGAACCCTAACATCAAAAGCGGCACGGAAAAACGCGAGTGACGTCACAAACGAGAGCACGCTTTGAGTGGAACTTACCGCCGTGATTACGAGAGCCGCTAACGGGAGCGGAGCGCTAATTCAATGCGCTTAAGACAATTGCTGAGGCAATTCACTATTATCGCTGATTTTGCGTAATATCGCTGGCTTATCCTGTTGGATAGCTACAATAACTCGCCAACTTATACAAACAACTTTTTTTTCGTACTTTTGTCTCGTACACAAGCATTGTGTAAGAGCATTGTGTCAAAAGATTCATGTCAAAAGATAAAAATAAATAAATGACTTTAATTATTGCAATAAAAAAATATTATTCAATTATTTTAATCTAACGTGTACGTTTATATTATTTGTATATGCCAAGCGTTTCCAGCAAATAACAAAACTTACATGTGATGATGATGACGTGATGATCCGTCAATTTTTTTTTTATTGAAAAACCGATCCTATCATATAGCACATAACAATGCGCAGTCTTAGCGTTGAAGAATGCATTTCGAAGGGTGCGTTTCGAATCTGCGTGATCTGGTTCCCTTCTGCATTCTACTCTCGGACGTTCGATAGCTCAAAAACATGTAATTAGATCAGAAGAATGGAATATATTTAATTAAGTAATCATGTAAAATACCAGATTCCATTTCCTTTGTGTAAACTGTGGTAAGGCACAGGCATGTGTGGTGTGTAAGGCGTGTGTACCGATAGGTGATAGAATATAAAAGAATAGAATAATATTTATTATCATAACGTTACATTCACAACAATTTTACAAATAATAAAATATCATGAATAATGGACTCGTCTAAAATACGAATAAAATCTAGTACATACTCATAGTGAGTCAGCTGTATAGGAGCTTTGTCTAAAAACAGTTGCTGTAACTTTTTTTTATTTTACTAAATTGTCCTCGAGAATACATCATCATCATCATCAGCCCGGGGACATCCTCTGCTGAACGAAGGCCTCCCCCTTAGACCGCCACACTGTTCGACAACCTGCCATTTGCATCCACCGGTTGCCCGCGACTTATACATTACAATGTCGTCGGTGCACCTAGTGGGAGGCCTTCCTACGCTGCGTCTTCCGCTTCGCGGTCGCCACTCAAGAACCTTTCTTCCCCATCGGTTATCAGTTCTTCGAGTGATGTGGCCTGCCCATTGCCACTTCAACTTGCAAACCCTGCGAGCTATGTCGGTGACTTTGGTTCTTTGGCGAATATCCTCGTTCCGGATTTTATCGCGCAAAGTAACTACGAGCTTAGCTGTCTCCATTGCCCGGTGTGTGACTCTTAGTTTCTCCAAAAGGCCAGCAGTTGAATATGTCATCACTGGCAATACACTCTGGTTGAAGACCCTTGTCTTCAGAGACTGCGGGATTTTGGGCGAGAAGATAGTATGTAATTTCCCGAACGCTGTCCATCCGAGTTGGATTCTTCGGACGACCTCTTTGTCGAAATTGGACCTACCTAACTGAACAATCTGTCCAAGGTAGTTGTAGTGGTCAACAACTTCAAGAGTATCGTTCCCAAAAACAACCGGTACGGGTACAATATGGACATTGGACATGATCTTTGTCTTGTCCATGTCCATTTGAAGACCCTGTTGGAAAACGTTACTGAGGTCGCTGAGCATAGTATTGCGGTTTTTCAGCTACTCTGCCATTATGACTATATCATCGGCAAAGCGAAGGTGATTGATGTATTGGACATTAATGTTGATGCCGAATCCGTTCCAGTCCAAGAGCTTGAACACGTCCTACAATGCGTTCGTGAACAGTTTCGGAGAAATAACGTCTCCCTGTCTCACACCTTTCTGCAATTGAATTGGTTTCGTGCTCTCATCCTGCAACCGGGTTGACAATCCTATATAGCCGTAACTTCGTCTAATATGTATCGGGCGGGAAAGCGGTCAGACGCTAGTATTCTCACCAAAAAAAAGAATCCTCTTAATTGCAAGCATAATGCGTTACTTATGAAAATTGACCCAAACTATCATTGCTACAACCAACTTTTTCTATATAAGTGTAGTTAATTAATGAACAAAACACCACGATACACCGAGTACCCAACCTATTCTATATATTATAATGCTGTAGTTAATTAATGAACAAGACATGATTACGGAATCCCTTCACCCAACCACCCTTCTCATGCCCCCAGTATATCCTAAAGTAAAAACCCGGAAATGTGTACAAACAAATACGAAGTAGGTAATTTATGTCTAACAAACTCTCTTAAAATTGTACGTACTTTATTTTAGGTACTTTACCTGCAAAACCTTTGCCACGTCAATATTTTTTTTGAAAGCCGCGCAATCCGCTCGTAATTCTTTTATTTTAATGTTTTGTTCAAAATTCAGCGAACGGAAGTATATAAATGCCTTTGGGACAAATGAATATAGTCGTAGAGCAAACTGGCAAATAGGCGGTTTTCTGATAGGAATTACATAAAAAAATAAGTCATAAAAATCCTTTAGAAGGCGTCGACGAGACATGATTCTGAATAGTATATTATTACCTAGTCTGTGGTTCTGAAGATTTTGAATGAATTAATCAAGGTCAAAAGGTTAAAAAAAATGGCCATGGTATTTCCTACATTTTTTTTCTTTCGCTACATTAATTAGTAAGTGTGGATTAGTTAAGTAGTGTGTTTGCTTTTAAATTAAACTAATGCGAAAAACCGATAATCATGTCTCGTCAGCGCCATCTATCCTTTGGCTGTAGAACTACTTTTTGACCGCTGTCAGAAAACCTCCCATTCAAACAAGAAGGTGGCAGAATTATATTTAGTATCTTGCTAGTCTGTACTGCGCTTTGCGGCTAGGTATACCAGGCCCCGTAGCACGCACCGAGGACTAATTGGTCTTTCCCCGCGTGGGAACGTGATAAAGCTAGAATATGATTACGTCTGTCTCGTTTTCGAGGGGAAAATAGAGTGGATACACTTTTATCACGGCTCGCTTGCTTGGCGTGCTACGTGGACAGGCTTTCGAGACCTAATCGTACATTTTCCTAGAAAAAAATTGCAAAAAGTAATCACGTCTTTATTGTTTTTTTCTGCGTGAAAGACGAACAAACAAACATACATTCGCGTTTTTAATATTAGTAATGATAGAATTAAGATAATATTTAGTATATCAGCCGGTTTTAATAAAAATAAGCAAAAAAATAAGCGTCTGAAACAAAGTTATTCTTTGGCGGCAATATCTTACTCAGAACTGCTCTTCTGGTCAAAATACATTTGCAATGCCTGTTACAAATACTGAATGTTGTATCGTAACATAATAATTATATTTCAAGAATTTTAATAAATTTAATTTGTATCATGCTACGTTTATTAATCTCTTTATATTATTAGCCTTGTGAAACATCCTAAACAGATCGACCGCCTCCCAGCACATTCTCATGATGGTTGTTGCCAGAACAAAGAAAATACCCCTCGGAGCGAGTTCGCATACGAATGACTTGGAACAAAGTTTCATGTAAGTATTTTTTTCTTTGTTTGTCATTCCGCGAAGGTAACTCCGTATCGAATAAAAAAACGGGAAATGCACACTTGAGTGGTATATGGGTCGTGTAATTTTTTATTTGTTTTTCTAGTATTTTTTTTTAAATTTATTGTTACAATGCGTGCGTGAAAGGTTACTTTTTTTTCAGATAAACCTTAATTATTGCAATTATTTTTCCTCCTGACAATGCTGTAGATAATCACGTTAGAGGATGAAATTTCCACGACATACACGGTAAACAAGATATTGTAGCGACGGTCTTTCTTTTGTTAACCTAATCAAAAACAATTTCAGACATCACAGAAACAAAATAAAAAATATATCGTATCGCATTATACCTTTTTCTTCCATTACTTAATAATAAATCTGTATTATTAATTGTTCTTTATTGCTTCCGGGTTATTAGAGCGCAGTTAATTTTCCACTATTTTCCTTCAACTCACCTGCAACAAAAGAAAGAATAGATTACAATCCTGATTATATCTACTTTGTTTACCTGGTGAAATAAAAGGTGTTCAAAAAGATGCTGAAGCTTAAATTGCTGCCATCCTTTTCTATTCTGAAATTAAAAGATAATATGCTAACTTTTTAGGTTATTGTTTGTAGGTTAGTTACAATAAATTCGCCTTTTCTGAAAGAGAATAAGCCGGTTCGGCTATTCGCCCCCAGATATGGTTCGAAAAGGCCTTTAGCCTTCGTTTAGCCTTCGCTAAATGGTGCGCATTAGAAGAGGTTACATCCAGCAGTGGATTAACGAGGCCATGGGTAATGATGATAACAACTACAATATTGCTATACTATACTAATACATTCATCATCATCATCATCAGCCCGGAGACGTCTACTGCTGAACGAAGGCCTCCCCGTTAGACCCCCACACTGTACGACAACCTGTTATTTGCATCCCCCGGTTGCCCGCGACTTTTACAATGTCGTCGGTCCACCTAGTGGGAGGCCTTCCTACGCTGCGTCTTCCGCTTCGCAGTCGCCACTCAAGTACCTTTCTTCCCCATCGGTTATCAGTTCTTCGAGCGATGTGGCCTGCCCATTGCCACTTCAACTTGCAAACCCTGCGAGCTATGTCGATGACTTTGGTTCTTTGGCGAATATCCTCGTTCCGAATTTTATCGCGCAAAGTAACTCCGAGTATAGCTCTCTCCATTGCCCGTTGTGTGACTCTGAGTTTCTCCAAAAGGCTAGTTAAAGACCACTTTTCAGTTCCATATGTCATCACTGGCAACACACAATTGTTGAAGACCCTTGTCTTCAGACACTGCGGGATTTTGGACGAGAAGATAATTTCCCGAACGCTGCCCGTCCGAGTAGATTCTTCGGTTGAACTTTAGTTGAACTTACCTAACTGAACAATCTGTCCATGGTAGGTGTAGTGGTCAACAATTTTAGATTACATTGAAGCTTTGGTGACTCAAAAACTTAATCAAACACGTAAGTTTAGGATTCCTAGGATTTTCGGTCCTGCTGATAATGTGAATGATATTAGGATGTAAATTGCGATTGTTAATATCCAGCAACAGCTTCAAAGATACTAGAAATGTACAAATCAAAGGAAAAATTAAGGCTGTGGTAGCCTAATCGAGAGACCGATCGACTTGAAATCGTGAGGTTGCGGGTTCAAGCCCAGGCCCATACCTATGATTTATTTCTAGGTAATATATGGATTTGTTACCACAGGCTTTCTGATAAAGGAAAATATTGTGAGGAAACCTTCATACATTCGGAGAAGAAATTTAATGGCGTATGTTAACCCACCAACCCGTGAATGGGCCAATGCACGCAACGTTGAGAATATGACCCTCTCGCCCTTCTTGGATAAGCCTAAGTAAAAAAACTTTTAAAAACGCTGATGGTGCTTATGCTAATAATTTATCCACGTAAAAGGTTCCACAAATCAACACCTCAAAATTTGCATCCCTCCGTGTTCGTTTAAATCGAATCTCGTCGCACCCTGTATTGCGGCTTTTACCGAACAATATCCGAGCACAGTATACTGCGTTAATTAAGAAACAATTAACTGTCAGTGGTAAATAATGTCTCGCCTTTGAAACTTCTGCTGGCAGCTGGGAACAGAGAACTTAGACCTGTATACCTTTAAGAACTCGCCATCCTGAGGCTTTCCCGTACTGACTTCGCACCACTCTGTGTTCGTGTTAAATTGACTTTGTGTTTGAGTTTTCGCGTAGGGTAATTAATGAGACGAGAATTTTAGGTATTTTAGTAATTAAATTAGAATTTTGAGGTATCTACTTAAACAATTTTCGAGAAAACGAGTCAATGGCACGTACAGTAGGCACTTAGATTAAAATTATAAGTCTCGGTAATTATTATATCTTAAATATCTCGTCCACAATCGCGAAACAAGAACTAGCTTGAATCGTAAAATTTTGATTGTAGGACTGTAAGTAGATATTTTCCGCTTCTTCCTTTTAATCTGAATTTCATGATAAAACTTTTAAACAGAACCAATCATCATAATAGGCTAGATGACTATATTAAAATGAGGCCCATAAATATAGCTGATTAATGAAAAGAAAATGAAAATCTGATCAAAAATAAGCAACTTATAAGCATTTTAATATCATGCTAGACAGAGAGGCGAAACAGCAAATCGTGACGTCACTTCTCTGTACGCCATATAAATTCTATTCTGACAAGTAAGGCGTGACGTAATTTTTTGTTTTGTGGGAAAGGGACAGAGTTGTCTCTAACAAAAACTTTAAACGCTCATATATCAGAACATTATTAACGAATTTAAATTATTTTTTCAATAAACATACTATATTTACTTAAATTCTTCATTAATACTATTGGTTTCAACGATATAAACATCAGTCATCTACCCTATTATAATAACTCTGAGAGTATACCACGTACAATAGGCGTGTGGCCTAATGTTTAATTTATGACAAATAACAGGCTTAGTGATGAATATAACTAAATACATTACACATACTGAAAAAATAAATTGTATTGGCTGATAAATCTCTGAGATATGAGCGTTTAAAGTTTTAAGTGGGGATAGAGAGAGGATGCTCTATCCCTTTCTCGCAAAGCACGTGTTAGTATAGCATTTGTATGCCGCGCCTGAGACTTGACGTCATAGCTCAGTATAGCGCGCTCTCTGTCTAGCTTGAAATTAAAATACTTAGAACTTATTTATTTTAAATTTTGTTTTCGTTGATAGGCTCTATTGATGATCAGTTTTTTTATGTAGGCATGATGACTACAATTTTTAATTTGAACTAGTTCTAGAATTTTAATGAAATTGAATTTTGGAATTGTGAATGCTATTGCCTTCAAAGTCTTCCCTTTTCGTAACTAAAGAAAATTTCCGGACATTTTTGCAAATGATACCGATAACCCTGGACACAAAGGTTACTTAAGTTGTTAACTGTTTTGTTGTGAAAACGTAGTCTAGTTGAACGCCAATTTTAGGCCTAAGCTGGATAAATGCTTACGTGGATGGTGGTTGGTTTTTAAATGGATAAAAACCAACAAGATCTTCATGAGCAGTCACAAAGTATTGGAGAAGTCTGGTCTGTTCATCATCATCAACATCATCAGCCCGGAGACGTCCACTGCTGAACGAAGGCCTCCCCCTCTGGTCTGTTCATATAGTGAAAATTACTCATGCACATAGGCGCAAAGCGTATCGATTCAATTTTTTTTATTCCCGCACCAGTGCTTAGCATTATAGGCAGAGTGTGGTCAAATTCAAATCTGCATTAAAAAATGGAAAACTTTGTCTTTAGTTTCTAAAACGATACCTGTTATTTCAATCATCGTGAAGAGATAAGATCATCGTTCGTTTTTAAGATTATTGAATTTCGGCGAGAATCTTTATTTTGAATTCGACCAAAACTGTTTGCGGCGTGATGATGTTTTAAACAGTTGTTTAAAAAATCATCACGCACTGTTTGTATTGTTTGTGCTGTACTGTTTTGTACTGTTTTAAACGCTACTGGGAAGCGACACTGTCAGGAAAATCTCAGCCTGAATTGTGTTAGTTAAGATTATATTTATAGTATGTATGTTAGTCTGTAAGGTATCTATTATATGGGCCCGTGTTATTTAAGTAACTCCTGTTTGCCTAACTAAACGATTATTATTATTAATGGAGTCCCGAGGCCAGAGTTCGGGCTGAAACATAAAACCGACTGTAATATATTTATATCTTCTTTTTTGGTAGAGTCTGTGCAGAAAGAGAACCGTTGTGGTCGAAAGGTGAAGTAATGTTATAAGTGGGTATTCCGTAAAACTGCATCCAGAACCACCGGAGGACGGGCAGCAGCGTTCTCTTGGTTAACGGTGGTGAGCATTCTGCGATCCTCAAGCCGCCTGCCAAGTCTGAGAATTATGGCAATCCCTCCCTATATATTAAGGAGGAGGACTTACAGAGGACGTCTTCTGGCTGATAATGAAGTAAACGCTTACTGACCAAAAATAAAAATCAAAATTGGATAACCACACTAAAACTACCAAGCACGTAAAGTAAAAAAAAAACTTAACTGGATTTTTATTTGTAAGGCTATATTTTATCCTCATGTAACAGCAGTTCCGCTCTAAATGTGGAATGCAGATCTTTGTAACCTCTCCCGCCCAAACGTGCGAACTTTAATTCCATTGAAACTGGGCGGGCGTGAACTGCCGTGTCTGAATTTTCCTACACCGCAGCCTCGTATATCAACCAGAATAAAAAGGAATAAAAAAGGCGCTTCACCGGTCAAAAAAATACGTAAAGTATATATTTTGGCGTATAATTGTTGGCTTGTTCTTTTGTGGTTACAATATCGTGGGTCTGCGAGTTTTATTTTTTATTTGGAGAGCTCTCACACGCGCCCTAATAATTTAGAGAGACCTTAACCTTTAAACGGGAAGGAATGGTGCTAGTATTAGGATCGGTGTTTTTACCGCATATTACCGCGTACAAGCCCACGTTTGATCACTGAATCGCCTTTTGATAATCGACGACGTCTGTAGCAAAAACTTGGACAGGTTAATACTTAATTATGTCCTGTATTAAAATGGCGATAGAATATTAAGCATTCCAAAAATATACCGAGTTATGTTAATGTCACCCATGTTTAAAGAAACATTATTCAAAAATGAAAGAAAGACAAAATGAGCCAAAACAATAAATCATATATTATACAGGATTAGTTGTAATTGGTTAGCATCCTTTTAAGAGCATATTCAGTACATAAAAACAAACAACTTTTACTATGGGGCCAACATTGAAATAGCGAAAAAAATATCAGCTTTCAGCGTGAAAGAGTAGCAAACATCCATACATCCATACATACAAACTTTCGCGTTTATAATATTATTAGTAGGATATGATATATATATACAATACAATACAATACAACTTTATTGCACACCAGAAATATAGAACAACTTACAACTAATCAGGGTACATTATTTGGCAGTACAAGGGGCGGCCTTATCGCCTTAAGCGATTTCTTCCAGGCAAACTTTGGATGGACTGGACTAACGAAGGCAAATGCAATTTGGTCGGTGGTGTACATAATATAAAAAATATAATAAATTAATATTGCAAATTAAAAAAAAAGTTAAAATACAATAAAATAGTGATACATAAATAATACCATACATAAATAATACAATATATACATAACATATAAGTACCAATATAATATATATGTCGCAATCGAGTCGTATCCGGGACGCCAGCGCCACCTGGTGGCACTCGATGGAGTCGGTGACGTGCGCGCCGTCGATCGGTGACTTCACTTTCCCATTCACGAGCGGCGCGTGCGGTGGACTGAACCATCGCGCGTTCTGTGATACGTACCTACCTACAACTTATTTGTGCCTACCTGATTACTGTACTGTACCTGTGAAGATTATAATTTGATTGATTGTACGAGCTTGTTTTCTTCATCCGACACTACCCACCGACGACGCCTACTGCTAAGAGGATCAACGATGAGTGCTGATGATGATGGCGAAAGGACCCTCCTCCTCCGTCATATACATGTTTTAAACGTACCAATTAATTTATGGAAAGATAGTGTTTATAGACAAGATTATTAAAAATAGGAGAGATTTAGCGTGTCTGACAGAAGAAGGGAGTGCATTCCACAGCAGGACAGCTTGAACAGTGAAGGACATGTTATTGGAAAGATTGGAATGGGTGATGGGTATATATATAACTATACTCATTTTCTAGCCAATCTAGCCTGCTATTGAACTACCGAATTTCCGGAAACTCCTCAAAGGAATAGAAACTACCTCTCCAGATAAAAATAGACCGCGTTCACAAGAGTCCCAAGAAGAAATTGATCCAGGACCTTATAAAATGAGCCCTTTTGAAACGCAACTTCATTTATAGGTAATGACCGACCCATCAACTTCCGAAGTTGTGAGACCTTTAGAGCCCTTTAATCTCGTTTCTGAAAAATTACTTTCAGCAAGTACTTTCATCAAGAACGTTTTTAACAAAAGTTTGGCGTTTTGATAACAGAAGCATAAATCAGATAGGTAAAAGAATTTATGCTCACCCCAATCTAAATGGCGGGTTGTAACGAAATAACGGTACAAAGAAAATTCAATCTCTCTACAATACAAGATGTTTCGAAAGATAAAGAACGTAAACGGTTCTGAGTGATACGATGATTTGGTAAAGAGCTTTTATCAGAACAAAACTTTAGGTACGAGTTGGTTTAGTTGGTTTTTATCAACCGACTTCAAAAAAGGAGGTTCTCAATTCGACTATATGTTTCTTTGTATGTATGTTACGCGATTATTCCGTCAATTATAAACAGATTTTTATGATTCTTTATTTTTATTATGAAAACTGACGTGGATTTGACACATTTTTTTTTTTTTTTTGAAACTATTGTCCGACAATTTTATCCGATTATCCTATCCGATTTAATTAAACGTGAGTATTCCCGTATAAATAAAACAAAAATGATACTTTATTTATTTGGCAGGTGATACTTCAGCGGTCCCATATATATACATTTTATTGATATCGGTTTAGTAATTTGGTTTTTAAATCAAAATTACTAGAAAATATGAAGATGTCATCCATGCTGGTATTCTAAGTTGAAAGCTGTTGTATATTTTTTTAATAAGCTTATTATTATTGATTAGGTTAACAAAAGAAACAACGTCACTGAGAGTATCAAAATTACTGGATTAAATCAAAGAACTGGAAATTATGATGATGTCATCGAGGTACCTAGCCGAAATTGAAGTCGGTTGCAATTTTTTTATTTGTTGCATAGTATTATTTCTATCACATCTATTCTACCACATCCTGCCTGATGTAAAGCAACGACGGGGTTTAGGATGGAACACGCTTACCTAGAAGAAACCTGTGACTCTGGGTTTAAAGACACTCAAATTGTGCGTCAGGCCATGCCATTCGTATGGGCCTGGAATCGAACTCACGTCTTTCGGTACATCTGTTACTGAAAGCGAGTTAAATAATAATTTATGCGTAGGATGGCTTGTATCATAATTTTATTTATGAAATGGTTCTCGATACCAAATTGATACCATTAATATGCAGACGATCTCTCCCGATTTGATTGATGCAAGAAAATTAGGTTAAGCCTATTTTACGCCCCTATAAACACAAGTTACAACCGTCGACAGGCTTGCGCTCTCTGGCTTGTTTGATCACTATGGACAGGAATCCACTTAAGTGATTTGTTTGTTTTTTCTCTCTTCCCAAGTTCTACAATTATATTTTATTGGGGAACGGGAGAAAAGTTGTGGATTGCATTTGTTGCTTCTTTGTTTGTATCTTTTTAGTTGAGTACCGCACTTTGTTTATGATTTAGCTGTTTTACAAAATATTTCCAAAAAATTAAAATCTAATCTAACCCAATATTTATTAAGCTAATTTTCCAAACATGAATAAAAAAAAACAGTTACCTACAACTCGGCAGATAGCGCAGACTAAACGTGCCAGTCATAAACAGCATACTATTTTTGATAGGTAGCATAAGAAGAAAAAAAACTTGAGATTGACTGGCACGTCTGGTCTGCGCAAAGTCAGAGCCATCTACAATGAGTATTTTTTATTATTGCCTCTCAGAAAATCGCCTAAATAATAAGTTATTTCATGTTTTGATGAATTTTTAAAACAAAACATGACACGTCAAATCGCCATGATAGTATCTTCCATGGAGAATATAGAGAGTTGCGATGAGGAACTTACGGCCGTAGAACAGAATTTTGCGGACGGAGTGTGTGACGTCACACTTTATTTGGTCAGTCTGCGAGCGACCGCCTCACGTAACAGTCATTCAGCCTTTCAAAACAGATGTACGACTTTTAGTGTTTTTACGCAGTAAAAGTGAAAAGAAATTGAGTGGCTGCGTTTTTTCTTGCACTTATTATCGAGGCAAACATTCCGATGACATGATTAGCGTCTCATTTCATTCATAAGTATCTTTATTTGTGTTTTGTTTGAAATATCTAACGTTTCTTGATGTTTTTAACTAGCTCCAGAGATGGCGCCACTAGTAGTAAATCTAGCGTTTAAAAGAGTTCTCCATTTTGTCGATAAAGCACTTCTCAAAAACTTATCCTGAATTCTGCTAGATGGCAGCACCATGTGCGGAATTTACCACTCCTCCCGCCAACCCTACACCTCCCCGCACGATCACGCGTCCTTCTATTGAAAAGTCCTTTGATCACATCTCTGCTTCTATTACTCTGAGGTCTAAAGACTGGTGCATAGAGTTGTTATAGAATGAAGTGGCAGGACGATAATATCGCCGCTATAAACTCGCTCGTGGAGGTAGTGGCACTAAAAATGTATCACAATAATGTTTTACAATACTACGGCTTTGTAGTGAACGTTCCGCGCAAACCAGAAAAAAAAGTACGTTAAACTTTGATTATAACTTAAAAATAAAACCGATTTTTGAAGTCATTGTTACCTTTTTTTGACATAAGACAATTTTCTACCACAGTCGATTAATAACTCTCCAAAAACCCAATTAATAGGGATGGGATAAGGATGGCGAGCGCTGGAAATCTTATAACTTATTAATATTAATGAACTTCACCCCGGGCAAGGTGTCGCAAATGATTTACACCTTAATTGTTATTAATGGATCTCTTTGAACCTTCGGATTCTTCACTGATTGGGAAATCCTTGAGAGATATCGATGTTGTGGTACTGACGATAGAATACGCGTAGAGTTGTACCAACGTTGAAAAATGAGATTATTATATTTAATTATTAAAAACAGTTGTAACAACTATTTTTAACCGACTTCAAAAAAAGAGGAGTATGTATGTTCAACGATTTCTCTGTCAAATTGTGGACCGATTTTAAAAAATCTTTTTTATTTGAAAGTGTTTACTCCCGAGGTGGTCCCATATTAATTTGAAGTCGGTTGTTTTTTTTTAAATTGTATTGTTAATAATATGGAATGATGAGACGGGCAAGACTTTCGCCTGGTAGTAAGCATCACGCCTGTCCGTAACAGTAGCAGTGCCAGAATTGTGAACTTGTGAACAAATCCTGCGCCGCACTGTACCACAGAATAAATAATAGTACTACGTACAGAAAGTTAACTCCGCAATGGGATTGAAATAAATAAGGACTCTATCTACTATGCAATAAAGTAACAATTCAACTCGCACAGTGCTGGATACCGCTCGCTATATTCACCTAGATATACCGCTCTCTTTCTATCACGTATGCTTAGTTACGTGCGACGAGGCTAGCGTGCGGGCGGCCACTGACTTCTGACTTGCATTGTCCTCCCGGACGGAGTGCCGGCCGAACATACCTAAACTGCGGAGTGACACCCCCTGACTGTACTGCGCTCGTCACTCTGACCTATTAGATGTCAAATCTCTTCATGTCCAGTAATTTTTCTGGTTACATCTCCCTTCAAACTGAAACACAGTAATGCTTGCACACTACTGTTTGGCGGTTGAATAACTGGTAAAGGTTGGTACTTCCCCAAGCGGACTCTGCAATAGAGTCCTACCACTACAATACTTTAACGGTTAATCCAAATCCATATACTACGTTAATGTTGTATTAGTACATAGTAACATACTAAGTATTAGTAAGTTAGTACCTTCCTAAATAGTTCGTAACTATATTCGGAGTATCCGATTTAATTAAACGTGAGTATTCCCGTATAAATAAAACAAAAATGTACCTAGTAAGTATTTTATGAGTCGGCAGTTGTATTAGTAACATGTTTTAGTTGTATTTAATAATAAAAAATAATAAATATTGTATGACTGTGTTCTTTATTCTGTGATGTGATGATAAAATAAACTAACCAATTAACTAATCAAATTCAAAAACACTTAATTTTTACTTTTTAGCCACTAAAAGCAATTCAAAAGTTTTACCATTTTGTGAGTAAAATTAGAATTTATTACTATAGAGCTTATGTTATAAATATTTAAAAGTACTCTGGACAGAGTTCAAAAGTTTTAACTTTATGTAATAATCTTAACAAAGCAATGTTTTTAAATTGACTTCGCTTGTCTGAAAAGTTTCAAATTTTACACAAAAACTCGTCCCTATTTAACTTTTCAATTGTCATCATATTATATTACAATTTTAAATAAATTGAATTTAATTCTCTAAGACAAAATATATTTAAAAAAATAACTTTGAAATAAAAGATGAAACTGAATATATATAACAAAAATTTTTCTTGTAGTGGTAGGTCTCTACCGTTGCGCCTGAAAAGCCGTAGTTTACAACAATCGTTCAAGTGTATAACTTTGTAGTTCTCGGCTAGCTAGCTTTCAAGTTAGGTAATACGCCAACGGGACTTGAGGTGCTGGATATGCGTCCAGCGCCTGTGTGTGCAGTTGGTGAAACTCAAAATTCGTACCACTTGTTTTTTTGTTTTCGTCATCTGGACACGGTAAAATTTTTACGCGTGTCCAGATAGTGAATCTTAAATACCTATTGCCAAAAAGCACTCCATATTGCGTAGTGTAACAGTATCCTCATTTGAGAGTCAGTTCCAGTTCTGAAAACGGAGACTCATCATGAACCAAACCATCACATAACATCGGGTGAGCTATGGTCAAAACTATCAAAAAAATACTTGAAAAAACTGTCTGAAGTACTTATACTTTCAAATAATCAACCAGTATAACACCCAAATCAGATTTTCACCTTTACCCGGATCAACAAGATAAACCAAACGGCAAATAGGACAGCCAAACTTACGGCGAAATCGTATTCGTGTTTATACATTTTGCCGAAACTACGAAAAATCATTGAGATCTGCAATATTTGCATGGGGTTCGGGATAACTCAATGGACTTTATTCAACATAGATAGGCCTTGTAAAATTATAGTTTGTAAGTCAATGTTAGTAAAAATCAATTTCTTCGCTCCACCTGCCACCACGGATCACGCTAGGTGCCAGTATCATAGCGTACAGTGCTTTAAATAATACAAAAATAATACTGTTTCTCACTCTGCAGTCCTAAGCTCATTTCACTACATAATCACAGTAAATATCCCGTAAGTAATCATATAAATAATTATAATATCGAAACTATATACAAAGAATACGAAGAAACTTTTTTTTGGAAATACATATTACTTATATACATAACCACCCAGATACAGAACAAACATCTGGTACGACACATATTTTTTTGTCCTGGGTGGGGATCGAACTCACGCCCTACAGCTCTGCTTGCTACCAACTGAGCTATAATCATAATGAAATGAACATCCGTGCTAGTTTAAAACAGTGTTCTTTTTAAAGCCGTTTTTTTTAGTGCAGGTCCTTGTGGTTTATCAAGAAACACTCCAATCTTTCTCTATTCGTTCAATATAATTTTTGAAACATAGCAGACAATATTTTTGTCATAGTAAAACATGGCAGTTCTATACTAAGTTCCAATCCTAATCCCATTCCGAGCACAAAATATTGCCTATCCGCCCTACATTTGAAAGGGTCCGCCGTCCAAACCCTTCCCTTTTTTAAGGGTATGTTCGTAATGAAAACTAAGGCTGAAACAATGGCAAAACTAAGGTTGGATAATTAAAACAGTGTTCATATTATTTTAACGGAGTCCCGGGAAATTCAAAGGTTGAATCTAATCATGGAAAATCGGAGATTTTATCATCTCGACGATTTTTTCCTATATAAGTAATAATGTCCTAAGGGTCTGTCCTAAAATAGACCTGGGTATGTTCTAAAACTGCATCCAGAACCACCGGAGGATGGGCAGCAGCGTCGTCTTGGTTAACGGTGGTGAGCATTCTGCAATCTCCAAGCCGCCTGCCAAGCGTGGCGATTATCGCAACCCCTCCCTATTAAGACCTTTGTCCAGTAGTGGACCTCTCCGGGCTGTAGATGAACAAATAATAACACTGCGAATACTAGATCAGTTTTTAATAATCTTAGATTTCAGATTTAATTTATCAGAATTAACCGGAATGCACCTTACACCGCTTGCTTCAAAACCAAGCTCAAGAGGTGAGGTGAGGTGGTTACAAGAGTTTTTTTTTGTGACTATTGTATTGAAGTAACCCCTCCAGTAAGTTTACTAAAACTTGCTAAAACACACCTTTCGGTGTTTGCTATAGGTACAAAACTTAAATGTATACAATGTGTAACAAAAAGGTTCTACAATACTGAAGGGTATGTATGTACTCATCATTATGAACAACTTTGATTATGGGGCCAACCTTGATATCACGATAAAAAAAGCGGTTCCAAACATTTTGTCCAAGGTCAATGAACTCGTATGGAACAGCTGTTTTTTTTCGCGATTTCAATTGTGGCCCCTTAGTAAAAGTTGTTCATAATGATGATAGTAAATAGTACATACCCTTCAGCATTAAAGTTCTATTATTATTAACGGGATATTTACCGTGATTATGTTGTGAAATGAGCTCCCGATGATTCCCGTTAATAATAATAGAACTTTAGTAAACAACCGCGATAGTTTAAAACAGTGCCCTTCAGCATTGTTGAACCTTTTTGTTACATGTTGTATAAGCAATATAAACTTTTTTTTTCTAATCATTATCATCATCATTGTCAAATTATATGTGTTTTAATTTGAACTTTATTTCTTGGCCATCGTTTACTAATATTTTGGAAAATTAACGGCAATTGACAACAGCTAGGCCGTAACAGATGGTATTAGCTAACGTAGCATTAAAACGGTTTTTGTTTGTACACGTATTTTGTATTGCGATCCAGATTCTAACTTTATATGTTGTTATTATGTAGGTTTTTTGTTGAAATTTGTAAGCTTATAAAATAAATAAATAAATAACTCAGACAATTTAATGGCATCTACATTTGCTCAGTTTTCTTTGAACATAGCATTTTAATCGTTTATTTCCTCACGTCCTACATCCAACATTTCACATCCCAATAGCAAGCTAACCGGAAATAGCGGGTATTTTTCACATTAAACTGGCAGCGTTTCCGCAATAAATAGAAGAATTTCCATGCATATGTGCCCCTTGGTACGCCCGATACAATCCCGCGTAATGTATGTATTGCCAATTTATATTTTTTATTACATCAATCATGTATGGGTAATAGAGCGAGAGACGCTATTGATGTCAAGGGTGACATCTGCTGCTGCATTAATTTCGTTATGCAAATGTAATTGTTATTCTTGCAGCTAAATCCGTCTGCTAGTCATCTGCTAGTTGATGACAAATTGCAGTCGGTACGTACTTATCAACCTACTACAATACAATATCCAGTGCCGTAAATAGGCCAGTGCCAGCGGTGCTCAGGCACTGGACGCTGGTCCTGGAGGAGCGCAAAATTACCAGACCAGGAAGAAGTACTGAATATTTTTCTTATCAATGGCGCAATTATAGAAGCTAACACAAGTGTGCTATGTTGGTCATTACACTAGAGGCGGTATCATGCGCGCGAGCCGCAGGCGAAGTAGGTAATTATACCTACGTATATAATATTACTACGTTTACTAAAGCATTATAGTACATTATGATACAAGTGTGCTATGTTGGGCATTACACTAGAGGCGGTATTATGCGCTCGAGCCGCAGGCGAGCGCGACAAGGAAGCCGAGAGTGTATTGAAACATAGCACAAGAGTTTCATACGACTGTTTTCGTCACATTGCGAGGAAAAAACTTTTTTTTTTTGATAATAATCAACCACACAGCGAAAACGTCAACAAACATTTGCGGAAAATGGCGCCCAAATCAGTAATGCGCGCGCAGGTTGACATTTACTTCAGCGGCATAAGAACTCTTTGTTGGTATACTGTAAGTATTACCCGGCTATATTAAGAGTGCTTCGTATACGTACGTCTAATTGCAGTCACGTACAAACTTGACTTTACCGGGTTATACCTATTATAGCACCATGTGCCGTAATGTAAAGTAAAAAGCACGCGTGCGTAATAGCTTGGATTATGAGCCTAAAACCGATGCAATAAGATCCACTTTACGAGCAAGTGTGATGAAAAGTATCTTTCGTATCACACTTTTATCGTTTTACCTCCGAAATTCCTAGCCTAAACTTACTCCTAAACGTTAGGTAGACGTAAACATTTTATTGCAAGTCTCCAAATAACATCCAAGGTAATAACGATTTCATCCCAGCGTGATGTCGACAAATAGTCGCGACGAACACCGAAACCATTACGATATTATTAGTACCAAGTCAGTACATTTATATTATAACTGGGGTTATTGGACAAAATATCTGAAGCGAGAAATATGAAAACGTTATAAGTATGAACCGTTGTAATAGCAATATAACAAGGTGATATATGGTCATAATGGAAGAAACTGGTAGAGACGCATTATAGAAGTGATTTACAGTTTTGTAATAAAAAAATAATCTAAATGCTCTGTGCAATTTAGAGCGGCCGCACACTGTTCCGGTGTGTACCACACGCCTGACAGGCGCCGGACCGACCGTAACACAGTGCGCACAATTAACAGGTGCGAGCGAGACAGCTGTCTCGAGAAATTTCTTACGGTCGCATACCGTAAGACATTTCTCGAAACACTAGTACAAAATGTATGCACGGCGCGCATTCGGGTGCAACCGTCGGGTTTTTCTTATGATGTGCGGCCGCTCTTAAGCAGCAGCGGCGTAAGTTGACTTGACAATAATCATTATTATTATCTTAGATAAAGGTATTATGTTAGGTCTTTTTACGAGGTAACACATGTTGGTATTTTCTTCTTGATATTTTTTTTTATAAATGAGATAAGACAATATTATATAACAATCTACCGTTTATAGCAATTAAGGCTATGTATTTTTATCCTTTCCATTTCAATAAGCTAAATAACCGCCAAATACGCAGTAAGCGCTCTGATTCCATATTTTCGCACAGCAGGATTGTGGAACTCTCTGCTAGAGTCTGTTTTCCGTAAAGAGTATGTATTAAGTATATCATATCATAACTAGAAATTGAAGAGTGTCTTTAAATCCAAAGTAAACAGGTTTTTAAGCGGTAAGGTAAACGTGCTCCATTCTAGACTGCGCATCGGGCAAGATGTGGCAACACACAAGTCCATTACGAATTTAAAAAATCTATGACAAATGAGAAATTATCTGTTTATTGAAAATTGTGTTCATGCAGTTTTGGCGGGAACACGGAAAAATCCTGTCGCTGCCTAAACTATTTTTTGCAAATTAATGATTAAAAATGGTTGTGTTTTATTCATTATGTTATGTTTATTCATTTTAATCAAGGGCGGATCCAGGGGGGGAACATGGGCTGGGTGTATGTCTACTACTGATAGCTTTTCTAGTTGTAATAGAATTGAAGCCTGACTGCTAACTAGACCTCAACTCGACTATATGACCCCCCCCCCCCCCCTGACTTAAAAGCTGGATCCACCCTTGTGTTGAATCATAATTATGCACGAGTTTGCAAGTGGTATTTACTTTCAAGTGTCTGTAGTGGTAAACATGTTTTTTTTTTTATATTCGTGTTGTTTGCAAAACTCCGTAAAAACTTATAGTAAAGTCGCCACAACTTTACTATGGTATGGCTTAGACTTGACTGTGCCAATTTTTTGTGACTCACTGTTAATTTATGACATAGACTTGATAAAATAAAAACTAAAATAAATGCACTTGACACTTGATAAAGTGTGATGGCACAAATGAAGGGGAAATAGTTGTGTTCATTGACACATTATAATAATTAATTAAGTATCCCGCCTGGCCCAAAAATGGACTCTGGTTTGAACAGAGCCAAACTCATAAGAATTAAGAATTGGGAGCATATAGCAGCCAACCTAGTTGATTGGCGTAAGGAGATTTAGTTTTTTCTAACTATAACTTTTTTCTTCTAAACAAGAATCTCGAGTTAATTGTTTGCAGAAATATATTACGCGAACGCCGCGTCGTCTTACCCTAAGCTGTTAGCTAAAGTTATGCCTACACGTTTTAATATGCTGTTGATTTTGTTTACGCGCGTTAACGAGACCTCCCTAATGGGTAGGGCTGTCCGTAACACTCGTAAATAACTGAATAACACTTAGTGTTGGAAAGTGAACGTTTTAGAGCTATCCCTGCGGCAGGGCAAGCAATTAAGGCCGTTTTGGCTGCGAGGTCAAGTAGTTTTACAGTCTTAGTGACTTGAATTTTGATGACTTGGTGTGTTTTTAGTGTGTGGTGAAACATTAAACTGTACATACATCTCTACGAAGTTACTTTACATACAAGATAAGAACAATGAGAAATAAGATTAGCTGAAAAAAGATATAAAGAGAGACTTAAATTAACAACAGAAATAATTTGATGAAAAATTTGAAAAAAAATCCATGAATGTTGCTATTTTGCTAGCTACGAGAAGCTAGTATTAGACAGGAGGCATTTGAGCAATGGTCAAACATCTAGCTCGCATCATGAAAAAAATACTATCATAATTATTTGTTTAGAATATAATACTTAGCTTAATTCAATTTAAGCAGAGTAAATCGTTCTGAAAGATGAATAATTTTGAATATGAAAGTTGAAATGTGCCTCTTAAAGCGACGATTTGGCAGGTCTATAAAATTAAGTTCTTACAACGAGTGCCAGCCCTAATATCAGAGTTAATGTGCCGCCCAAAGCACTATGACATGGCTTGACAGTTGTTATAGAAATAAATACCTAACAAACGTCTACAAAGGTATCTTAAGGGCCGCACAGTGCGACGCAGATCACGTGGATGACCGACGCGGACGTCCGCGACGGACGGCAAAATACTAATCCATACGTGATCACAGCGAAGCGGATGCTTCGTAGCTTTCCACGTCCGCCCCGCAGCGAGAGCATTAATTAAAGGTTAGTATTTTGCCGTCCGTCGTGGACGTCCGCGTCGCACTGTAAGACCACTAAAAGTACTATTTTAACTAAGTCATGGTAAGACGACAATACTGTCTTAAGGCGTAGCCTGGTAGATATATCGTAAAATATACATATAGTGACAAAGAGCGCATTACAGATTCGCCTCTTATACAACTAAAATAACTTAACCACTGAAGCTTACAAAGCAAGAGTTTGGTCGTTTTATTTTAATAGCCTTCAGAAATGTTTCCGAAAGAACTATAAAATGCAGGCTGCACAAAGTTACATTAAATTGTTTTAAAGCGATTCTAACGGTTTAACCCTCAGCTATGATTCACAAAGCTGTCACTTAAGAGTCTCGTTAAAACTTTTCTAAGTTTCAGCAGGATAGTTCAAACTCTAAAAAGGGTATTAAGTTTGAGAAACACTGGATTTTAGTAAACTCTGCAGCAAGCAGACAGAAATTAATTGATATTGCAAATAAGTTTTGAACAGTTAACGAAGTCAATTTCGTTAATGAGAAATGATAGTCTACGATAAAGATTTAGTTCAATTAAAATTAAAGTTGAACTAAGAAATGGTTCAATCAATCGTAAGTAGCGATAAAAGGTAATCCTTCCCTGTTAAAGGGGAGGCATTCGTCCAGCAAAGACGTCTTCTGGCAGTTGTTTGTTTGGTTTGTTTGATAAGCGGTTAGGCCGTAGGATTGCCACTGAAATACAATTAGGTACTCCTCGTACTGTGACTTTCCACTGCTCGAGCGTTTTATAATGTTTTAAACTAGTTTTTAGGGTTCCGTTGTTATCAAAAGGGTATTCAAGGAGACTCATTACTAAACCTTCGTATCATGTCTACCTTTACCTATTTATCCGTCTGTCCGTCTGTCCACCATTCTGTCCATCTGTCAGTGCGTCCGATCTATTATAAACTCTTTCTTCCGAACCGTAATAGATAGCCAGTTGACATTTACAGCGGATTAAATACCAAATAATGAACACTTTAATTCGAAATGTTTTTATTTTTATCTAGAGTTAGTAAAATTTTTATTATTTTGTTTTTTTTTTGCTGTATTTTGTATGTAAAAAATTTGTAATTATAAAATATGTTAGTTGTAACTACAACTTATTTTTACTTGGGAATGAAACGCTATCCTGTATATAATAATAAAAAAAATACTTCCACTATGGATTTTGAATCTATGTAGGTATTTTAAATTGAATTCTAATAATACCCGAGAGTATTATACCTTGTTGAATTGCCGAAAAAAATATTATATTATTAAGTACATCTTCAAAATAGCTGCCATAGTTATTTTTTTATAATCCATAACGAAAAAATATTGCGGTTAAATTCATTTGTTTTTCCAACAATCAATCCTCTACTCCGACCCAGTTGGTTTTGGGAATTATTATTATAAAATAACTTATGTAATATGCAATATCCATAAAAAAAAAACAAAAAAAAACTTATAAAATAAAAAACTAATCAATAAGCATATTATTGCATTGTTGTGGCACGTTGTTTGTGACGCAAATTAGAAAAAAAATAACTAGTACATAATATCGTAATTTTTTATTAAAAATAACTATAAAGTCCAATTAAATAAAAACGGTAAGGTTTTGGATATCCCATAGTCAAATCAGTCAGTAATGATGTATAGGTAGGTAGTACCCCCGTCACACATACACAAACACCCACACACACACACACACACACAAAAGCGCGCAAAGAGATATCTTAATGTTTATATTTTTAATGGTCACCACATTGAAATCATGTTTTAAGAAAGGAAGGAAATAGATAAAAACAGGATACCTCCGGACAGGATTTATTTCTATTAACTTGTTTTCTCGGATTCCCGGTCTCCACAATACGGGATTTGTGCCTAGAGTGGGGGGGGCACAGCAATGTTGTGAATTTTCAAAATTGTTAAGTAAAGAAATGAAATGATAACCCCCTAAAGGATCTAGGTCGACTTAACCTGTAACCCTGTATAAATTGTGAACTTCTTTTTTATACTGCAAAAAGCTAATCTGAGTTCAATGGAGCGGTAAAGATTGTTAAATATAGCTATCGGAAGTGATTTAACATTTTTCTTGAATTCGTAAGAAGTAAATAATTTTTTATGTAAAGTCTAAAAACATTGTACTAGTAAAGACATTTCAGTTTCGTTTAGGTTTCGAAAAATGAAACATAAATTAATTAGCAACACAAAAAAGTCCTTTTGCTTAAAAATAATATAAAAGCACCATGATGGGTTTTGTAAGAACTCATTGAAGCGTAAGATTTCTCTACTTTTGTGTCAGTTATGGCGGGCTATTCTAGAACCTGCCAAACAATTTCTATCACTCTCTAGATTAGATTGAAATAAGAGCAATGGAGACAAGAATACAATTGCTTGCTCTAGACTACTCTAGACTACATAGGACCTACCTCTAGGGCCTATGGTTCAGTGACTACAATTATTTTCTAGCATGTGCTGATTAATCAACAATTTATAGCTTACTAAACTAGTAATTTTGTGTAGATTCATTTATGATTTAAATGTTAAAAGGATTTTTATCCCCAAGGACTACTACGTCGTTGTAGTCACAAACTTACACCGTTTTGCTTTTAAAGCTTCGCTTGTTTTATGAGCCAGACTCTAAACTCAAGTACTAATTCACTTTTATGGAATAGAATAGAATAGTCAACTGTGATGTGATACTGTCATTCACTTTTAAACAAGCAGTTTAGTCAGTAGTTCGTAAGCCGTAGCATTGACGACTGATACGGCATTCACCTTACAACAAGCGTTCTAGTTAATAGTTTGTAAACAGTAGCATTGACGATGTGATACGTCATTCACCTTACAACAAGCGTTCTAGTTAATAGTTTGTAAACAGTAGCATTGACGATGTGATACGTCATTCACCTTACAACAAGCGTTCTAGTTAATAGTTTGTAAACAGTAGCATTAACGATGTGAACGTCATTCACCTTACAACAAGCGTTCTAGTTAATAGTTTGTAAACAGTAGCATTGACGATGTGATACGTCATTCACCTTACAACAAGCGTTCTAGTTAATAGTTTGTAAACAGTAGCATTGACGTGATACGTCATTCACCTTAAAACAAGCGTTCTAGTTAATAGTTTGTAAACAGTAGCATTGACGATGTGATACGGCATTCACCTTACAACAAGCGTTCTAGTTAATAGTTTGTAAACAGTAGCATTGACGATGTGATACGTCATTCACCTTACAACAAGCGTTCTAGTTAATAGTTTGTAAACAGTAGCATTGACGATGTGATACGTCATTCACCTTACAACAAGCGTTCTAGTTAATAGTTTGTAAACAGTAGCATTGACGATGTGATAAACGGTCAAATTATGGATAGAAACACATAACCTTCAGATAAATACGACTAAAACTAATATGATTCAATTCCACCCGTACCAAAAAAAGGCACTAAATCTTACGGGTCTATCCAACACTTTGAACATAAAGGAAACCGATAAATGTACCCTCTTAGGCCTTGAGTTTGATAAACACCTCAACTGGAAAGGTCACATCGACAAACTCAAATCCAAACTATCACAGTTCATATATGCACTATCGATCTTAAAAGCAAATACGAACTCTAAAATTGCAATGAACACCTATTATGCCTACGCGTTTGCCTGGTTGAGGTACGGAATCGTTTTATGGGGTAACTGTACCCCACGATGCGCACGACTTGTTCATCAAACAAAAGAAATGTCTCCGAATAATAATGAACATCCACCGACGAGATAGTTGCAAACCTCACTTCAAAGAGCAAAGAATGCTGACTCTACCCAGCATATATATACTAGAAGCGGTAATGTTTGTAAGAAAACACCCATATCTATTTATCACCACTACCATAGATTAAGTTGTTAATATACTTAATCTATGCCACTACTAACGCCCGAAGACTAAACCAGCTCGTGGCGCCGGAACCGCTACTAGAAATTGTTAGAAAGGGACCGGAATACATGCTAATAAAAATATATAACAAACTACCAAAAGAAATTAGAAACGAGCCTACAGAATCAGTTTTTAAAAGTAAAGTTATAAATATCTTAATAACCAACTGTTATTACAGTATTAAAGATTACTTAGACGAAAAAACGTTTCAAACTCTTTAACACAAATATTGTTTATCTAACATATACCTAGCCAGTTAAGATTTATTTTGCCACACCCTTACAGGGTCCATGTATTGTTAGTTCTGTACTAGACTAAGATGCTTGGTGCAATAAAGATACTGAATACTGAATACTGATACGTCATTCACCTTACAACAAGCGTTCTAGTTAATAGTTTGTAAACAGTAGCATTGACGATGTGATACGGCATTTACCTTACAATAAGCGTTCTAGTTAATAGTTTGTAAGCCGTAGCATTGACGATGTGATACGGCATTCACCTTAAAACAAGCGTTCTAGTTAATAGTTTGTAACCAGTAGCATTGACGATGTGATACGTCATTCACCTTACAACAAGCGTTCTAGTTAATAGTTTGTAAGCCGTAGCATTGACGATGTAATACGGCATTCACCTTACGACAAGCATTTATATTAGTAGTTCGTAAGCCGTAGCATTGACGATATGATACGACATTCACCTTCCAACATGTATTTTTGTTAGTAAGTAGTTCGTAGGTCGTAGCATTTACCGTAGCGCTTGCTACGGCTAATGCTACCAATACCAGTCCCATTGTTACAAATAAAGTGAATGCTTAGTGCCCTTTAATAGCTTACATAATAGGCGTCACATACGGGCTTTTTTCAATTGACAAGCAAGGTGGTAGGTCATCTGTTGTTAAGTGACGGTGTGTTCGAACATGGTAACTTAGCACACACCTAGCTAATAATTTGATCTATCTATTGAATAAGGTTAGTTAAGATGAGCCTTAAAAGCCATAAATAAACGCAAGTTTTATCATAATTATAACAAAGCTTCAAACGTGAAATAAGAATAAACGCGAAAGAACAACAAAAATACAATACATAATTCTAGCTCTGGACTTAACAATTCGGACAATGAAAAAAGGTTCAGTGTGAAAGGATAATACCTTCTCAAACACTGCCTAGCTAGAGCCTCAAAAAAGCGAAATAAAGCGAGGTTCGAGGCTATCGACTATATTCCCTTAAGCCCTGTAGAGCACCGAAAAAAGCCCTATCTCTTGTGACGGATTGGTTTCAAGTAAGGAAGTACTTTATTCAATAGAAAGAATAGATAACGAAAGTACTCGAATACATGACGAGTTACTTATATTGTTTTTCTCGCTTGCCCAAATTAGGCTTTTACAGTAATTTGAGTGCATTTCTATTCCCACACAAATGTTTTTTAGTTCAAAAAAGGTTTGCGCGTAACTACAGCCTGTCTCTCTAGGATGGAGTTCGCATACTTAAAAGGAAACCACTGGATTTGAGGACCCAGAAGAAGAACATTATTCATATAGTCGTATATATATTTGTTCTACAATGACTTGCGTAAATTGAATCGGATCTTAGTACAATATTGTTTGTAAGAAGTTCGTACATATAAAATATCAAATTACATGAGCTAAGTCAGTCCTAAGATTGTGAAAATAGAAGATCGCAAAGCCACAGTGCAGTTCAGCCTAGTTTCAAACTCGGTCAAGTAAAGTTCGTTTTATTTTTCAGGTTGCCTTTACTATATCAGGTGAAAACTTAATAAAATTGGAGTAAAGTGATCGCCCGCATCTATTCTGGACAAACACTGACATCAAAGTATTATCTGTTTGCTACAAAGTTGCCAAACCGAGTTGGATGAAGGGGGTTAGTTTAGTTGCGGTCGAGATAGCTTTACTGGAAGTTACTTAACAAATAGCACACACATTCACTTATAATCTTCAAAATAGCAGTAAATTGTATAATCCATTTATTATGAAAACTGACGTGGGTTTGACACTTTTTTTTTCTGCGCGTGCTTCGGGCTCTGTTTTCACTCTTTGAAAAAGGTCACCGGATGTGATTGAAACTATAGTCGGAGTATCCGATTTAATTAAACGTGAGTATTCCCGTATAAATAAAACAAAAATTGTATAATCCTTATAACATTTATAACCGAAAGTTAACAAAGTCATGGTAGCCCATTGCGAGAAAACGCGCCTCGATATCATGAGGTCGTGGGTTCAAACCCGGGCCCGTACCAAAGATTTCCTTGAAATGTATTAAAAAATTCTAAATACGTACGAGCATGCAAAATAAACAAAAGCGATTTAACAAAAACCTTTAATTAAGCACGTCCACGTAAACAGGTACCTCTAGAATAGAATTTTTGGGGAAAAACGTGTTTGAGAGAAAAAATAAATGATAATCCGTTTACGCCGAAAAGAGGAGATATCCCAGTTATAAAATGTTTTTCTATCATAATGGCTTTCCACGTCATTTTCAAGTTTCGGCTCTACAGTTCTGTAAAGCGATTAAATAGAAAAACTAGTGTTCACAGGGATTAAATGTCTTAGAAACTAGAGTCATAATTTACTGTTAAACGTGATTTTATTTCAAGCAGATCTTACAGATACTAGATTTCAAGGCACCTACATTGTACATTTCGTGGAACAAAGGCTCGAATGTTCGAGAGAGTTCTACAATCTCGCTGTACGACGAAACAGTAGCGAAACGATGTGTTTCTCAGGAACCAAACTAAACGATGTAAAGGGAAACAATGCAAGCAAAACGAAGGGCGGTTAATCAATAGTAAGTGGGTGATATGCACAGCATAAAGCAAATAAGGAAAACCAAATACATTTTCATTATGCCAATGCTATAATTTTGGATGTTCGTAGCCTGTCACTGGTTGATATATTGCTGACTTCAGCCGTAAAAGATTCGCAAGTTGATAGAAACCACATGCGTGTCGTAAAATTTGGTACCAACCTACTATAAAACTGTTTATCTGTGACTATGCCCGTCATTATGTCTTGTTGACAGTCTGTGAGCAAACATTGTTTTGAAAATGACAATGAAAATTAGTACAAAACGCTTTAAACTAGTCAGTTACTTTAAACTAGACAGTAACTTTTTGTAGTGGTAGGACTCTACTCCAATGATAGGACTCTATTCAACAGCCAAGCAGTAGTGTGCAAGCATTACTGTGTTCCGAAGTGAAGGGCAATGTTACCAGATAAATTACTGGGTATGAAGAAACTCAACATCTAATATCTCAGGGTGACGCGCGTTCACAAGTTCACAATTCTGGCACTGCTACTGTTAGTGGCAGGCGTGACGCTTACCACCAGGCGAACGTCTTGCTCGTCACGTCACTTGATTGTATAAAAAAAGAAACAGTGAAATGGAGGAATACATACCAACTGGTAAAATTGACGAAATTAACAATTGAACATATCTGAAAGATCGACTGGTGAGAATAATGCTTTAGTAGGCCTAATGAGTACCTAAAAAATCTTAGGATTTTCACTAGTAGGATAATTAACTATTGAAAGCATTTTGGTGATTTTACCTATATATGGTCACAAACAAAGTTACCGTCATAATGGTCACAATCATCTTGTAAATCTTGACCACGGAAATCTGGACCGTACAGTTTTGGCACTCAACTCTTTCACACACTCATGAGGTGTAGATTAACTTGCCTCCAAAACTCTTTGTATGACGATGCAACATCGAGTATCAAGGACACTAACTATATCTCTGGAGCCTGGAGACAGGGTTAGCAGTAATCAGTTAGCATCCTTTTAAGGGCATATTCTGTACGTAAAAAAAACGGTTACTATCGCACCAACATTGAACTTGATGAACTTTTTGTATGGAACAGCTGATAATTATATCACGATTTTAATGCTGGCCCCATAGTAAAAGTTTTTTTTTTAATGTACAGAATATGCCCTTAAAATGATGCCTGTATACGTGTAGGCAATGATTAACTTACCATTAGGCGAACTAGTTTGGCACTTTTTGTTTGATTACAAAATTGTATAATTAAAGGTAGTGATTGATTGAAACTTGTATTTATCAACGAGTCTCATAATCCAACGACATTATTAACTTACACGCAACCCAACGATAGGTTCATTAGCATGAACGGTACCTTCATGAGTGGAAGCTCGCATTGGTGGCCTGCCAGAACTTGGATGCGGTCATTTGTACTCGTTTTGTTTGTCGTCGTTGATATTATATTCACTGTTTGATGATTGAATGGAACGATTATAGCGCTTTTTATTAAAATAATAAAAGCAGTAATGACACACAGTTTCACATTCAGCGTTATCGCCAAAGTCATATATAATAAATCTTATTTTCAACCGACTCCAAAAAAGGACAGTACGAGTACATTCGACAGTATGTTTTTGGCAATTAATCCTTGATTTTGATGATTCTTGTTTTGTTTGGTAGGCCATACTTCAGAGGTGGGCCCATATACATTTTATCGCAATAGGTTTAAGTAGTACATCGGGTTTTAAATCAAAATAACTGGAAAAAGATGTCATCCAGCAGATAATCGAAATTTTAGTCGGTTGTTTTTTAAATCTATTATTATGGTGTACAGAATGGGTCTTCAAGCTGTTAAAGATCGATGATGAAAATATGATTTAGATGATATTAGGAATTTAAAAAAGTTTTAAAATAATACAAAATAATACAAATTTCAGGGAACGATCTTACTAAGACTTCCTAGCAAGCGTTGGGCGTTGAAAAGGTTTTTTTAATATTATTGTTGTAAGACTTATAATCATAGTCATTTACAAAATTAAAAAAATTGCACAGAGTTAATGAGAAAACAAATTATGACAAAGATATGTTTTATTATGTCAAATAAAAATATACTATCACATCAAGCTAATTACTTAATAGCATTATTAAATGAAATAAATTCATTGTAGCTGTAGAACGTCTGTTCGACAAGCCAGTATTTAAGTCGTGATTTGAAACTTCCCATAGTAGGCGTTGCGGTAATGTGTTCTGGCAACTTAATATACTGTCGGACCCATCACATGCGTCGACTTGGCTGACTTCTCCAGTGCGCGAGGCACCTCTGCGAGCTTGCCCTTGTAGCGAGCACTGTCGAGCGTCATATTAGAGCGACTTGGTTTAATCGCACATATACACCAACTTGAAAAGTAAAAAGTGGCAGTGTTAAGATTCCAAGCTTCTTGAAGTGCAAACGTGCGGAGACGTCCTGCGGGATCTTCACAATAGCACGGACAGCGCGTTTTTGAAGAAAAAAATGCGCTCCCAGTTCACAGCCCTGCCAATCAGCTCCATACCGTATTGCAACAGAGAGTGGACTGTTGCAAAATAGCATGTCCATGTATATCTTCGGGTATAACTTTAGCAATGAGGTGAAGAGCAAAGCACGCGCCTTCTAACCTGCCGCAGAGTTTGTTGATATGTGCCTCCCATGTCAGACTCCGATCGATCCCAAATCCGAGGAAGGCGGGAATGCAAAACAACAGCTTGTCTATACAAGCGCTATAAATTTCGTACGTAGTTTCGCTTCAAACCACTGAATACGATTTAGAGTACTTCCGAATCGGCTGTGCAAATAAAGGATGTTTCTAATTGTCAGTGACCACGCGACCGAACTAACTTCGGGGCGGATTAAAAAGCGTTAGAAGCGAGGCCTTTTTTCGACAAGGCTTAATTCTGGTACGAAAGCGTGATCGAGGGCACGCTCGTTTGCAACGAAGTATCCTTGTCTTTTTTTCTGAAAGAAAAACGTTAAATTCTTTAAAAAGAGGGCATTGAAACAGTGTAATGTATTTTCATTTTACTTAACCGTCTTATAACTTGAAAGGTTTTTTTTCTAACATTATGTTTGAAACGCGATGTTTGTCTAAGTTTTTTTATTGATTTAATTTACATTCCCGAATCGATATTTGTTCGATCTTAAAATTACGAAAACTTAAAATTAAGAACCAATTCCACGGTAACTCACGTTACGTTTTTACTCCTGAACCAAACTAAAAAAGCTTGGCATACCTTACTATCTTCATAAATAATGTTATTCCTCATGGAGACTTTGTTGTAAGAAAGACCAACAATATGAATATCGTTTTATTTTGTATTTTGTACAAGCCGTTTTTTTTAGATTCAATAAAAACAATCGGTAACTCAACATTTGTCGACATGAGCTTTTAGGTAAGTATGTGTTCATTCAAAAGTCTGTCCCTTTTAAGGTAAAAAATATATTTAAAAGTCAAATTGGTTTTTATTAAATGTGTTACTTATGAGATCATATACAATTTTCGTGCATTTAGCAACATATAGTTTTTTGGCGAATTAAATATGGGTCACTCATGTTACACAGATTTTCGAGTCTTCAATTTAGATCTTTTCTAGGCTTAAAGTAAAATGTAATTAAAAACATAGTATTTAAACTTCGAGCTAACAGTTTTCCTGTAATAAAGAAAGCGGTATGTCATCATCTGAACTGTAAGATCCATACACAGTTTAAAAAAAAACTTCTAAGCTAGTTGAGTCTGTTGTTAGGTTTTATTTCTTATTATTTCTGGCAAACATACATTTTGACTTCTCTCAACTTTTTTCTCTTGTTGCTTATGTATAGAGTCTTCATATAGTCAAATCTTTTTAGTTTTTCTCCTCAATGCTTCGTCTTTTTAACTCCCGTCCAAGGAAGGATCAGATTAGAATTCATCACATAATACTATATAATGAATTCACTCGAATTGGAGTAAATTATGACCTTGGTATGAGTTACCGGTAACTCACGTTACAATGTCTGTGACGTATTTTAAAATAAATCCTTATAAATAATACAAAATTAAATTCAGGTTTCTATTATTTTTCATATAAAGAAAGTAAATTAAAAAAAAGAAATCTTCTATGGTGAACATCTTACGTATAAATGTAAAATAATTGCCTTTTGGTCACTTATGTTACATATTTAGTAACACTTTACATTCTTATACCGGTCGGTGATTCCGAGTATAAGGTACGCTACCCTGCTGGACACACTATCGACTTTCACTACGTTGTTGATGAGGGACTTACGGACGAGAAACCCGACACCACCCTGGCATTTACGATCTCTTTCCCGGAAGAAGAGCATGTTGCCGGACTCCAGGATTATCGTATCCTGTCCCTCTCTTCGGATTTCAGATAATCCCATGATGTTCCATCGCATCTTGCTCAATTCTTCCTCCAGCTCGACAATCTTCTCGTCGGTCCTCAGCGTGCGAATGTTGTGTGTTGCCAGGGCCAAAGTCTAATGTTGGAGGTGGTAGCGGGGCGTCTGCCAGCGATTATTAGCACCCCTTGCTCCTCCGTTACCTGACCTGCTACCTAGGTCAGGAATAGAGGAGCTGGCGGGCACTGCCGACCATAGTATTTAGTGTGCTGTCGTATTGTGTTGGGTTGCCATAATCATCACGCTTGGCAGGTGACTTGGGGATTGCAGAGTGTTACCATCGTTAACTAAGAGGACGCTGCTGCCCATCATCCGGTGGTACTGGTTGCAGTTTTCGGACATACCAATTACCCAGGTCCCTATGGTCCCAATTTCACTGTAATATTAACCAATTATTTTACGGGTAGTACAAAATGGTTTACCACACAATATCGCGCAGTTATTTGTACAACAATAGGTCTAAACCTTTTAAAATTAAATGAATCCGCTATAAATACAAAATAAAATCACGTATTGTAACTGTCGGCAAAGTTGAGAATCACACTTTCATAGTGGAAAACGTACATTTTTGTTTTAAAATTGAGTGGTACCAGTCACTATAGATATCTAGCTACCATTTGCTTGTTAATTCGTCCCGATTATCCACATTTTATTTTGTCTGTCATGTCGCATTTCAGGGGAATCACACTGTACAATTTTCCAAACTAAACTAAAACAGCATCATTATTGTTATCATGCTCTGCACATATAATTTTGTTCGTAGAAAGTTTAACTGACTATAATGATCATTAGAGTTTTTTTTTATTGCAGTCAAGGTACGAGACGAACAAGACGTTCGCCTGTTGGTAAGCATCACGCCTGCCACTAACAGTAGCAGTGCTACAATTGTGAACTTGCGAACACAATCCAGCGCCACACTGCAGTGCGCTCGTCATCCTGAGATATTAGATGTTAAATCTCTTCATACCCAGTAATTTCTTGTAGAAGTAGAGAAACTTCTACAGAAATACTAAAACATTTACAAGGACAGGAAAGAATCATTCAGAAGCTTTCAGAAGTAAAAGTGAATCATTTGCGCGAACAACCCGTTATTCAAAATTAATTTCCGTCCAACTTCCCGCACGCTGCGAAATTGGTTGGTACTCACATCGCAAAAATGCCTACGTAATTTGTCGGCGACAGTAAGGCCTGCATTTTTCACGAGATTCCCCTAGCTTACTGGATGACATATTTATTTACTCTGAACCGAATGAGGAGCCGTGTAGCTTTTTAAATTCAAATAGGAAAGTGAGATGTTTTTCTGGCGACTTGAAAAAGTTTTGTAAAGACGTATTTCTCAACCGACTTCAAAAAAGAAGTTTCTTAATTCGACTGTGTGTTTTTTTTTTGTTTTTTTTACGTCAATTGTGAATAGGGAATATGAATATGTTTTGATTATTAAAAACTAGCGGTTCCCCGCGACTTTGTCCGCGTACGGAAGAAATTCAACCCGCTCCCAAATACTTGTATCTTGTATCTTTCTAACCTAACCCCCCTCATAATACATAATAAGATAAGTGGAGAGTTTAACTGTATCTGATGTTTACATCGAAAAAATATTGAAATCGACTGGTAGAGTCCTGTGAAATATAAACGTTCAAAGTATTTAAAATATATTCTCACTTTCTAGCAAAACACGTGCTAGTATTGAATTTGTTTGGAATCGTGGTCTTTGACGTCGTCAATTTGTAATCAGTTATTCAATAAATAATTCTGATTCTGATTCTGATTAACTAGTATAATTCCCTCCCTGTCTAACGTGAAACTTTTTATTTAATTAAACATTTTATTTCCGATGAGCTGTTTTGTTGCGAGTCAGCTCTTTTAAGAGTCAATAAAAAAAATTACGACGCATATGGATACTGATGTTTTTTTTTTATTGGTAAGTGAAACTTCAGAGGTGGTCCCATATACATTTTATCGAAATCGGTTCAGTAGTTAGGTTCGAAAATCAAAATTACTGGAACAAATTAAAATAACTGGAAAATATGAAGATTGTCATCCAGGTCCAAGTAGTCGACATTGAAGTCAGTTGTTTTTTTTAAACCGCATTATTATTAATTTAAAACTTTATTTAAGATGTTTTTACATACAGGTTGGATTCTTCTATCAACTTTATTTCATCATCATCAACAGCCAAAAGGCGTTCACTGGACGAAGGTTATCCTATAGATATAGTGACTATGAATGGGAGACCTGCCATAAGGAGGGCTTGGCACGCTTCTTGGGGATCGCAGAAAATAAATAAAAATATACTTAAGTTAGTTATATTTTCGTTGTATGTTATACAGGGTGCTAGTTTGAACACCATTATCCTTCTAGGATATCATTGTACTCATCATTATGAACAACTTGTACTATGGGGCCAACCCTGAAAACAAAAAAAAATAACAGCTGTTCCATACAAAAAGGTTCATGGATCTTGGACAAAATGTATGGAACAGCAGATATTTTTTTCTCGATTGCAAGGTTGGCCCCATAGTAAAAGTTGTTCATAATGATGAGTACAATGATATCCTAGAAGGATAATGGTATTCAAACTAGCACCCTGTATAACATACAACGAAAATATAACTAACATTCGGTATACCAAATTTAAACTACGAAAATGGATTTCCAGTAATAATACAACTTCAGAGTTCTTGAAACATGATGCAGAACCCCAGTTACACGTCCACTCAACCGTGCCAGCACCGCATTTGTTCAAGACAGCCCGCATTGTCTTCCCCCTCGCTAGTTATGAGTTGAATACTTTAGGCTTCAATGGCCAAGAACCTGGACATAAACAAGGCGGAAATTACTCAAGGTTCAAAGCTCCTCTCGATCTCTATAGTAATTGAAATCAAATTAGGTACACATTGTTATGACGGCAAAAGTAACTTATATCTCTTGTTCTATCTGTTTGGTACCACACTTCTTGCTGAATAAATATCTAGGCCATTTTTCTGCAATTTACAAAGATTGTAGTACATTTTATAACCAGAACGAATATACAATGTGCAACAAAAAGGTATAACAATATGGATGGATATGTATACATGTACTCATTATTATGATTAACTTTAACTATGGGACAACCCTGAAATCGTGAAATAAAATCAGCTGTTGCAAACATTTTGTCCAAGGTCAATAAACTTTTTGTATGGAACAACTGTTTTTTTTCCGCGATTTCAATGTTGGCCCAATGGTAAAAGTTGTTTATAATGACGAATACATACCCTTCCGTATTGTTAAACCTTTTTGTTACACATTGCATATGAATATTTCTCATGAAATCTGGTCTTACTGAAACTTATCGAGTGACTTTATTCGCTATTATATTACATTAATTTGCATGGAAAAGATAATAGAATAAGAAAGTTTTTCGGGAACATGGCACTACACACATTTACTTCTCTTTTTTTATGAACCTGCAATACTAAAGTACTTACAATGTATTTTTTTAAAGGATCAATACATAATTTATATCTTACTACGTTGCCTACATACCTACAAAGGCGACCAAGACTCCTCGCAGAATGGCTTTGTAACAAAACAGTAACTGTTGCAAAACGGTAGACTAATACACCAAAAACAACTTTACAAACAAACAAACATACGCAGTTATGTATGCCCTCCCTCAACCAAGTACCAAAGTTAAGTAGGTAATCACGAAACCTCACTATTACATCACATAGCGACACCACAAACAACTTTATAAACAAACAAACATACGCACTTATGTATGCCCTCCCTCAACCAAGTAGTAGGTAATCACGGAACCTCACTATTACATCACATAGCGTAGCTATAGGTACTCGTACCTACGTTACTCTCTATCGTAGAAATAGTCATACACATGTAGGTGGGATAACTTTCAACGCCCCACTTACATTTACGAAGCTCTAGAAACTTCTACTTCGATTACATTGCGTTGTAAAACTTCATTAACCATACGAATGCTCAAAGTTTACCTACTGGCAGTGGTTACTGCGTTTAAGCGGCAACTCGATAAGTATGGTGTCAACTTTGTAGCGTTACTCTAACTTTATGTACTTGTACGATAATTAGTGTTACAGGACCTCGTTGTGGTCAATTCTGACGGTTTTAGTTGACAGTTCTAAACTAATTAAAATATTGCTGTCACTTTTTTACCAGCCATGTTAGCTAAGGACAGCAATACTTTAGTTAGTTTAGTTCTGTCAACTTAAACCTTCAGAATTGACCACAGTATTGTCCTAAAACTGCATCAAGAACCACCGGAGGTCGGGCAGCAGTGTCTTGTCGGTAAACAGTGGTAAACAAATAAACATGAAAATGTTATGTCATTAAACTCTCACTCAAGAATTACTCTTCTAGGTGAGGTTTCAAAGCATCGCTAACATAAAAAAATTACATACATACGTAGAGAGAACTTTTGCTAAATATAATAACCAGTTGTTACTAGAACTTTCCTGGCGATATACCAAACGAGCTCCCCGACGTTCCCTTGTAACAAAGTACTACCTTTGTAAATATTATGCAATGGACGATATGGTATTCACAAAGGCTAAAACCCTCGGCAAAGTTAGGAAACTACCGCGAGCTCCAATACTTTTATAAGTGCCATAAAAGTTATAAAACAATGAATACGTGACTTTGTCGTTTACTTTTAATGTGTTTGGAAAGCTGCTAGAATAAACTGTACAATCTGTGGAAAAATATAAATGACCGAATACGACGATGAACATTCTTTTGCAAAAAAAACGATCTATTTTTTACTTTATATTTTCAAGCAAGGTATTTGTATACAACACGTACCTGATTCTAAGTAACTGTGCGTCGAAAATACTATATATACCTGGAATGGACTGGCTCTCAGTTGCGTTGGGCTTTACGTGCAAATATTTTTCTGATAAACAGGTTTGAATTGAAATAACCATACATATCGACCTTAGTAGCTTTTCAAATTATTAGTTTCAAGTGTTTTTACACCATCGAGTCGACGGTTAGTTGAAAAACCACAATTTCCCCAAGACAATGAAAAATCAAACGGCGAATATTCAAAACCAATCTGCTCCGAACGAGTGGTGCTTATGGACTAGCGTGCAATCGTGCAATTTGCATTTTATTGCAGTTCTTGTCGCTAGTAATTGAGTGCCAACCCTGTAAAGACCTTGATTTTCTCGGGAAATAGAGTAATGGTCTTTGCATTATTACGTGTTTAAAATAATTTTCAACAAATCGTCATAAATGCATAAAACGCTAAAACATATTTCAACCCCATTTTAGAGAGTGTTTTGACAATTTATTTCGAATTACAATTTGAGTTTGAAAATAGAAAACAAAACACTTTTTAACAAAAATAGGTTTGAAATACTTTTTTGTGTTTTATGCATAAAACGGTAAGTAAATACACCACACAATATCAATGATTTTCTATTTTTTCCAAAAAAATACAAGTTGAGAACGTATTTGTATTATTTATTTAACTAAAATAAAATTTCATAACTTTGTTTAAAATCTAGTAGGTAACTAATTACATATACACCCTATATTTATATTTAATTCAATAATAATATACTTTTCACACCACCTGCTCGACAAAGTCCAATTACATATTGTGCAACCTCAACGTAAAGTAAAGCATTATATCTTAAGGGATATAAAGTTGTATGAAACTCCCAACGGAATAAACTGATTTGAATTTGGAACGTCATATTTGTGTGGAAACTCGTGGAAAACTAGTAAAAAAATGGCCATATGGCATTGTAAAGAGGTTTGTATAAGCAGAACTAAAAAAAAAGGTGCGTTTACAAAGAATGTGAAACAAGAAACGGTGTTTAGTCCTGTGATTGTCAGTGAATTTTAATTTATGAAGCCCTAGCTTTTTATTGTCTCGCAGAAGGTGTGAAAAGTAGAGTATGCTCCTCTGGAATAAAGCCTGTCTTCGTCTTGGGCAGCTTGAACCCATCGCTTCACTCAGGACTCTATATAACTCTAGACTCCCTCGTAACGGTCAGGTTTCAATATGCCGACCACGACGTAAGACACTGCTTTATTCCCTTAGTGCATAATCTACTATTTTAATAATATTTACAAATTTTTTTTTTTTTTACTACTGCTATCTTTCATTATGAGCAATTAAGTTTTCAAAACTGTTTCATAATGAGCAATTAAGGTTTCAGAGTTTAACAAGTACACAAACAATAAAAAAAACTTCATACATTTATGGAACCAGTTTGAAAGTAGGTATATCTTTTCAAACAAAAAAAATGTTTTCAGAATCAGTCCACAATTGACAGAGAAATCGAATAAAAACATTAAAAAAACATGCTGACGAACATAGAACCTACTTTTTTTAATCTGTTAGAAAAAAATCTAGAAAACTTCATTTATTTCTGAATGCCCACCGTTCTCATTACCACACAAAAATGTCTTCTTCAAATTCGCCAAACCCAATATCAAGCTCAATTAGGGTTCTGGCAATCATCAAATATAGCGGGGTCTATTTAGGGGTCCTCGTTCAGTATTAATAAACCTTCGCTTGGAGCGGTCAAGCCGTTGTTTAATTTCCGGCCTGCGTAATTGTCTAAGGCAGTGGCTGTCAAACTTTTGAGTACGAAGCCCTTTTCTTGTGAGTCTTAATATAATTTGTTTATGTTAATGAATCCTGGACCTGGTATTATAACTGCATCCAGAACCACCGGCCACCAGCGTCCTCTCGGTTAACGGTGGTGAGCTTTCTGCAATCCCCAAGCCACCTGTCAAGCGTGGGGATTATGGCAACCCCACCCTAATAAAGGGGTGGCTTTCGTCCAGCATTGGATCATTTTGATAAATTTGTGGGCATTTCTGTTTTTTTATTTTTTTATTATACAGTATACTATAGAAATAGCAGCGCGTAATATACTACACTAGCAGCGCCCTGCGGTTTCACCCATGATTCCTGGTATAAAAATTACCCTATAGGTATGTGTTATTTCTAAATGAGTAATGAGGTAGATAGTACATCTACTTCATTACTAAATTTCATCCAAATCGAACACAACAAAAAGTGCTGTTACAACACTGCTGTTATTTATTTATTGGTTTATTTATTTATTTGTTCATCAACTAAAACGGCTATAGCCAATAACATAAGTTAATTCAATTATGTAAATCACAAATCCAACAATGTGATAAATGAATTTAAATAATCTTTTAGTCATTAAATGTAAAAATTGAGATATAATAATAATAATACTTACAGGCTATAAACTCCAATTAAAATTTAAAATATAGTCATAAAAATAGAATACATAATGTAGTAAGTTGATAAATATATTGTCATATACGAGTACCTACAAGCTGTTGTTTTGCATTCCCGCCAAATTTACAGAAGTATGTAGTTATATACTCATCGTTATGAACAACTTTTACTATGGGGCCAACACTAAGAACACGAAAAAAAAACAGCTGTTCCATACAGAAAGTTCATTGACCTTGGACAAATGTATGGAGCAGTTTTTTTTTTCCTTTTTAAAGTTTTTTTATGAACTTAACTTAACTCGATTCTTAACTTACTACATTACTTTTGATGTAGGTATATCTTAGCCTACGTAAACCAAGATAGTATTTTTTTTGGCGAGTTAGTTCCGAAATACTGTCTTTATTTTACATTTAATTGGGCTAGAAATTATAAACTTTCCGGAAATAATTACCTACGTGATGGTTACAAAACTATTTCAAAATCCATTTCGTGCTTTAGAAGTAGGACAGACGGACGCGGAAGGCGACTTCCTTTTATACTTTCTAGATACTATAGGCAAGTACCTTTATTCCCAAAAAAACCTAATAAGTACATAATTATTTTAAAAACTTACACCTAATCTACTTAATCGACTACACTACTTTGAGTTAGTACTGCTATCGCAGAGTTTTCTTTTATACGAAACTATGCTAGCCTTAACTTGGTGTATTAAGAGATATTATTATACTACAAACCAAAATAATAACGTGTTAAATTGTCACTACGTTTGAAAGCCACTGACTAGAAGTTGGCCGCTCATAAAACGTGGGAATGGATTTCAGTGATGACAAGTGGAAGGTGTAAGGTTGAAGGGGAAAAAGCGGTATCCCGATATTACAGCGAGCTGATTCTGGAGCATGCTGTTTCTGTCCCTGTCACTCTCATATTTTTATACGACACTAGCGGCGACCCGGCCATGGTTTCCTACAAAATCGGTTTTTATTTCCGGTTTAAGAAGTAGACTATATTCTAGGGTATAAGCTATTATGTCTGTTCCTAATTTTACTAAATCCATTGAACCGTTGCATTGCAGCGTGAATAAATAAATAGCAGACACGCATTGGCACACGCACTCACAAACTTTCCTATTTATAATAATAAAAACCAGGCTTACCTTAGCGTAGCTGCACAAGGAACACGCTCTACAGCCACAAAACGCCTCCACCGAGCCGAGGACTCACGTTTTCATACATTTTATATGGGCTCGGCGCATACGGTAAAAGTGGCTGCTGCGCGTTTTCGCTTCTCAGTAACTCCTTCTTACTCAGGCTGCGGTGTTTTGTGGCTGTGGCGCGTCCTATGTGCTAGTACATTTAATATTGCCCATAACAGCTAAGAACTCTACACAGCATCAAACTGTGCAAATCGTCGATATTTTTACTGGAAACACTTAATTAATCCAGAGAATTCAGAAACACTGAGATAAATTTGCATACATGTTGAGGTTTGTGTAACTGACAAAGGAATGGTACGTTCTCTTGTCAACTCTGAAAAAGAGCTCTACCACTATATGCTATAGTCACTAGCAGCCACCAACGAATTAACCCAATAGATATAGGTAATGCCAAGCTAAAATATTATTTACCTTTTATAAAGTTAACAGTCTTAAGAGTTTGACCCAATTCACCTAATGACTGCCTCTGTTTGGTGTATTTATATTATACATTTCCTAGATTACCCGGATAAAAGGTGTTTCACACAAAATTTCACGTTGGGCCATTACAGTGTGAAGAAGAGAATGTAAAATAGGCATAATTTGCACACTAGGTTCCTACGTATAGTGGTATCTTTGTTACCCTACCCTACTCGCAATCTTTAGAATTTATTTTATAATACACTTAGTGTTATTTTTATCTGATTAAGCGAATAACTTAATAATAGCCGAATGAATAATATCTATCAGCCATTTTGTTTTTGACAAGTCAAAAACCCACCGGCCGGTAGACTTATTCGACGGTAATATCTACTGCATGGATCGTGAAATCTATTGAGTCATACATCTATTGAATCATACATCTATACAAACATACATCTGTACTTTCATACATACTATTTATTTATTTATTTAAATGTTACACCAACAAAGCAACCACCAATACAAATTCATCAACTTAGATAAGCACACAATTCACATGATAAGTGCCGCTTCAATTATAGGTATAAACCTCATGCTAGATAGACAACAGCAAACTTATTAGATAAAATAAAATATTAACCCTAAATTAATTTACAGTTATTCGACAATATAATTATGATGCAATTAAAAATTAGAATAGAAATATTTAGTTAGTTAGATACTTATAACAAAATAATCAGACACATTTAATGTAAGATGTAAGATGTAAAGAATGTAAGGATGTCATGTTTCAGTAAGAATCAGTCCAAGGCTTGATTTAAAATCATGAATGCTTTATAAAATCAGGGATTAAAACATGCGGGTGAATGAATTTGGTTAGTAGATTCCTGATAGGCTTCGTAGGTAATGTATTAATTTGGCTCCTTTATACGTAAAACCACGAGAGAGTGGACTCCTTATCTCACGTTTTATTCATTCATCTACTTAATTAATTAAAACTTGTAAGGCGTCTGGCTTTTTGTGGAAAATGGAATACTTACTCGATGTGAGATTAATTATAGTCATTAATCTTTATTATGTTGATCTTTATCATTAGTCTTTATTTTAGTATACATTCGACAAAGGTTGTGTCTTTTTACACGCTTTTATTTAACTACTAGAAGCCCCTCGCGAAAGTCCGCGTACGGAAGAAACTCGGCCGCTACCAAAATTCACCACTTCCCTACGCATCGAGAAGAATACACTCTCCAAATCTCAAGTCTGTACGACCAGCGGTTTGGGCTGTGCGTTGTCTGTCAGTCAGTAAGTCAGTCAGTCCGTCAGTCAGTCAGTTAGTCAATCAGTCAGGACAGAGCATTATATACAGGGTTAGTTCTAATCAGTTAGCATCCTTTTAATGGTGTATTCTGTACATCAAAACAAACAACTTTTACTATTGGGCCAACATTGAAATGCTAACTGATTAGAACTAACCCTGTATATATAGAAGATAGATAGATTAGGTCAAAATTTGCAAGTGGATTTTGAACCAGTTCTCATAGCCCAAATAGGATGAAATTTGGTATTCATGTATATACCTGATGACATTGCAATATTATGGTGAGCTGAACCTGATGCTGCTGCCAGGGTAACCTGCAGAATATGCAGATAAACGTTTGTTTTTAAATAGTAGATTACTCACGTAGGGAGCAAAAGTAAAGAATGTGTCAGATACATAACATAGTAATCATTGGTCAGATCTCATATAATATTGTCTCCTCTTGTTGATAAACATGAGATCTGTGGCTTCCTTACTTGCTCCCGTGGTGTGTATACGATTTTACGTGCCGTTGCTAGGAGGAAGCTCCTTTTGCTCCGCGTAGTGGGGCTAAAGTAGCCACTTTAGCCCCGCAGGCACGTAAAAGGTTTTTTTACAATTCATTTATTACTCATGACATTTCCAGATGTTGCACTAGCTTACTAAGATAAATAATCTTTGATTTAAACTGAATGAAAGTTATTCTGTTTTCAATGTTTTTATTTCACGTAAACCTACGTAAACAAAACTTACGTAGGTTAATCCTTTGTTATTATTACTTTTAAAAGTATTTGTATCAAAATACAGGCAAAACGTGAATTCACTTAACAATACTTCTGTCTAGTGATCTTTTATCTTTACGATGAAAGTATTTTTCAAATTCTGATAAATTGGAAAAGTTTTCAAATTGTAAGTTTGATGAAAGGCGTTTTTATAATTGCTTCAACTTGTAAAATAACTCTACATCTTTATAAACGAAACGTTAATCGTATTTTGCACGGCATCTTAAGTTATAACCTAACGTAAAAAAATTAAACATATTATTAATTGCGTTTAAACGATTTCTATATTTTCGTTTCAATTTCAAGAACTTATTTATAAACGCTCCATGTATTTTGATTTCATTTCACAGGCTATTATCTTGATTAAGTTGAACATCAATTGCTGCTGGACAGAAATAAAGTAATTTCAGTAAAGTTAATTCGTGAATCATAATTTTTCGATGCATATATTCGTCTATAAATTCTATCTTCATTTTTTTCGAAGCTGTGAACTAAACTTTTACTGCTTTGGTATAATCTGGAGCGCAGCTGAAAGTCCCATGTTGGAAATCCAACCCAATTGGTTTCGTGCATTTTGTATGAGACACTCACATCCCTACATACGCCAATTGGTACTAAAATGCTGCGTATCAACTTGTATATATATATAAGATATGCCTATTATATAGTGGCAGAGATCTACGCGTACCTATAAATAAGTAAAAATCTTATGCGAAATTCGTCAGATATTAAATGCTGCTTCGTCTTAAAGTGATTAATAACCAGTATAGCTATCTTACCTATTACAGACTGATACCTCCAACGGTTAAAACACTGTTATGGATTTATTACAAATAACGGATTTAGCATCGTTTTTCTCTTAGTATAATATTATCTGTTCGCTCTAAGAAAAACTTCTTATAGTAGTTACGTAGTTTTAGACTTTGGATCGTCTTTGTGCCAACCGCAAAACCACCTGCTTGAAGTATCCAACTTTAAAATTGTAGTCTAATACTGGACCTAAGAATGCCTTTGAGTCTGCTGTTTACTGATCGACAATTTTTATGCTTGATAAATACATACTAGTTTAAAGTAGTTCAGAAAACAAAATAAGATAATTACCATGCGGTATCGGTATTAATGGTCCGGTTCAATAGAATGTAAGTACCTATTCTCGTATGAAACAAAAACTACAGTATACCCAATGAATGAAATCTGCCTACAAAATGAGACATTTTGCCATTATAGTATCAACATTTTGCTGCGTCCGCGCGTCTGCTCCACGATTTCGTCCTGGCACGCGATACTTTTCAACCGACTTCAAAAAAAGAGGTTCTCAATTCGACTGTATGTTTTTGTATGTTACGCGATTACTCCGCCAATTATAAACTGATTTTGATGTTTTTTTTATGTTTGGTAGGTAATACTTCAGATGTGGTCCCATATAAATTATCGAAATCGGTTCAGTAGTTTGGTTTTTAAATCAAAATTACTAGAAAATATGAAGATGTCATCCAGGTATTCGAAGTTGGAGTCGGTTGTATTTTTTTTTTAAGTGTATTATATTATTTTCTAAAGACTTCTTAGGGTGGACGTCTTAGGACGGACGGCAAAACACTATCCATACCCAGTGCGTTCATAGCGAAGCGGATGCTTCCATATCTGTTTGCAGTGCGAAACTGTGCTGTTAGCAATGCGACGCAGACTGTCCGCAGCGGATTAGTGGACGGACTCGTTGCGTAAGATCACTATTCGAAATACATTAATACGTATCTGCTTGTCCACACCCGAAGCGGACACGAAAAGCTACGGAAGCATCCACCTGGCTGTGAACAAGCAGGTATACATTTTATTCTCTACTACTATACCTGGAGATGGTTAGGGTTTCCGCAAACTATTGGCAAAGTTCTACACAATTTCAAAGCTAGCCGCAAGCCTAACCGCTACGTAACAAATATTGCTATGTCCAACCACTATAGCTTTAGTCGCCGAGAATTTCACGTTACCAAAAGCTTTATGTATACATTTTGAAATGCAAAGTTAGAAGACAATATTCGTCCTAAGTATCATTTAAATGCAACTAGTTAAAATGACGCCCCAAGATATAGGTCTAAATCTGGTTTGAGGCTCGCTGGAACCACCTTAATGTTCGTGATTGCTTAAATAATTATGTACTTATAAACGTTTTACTAAAATTAAGTTATTTTGATTTTGGTAGATTTGATTTTAAAAAGTTTATTAGGTATAAAGGTACATTTTTGTGCAGGCAATACATTTACATTTGTAGGTATCTATAAAACTTCGCGATGATAAATAATTTACAATCATGGCTGCCGAGCTCATCCATCGCCGCAGCCTCGCGGCGACACGTCATCTTCGAACTAAGATTATTATAACTAAAATTAATCTTCTTCTTTAAGTGGTAAAATGTAGTAATGTGATACGGATCCTTAGCCACGTAGTTCTTGTCCCGGGTCTGATGTCACGTACCGCGGCAGTAAACAGAATCCTAAGCGCTCGACAAACAAGCCTCAACTCGCAAACAACTTGTTACACGGTTAATCCAAGATATTAACACGCATAATTAATATTCAGCCGCTTTTGATGTGGTTTTATTGTTATTGTTTTGATGGTTTTGTTACGAGAGGTATGTATTTGACGCAGTGACACAGATTTAAACACATGCTTTTGTATTCGACATACGTCGACATCGGTAGATTTTGTGTTCGGTTTTCAGGCAGCTGCAAAGCCAAAAGAACACATTAAGGTAATGGAGCTAAATTAAAATTACATTGCATTTTCAGTGATTCGTTTATAAATTTAGACTTAAATATTTGTGAAGACTTGAAGAGTCTATATCAAAATTATCCCAACGTTCATATTATAATACAACGTGTAACAAAAAGGTTCAACAATACTGAAGGGTATGTATGTACTCATTATTATGAACAACTTTTACTATGGGGCCAACCGTGAAATCGAGAAAAAAAACAGCTGTTCCATACAATGTTTATTTCGCGATTTCAAGGTTGGCCCCGTAATAAAAGTTGTTCATAATGATGTGTACATACATACCTTTCAGTATTGTTGAACTTTTTTGTTACAAGTTGTACATATTTAACAATCTAGGCTCCTGGTTGACCCCAATTCACTCGGTGGGAAGTGATGATGTGATAGAAGATACCTACCTATTAAATAGGTACTATTTTACGTTTTTCTTGTACAACCCGGACTGATCGTGAGCCTCTGTATTTCCGAATTAATCGGAAAGGCATGGGCAGTGGCTGGTAAGGATCGAGTTCCACACCTATTGCTAGAAAGGTATTAACTTATGAAACTCTTAGTGCGTTTATAATGAATTAATTAAAAAATATTATCACATGCCACGACGCCTCAATGACTATAGAAGTTTAAGTATATATAACGTTTTATCGTACTCCAATCATTCAAAATCTTTCGTTCAAATACGTCTAAAATCGTATAGATCTAAGAAATGGTTCACACGAGCGAGCCTAATGTAGGCAAATTGACGTAGACCGGACACCGCCCTAACGAGGGCAATCAAAAGGGCTCCGTGTAGACATTTTCAGGGCTTAAACGCTGTGGCGGGAAGGAAATGGACTGATTTTAAGTGTCATGTGACGTCAAATTTGCGTAGATATTTATAGATCCAAGGGAATTTCACGTTTTATATGCTTTCGTCAAAATCAATCACACTACACTATTGGAGAACTGTTTAAAGAAATATCAAATGTGGTCAAATATTTATTTTATTTTATTTTTAGAAACACATTGGGTGCAGTCAATCTTATCGTAGAGGTCGAGTTTATTCAAATCATCAAATTCAAAGTCTTGATACGGAAACATTTTTGTTCTCTGCTACCATTGCTGTAGATAATCTCAGTAGGTGAACTCATCAAATTATATATTTTAAATAATTTAAGATGGTGGCAGCCCTACTAATTTCTACTCTTTTTTGCCACACTTAATGTATCTGTGTGTTAAGACACAGCGATGTAGTTATTATTTTGATACTAGTAAATCTTTGGATATGGGTATATCTTAAAACTGCATCCAGAATCACCAAATCACGGGCAGCAGCGTCCTCTCGATGAATGGTGGTGAACATTCACCAATCTTCAAGCCACCTGCTAAGTGTGGGGATTATGGCAAACCCCCTATTAAGGGCCTTCGTGCAGCAGTGGACGTTTTTTGGCTGTTGGTGATGACTTGTAAATCGGTATTTACGTAAAACTAGACGATTGTTACTTAGACGACGTATTTACTAACCAGCGAAAGCTAACCTCCAAGGTTACTATGGTTACTTATCAAAAATTGTGTACAAAATTTATAAAAAGAAAAAGAAATAAAACACTCATATTTTAAACACATTCCTATTTCTTATTCCCCAAAGTTCGACAGCAGCGACATAATTTGCCCGTATTTGCTTAACTTGTTTACAGTTTTATTGGAGGGGTTGATCAAAAGGAAGACTGTTAAACGAAACGACTGCTACACAAACAGTCACGTAAATAATCTTTGATGTTTTTAATAAAGCGGAGAGCTGAGAATACGTTGAGTGGGAAATGTGAAAACATTTTGGACAATTACAAATTTAATTTTGAGGAAAGATAAAATAATACTACTAGTCGCGCCCCGCGGTTTCACCCGCGTAATGATGACAAATGGTCATGATGATGATGTTTTCATCACTGTAACTTTAAAAACAAAGAACTTATAAAGTTTCATCCCCCGTGTCACCCTCTTAAATCATCCCTATCAAAAGTATTGAAAATAACCTATATTGTGTTTTGAATGAACTACCTATCTAAATATCAATTTTCATCACTATGACTTCAAAAACTAAAAACTTTCCATAGATAGTTTTATCCCCCGTTTCATCCCCTTAAGTGATCCCTAAATAAATATTTAAAACATGATATTTTATTTTGAAAGAAATATCCAAAGACCAATGTTCATCACTATAACTAAACAAAGAACTTTCTATGTAAAGTTTCATCCCCCGTTTCACCCACTAAGTTAGCCCTGTAAAAAAAAAATTAACACCATGTTTTATTTTGAATGAACCACACTTTTTCAATGTTTTTCAATTCAACACACTGTTTCTTGGTTCACATAGGCTAAGGCTTAGCCGCTAAGCCATAATACATACGTCAAAATAATTTAGTAAGTGAAGTATAGAAAGTTCATAAATAAACTTCAAGTTCAACTTAAAGATATTAAAAAAACTTCCTAACATGTGAGCCGTTCCATACATTTTGTCCAAAGTCAAAGTCAAATCAAAGAACTTTTTGTATGGAACAGCTGTTTTTTTTTCGCGATTTCAGAGTTGCCCAACAATTTGTACATAACCGATGCGCGTGTTATACCTCTGTTTTGGCGGAGATTCAAAACAATAGCTTGTTTACTCACTATAAGTTTTTCTTAGCCGGTATTAATATCAGCATTCAGCAACTCTAATAGTCTTTTTCTGTTTACAACGAAAACTCAGAAGCTACATCTCAACCGGATGATATCAGGGCTCTCTGACCGCTGGCTGCATCGGGGTTGCAATAAATATCCAGCTCGTCACTGGATAAGTTAATTTCAGCTGCGCTTGCCAAATGTCCACTCGGTTGCAGCTTGTAATAGCCGGAGAGATAGTGATGTAAAAACCGGGGTCCATTCGAAATGTCTACTGTAGAAAAACTTGATAATGCACAAAGGGGATGTGACAGCCTAACGTTGCCAAGAGATGGCGCCAAAATATTTTTTATTAAAAACTTTTTTTTACGATTTAGTTTGCGAGTTTGCGACTCTGTTTGAAGTAGATCGTAAATCACCATCAGTACCGAAACAGTAATTTTTATCGCTTTTATTTTTTATTGTAAAACGAACATAGTAGACATATTCGTTCCTTTTGTGCAGCGCCGCTTGAGTATCATTATCGTCATTATCTTCATCCCATTGATAGAAGAACAAATATAGATAACATGTGCGTTATGCAATGAAAAATATGACAGAGGAGGACGAGTCCTTTCGCCATCATCATCAGCACTCATCGTTGATCCTCTTAGCAGTGGGCGTCGTCGGTGGGTAGTGTCGGATGAAGAAAACAAGCTCGTACAATCAATCAAATTATAATCTTCACAGAAGTTAACAGTACAGTAATCAGGTAGGCACAGATAAGTTGTAGGTAGGTACGTATCACAGAACGCGCGATGGTTCAGTCCACCGCACGCGCCGCTCGCCAATGGGAAAGTGAAGTCAGCGATCGACGGCGCGCACGTCACCGACTCCATCGAGTGCCACCAGGTGGCGCTGGCGTCCCGGATACGACTCGATTGCGACAAATATATATTAGGTCTTTACTTTATTATTTACATTTTGTACACATTTGTACTGTACATGCTATTTACAATCACTGTACTGGTATATGATGGTTATTTACGATGTACGTCAAATTGAATTGCAATTTAATTCGTAAAAAATATTTTTTTTAAAGATTATGGCGCCATCTCTTGACAATTTTGGGCTGGGCCATTCCCTTATTTTTTTTTTAAATAAAAGTAAGTATATAAAGGTAGAAACGTCGATTGGTGGCCTTGGTAGTCTAATTGGGATACCGCTTGACTTGATTTCTTGAGGTCGAGTACCAATATCCTTTTTGGAGTTTATAAATGGTTTTTCAAACTGCTGGCTTTTCGGTGAAGGAAAATCATCGTGAGGAAACCTGCATACGACCGAATAAAAAAAATCTATGGCTTATGTTTTTAAAGCTTAAACAGGAAGAAAAATTATGACTTCCGGCAGGACTCGAACCTGCATATGAGCAGTCTCTATGGGTTTCCGTCCCAACTGCTTTGCCAATTAAGCTACAGAAGTCTCTGCCTTAGATGCCAAATTTCCAAACCTGTTATAAGCTACTAACTAAAGCGTTGGTGGCGCCATCTGTAATTTTTTGAAACACAAATAATTGCCTGCCGGAGGTCATAATTTTTCTTCCTGTTTAAGCTTTACAAATATAGAAATACCAAGTGTGGACTCACTTCATACAAAAACATTCTATGGCTTATGTATTGTGAATCCACCAATTCACAACTGGGCTAATCCTAATAAGGCCCTAATCGACCTTCGTGGATAGGCCTGACGTAATTATTCACATCAAAAGTTTTAGACATTTCATAAAGCACCATATAGACTCAAACTAAGCAAAACCTAAAAAAATAGAATTGCATATTTATTTATTATATTTATCACATACTTATTTTTGTATTTATTAGTTATCTAGTATAAATTCTTTTGGCGTGTAGGTACAATAAAGAGTTTTTCTCTTTCTCTCTCCCTCTTTCTCCCTTCCTCTATTACATTTTTTTTTTTTTTTTTTAATGACTGATGTTTTTGGCCTCAGGTGGCTTCTACAGCGTCACCGGACTTTAGGCAAGCGCAAACGGCGCTCGGCCTAGGTTTAGGTTAAAGGCGACTAGCTCAAGGGCACCTCAGACGGTACGAACCTCGGCTTGGCCGTCGCCGGGAGTGGGGTCAGACTTACCCTGGCACCCCAGAAGGGGTATGCCCTGGGGTTATCTATTACATTATAAAAATATTCTTTATTTATATCTCTATAATATTGAATACTAAATATTCATTTCTATTAAAGTTTAAATTGATTCTCATTTTATCATCTTGTGGAGAACCTATCTAAAATAGGAAAACTACTTTTAGACTAGTAAAGTTATCCTTCCCCTAAACTGAATTATAAGTTTCGAAAAGTTTGGCTCTTCGTCTATTCTCATCTTGATACGACAATCGCAGACAGACTCCTCTTGGATTTAAGAGCTGCGTCAAAAATATAGGAAGAAGTCAAGGAACGGAAAATCTTTAATATTTGTTCCAACTTCCGCGTTTTGAAGCACTTTGGCAAAATTACATCATGAACTTTTATCTTTAAGACTTTGTGAGGATTCCTTTTACTTAGCATTGTCTGAATGCAATACATGAATAAAACATGCATTTTGAACGCATTTATCTCTCTTGTACGTTGAAACATTGGACTTAACTTAAACAAAACTAACCAAAGTTTTTCCATGAAAGTATTTTATCATTTAGATAAGATAAAATCTTAAATCTTTTAATATCATAATGAAGTGGAAAAATCTAAAACCTTTTAAACGGTTACTCAGTTGAGGAGTTTATGAAGAACAAGCCAGTACTGGTTCTTGAAGTGAACAAAGTTATTTACTTGTGTGCACCTCTTTTTTATATAACACTAGAGGTCCCCGTGACTTCGTCCGCGTACGAAAGCAATTCGGCCCGCTCCCAAAATTCACCACTTTAAATCATCCCGAGCAATTTTTTTTACCGCCCTTACCCCTAAGTGTACGACCAGCGGTTTGGACTGTGCGTTGTCTGTCAGTCATTAAATCAGTCAGTCAGTCAAAAGTCAGTTTTAAGTGCTTCTTATTTTCACTTAACATTAGGCGAGATGGCAGTCAAACACAAGCCTATCATAAACACAATCATAAAAAAAACGGAATTTGAAAATGAAGACCTTAGCAACAAAAGTATGAGGAATTTATTTTCTTAACATACAAACGCCACCCCAATCTACTTATAAACTAACAATTATTTTTTAAACTGTGACTAACACATACTAAAAACTTATGACGTTTGATATCTCGTTTCATCCAGAAAGAAATGTTCGTACCTATTATTTGTAAACAATATTCCTTAAGCGTTAAACGGAAATCGTCTGTGAGAATCGTTTCTCCCGACTCGTGTATCTTACGGAAGATGAAGCAATTGGGATATGTAAACTATAATAAAATGTCGCTACCAAACTGTAACAATTGTAACAGTTGTGGTAACTACTAAACTGTAACAGTTGTGGTAACAGACGTGGATATTCTGTTATATTACGCACATAGACGAGCTTTGCGGGAAGCTGAGCCGCTCGTGCTTCGCGCTCCGGCTTGCGAGCACCGCCACCCGCAGCGTGGTGCGCTCCTGCTACTTCGCGACCATCCACAGTAACATCACGTACGGGTTGGAGCTGTGGGGCCGCGCTGCCGATCGGAACAGAGTCTTTGTCATGCAGAAACGAGCCATACTTGCTATATGTGGTGTCCAGAACGATGTCTCATGCGTAGAGCTATTTAGGGAACTTCAGATACAGCCCTTGCCGTGTGAGTTTATTTACCAGATAGCCCTATTCACCCATGTAAACCTAGAAAAGTTCCAACGTAGGGGCGTTCACAGCACGTTAGCTTTACGAAGCAATAAAAAGAAAGACCAAATGATAACCCCGTCGCACCGTCTCGTCAAGTCGGAGAGGTCAGTGTATAATTTGGGGCCCGCGATCTACAACCGTATGCCAGCTTCCATTCGGGATGCTCCTTCAACTGGGTGATTCAAAACCAAGCTCAGAGCGTGGTTGCAAGAGAATTTGTTTTATGACATTGAAGTTTATTTTAAAATAAGAGATTATTAACGTATTTTTTTAATTATTATTTCATTTTATTAAGTGATTATTTATTGTGACATACTTAATGAAATTGGACGTGTAACTTTGGTGTTTTCAATAAACTATTTGTGTTAGTATTTATATGTAGTATGTATAAGTAATATAAATAAGTAATACATAGTTGAAAATAGAAAGAAGTTTATAATTTCGGCGAAACTTGTGGTCTTAAATTTTTTTCATGCAATGGAGTTTCGCCTTATGGTGAGCATCACGTAACAGTTAGCAGTGTCAGAATTTTGAAATTGCGATCAAAATCCTGCGTCGCACAGCACTGCGCTAATAGCTCTGATATATTACATGTCAAAACTCTTCATACCCAGTAATTTCTCTGGTAACATTGCCCTTCATACTGGAACACAGTAATGCTTGCTGGCAAAGGTGTGGTAATTTCCCAAGCGGACTCTACAGTAGAGTCCTACCACTACTGAAGCTCCTAGTTTATTTAGGTCTTTGTGAATTGACCTTGTATTTGAGGCCAACATTAAAGTCGCGAAAAAATTATCAGCTGTTCCATACAAAAATTTCATCGACCTTGGGCAAAATGTATTGAACAGCTGTTTTATTTTTGAGATTTATTTATGTTGGCCCCATGGTAAAAGTGTGTTGTTTTGATGTACAGAATATGCCCTTAAAAGGATGCTAACTGATTAGAATTAACCCTGGATATTACTGTGAATACCACAGCAGATTGCAAGATAGTAAGTAGTGTTTCTTTCGAAGAATAAAAATGATCAAAAATGCTCAACACGGCTGGAATCCTTTTTCCAACAACGAATACAAAAAATAACAATTGCACACGTAGACAGCACATCCGCAGTTACTGTGGATATTGTCCTAGTGGTACTGTCGTAGACTCTGTATATAGAGGCACAGTCAGTAGCGAAGAATTGATAACAAATTGATATTTCGTGGGTTTTTTATCCGGTATCCGGCCAAATATCCGCTTACTATTCGATATCCGGCCGAATAGTAAATGTAGGCCGGATAGGCCGCGTACCGGGTAGTTACCGGATATCCGTTTCATCTCTATTTTTTAATCATTCATTCGCGAAAAATACTAGTTAAAGAAGATAATACAATGCAGCGACATGTTTTTTCCGGGTTCCCGCCAAAAGTTCATGAACTCTTTTATATTATAGCTATACAGGGTTAGTTCTAATCAGTTAGCATCCTGTTAAGGGCATATTCTGTACATCTCTGTTTTTTGCGATTTCAATGTTGGCCCCATAGTAAAAGTTGTTTGTTTTGATGTACAGAATATGCCGTTAAAAGGATGCTAACTGATTAGAATTAACCCTGTATAATCCACAAGTTGTTTCTAGAAAAACCTTAGTACTGACTCGTTTGCGAAGACTAGTGCGTAGTTGAAATCCTGCCGCACATCGCACACATTCTGAACATCCTCCTCGTATTGTCCTCGTTTCAAATCGCCTCGTGAAAAACAATGGTGCAAGGCACCGTGCGCGATAATGTCCTACTTCGCCTGAAGGTTGCCAGTTCGGACTGAAAACACCTACCTTCCAATATTAAAAATATTATTATTCATGTTGTGTTTTTTTATGTGGCAAGCAAGCATATGGGCCACCTGTGATAAGTGTCATAGCTGCCAGGAAAACAGCCCCGTGTCACACAATCACACATGGAGGATTTTAACCAGTGTGGTCTACCTATTCGTAATCTCAACAGCTCTGTAAAGCTCCACTGCACTTTGATAGCGATGGTGAGAGAAAGTACCTACCAGTGATAATCCTCGAACTGTCCCTCCGGGTTTGATGCGGGCGGACATTGGATAATCCTTACAAATACCTATTGCTCTCGTCAGCGGATAGACACCTTGTGAGGGTGAGAATAATGTTTAAGGTCTAGAGATCAACAGTATTTTTGTCTGTAAATAAAGAGCAGGGTCTCTCTCTCTCTCTTATTCAATATGGAGGCGATAATTCCTGTTGTAATAGTAATAATAATTGTCCTACTTGGGGTGTACAAACTTATTGTAAATTTCCCGCAAGCGTCTACCTGAGTCAACCCAGCTCCTTGAAGTAACGGAGCGAGGCTCTGGACCGCTGACATAGTAACTCCAGTTGGTTAGATGTTGGTACGAGTACTTACTTTACTGACTTACTTACTTATTTACTTTACTTACTTACTTACTTACTTACTTTACTTACTTTACTTACTTTACTTACTTTACTTACTTACTTACTTACTTAAATATAATCTTATTCTTATTCTTATGATGGTGAAAATCCAGAAAAGAAGATGCCTCATGCAATCTGGTAGCAATTCTCGTTATTGCTGTGGTTCTGCAATGCACCGAAAAAAATTTGACTTTTATTGTGAGATACAGCACAATTTTTTTATTTAGTAGCAATCAAATGTTCCTTTTTTTGTGTCTAAAGATACAATATTTATTGTTTGTAAGTGCGCAAATTTTATCCACCCCTTTCGTCAAGTTCTTTAGGGTAACATTGTAGTGATTTATCTGTATTTAAATAACATTTAACGATCCGACAGTAGCTCGTTCAATTCGAGTGCACTCAACAGTAAGTCGGTGCACAAACAACTCTACGACAAAGATTATTGAAAACCAATTTAAATTATGAGTTCAATAGAGATTTTTACAATCGTTTGTGCTCTCGATTTATGTTAAAGCAGAGTTTGTGTAGTTTACCGCTTTGTAGTTGAAAACAATGGCATCGGTAAACACGCGAGTTTGTGTAGTAGGATTCTGTAATTTGGGAATATACTTATTGATTGATTTTTACTTACTTATTTCTATTTGCATTTGGGCGCATTACCCGAAATTAGAGACCGTTTAAACTATCTATAGGGTTGCTACCTATAGATACTTTAAGCGGTCTCGTATATCGATTAATTATTTTTTTAATATTAGTTTAGTTTTAATTAGGTAGTTTAACTGTTTTTAATGTATGCAGCTAGGCATACATAGTTTTAGAACGTAGTACAGATCTTTAAAATGTAATTTATGAGATAGCTTTAAATTATTGCATTCTGTTTTCTATGTTTATTAAATAAATAGATAAATATTTTGTTATAAATAAATAAATATACTTATGTTCTTATTGATTATGATGAATACGGAATGGACTAATTATAACGATGATAATGACTGTCAAAAAAGGACATTATGTACACTTGAACGTCTGTTAGTTCTATGAATATTAATGCTTTATTCATTTACGAGTATTGCGTGTACCAACATTTCGTTTAAAAAGTATCCTTAATTATAAAGCATCTTTCATGAAACAAAATGAAAAGAACTTTTTTAGAAACTTGAAATATACTAAAATAGAAAAAGTAGCCGTTTCAATTAATTAAGGTATTTTTTCTTGGGTCCGCTCTTAGGGCTAGGGATTGGGGGCGTAAACAAAATTAGATTAGATTATTTATTAATATCATAATCATAAAAGTGACTAATTCTCGGATAGTTTAGCTTTAGTTATAGGATTTTAAAAAAGGTAAAAAAGTTACGGTATATACAGGGTTAGTTATAATCAGTTAGCATCCTTTTAAGGGCGTATTCTGTACTTACATCAAAACAAACAACTTTTACTACGTGGCCAACACTGAAATCGCGAAAAAAATATCAGCTGTTCCATACAAAATGTTCATTCAAATTCAAAAATCAAAATTCAAAATTTATTTATTTCAGGTTAAGGTACCCATAATTATGCACATGATTAAAAAGTTAAAATACACATTATTATAAAAATACAAGAAATTGGCCAAATAAAATCATCAAATCTAAGTTTTTATACAAGTCATTAGTCACATCCATAAAAATTCAATAATGTCACAATTTAAAAGATAAAATTGATCAAAATTAATTATATAGCCATAATATAGTCATAATATAGTCATTGCTTTGGGCAAAATGTATGGAACAGTATTTTTTTTTTAGCGATTTCTTTGTTTGCCCTATAGTAAAAGTTGTTTGTTTTGATGTACCGAATATTAAAAGGATGCTAACTGATTAGAACTAACCCTGTATAAGGGATTCACAACTCTTTATTCATAATTATCATTGATCGACCAACCAGCCTAAGCTATTATATATATTATATATTATATATAATAGCTTAGGCTGTGATTATATTATGTGAACTGGAGAAGCTTATCACAGTGAGAAATAGAGGTAAGGCACATAAAACACAACCTACTTAGATCAAAATATTCTAGAAGCATGTTAAGTTAATTAGCTTTATTGAAAAACAATACATAATTTTTTACAGACTTACTTTAAAAAGTTGCATAATATTAAATGAATTTAGTTAGTACTGCGCGCCAAATTTTTGTATTGTTCAGAAGTTAAATGTTTGTTAACTTGAGAAAAGTCTTTAAGTAACGCGTAGATATTAATAAGTTCGTTCAATTGGCCCTTCCCTGCCTACGGTCCTGTGCCTATGTAGGGACTGCGAAGTTAATCCTATTCATTATGATGCCCCGGATGTATTCAGGCTGATTCAAAGGCAAATAACTTAGTACTCGCCTCGGAGTACTTTAATTAGGTCCTCGGTTCGGACCATTTATTCCTATTTGAAACTTTAGTAACTTGGGAGAATTTAATTAGTACGATGGGATTAAGAACGATCCGCTGAGATTATAAACGTACGTACTTTATTGGACAATCAAATGATAATTTGATTGGTTTATTAGGTAAGTGTCTAATACTTTTGGATTATTTCTAGATAGATGGATTTAGCAGTAAACCTTTTTGTTGTTCACACCCAAAGAAACATACAATAATATAAAAAATATACGCTTTCTAAACAAAATACAACCGACTTTAATTTCGACTACCTGTATGACATCTACATATATTCCAGATATTTTGCCGTATTCCAGTAATTTTGATTTAAAAACCAAACTACTGGACCTCATTTCGATTAAATTTATATGTAAACCGCCTCTAAAATATCATCTAACAAACAAAAAAAGAATCATCAAAATCTATTCATAATTGGCGGAGTAATCGAGTAACATCATTATATTTTGTTATTAAATGTTTACACTAATATAAACAAAATCAAAATCAAACATACCCTTAAAAATAACTAATCGAATAACCCGCCCCTGACCGTTCCCGGTGCAAAAGTGCCCATCACACTCGCCGCGTTCCCACGTTGAATGGTAATGGCCATCCTCTGCACCAGGAACGATCGAGTAACATAAATACAAATAAAACACTGTCGACTTGAGAATCTCCTTTTTTGAAGTCGGGTAAAAATCTATAACAGACGGCCGTATCGCTGAATTCTCTCTTCTCTTCTCTCTGAAGACTCTTCTATTAATATTACCTACTTTATTTGATATAATAATTAAGTTGCATAACACTGCAAAATCGTAATTAAATTATTTCACTGACTTTAAGAACAGTACCAAATAGATAAACATCTTAGTTAAGCAGGAGGTAAATTAATAAGAAAGGATCAATTTCTTGATCATCAATGATAGAAAAACATAAACGAAGGCTCTTACTGTATCATTTACTTATTTTTAAAGCTAGCTTACATCTACATGGGTGGTGCGATTTCTTATTCAGTAGTCCAAGTCCAACACAAAAAATTGCATTGGACGATGAATACGCAGGCTCTGCAGACGGGCGAGCAGTCCGTTCTTCAATACGAATCGAGCGATATGGGAAGGTTTAAATGGTACATAAAAAATTGATTAGCTAGAACCCAAAACCAATAACAGTTCTTTCAATTTAAAAAAATATGGGTAATAACAAAATAACAAGATACTACTTATATTATGTTAATCTCTTACAAAAAGACTGCCCAATATATTGTGAGAAAAATAATTGTCAAACTTTTTCCCTTAAATACTTACTACACAGACACAAAAATACCTACTGTATCGAAACTGTGAATGTCTAGAGAAAATCCAAATGCTTAAGCCAGCGTACCCAGCATGCTGGCGGCATTGCCACGTTGAATGGCAATCACGATATACTATTAAACGAGGGACGTTCAATAAAAAGTGAGAATGAGTATGTTGCCGGTAACTTTTATTAAATGTTATTTTATTTTTCGATATAGTCGCCTTTTAGCGAATATCTTCATACACTTGGAATATCTTTTTTCTAAGCTTAAAATTCTTATCTTAAAAAACTCTTCATCCTGAGCACCTAAAAACTCCTGTACTGCAGCGACTACTGCTTGATCATTTTCGAGCCTCTTTCTGTTAAGAGACTCCTTCAACCTTGGAAATAGATAGAAATCAACTAGGTGCAAGATCGAGTGAATATGGAGAATGCTCAAGTATTTTGAGGCCCGCATCACGAATTGGCGGACTTGTGAGCCGGGGCATTATCTTAATGGAACAAAACAATTTTTGCTAGTTTGCCTCCCGTTTCTCGCGTATTTCGTTACGCATTTTTTTTATTTGTTCTGCATACATAGAGCCCGTTACAGTAGCTCCGAGACAGTAGGTCGAGATATTCTATCATGACCTAATCCAGAAAAGAGAGCCCATGATCTATCCGGCGGAACTACTCGCCTTAAGTTTCTTAGGAGTTGGAGATGATGGTATTTTCCAAGTCATAGATTGTAATTTTGTTTCAGGGTCGTAATGGTGAAGCCATGTTTCAACCATTGTTAAGAATCGAGACAAAAAACGATCAGGATCTTGTTGTAACATTTCCAATGAAGCTCGAGAAATATTCAGCCTGGTTTGTTTTTGTGCATCGGTAAGCATTCTGGGGACCCAGCACGCGGATAATTTTTTCATCCCCAAGCGTTCATGTAAAATGCTATGCAGACTACCAGTCGAAATCTTTGTTTCATCGGCTATAAAACGTACCGTAAAACGACGATCTGCTAAAACAATGATCTCAACTTTTTTTACCATTTCTTCGGTCACTACTGTTATGGGGTGCCTCGGGCGAGGGTCATCTTTGGTGGATGTACTTCCACGTTTAAATTCGGCACACCAACGAGCAACTGTAGAATAAGGTGGTGCATTTGCTCCTAAAGTATCCTGCAAGTCTTGATTAGTTCGTTCCGTAGTGAAATTTTTCATGCACAGATACTTAATAACCACACGCAATTCCATTTTTTCAATTTTCAACAACACGCTACGACAGACTACAAACAAAAGACTTCCATTTTTTTAAAACAAAAGATATTCAAATTAATTTAATCTTATCAATATTCCAGCTTTACCATCCATTATTTACTTTTTTCGGTTCCAAAAAGTTTCTACCTCATTCTCACTTTATAATGAACGCCCTACGTATTATCTGTGATCATAATGCTTATAAGTTGGGCGAAATAATGTTCCTGTGTTTACCCCTGAGAATCAGTTATAGAATTTCTCAATATCATATTTCTTTTGTCTACTTACTCATCATCCTCAGCCCGGAGACGTCCATTGCTAAACGTAGGCCTTCCCCTTAGACCGCCACACTGTACGACAACCTGCCATTTGCATCGACCGGTTGTCCGCGACTTTTACAATGTCGTCGGTCCACCTAGTGGGAGGCCTTCCTATACGCTGCGCCGGTTCGCGGTTGCCACTCAAGAACCTTCCTTCCCCATCGGTTGTCAGTTCTTCGAGCGATGTGGCCTGCCCATTGCCACTTCAACTTGCAAACCTTACGAGGTATGTCGGTAACTTTGGTTCTTTGGCGAATATCCTCGTTCCGGATTCTATCTTGTCTACTTACTAATCCTTACTAATATTAATAATTAGCACAACTATACGAGTAAATAGTAATTGTTATATCAATCGAGGTCAAACTAATCCAAATTTATCAAGCAACCATTTACTTACTCTAGAAAAGTTAGATACTTATCACTAAGTCGTAGCAATCATGAAAATGGTGGTCGCTAAAAGCTTCCCAAAACCAATAAAGAAAATTACGAACAATTGGAACACTTTCAAAGAACTATAAAAACAAATAAGCTAAGGTAATAGAGTACGAAAGGTCTTGCAGCTATTTCCTCCTGTCGTGCCATCATATCCCTTATAAATATAAAATATATTCGGCATAAAAATGATTTACTCGCATCCGTGTGTATCTGGAGGAACGCGAATTCTTAAGCTGACGGAACGAAACTGTAATAAAGGTGTTTTCAATTTTCAACCTTACTGAAGGACTTTGACGTAGTTTTTTTTAAATTCAATTAAAGGTTTGCGTTTAACCGCTAGCTCGAAGCGCTACTTACTTACAATAATGTTAAATTTTATAAGACGAAACTTTTTATAAATAAAACCAATGACATGCCCAATAAATCAAATAATGTTGGTAAAAGATCGTAGTCTGTAATATTGGATAAATCGATTTCGTGCTGAAATTCGAGAATGTGAGAGAGCCCTAGAGGTTTGTCAGAATTTCAAGATTTTTGTTATTGAGATTATTTTATATACCAGAGATAAATACCAGAGTTTAGGTTGTTCTTTTTTTTAAATCCTTTCTTACTATATTATTGATTGAAATGGTAAATAAGAATTTGATTTGCTAGAACCCTAAACCAATTACAGATTAATTAATAAAAATATATATATGGGTAATAATAGCAACAAAACAAGTCTAATTTATGTTTAACTCTAATACAAAAAGACTGCCCAATATCCAATATATTGTTAGAGAGATAATTGCTGAAGTTTTTCCATAGTTTTATCGAAATTTACGTAGACTCACTTATTTTACACTAAAAGCACTTTAGGGGAATAGGGTGAAAGTTTCTCCATAGAAATGTATTCCTCTGTTTTCTTCCTGGATAATGCCTCTAGAGCAATTTTTTATATAAATTCTAGGTTTACTGTAGACGTGTCTCTGTGTTTTCCTTTTTTTTCAGAAACCAATTGGCTAAGAAAATATAGCCCTCCAAAAGTTACTATGAAGATATTTAAAGCGTTATATATTTTTTTTAGCTATTCGTTTCTGAAAAAAAAGAAAAGACAGAGACACGTCTACAGTAGACCTACAAAATTATTAAAAAAAAGAGATTGCTCTAGAAGCATTATCCAGGAAGAGAATGAGAGAAAACGTTTGTATGAAAAAGCACTCACCTTATTCTCCCTTGACGTATTCCCACGTAAATTTCACTTTGTGTGGATATATAGTGAGACCTAAACACTAAAACGGCAATTAGGTTTAGGTTTCACTATTTATTTACTGATATTATCAAGAGGTAAACTTTGAATGTTTCAGGACTAGAAACGTGGAAAGTTGTAGGAGGTAACTCTTGAACTAAAGGTACGTACTTTAATCTTATTCAGAAAAAAAAACAGTATTAGAAAACGTCGGTGCTCTTTGCTTTTCAGAACGGAAATCGTAAAAATTGCTAATTCGTTTATATTTGGCTTCACAATGCAAACCAGTCGCAAAGCTATTTACGTTATTTGTATTATAAAAAAATAAACCCGTCAAGTGAGACTCCGACTCGCGCAACGAGGGTTCCGTTTACCGAAACTAAGTACCGTAAATTGCCTCTACCCAATGCCTCTGTGGTGTGTTCCCGCAGACAATGTCACATCTTCTGGACTGTGCGGCGTGCCTTGCAATCTTCTCCCTTAACGACCTACATAAAGCCACGGATAGTGCCATAGAAGTGGCCGAGTTTTGGTCGAAACACTTGATATCGAAAACGAAACATCGACTCGAAAAGAAGAAGAAGACCGTAAATTGCTCTACTGAAAATATAATCAGGTTATAGACAAACATAACACTGTAGTTGAAAAAAGTTTCGGCCATACGAGTACATCCATATATCGTACCGATACAATCGATCGATCAATCGGTCGATTTTCTAACTGCAAAGGTAAGTTAGATATAGTTTTTTTTTTTGTATTGTAACAACAAGATTTTGCTATTTTCTGATTCTTCCTCGTAGCTATCGTATCTACTCGTGCTATAAAATATAAAACAACAGAAATGTAGTCGTATTGGCTCTCCACTAATTACTTTATCATGTTTTTTTTATTATCTATTATTTTCTCAAATCATTAGTCTTGGATTATCTCTGGAATATTTTTGAAAGATTTATTTGAACACTCGCTTAAATTAAGAAGCGATGTTTTCTGAAAATTTCGCAATTTATTACCAAACTTTTATAAGATTAGATAGGGACTTCTACAAAATATATTTTTCTTTCTTTTGTTTTGGTCTCATAACATCCATGAGATTTGATAAGGCACCATGGAATGAGATCGCTCATTAGGGTCAACCCACACGTACCACAACCACACCACATCGCAGCGGCAAAATGTGGTGACGCTGTGGCTACGTGTGAATAGTGTCGCTGCAGCTTTTTGCAGTTGCGTTGTGGTACTGACAAAATGTCGATGTGGTTGCGTTGTCGCTAGCAGTTGCGATATGGCTGCGTCGTGTGCAACACAGTTCGACTCCGGCTTTCATAGAGCGCGCAATGTTATTGCGTCGACGCAACGTTTTATCTGAGATGTGGCCGGCGGCTATTTCACGGTGTCGCTGGTGGTTGCGTTGTGGTTGCGATGTGGTCGGTATCAACCACGCGGTCGATAACGACGGCAAATGTGGTACGTGTAAATTCTACTATTCATTTTCAATACAAAAATGCGCCCGACCACGTGTTGTGGTTGTGGTGTCGTTGTGGTTGTGTTGTGGTTGTGGTACGTGTGGGTTGGCCCTTAAGGTGGATCGTTTCACTCACGGCGAGAATTTAGAGTTCACGTATTTTTTTGTTCTATTAGCTATCCTACCGGGTAAGCAAAAAAAACGCTGTGTTTGCGGTAATCGCAATGTTTAAATATTCCTTACATTATCGCTTAAACCTATTTATCATCAATGCGTATATTGCGAACATAAGTATATCTACATTCTTTGATTAACTTTCTTTTTTTTATTCTAATCGGTTTATTGAATAACCATTAATTTCCCTAAATATAGGATCATTTACAATCGTTACCCGTCCAAGCCATACATACAAAAAACTGTTTATGGTGATCCGAATTTGAATTCCCGCCGCGTGAAACAATAGCCCTAATGTCTCGTGTTGACCTTAGAAGAGTAAACTAGTAAAGCTAGTTTCTCTTCCGGTTTAGTAATGGTCCAATGGTCTGGTTTATTTAATTTTATTTAACTTTGGTACAACAATAATTAGCAAACCAATCTTATAAAACTTAAACATACTAATACAGAATACGTTATAAATTTGCTAACCCAAACATTGTACACAGCTTTACAAAAAGAAAAACTTTGACAATATCATAACGTCAAACCAGTAGCACAAACTTTGATTACTTAACCGCTGCCTAAATATTGAAAAGATTAATCGATGATGAAAAGTATTTTTTTAAAGTTAAATAAATTAAGATGAAAAATATCGAACAGCTGATGTCAGCTGTTCCGGCTGATAATCTCGACATGAATTTTCTTTGTTTCTATTGTTGTATTTATTTTTTTGTTCTTTGTTTTCTTTCTTTGTTTGTTTTGTTTGTTTCTTTGTTATTAGTTCCATAATGCTAGGGCTTCACCTGCGTGACTCTATAATTATATAATTATATACTTTAATAATTTAATTTAAATTTAATAATTATATAATTATATAATACGTGCAATAAATGATGCATTAAACAATGATCTACATGGGCGGCCACACTATCATTTGACTTTGAATATAGCCTAACATCTAACGACGTTAATCATGCCACTATCCTATTAGCGCGCTAACACCCGGCCATATTTGCGTACTGTGTCAAATACCGCGCTAAATAATGGCATTACACGCAGGTGAAGCCCTAGCATAAGATTCACACATACGATGAAAAGGAAAGTTTAGGTCCGTGTTCCTGGTGATATTTTTTATCATGTCTGCAGGAGTGAATAGTAAGTACTTATGTTTTTTTTAATTGTTTTTTTATTTATCGAATCTTAAAATCAATCAAACAATATTTTATCTGTTGTCTAAAAACCTACTTTAGGTTTGTCTAGACAATAAGTTCTCAAAAATCTCATAAAAGGCATTTATAGTAATGAATATGAGAGTCGATGTCTGCCTACAAACTGCTATGCAGTTTGGCAGAGTTATAAATTGAGCTATGTAATTAATTCCCTAAGACAAAAAAAACAAAAAAAAAAAAAACATGTAAACAACTTACGAAATAATAATAAAATCATGATACCTACCTACGAATGCGCGCGGGCACACAAAACAGCTACAGTAGACAGGGTACACTATAACAGGTTCTTTCTAATCCACCTATGACAGCCTACTCCAGCCATTTCTATGAGCGCGCGATTCATTGTCATTACAGGATGCTGTCACATGGATGTCACAGTGGCTTAGATAGATCTCTCAACACAAGGTGCCATAGATTATAGTTGCTGCAAGCTGTCGCAGCGCGGCTTGTTCTCCTTACGTTTGGATGTGAGAAGAAGGGTTACTGCGCTGAACACACAATTTCAAATCCCATCAAATAGCTTTGCGAAAAAAGCATTCATGCCTTAGCATGGTGTTAGATTACTTTATAATTAGCTAGCTAACTGTAAAACTTGTTAAATAACTGTTGCGAAGCGTCTAACTGTATGTTTCTGGAGCCTAGAGCAGTTCCCACACCAAGCTTAACTGTTTTTTTTTCAATTTTCGATCACTTTTGTAGCTGTGGTCAAACACCAAGCATATTAATGTTGATTGATGAATGTTGATTCAATGATCCAAGAGACCTCTATCCAGAAGTAAATTGGGCAAAGTTTTTACTAATATTATTTTATTGCAATCAAGTGGCGAGACGAGCAATACGGTCGCCTGGTGGTAAGCGTCACGCCTGCCACTAACAGTAGCAGAATTGTGAACTTGCGAACACAATCCTGCGCACTGCTCTGCGCTCGTCACCTTGAGATATTAGATGGTAAATCTCTTCATACCCAGTAATTTCACTGGTATTGACCTTCAAACTGGAACACAGTAATGCTTGCACACTACTGCTTGGCGGTTGAATAACTGGCAAAGATGTGGTACTTCCCCAGGCGGACTCTGCAGTAGAGCTCTACCACTACAAATTAAAGTAGTTAATTAAGTAAGTAAGTTGCTAATTACCGACTTATCTTTGTTCTAAGCTGATACGCATAATTATAAGTACGCGTAATATAAATCAGCGAAGTCTGTTATAATCTCATTCTAAAGACCTCACACTTTTTAGCATAAAGAGGTACTTAGTAACACAAGTTCTTCGCAAAAGTCACCTTGGCCGTAAAAGCCTCAGATGGTAAGGCTCATTTAATTTCTGGAATGGCTATAAGCGCAGATAAAAATGATATAAGTATAGTTAATTTAGCGCTGTATACAAAGAGATAAAGTTGGGTGGGTTTTAGTTTGTCATTTTGTCAATAGATTAGGGTTATTTTTCGCTTAAAAAGTTTACCTGGACAAGATTGAAGCTAAACAGGGAAGATTGGCGAAAGAGAGAGGAGGCTATGTACTGCAGTGGGCTGAATAAGTTGTCAGGAATGACGACTTACAAAGTTTAGTCCATTGATGTATTCTGTTCTCAATGGTTGTTAAATATACATAATTTGTATATCTAAAAAGTTCCCCGCGCTCCGAGCCCTTAGCTTTCGGTCAGGGTTCGGAGCGCGGAGGTATAGCTCATAAAAAGAATAAAAATTAATATAATTCATAGGGCGCCACTAACGCAAATATTTTTAAATACTAGCAACTGTCTAGTACTTTCAAAGAAGACGATTGGATGAATTTTATCCTCTGACGTGTTATCCATAGTACCTAAATGAAATGTTTCAGTTTCAAGACCTTTTTGCCGAGGTTTACCAAGCAGGCTCACGGCGTTCTGCGAAGTAGATTTGCTGGACCAAGAACTAGCCAGATTCCGATCACGCCTTATATCCCTTAGGCGACGACCTAGGGACAGTTTAAACTTTCTCACTTCATCACCACTTACAGATTTAAAAATATATTTATGTAAGTGAGTAATTGGTACACAATAATACGAACATCCTGACTGGGAATTTCCATTCCCAGTCAGGATCCACACTGCGTTTTTTTCCCGCTAGGTGGCGCATCGTCGATGCGGCCATAGTCAACTGTCAATCTCATATATTTTTTTGTTTTTTGTATTGTTTTTGTAAATAATATTATAAAGACTCGGATTACCAGGGAGAATCTGCATATATTAGTTTGTATTTTCAGGCCGCCTACAGCTGCATAGATTCTTAAAACAAGGCACAGTACTGTACCCAGTATTTTTCCTTGAACTAGATTATCAATAACGCCCTCACCAAGAGCAGATAGATAGGTAAGCAACGATTAACAAGAAAACTTGATTTTGCCACATCCGGTCCGCCGCTGGCGCCATCTGCGAAAAGTTTTGTCTGTGGAACGCCAATGAACTTGAACTCTCTTGCTCTTAAGGATTCCTACTACTGAAATCATTATATTTTTTTACTTAGTAACACATCGCCTACCTACATACCCACGTATTCTCTACTGGGAAGCTGAACCGAACTGTGCTAAAATAAACGCCAATCACTGCAAAGGCAACGTTTGCTCAACTCATCCGCTGCCTACAAAGCAACCAAAACTTTTGCAGAACAACGAGAAGTTGTCCAGAACAACAATTTAGAACTCTCTAGTGAATCGCTCTTTCATTTAACCAAGTTTCCTGCGCGTCTCGGCCTCGAACAGCTGATGTCAACTGTTCCGGCTGATAATCTCAACATGAAATTTCTTTGTTTCTATTCATAACGTAGTTCCATAAGAGTATAGACAATAAATATGTAGTACCGAAACTGCATGTGACGTTGTGCACAAATCACTCGCCATTTACGCACTAAGTGAGTAAAGCTTTGGTTATCTCCAATAGCGGTGACTTAATTTATCCGTCGTTCTATGGCGTTGAATGACGTCACTGAAACTTTGGCTATGAAAACAAGATGGCGTGGTTTCGTAGAGAGCGTTGTCCGACACCGTAACGTCAGTAGCCGAGCTGCTATCTGCATGAGGGCCATACTTTACGGTTTTGAAAAGTTTAAGTTTGAAGGTGTTTTCAATAGCAGTGTACACAGTGGCCAACTTTTAACGGTCATCATGTTGCGTCCGCTAAATGACGCCACCGCTATTGGAGGTGTCCAAAGCATATGAACGGTTACGCAATATAGTCGCGCCGTAGCTGGGAATGGGGCGCGCCGGATTTCGCGTAAGGCGAGCAATTTGTGCATAAGGTCACGCGCAGTTTCGGTAGGTACTACCTAGATTTAAACCGACTTCAAAAAAGGAGGAAGTTCTATGTTCGACGGTATGTATGTTTTATTTTATTTATATTCACCGATTTCTCCGTCAATTGTGGACCGACATTGAAAATTATTATTTTATTTGAATGGGTATACTCCCGAGGTGGTCAAATATTAATTTGAAGTCGGTAGTTTTTTTAAATTTATTTTTTATGTTATTTGTTGTCTATACTTATGGTAGATCACACTAATATTTACCTACACACAACATTTACCTACTTTTTAGTTTGTAAATGATAATATTATGTCGTCAAGTGTTTGTTTATTAGTTCATTTCTACTTTATCAGTTCGCCGACCCAACTTTTCTTGTTGTTATTCCATGCTATTCTTATGCTTATTTGTGGTAACTTTTAATTAGCTTTTAAGTTAAATATAATTGTGTTATTTAAGTGCTAGCTGTTAATTATCCTAACAGAACTTTGATTATATACGAGAGAGAGAGCTAGTTCCTCCGAGTAACAGAATAAAATAAATATTTTTATACATACAAAAGTTTGTGTGTGTATGTATTTATTTCTTCTTATTAAGCTCTAACGGCTTAACGGATTTTAGTGAAATTTTAAATGGAGCTTCACATCACATCAACAGCCGGAAGACGTCCACAGCTGGACGAAGGCCTCTCCCTTAAAGGGAGGTGTTGCCATAATCCCCACGCTTGGCAGGCTTGGGGATCGCAGAATGGTTACCACAGTTAACTGAGAGGACGCTGCTGCCCGTCCTCCGGTGGTTCTGGATGCAGTTTTAGGACATACCCAGGTCCTGGAGCTTACTAACCAGATATCTGGTTTCCATAGCTTTACTTAGTTCAGGGATAGGTGATAACATTACCATTTTTTAATTTTTTATTGCTTCTGGGTACATCTCTAGGCTAAGTAGTTTCCGGAAAAATATACCGATCCCGTAGGACAACAGATGAATATGCACGACGCGCGAGCATATGGGGCAAAGCTTGTATAAAGTAATGTTCCCTTTACACCCAAGTTACATTTTAATAGTTGGCCATATATATGTTGAAGATCTGAATAAGTAGTTACCTATTTATTACAAAGTTTGTCATCTTTATGGTTAGAAAATATTTATATAAATTAGGCCGTATGCTCAAACTCACGCTAAAACACACGCTCACGTATCTTTACTGAAATAATGTATGAGCTAACTGGCGCCGTGCCGGCGCGTGCGACGTGTATTCACAATGCATCGGTAGGCTGGCGCACGGCGCGGACACCCGCTCCGTACTCCTGCGCAAATATTAGCGTGCGCCCTTAGTTTCACAAAAGTAAAATAAGTACTTACTAATTCTAAACAAGACAGTTTGCGAGCTAATTCAGTCCAAACAACGTTGGAACATAAATTAGTCTCATTTTGATTATTCTGATTGTCTTGTCCTTTTGTCTTTTTCGTGATGCCAAGTAAAAACATTTAGGTCGAATAAATAAAGGTACTAGCTATCTTTTCGCCTTCTTTTGATAATTATTTGGCTCATATTTATTTATTTGGCTGCTGCAAAGTGCTGAATACTCCGAATTTAATAAATCTGCTAAATATATTCTCATACTAAAGGAGCATTGAATCTACTAGGAAGAAGATAATGATTTTTGCGAAAATATGTTGTCAACCGCGACTATAAAAGGTTAAGGCACCTACGAAAGTGAAGGAATAACAGATTTTCCATATATTTTGTTGCCAATGAGTTTTACATAATATTTTGCCATGTTTAAATCAATGCTCTGTCAAGGTAAGCTTTATTTCGTAAAATAAATTCTAAAAACACAGTCTACAAAGTCATTAGCAAGTTACGTTGTCAATAAGTTTTAAGTTGTGTTAAGTTTTTTTTTGAGGCCTTCGGGCGGCACATTAACTCCCCCCCCCCCCCCCCCCCCCCCCCCTTGCAATGGAGACGAGGTAGAATAACTAAACTTTTACCAGGCTCAAACTCCACTGTACGTGTTGTAGAAGTACGAACACGTAACAATACATTGCTTCGACCAGTGTCTAAACTGTGCAAATTACCATTATAAACTTTCTTATCTTACTTTGGGCGGGGAAGGTATGTACACGCTTGATTGATGAAGTTGGTTTTAACCATTATTGCACTTTCGAATCTCGCCCGTTGGACCAATCACAAACAGCTGTCAGAAAGGGGTGTTTTTGGCGGTCATCGTTGGAGCGACGGCCAGTTTTCAAAATATAAGGTCGGTTAAGAACTTGTGGCAGCGGGAGCGGTTACCTTCGGGATTTCGGTAAGTACAATATTGATTATAACTAATTTTATTATTCATGTGTGTATATGCATAGGTTTTTTATACAAAACTACAGTCCACTAGCTTCGCGGTAACATAATTCAATTAAGCCACTAGGGCTGCACTCAGCCTATACAAACTTACTTACTTACTTTAATAAGTTTTAAATGCATTATGCTTTCAACACTAAGTCTAGATAAACTTTAATTTATAAACTCAGTCTCAAAACTCTTGGCAAGTTACGTTGTCAATACGTTTAACATACATTAAGTATACCATGCTTTCAATGCTCCATGTCAAGGTAAACTTTAATTTGTAAATTAAAGTCTAAAACACAGTCTAAATACATGTTGGCAATTAGTTTTACATACATTGCCATGCACAGAAAAGCGAAAGCCCTTCTTTTACTTCTCTCTTCAGTGTTGCCATGCATAGTTTAACGCTCTCAAAATGCTCTAAGTCTAAGGTAAACTTTATTCCGTAAAACACAGTCAACTGGCACTTCTAACGAGATCACACGTCATAAACGTAGAACGTGTAGAATTTCCGTATTCAAAGTTGCATCTAAATTATATTCGGCGAGCTCCAACGTGGTCAGAAACTGTACTTTAGTCGCTTGTCTGGGAAGTGTCCAACTTTGTTCTTATCTCGAGTGGCGGAAAATATGAACTGGCGTACAGAGTTAGCCACTCCGGAAGTTTTGCATTAAAGTGTCACTCGGAAACTCATTATCATGTGCTCTGTTGGATTTTTTACGCTGCTGGTAATGGGCCTGGTTCTCAATATAAGGTGAAACTGAATGAAAGATTATCATTTAGATCATCTTCATCTTGATCACATATAGGCTTGTTCTTATAAGTTCCAAAAAATGGTTCCCATCTGAAACATTATTATTAGGCGGATAGCATAATGATCATCATAATCTCCCATAATATAAAGGTAAAAAGTAGTCGTATCTAAGTAACTATACCTTAAACGTCTTGTGCATAAAACACTAAAACGTATTTTATTTTAAACCTATTTTAGTTAAAGTGTTTAATCTTCTTATTTCAAACTTATTTCGAAAAAAAACAACAAAAAATGTTTGAAGTAAAATAGGTTTTAGTGTTTTATGCATACGACGGTTACTCTTTTAGCTAAGTATCTAAATAATGTATGTAAATTTAGTGTAGCTTGGAAACTATAGGTACTCTGTCTATTATGTTGACAGCTCATGAAACGTTGGCGACATAACTTTGTAAATAGTCTAGCTAGAATTATATCCCATAGAAATAAATAAGTTTGATCTGGCATTACACTTTACAATGTTACGTTGGCAGTTGACATAAACTTGTTAAGTGGTAATGCCAGATCAAACGTATTTATTTCCTCTTAAGATTCTACCAAAAGCATTAGCCAAGAGTTTGAACGATAAAATCTCACCGTAGAGTGCTACTGCATGCGAGATTGTCAGAATATGCCAGCGTATCGCGATTGTTCGAGTAGACTTTTAATCAGAAGACCAAGCGAGAAGCTCATTTTCCCTTATTAGCAGCGCATTCTAGAAACATCTATCTACATCTAGTAACGACGGAGTTCAGGAGAATATGCGTGAGAGCGCGTAAATCCGCTTAATCTGCATAAAGTCGTAAAGTATTTGCGCCTCTTGGCTTACACGCGGCGCTCTGTCACAGTTATAGACGGATAGTGACGCAGACAGAATCTAAGGTTTGTGGAATAAAAAAGGTACATCAGGAAGAAATTTCAATTACAAACTCACGTTTGGTAGCTACATGGAAAAGGGTTTCAATCTATCTCTATGTGATAAAAAACCAAAACCATGATAAAACACCAATTAAAAAACTATTCATAAGTCAAAAAACCTTATACACTATTATTACTCTGAGCCTTAAACGTATTTTATTAGTGGGTCCGATTTGGTGCCCATATAATGGTCTATACAGTTGTATTTATTTCTACACAATATTTAATCATTATCATAATTGGACTGTGTCCAACATTGGACTATTACAGGATGATTAGGATGATGATTATTAATTTAAATTAACAATAATCTACCTAAAAACTATGATGATATTCCAAAAATATTTTTTTAATTAATGGAAAATCTCGGGCCACAGTCTACGTGAACTACACGTAAGAGTTTTCGCATATGAATATGATCTAATTTCGAACAATATCATTAAAAAGTCCTGTAATAAGTATAAAAAAATCATTAAGTACGAATTATTCAAAAGTTTACTTTTCTTTTACTCACGGGAAACAACGAAACTATACATACAGCAGCGACAATGATAAGATGAATGGACGGGAAATAAGCGCACGGATTTTGAAGACTACATGTTGAACGCCGGCTCTCCACTCGTTTCAGTCATACTCTGCCTTTGCGACATGCGAGCCGTACGATACGACAACACAAACTTCTAATACGTGTACATGTGTTCTCTTTTTGTCATGCAGTAATTAGATTCGCTATCTCTATTTTCCGGCAAATGTAATATGCATAATTTTAGCTAGGTATGCTTGATTGTGTTGTCTTGTTAATTTAGATCGATTTGCAAGCGCTGGGCCCATCCATTCCATTATCACCGTCGCTGCCTATAAGTAGGTACTAACACGTTAAAGTCTATTCTATAATTACTATAGACTCTTTATGCTAGGTTAGTATTTTATGTTCATCGATTCTCATGACTTCAGTTACTGTTTAACTTTTAGTATAGGCGTATAACCAGGATATTACGCGTTTTTAACGTCCTTTTGCGATACGTCGTTCGTCGCACTGGAATTTATGGAGTGTTGTACGATTCAATTTGATGAAACAAAGCGGAAGATAAAAGAATGTCACCTGCTTCTTGGTCCGATATCAGGGATTTTTGGCTTCTATGCCGGCTTCCTGTGTGATTGAATAGAAGTCTTTCAAGACACCTACAACTAAGCTCCTATAAACCTCTACTTTACTATTATCTAAAAAAAGAAGTTTGATATTACGATATTGTTTTATGAATGCGTTAGTATTTTTCATGTTTGAGGTCACTTGGCTGTATTTAAGTATATCTTGTAATAGTAACTACATATAATGAATAATGGTAGTCTATCGGGAAACTGCTCGGCTCGGCCTCGTGACGTCGTGGGTTCATGTCCGTACCAACAATCCCTTTGAAGTTTATGTACGGATTTTCATATCAATGGTTTTTTGGTGAAGATAAACGTCGTGAAGAAATCTTCATATGTCCATTATTAAGCCATGCATAATTTAAAGGAGGATGTAAACCGACCAACCCACAATAACTGGGCCAGCGTGGTGAATATGGCCTAATCGGTCTTCTAGGTTATTTTTATTTATTATTTGATTTATCCCATACAATAATATAATGAATTATCGTCATTTCAATGTGTCCCTAATTTAGCTTGCAATAATTCTGATCTCAGCGCATATTGCTAGTATGTTTTTTTCATTTATTATTTATTAATTTTGTCGAAATTGTGGAACGACGGGTGAAGATATTATAATGTAACTTGAATAAGATTAACTGTATAGCTCGTGGACATGCTTGAAGCAAGAAGCGTAAAAATACTGCAATCTTGAAAATAACTATCACAGTTCCTTATAAAAGTCAAGTAACCAGCGAGGCGCTCGGTCCCATAAAACTGGCTTGAGTTTGCATAAGCAAAGGCGCTACGAGGCGCTGTCAAAATATTTCACATTTCCGGCTCTTTCCGCCCAAGTTTACACCTCATAACCAACAGTACAGAGTAATTTCCATCTATAAACACCTCGGACCACCATATTTCCTTTTTATGAAGACGTAAAATATCCTTCGGTACGGTCTCGCACGACACTTGAAAAATGTACCGAGCAGTTTATCAAAAACTTGTAATTTAATGCTGAACTCGATTTATAGGGGTTTTATTGAAAATTACGGCGAAACAATCACTCCGAGGGACTGCCGCGATACTACGCTACTTCATACCGAAGAATATGGTTGGGGTGTTTTATTACGGACTCTTTGTTGCCGTAAAAGGGAAGTGACCGTCGTTTTATGGGAAAGGAAAAGTTGATAAGAATGCGCGAAGCTGATATTGTAATTTTACGCGCATAATCAACGCCTGAGAGGCAGGGTACTTTGAATTTATTACGCAATAATACTGTTAATTCATATTCTTTCAGTCACAAAAGCGCTTAGAACATTAAAAGATTCAGGAGGGATCTATTTATTTTTGATAGCTTTTATAACTTAGCTTCGATTTTCTAGCGTCCATAGAAAAGTCTTGTTCCCAAAAGATCACCAAAGTTAAGCAACGGACGATCCAGTCAGTTTGTGGATGGATGACCGTCGGTAGAAAAAATACAACTATATAAGCGCTACCGTAGTTTCAATGATACGCGGATAGTTCTTTCTCCTATAACAACAACCGTTAAGCCATAGAGGCTTTCGTGAGGTATATTGCGGCTAACGTTACGGCTACCTGCTCTACCTCGACGAGTACGATCTTAGTTTTAGCACACATTCGTTAGTTGCCTTTTAGCTTCTGTTTTTGTGTAATACATAGTAATCATTAACCAATTCCTTTGGCTCACTTAATGAAACGAGCTGGAACAGCGCGTGTATCGAAAATTCCATTTAGGGGTTTTTCACGGATCACTAACGACGAAAAGCTTACCACACGGGCTGTAACTAAAGATCCGACGTCGCTCGAGCGTGAACACTACCTAACCCATATTACTGAGGCGTTCTACTTGATTCATTTTTTTATGACTTCGTTGCTTCGAGGATTTATTGATTTGGTACTTGGAGACACGATATTGGAAAAGTTTTCGCACCTAATGCCTATGTCGCACGTTCTTCGATATGTTTATTATGACTATGACGTTCTAAGAATCGAGGGTATAAGAATAAAAAGCATTTTATTATTTCGTAGGTATTGTTCATTCTTATCATCTATATTATAAAAACAAGTTAAATATTACTTTTTATTTTTACTTAAATAGAAATTCAGTTCTAAAACCTTCATAAACTAAAATAAGATTTATTTTAAAATTGTTGCCCAAACAGGTACATAAAAAACATAGATACAGATACTTTGCTTTGTTCTTTTAATATAAACTATTTCTTCTATTAATTTGTGTTTCTTTTAATTCCAATTTGCGATCTCAAATTGTATTTTAATATCCAAACCGTAGACAGCAGTGCAAAAATTTTGTTTTGATTTTGACAAAGTCATGAGAGAGCTCGATCGGCAGATCGCATTCTATCTTCGATTCATCCGATTTCCCGATCGAAGATTGAATAATGGGATGAAACCCACTTTAAGAGAGTCGGTTTTTTATTCTTATTTTTCACTAAAAGCAAAATAAGTATGCTTATACCTAATTCTAAGTAAGCTAATTAAATACTGAGTAAAAAAATGTTAATTGCTTGAACTCAAGTAACAAATATTTGGGTTATTCACCTACTGGACCTGAGGGGCTGGACATGTGTGTATGCAGTTGGTGAAACTCAAAATTGAAATCACTTATTATTTCGTCATTCGGACACGCTAGAATTTTCTTACCCAAGGTTTATTTTAGTAGTAGATAGGTATCATTACATCTTAAGAGCCCATAAATACTTTGGTATTCGTAGTATTTACCTACAGATTTCCTGGTTTGATATTGGACGCCAGCCAAATACCGAAGTCAGCCATTAAGTGCGACATTTCAAACTAGTGCTCTTCTTATAATATGAAATGTAAATTACATTTTACAATTAAATTTTTAATCCAATGCGGAATAAGGAATAAGCCAGTAAAATAACGAAATGTCCATGTCCGAATCACCCTGAAATGGGCAAACATCACATATTTTCAATTGACATTTTATTATTGTTATCTTAATTACTTTATTAAGTGGAATTCCCTTTTTTTATTGTTTTTTTATGTATGACTGATGCTGTTGGCCTCAGATGGCCTCTACAGTGTCACAGGACTTTAGGCAATCGCAAATGGAGCTAGGCCTAGTTTAGGTTAAAGGCGACTAGCTCAAGGGCACTTCAGACGTTACGAACCTCGGCTTGGCCGTCGCCGGGAGTGGGGTCAGACTTGCACTGGCACCCCAGAAGGGGTATGCCCTGGGGCCCTAGTAGGTTGATCTGGTTGACTATTTGGAGAGAATCTAACCGATCTTCTGACAGATCTGAGGAGTCCTCGACCTCGCCGGCGAGGTCGGTGCGTGTTTGTGTGCCTCTGGTAACCGGCGCCTATACCAAAAACGGAATACTTCCTGTGCTAGGGATCGGACAAATTCCGACATCTTTTTATTTTTATGACGTCCCGAGAAAGTACCCACATTAATAACTCTCTTACATAATTATCGTATACTAAAAATCATGCTATATTAGAACTATAATGCTATATTAATTACGAAGATATATTAGATGATGATCTAGGTACCTAATACAGCATCATTCTCTTTAAAAAAACCGAGCGAGTATTTATTTCTCCAATCATATTCCACGAGCATTTATCGATCCACAATTCAAAGGCCACAAAAACTACATTTCGGGTTGAAATGCATAAAATTTACGAATCTTGGAGTGGGTCCAGTAGACCCACAGTCATGTGCCAAGCGGAGCTGAGTAAAAAATAAAACAGTAAAGTCACAGAATAAAAAAGTAGAGATGGACAAGTGTGAAAGCATCGCGATAACAACAACACTAAACTCACAAGTTCTTTAAAAAACCAACGTCAATTTCGTTTACTTGAATGACATATTTTATACCCGTTATTATTTTGATAAAATGATACGTTTTTACTAAAAACTACTTCAATTTCTACTACCTGGATGACATCTCCATATTTCCAATTATTTTGGTTTATCCCAGTAATTTTGATTTAAAGACCAAACTACTGAACCAATTTCGATAAATTTTTATATGGAACACGTCACTATCACAATCATCAAACAAAAAAGGATTTAAAAAAAACATAACTGGCGAAGTAATCGCGTAACATACATACAAAAAAAACGTACAGTCTAATTGAGAGTCTCCTTTTTTGAAATCGGTTGAAAACCAAACTAATGAACCGATTTGAAAAAAAAATATGGGGCCAAATTAAAATTATATCCTTTTGACAAAGTTCTGAGGTAACAAACATTTATTTTTTAAGTACAGCCGAATTAAGAACGAGGCGGTTCTCAGTTCGGCTGTATAAAAAAAAAGTCGATTAAAAGTAAGTTAAAGTAAGTTTAAAGTAAGTTTAGTCAGTTGCTAAATGAATAATTTTTAATAGAAGTGACTTGTACTCGTTGTTACAAATTGTATTTTTGACATTAGTTCAGTATTCATAAGCATAAGCATAATGAACCATTTTAACAAACAAAACAAACAAATAAAACCAACAAACAAAACAAACAAACAAAACAAACAAAACAAACAAACAAAACAAACAAAACAAACAAAACAAACAAAACAAACAAAACAAACAAAACAAACAAAACAAAACAAACAAAACAAATAAACAACAACAACAAACAAATAAAACAAACAAACAACAACAAATAAACAACAAAACAAACAAATAAACAAATTGAGTATTGAGTAATAGTCCATCCACTTAAGTATAACCTGGAAGGGCGTTTGAGTCATATTCACTATGCTGGCCCAATTGCGTAGATTCACATACGCCATTGTTTTTTTTGCTCGGGACGTATGCAGGTTTCATAACGATGTTTTCCTTCGCCGAAAAGCCAATGGTACGAGCATCCGTACTTAAACCCCAAAGAGTTCATTGGTACGGGCCTGAGTTGGAGAACACGACCTAACGATTTCAAGTCGAGTGGCCTCCCGATTAGGCTAACACGGCTATTAATTCGTTCAATCAAAATATAAAAGTCTAATTGTCACCCCAGGCAAATCTGTTCACACTCCCCTTAAATTTACGATCACTGGACCAGTCCGGAACTTAACAACCAAAGCCTTTCATTTTTACTGTCGCTCTCAGAATAAAACAATAAAAATATTGCCGCAAGCCACCCTTTTGGCCAGAAAATGTTATTGCTTGGCCACAACCCCTTTGATTCTACCGCCCTCATCCGACTAACAGGGTTACATTTGTTATAGGTATTTTTATAATAAAAATCTAATGGAATGTTAGGTGGATTTATGGAATAGATTAATGCATTTTTTTTATATGCTCTAAATTTTTTTGTGGTCGCGACTGTATATAGGTTGTATTGTGAAGTATAATATAAAAAATATATAAAAACAAACCCGGCGAACCTCGTACCGCTTATAATTATTTTATTATATACTAGAGATCGCCCGCGACTTCGTCCGCGTACGGAAGAGATTCGCCCGCTCCCATATACTCTTATCTTCCAAACTGGATTAATTACATCCGCTAGATTAATTACTATTTTTTTTGCTCCCCGTATGCACCATTTTAATTTAACCCTAGCAAAAAAATATTATTGCTTTTGTTTTAAAAAGTCTATTACAAATACCAATTTTCATGGCTATAACTTCAAAAACAAAGAACTTTCCATTCAAATTTCATCCCCGATTTCATACCCTTAAATCATCCCTGTTAAAAAAAACAGCATTTTTATATCATATAAACTGTCTAACTACACATTTTCACGACTAAAAGTTCAAAAACAAAGGAGTTTCATACAAAAGTTTTTATCCATTTTTACCCCCTTAGGGGGGGTTGAATTTTGAAAAGTCCTTTTTAGTACATACGCATCATGACAAATACACCCTCTAAATTCCAAGTCTGTATCACCAGCGGTTTAGGCTGTGCGTTGTCTGTCAGTCACTCAGTAAGTAAGACAGTGATTCTTATAGTAATAAGATTCTGCTATTCGGGGCCGCTACACGACGATGCGCCACCTAGCGGAAAAAAACGCAGTGTGGGATCCTCATTGTTGCCATACACCTACTCCTGTTGGACTACACCTATCAATACGATCATAATAATTTAACTCTATTATTGGTGGAATAAATTCATTTCATTTCATTTTTCATTTCATAGCCTAAAAAGGGTCATTATATAATTAGGTTCTCGAAGAAATATGAACAATGTAAATATGTAGCTACATAGGTTTCAATAAATGATTGAGTATTGAATATCTAGTAATTGTCTATCTATACTTATGAGTTATGACACAGTAAATGTCTACTAAAAATATATTGCAATGAGCAGGCTATTACGAGATTTCAGATTCTGTGTCATGTTTGTTCGCAGTCGTGAAAACGGAGTGAGCAGAGTGAGCAGCTATTCAGTTTGAATGATCTGTTGATTCACCCGTGACTCCCGTGTGTGCAACTCAGTGCGCCACGAGCCACGCGTAGCTTACCTGTAACAAGATAATGCTAATGTTAGTATTGCATTCAGTCTAGTCCATTCTCTTTGTAGTTACATAGGTAGAAACAAGGAAAAGTTTTCTATAAAATCAAGATAATAATCAAAATCAAATATCATTTATTTTCTGATTACATAAATCCATATAGCACAAAAAATAATTAATTGAAGAATGTCGTATTAAATTTAAATTAAATTAAAATACACATTGAATCTTTGATTATATACCCAGCCAGAGAGCTAGATCCTCCAAGGATTGAATTGAACTTAAACAGATTGAATCGATTGAAAGGGTGCAGTGGACGTCTCCGGGCTGATGATGAGATTGAATAGACACGACAAAACAATAATAGTAAATAAAATATTAAAACAACAAATATTAAAAATAAAACAAGTAGTTAATTTAAAAAGCTTCAATTTCGTTTACCTCGGTGTCATCTTTTTCCAGTTATTGTCCCAAAAAATGGGACCAATCTTAAAGTACAACTAAATTAGTAGTACTAATAAAGTTATTAGTTTTCTTTTAAAGAAAAATAATTTTCCATTTTGGTTTATAAATGACGGAGTTCTGACGTAACAAACATACAACCGAACTGAGTACCTCTTCTTACGATATTGTAATTTTTTATTGGCTTTGACATTTTACGATCTTGTAATTTTACAAACTTGTCAGTTTACAACCTTGTCATTTAACAACCTTGTCATTTCGTCATTTTCATAATGACATGAGACGGACAGATCCTTTTTAAAGTCGGTTGAAAATACCAAGAGATAGCCGCGCGAATGTGTTGACGAGAAACGTATAAAATGATGATGATCATAAAAAGGGTTACGCGTATCGGTATTACAAAACTGAAGTTGGTCATTATAGTCATGATTGTGAACAACTTTTGCTACGTGACCAAAGCTGAATTCGACAACAATAGTACGCTTTTTTATAAACAACCGACTTCAATTTCGGCTGCCTGGATGACATCTTGTCGATTTAAAAACCAATCTGCTGAACCGATTCTGATAAAAATTTCATGGGACCACCTCTAAAATATCACCTACTAAACAAAAAAAATAATCATCAAAATCAATTCTAAATTGGCGGAGTAATCGCATAACATAAATAAATTACAAAGAAAAAAAATACATACAGTCGAATTGAGTATCTCCTTATAGGAAGTCGGTTGAAAACAGCTTTACGATATTTTTACAATGCCCACCCAATGCACACCCACGCATTGAATTTTTAATACAAAAAACCTTTCTAATTTGTATGTGACAAAGGCAGGTAGCTCATTTTTCTTACCAAAGTCGACTTTTCCAATGTCACGTAAATACTTTTTAATATTTTTATCTCAACGACACCACGCACGACCCTCCACGCCTCTATACTTAGACCACTTGAAAGTAGTGTAGTTGTTATGTAGGCAAAAGTATTAGGCGTTTTTGACCTTTCCTTTTTTTAAAGGCTCATGTTTGTTTTGTGTGTGAACTTAGGAAAGGTTACTTACGTTACTTTAACCTTGCTATAACTAAATTTAAGTGTTTCTTTCAAATAAATGTTTAATGAGGAATCTGTAAAAAAATGAACCAGAATCACAGAAGAAATAGTATTATTACAGCATACTTATTTTTAACCGACTTCAAAAAAGGAGGAGGTTCTATGTTCGACAGTACAAAATGTTTTTTGAAATTGTTTTTTTATGTATGTTCTCCGATTTTTCCATCAATTGTGGACCGATTTAGTTTTTTTTATTTATTTGAAAGTGTATACTCCTGAGGTGGTCCCAAATTAATCTGATGTCTGTTGATTTTTTTTTTAAAGTTACTTGGTGGTATTTATTATTTTTTAATGCCTTGGATACAAGTTCTTTGGCCACAATTCATAATTAAGGTCCTAAGAATTGACATACTGATTTTTGTCCTATTGTCATTAGTCATACGCATCTAATCATAAACTACTGGAAGAGACTCCGGGTGGGCTCCCGCCAGCTCTAGGAGTCGCCACACTCTGTCTTCGTTACGCTACAGAGGTCGCCGGTATTTCATATTAATGAGTACCAAAGATGTCCTGTCGGCTTAGTATTTTTTTTTTTTTACTAAACTCTATGTCTTTGAAACAATATTCAAATCTGAATAAACTGTTCATTGGAATACCGCGATGCGAAAACATTTCAAATGTAGATGGAAATGTTCATAATATGACAGCTAATCCTCAATCGACAGGTTCAACCGTATGGATCAATGTATCACATTGAATACCTACTGAATTATTTCGAAACTACCTATACGTGGCGGTAGCTATTTTATCACCAGATGAATATTAAAAGCTGGGATTTATTTTAGTAAAATCTTAGACAAAATATGTTTCAATCCGTTCTCTCAAGTTGTTTTATCCCTTAAATTCGAAAAGGGACGCGTTGTTCCTAAATAAGTGCGAGCTAAATTAGGTATTTCTTTTCTCATTAGCCTTTTAGCGGGCAGTAATGAATTTTGAATTTGGAAAATGAATTTTCTTAGTCGCGCGCGAGGCGATCAAAAAGATCGTACTTACGCCAAATATTGGAACAATGTGGTCGATTTTGGAGGTTTAGTTCTGTTATTTAGTTTAGTTGACAGAACTTAACTAAAAAAAGTATTGCTGTCCTTAGCTAACACGCCTAGTAAAGAAGTGACAGCGATATTTCAATTAGATTAGAACTGTCAACTTGAAGCCTTCAAAATTGACCACATTGTATGAATAAAGTTAGAGCCGGTGAGGGCGGCGATCGGCGCACGACGCGTCGTCACTGCCTGCATAAAATATTATTTTGCTCCCTTGTGGTACAATCTACTAATAGTACACTGGGTCTTTGGGGGATTTCCGTGGTGTTGCCGGTGCGTTGGCAACGGGAAGTGGTCATACAGCATACACGGCCTTTTTTAAACGCTCCTTTTAAAAAAAAAATAGGTAAGTACATACATCACAAGTTTTATAGCATAAGAACGCTAACCATCGAACACTTACTATATATCTGGCGTAAAAAAAACTGTAATGGCGGACACTGACTTGTAAAGTTTGTTTGTAATGTATAGAGTTTTGTAACGCAGTCACTAGATGCCGCTCGATGCGAGCGGAGCGTGCTCTACTCGGCTGTCGAGAATTGCTTTTAGTTGTTACATTACAAATCAGCGCGACCGTTCCTAACAATCGATAAATTTGACAATTAAATCGGTAATATTTGTCAAACATCGGTAATTTCTCAAATTAGGCACTATCCAGGAAGAAAATACCAGATTCCCACTTAAGTACATTTAAAACAAAAGTTACAAATCAGTCTCCGCCTTAATATTCATACCAGCAGTATAAACTTAAATAACAAAACCACTCAGTTTAATAACCACACGCTTCGCATATTTCCATAGCGGGTCGGCGGCGACTTCGGAAAAGATTGCGCACTTTGACCTCTCCATAATAAATAACAACGTTGACTGGACCCAATCCTGTCCGGCTACACCCGGCAAAAAATGAGTTTATATTGAGCGTAAAACAAAAGGCCCCGGGCACTGAGTAATGAACACAGAGATGTGCCCGTTGCAGTACTCTATACTGGCTTAATCAGTAAAGTATTTCTATGATACTAATAGGATATACAATGTGTAACAAAAAGGTTGGACACATAATTATGCTTATCACCTTATTATTGATTTAATCGCGCACAAAACTAATTTTTTTTTTTTTTTTTTTATTGTGGCTGATGTCGCAGTATAAATTATTTTCTTTCTTTCAAATTGTTTTGTGCGCGATTGAGTCCCGGTCATAAACATATTTTTTTAATGTAATACTGAAGGGTATGTATGTACTCATCATTCAAAACAACTTTTACTATGGAGACAACCTCTGAAGAGAGGAGTGAATAAAACGGAAATGTGACAGGCCGCGCTAGCCAGCATTAAGTGCAAATACGCTTGATGACAATTCTACCAATATACATGTTATTAAACTGAGAATACTCAAAAAGACAATTTAAATAGACGCGTAGGAAACCAAACCACATCGCATCGTAATTAGATCAATTTTATTCTGTTGTAAAATGCAATTTAGAGCGTTTTACTTCAAATGCGCGATCAATTATTAGCATTTTTTCATCGTAGTTTCTATACAAATAAGTGCGAAACTGGCGACAGCGGTTTTCCATACAATTGCTATAGAACATTGTTTTGACAGCCGTTCTAACCTAAGGAGTAGGGCTTTCGCTTTTCTGCAGAGACAACGCAGAAATCGAGAAAAAATCAGCTGTTCCATACATTTTGTCCACGGTCAATGAACTTATGTACAGAACAGCAGATTTTTTTTCTCGATTTCAGGGTTGGCCGTACGATGAGTACCTATACAAATCCTTCAGTATTATTCAACCTTTTTGTTACACGTTTTAGTTTGAATAGCTAACAACTGCTAAGTAATTCAATACGTTTAAACTCTAGAAATAATAAAATAATATGTATTTAGAGTGAGCTTACTGATAATATATTTGGCTGAAAAATACAGATTAGAATTTTGGTCATGAATCACGCCCTAATGCTGTAGTTCTATAACTCTGACACGTGGAGTACTGAATCTCGTAAAGAAACACCCATTTGTAGTCCTAGATTTGTCATTAGGCCATATAGGCCGCGGCCTAGGGGCGGCAGCGTGCTAGGGCGGCTGATTTCAGAGTACGCTACCTTTTTATTTTTATTATAATTATTTATTTTTATTATTTATTAATAGGGTTTATTTATTTATTTATATATATATATATATATATATATATATATTTATTGTAAATAAGTAGTTATAAGTTATATAGTTCAGCCCGGTGGTTAGGGCTGCAGAGTGAGGAACCTCCTGACAATGCGTGCCGTGTCAAGTACCACTGCCTTTTGTGTCTGACCCTTGACCCAACCGTCTAGCGAGAGCCTCTTGGGGTATATTATTATTATTAGTTTAGAAAGGTATGTATATATATACCTATAGGGGCGGCGGTAATAAAGTGGTCTACACTCATAAGAAATATAAATCCGGCACTGCCCATTTGTTAAAATATAATACGTAGTTACATAGACTGCTACTATTCAAACCCTGTATTTTTCTTAGGTAAAATCCTAAAGATAAGGAAGGTACATTAAAAAAGGTAAAGCCTGTATTACATATAAAACTCGATAAATAACTCAAATAATAAATTAATTTTTAAAAGAAAAAATCTGACTTCTAGCCCTATACCTACTTATATTATATACAAACTTAAACTTAAAAGTAGAAAATAATATTTTAATTAATTCAAAGCATTTTCAAGAGCGTTAAAGGACAATCGACGAAATTATTGATACTTATATACCTTTACCAATTTATAATCAGATATTATTGGAGTCGATGCCAGCCAAGAAGGGAAGTTTAATTCTGCCTTTGCAACAAATATGTACGTATGTGTGCCTCTCCATGAGAAATTGTGGTATACTAACAATATACTATGGTCAATTTTGAAGGTTTAACTAGATAGAACTAAACTAACTAAAGTTTTTTATTTTTTTCTTATTTATTGGCATCGCACGTTGTGCATTCTGCCAGTGTCAAGTTTATGAATTTTCAAGTTACTTTTATTAAAATCAAGTCAAATATGTCAATAAATCACAGTCAGTCACACGAAACCAGTCATAGTCGAGTCCAAGTCATACCCTAGTAAGGTTGTGGCGACTTTACTATGAGCTTCTACGGAGTTTTGAAAACAACACGAAAAGACATGTTTCACCACATTATATCACTTGCCCACACTTGTGCATGTAATTCAACACTCAATGAATAAAACACCACCATTTTTAATCATTAATTCGCGAAAAAACACAAGTTTAAGAAAATAATTGAATGCAACGACATGACTTTTCCGTGTTCCCACCAAAACTCCAACTAAAGTATTGCTGTCATTAGCTAACATGTAAAAAAAATACAGCAATATTTTAATTAGTTTAGAACTGTCAACTAAAACCTTCAAATTTGATCACACTGGCCACTTCGTAACGACTAAAAACCAAAGACTTGAAGTACGCTGTATCGGGTAAAAAGTCTAATACTTGAGCTTAGCTCTACAATCCGACCAATCAAAATTCATCTATCTCCATCAGACAAAGACAAATCTCACAAAATTAAGGGCCAACTGAAAAAAGAAAGAAAACGGAACGAAATTAATTTGACGCGGGAACACTGCGGCGACAAACGAACACATTTCGTGACATTATGCTTTTCAGATGGGCCTCTACATTGGTGATTGGCGAAATGAGAAACGCAAATTCACTTCTTCATTGAAAATAATGAGGTGCTCAGTCGTAAAGGAAATTTGTCGGCCGACCGAAAGCCTTCTGTCCCTTTGTCTGTTATTAATGGCGCAGAGACGTCCCGAATCGCTCCAGATAATAAAAGAACATTGTAAATGACTCGTTTTAGGATCTCTGCGCAGAAAAAATAAGCGATTTGTGCGTGTCGGATGTCTGTCAGGTGGATGGGGCTCCATCGCATCCAATCTCAAGTATCTCGTTGGTGTTTATGAATAAATAATACTACCGCCAAGTAGTAGTGTGCAAGCATTACTATATTTCAGTTTGACGAGCAATGTTATCAGATTAATTTCTGGGCATGAAAAGATTTGGCATCTAATATCTCTGGGTAACGAGCGCTGTGCAGTGCGGCGCAAGATTTTGTTCGCAAGTTCACAATTCTGGCGCTGCTTCTATTATGGGCAGGCAAACTACACTCCATTGCATTAAAAAAACTTGTAATTTTCATTTTTGTTTATGTTTTTGTGGGTATCTATATTATATACCCGATTTCGTAAACGTTGAAGCATAATTACATCACGTGCCGACATGAAGATATCTAGATATCCCCCTCTGATGGTCGGTCTGAGTAACGTGCTTTGCAAGAGGCCCGTGTCCAGAAGTGGACTAAGGATTATCTGATGATTATGTGTGGTAAAGAAATTGATAATATTATGTGTAAATTACACATAGTTGACCTAAATGTACAGAACCCCGCGTAATTACTGCGTCCCGCGTGTCCTACATGCCGCCCGTACTGCGGCAAAGTCCAAAGTCTCCACAATAAATTGACAGTCATCAAACTGACGGTGAAACGCACGGAACCCTAATTAACTTAGTTTCATTAAAATGTGGATTCGCTCCTTTAAAACTCGAGCAAAATCCAATTATTTTTAACTAACAAGCAAAACTGAGTAGTTTTTGCTTACACGTAATTCCGTGAAAACAAAGAGAATCAATTATCCGTTGTGGGCTGCTATAATCAATGTTATTTTAGGAGTATTTAAATCTAATTATGTTTCACACAATTAGTCTGATTTCTTTAACAATAGCAGACACTGAATAAATACGTACAAATTGTACAGCCTTTTTAGCGGGTGTTTCCGTGAAAAACAAAAAACACGCTGCCTCAAGATACTATAAGAAAAAAAAATAACATTTCATCCTACCAGATTAGTTGCGGTGGGTTCAGTGGACGTAAAAGTCTTTGTATTTTTTGACGATATCAACCAAACTAATCTGGTTTAAAATGTATTCCACAAACACAGACAATCCTCGGTATGAATTGAGATTTCTGTCCTTACACGTTAATTAAAATAGCCAGATCCCAAATGGAAGCTACGTTCGTTATAAAATAGGAGCTCCTAGCCCATTTACGAAATAAGATAAGTTAGAGGAATTTTTAGAGAAAATATTTCAATTGAAAATTCCACTGAGCTTTAGAAGTAAAACTAGTTTTAAATGATACAAACAACAATTTCGCATGTACGCATTTTATCATCATTCAGAATTTTTCGCAAATTGGTCTGGCCTGTATTTGGCCACCTCTGTAATTAACTAAGGCACATGTCCGACCGCCAGCGATTAGCGAGAAGCAGAGCGACACCCTACAGATGATTGCTTGGGTTGCTTTTGTAGTAAATAATATGCAGAAGATTGAAGGAAACGGAGTACATATACTCGTAATAGGGAAAAAACCATTACCTAATCAACGTATAAAACAGACTAAAGAAACTAAAAGTACTAAACGGTAATTACTTCGATTGGTACTAATTATTGACATGGTACTCCAAATTACATTTACGCTAACTGTGACATCTTTCTGTGATTTGATGAATTAATCAAACTTTTTAGTGATTAAACAAGACCAAGACTGTTAATTTTTATGTTAACTCTATATGTAGTTTTCATTCTCATTACTCCTTCCTAACCCGTACTGAATATGTTTTTTTTTTACAAAACGGTTTTCCCACTAACCCTTCTTTCTTCTATGTAGTTTAAAACAGTTTTGTCGCTGGGTAATGAGCGAGCGCGCAGTGAAATATCATCTCACCAAGCGAGCATTGCCGAGCGAGTTTTTCTTCATAGCTCTTGTTGTTAAGCAAGTGTTTTCTTGTCGCTGCGACAAAGGATTTCCCGGGGCAGTGTGAACGATAACCTATTAATATACGTGTCCCTTTTACTTATACGGCATCGTCTCTACGTTCTTTGAGAGGGAAAATAATCGATAGCTAATCGCTAACTCGCCAGCAGTCGGACCAATGCCTAAAATACTGGTTGTTTAAAAAAATGCTACATCAACTGTTAGAATGTAATCCTTTGACTTCACTCGGAATATGCCATCAAAGTAACAAACATGCCTTCCATATATACAAAGCCAGAAAGCCTGTAGTTTTATTTCGAAATCTTTTGAGCGTTTCTGGCGTCAAAAAATCTAGTACCTATTGAGTAAGCCCGCAGGGAAATAAAAGAAGATATGTAAAACGCGTAGGATAACGATAGTACGAGAAAAATGTATTGTCTTTGAGCCAATGTTTCACAAAATACAATAAATTTTGTTCTCTGTTCACCTACACTGTAGTTTGTACCTATAACCTGTAAAATTCAGTAGGCACTGTAACGTGATAATGAGAAAGTCATTGCTTATGCAGATAATTATGGTACAAATACATGACTGTGTCAAGCACAAATGTCCCCAGGGTTAAATGAAAGAGGCCCGTATGACGATAAAACAAAAGATACAGATTCAAAAACTAATATCGACTACTTTCATACACTGCATCATAAAGAGCTAGATCCTCCAAAGCTGCGTCATAATTATTTTAGATTGTAACTCATGAAAAACATTATTCATTCATTTGTGAAAAACGTTATTTGAACGAAAAACAGTTTGAGACAATTTGAACAAATTTTACATTATTAAACATAGTTTAGATCAATGATATTATATATATATATATACTAGAGGTCGCCCGCGACTTCGTCCGCGTACGGAAAAAAAATCGGCCCGCTCCCAAAATTCACCACTTTAAATCATCCCGAGCAATTTTTTTTGCCAAACTACCCCAACTCTACCGACTCTACCGACTCTACCAACTCCCCCAACCGTCACCGGTCCCCCCAATCCCAATTGTCTGTCAGTCAGTCAGTCAGTCAGGACAGAGCCTTTTATATATATTGATAGATATATGGAGGGTTTAGATTTTATTAATTTTAACTTCTTTCATACCTACAGACATACTCGTACATAATATTCTATTATAACCCTCCTTTTTCGAAGCGAGACCCTCGAAACTTTGGTCCTCGAAAAATAGCGCTTACCTGCAAAATTGTATTCTGAACAATGTAGGTAAAAATACAAAGTTTTGTTTATTTTACGTTAGCTACTCATTTGTAATATTATTGACTAAGACCATTGTTCATTACTGTTACATTCTCTAAACGTAATAAAATAAGTTCGTAAATTACTGTTTTTTTAAATATAGGTAACTGTAAAGCTCAAGTTGGTTGATATGTGTAACAATATACTTTGCTACACAATGAAGTACAGAAGTACGTTTTGATAATTTCTTAACGCTCAGAATGCTGCGTGCATATCACGCTCGCGTATTTGTATATTTTCAAAAGGTATATAATCACTGAATATACTTAGTTATGAATAATCGCAGTCGGTGAAATTACTAAGAATAACAGTTACAATGGTTTAAAAACCTTTCTTTTTTCGATACGAGCAGGTTTCCATTCTTAAAACTAGACATAACCAAAACTAGACATATTTACACGTATGCACTGTATTCAATATTGTTTGCCATTTGTATGTGTCAATAAATGATTTATTATTATTATTCACGTATTTATTTCATTTCTTAGTTATTTAAGTTTTTTACAATAAATATTAGAATACTAAAATACAAATTATAAAAAACTTAAAAACTAGGTTGCCGCCAGCAGCGGGGCAGGGCTCAAGCTGCCGGTGGTTAGGGCTGCAGAGTGAGGAACCTCCTGACAATGCGCGCCGTGTCAAGTACCACTGCCTTTTGTATCTGACCTTTGACCCAACCATCTGACGAGAACCTCTTGAGGTATTGGTCGAGGCTCTTCGCTATAAGACCGTTTGCCGAAACGACTATCGGGACAATGATCGTCGAGGCAACATCCCACATGGCGGTTATCTCGAAGGCCAAGTCAAGGTACTTGCTGAGTTTGTCCTTCTTCCTTTTATTATTATTATTATTATAACGTATCCTATAACCATTTTTAGGTACTAAAACTCGTTCAGATCAAAATGATTTATTTTTATTAAACATAAAAAAAAGCTTATTACTTTAATTTAATCTAAATAGAATGCACTGAGTCTCACGACACAGGACTCCCCTAGTGTGAGACTCAGGGTTAATTATGTATAACGAAGTTATTTTATCTACATACCCACTAACATAAGTTTAAACTGTAAAACCTACCTACTAACTTCAAATGTTTGTTTTGTCCAAATAAAGTTATTATTTATACATTTTATTTATTTATTTACATTACATTTACTAAACATCTTTGTAATGCTATTCTCAGCAATTTCACCAGCTACAATTTTTCATAAGTATATTCAGTGCTATTATATTTTCAAAAATGGTGTAATGCGCGAACGAGACAACGGCGCGTGGTGACATTGTTTTGTATTGGAAAGCCTTCGGGCGGCACATTAACTTTAAACCAAGCCTGACCACTCAGCCTAGACCCTTTATAACAGGAAGAGTTTCGTTTTATTTTCAAGGCTCGTCTTTAACTTTTTCAATGATGCATACAAACAGATGTTTCCCAGCTCCCCCAGTTCTAGACATAATAGAATTATATAAATTTGATGAGCCAGGCGCATAATTATCTGCATTCAAACCAACTGCATCATAATTAACAAACGTTCTCTAACGCTGAACGGCACAATCACATTGAGGCCTTCCGCTCTAGGGCCCTTTCCCTGTGGCCCTTTTAGTGCGGGGCCCTTTCTTTCATCTCATCCATATTCAACAAAACTCATGAAATTATGAGAAGCGAGGCCTGAAATTACGCGAAGTCTTATTGAAAGAAATGCCTCTCTAATTAAAATTCTTAGTGAAAAGAATGCGTTCCGAAACCGGGGCGGGATGTGCTCAATTCAGTAATGAGATATGAGAATCATAATTAGGTTTCAGAACGCGTTTTACTAAATAAATTATGAATTAGTTCTGAGACACTCTATATTTTTTATTTTGCTTTTCATTCTATTGTTTTGACAGTGCAGCATCAGGTGTGCTGTCAAAATACTAGTTAAGCGACGCGTGTCAATGATGGCAAACACACCTGGCGTGTAATCTAAACTGGCAAAATGGAAGTTTTAGTAAGCATTCAGAAAATAGCAACCCGAACCATAGCAAATTATTTTTTCCCAATTTTACTACATGGCTTTAAATCAACTATTTATTACGGTAACGTTACCTAACTACACACATACATAAGTTATGTAGAGTTGTTCATAGCGTTTGAACTTTATAAGTAGGTACTTGGACTTGGATTTCTGTTTTTTTAATGCAATGGACTGCGACACGAGCGAGACGTTTTATCCATGAAATAGGTACTGGTATACTAGTATAGTGCCTATCTATTGTTTGAATCTAATTTCGTCGTCACTAAATATTCCACAGGTAAAAGTGAAAGTAATAATTTAGCCTTCCTTAACTTTATCCTTAACCTTTGAAAAGGTAACATGACTCATGGCTTCGGTTTCAGGGATGGTTCATGACTGAACCCCGAAGCCTGTTTTGATGAAATTTTGCATAACGGTAGTGTGCATTACAAGAACGGGTATCGAATACTTTTCGTACAGGACAAAATGCGGTAAAACTATAGATAATACTTGCAAGTAAAGTATAGCAGCTAGTTATTAATAACATGTCAATACATACTGGCTTATAATAAAAGCTAATATTACATCATAAAATAGTCATTCATCTTACTGTGTACATTGTTTACATGTATTAGAGACGCAACAGTACGTGTTGACTGGTCACGGTCACTCCCACAATAGATCAAGTTCGTGCAACCCAGCTGGTATAACCGTACTAGTGAAGGTAACCATAGGTTTTTATAAATAATAGGCTTGCGTCTATCTTCTACTTCTTTAGGTACTTACAATATAAGATTTTGTAAATAAATTAAATAAACAAATATTCGTGGACATTTGGCACAGCGCCATCTAGCCCCAAACTAAGCAAAACCAGCTCCAAACTAAGCAAAGCTAATTGTCTGGTTTCTGCTTCACTTTTTTGCACTCATAATACACTAGCGACCCGCCCCGGCTTCCCACAGGTGCAATTTAGATTTTAATTAGTATGTAAACATATTAACAACACGCTTTTAAAAAAAAATACAATCGACTTTAACTTCGAATATCTGGATGACATCTTCATATTTTCTAGTAATTATGATTTAAAAACCAAACTACTGAACTGATTTCAATAAAATGTATATTGGACCACTTTTGAAGTATTACCTACCAATTCCAAAAAATAATCATCAAAATCAGTTCATAATTGGCGGAGTAATCGCGTAACATACTTACATACAAAAAAAAATCGGTTGAATAAAAATCTACATGATGGTGAAACCGTTTGAAAATCTGTTGCGTGGTTTAGAAGGAGTAAGGGGATAAACAGACTGACCGACGCGGCGGCTGACTTCTTTTTATACTAAGTGTGTAATAACTAAAACAATAGAAAAGAATCGACACCCAGACACTGAACAAATATCTAAGTTCGTCATTTTTTTGCCCTAGGAGCAGGGCCGGATTTAGATGTGTGGAGGCCGTGGGGCAACAAAGGAGTCATCGTCATCAGCCGGAAGATGTTTACTGCTTAACGTAGGCCTCCCCCTCTCCTAATAGAGTAGCGGTGCCATAATCCCCACGCTTGGCTTTGGCAGTTAAATAATAATTTTCATATAGGCGTTTCAATCATTTTTGCGAGACAAACCAAATCTTCTCAGCAAACAATATTAGGATTCACCAAACTTTTTTAGTCAGTACAACCTCAGTGGAGGTGTCTCTTGTGGAGGCCCCGGGCAGTCCGCAGAATCGAATCCACGCCCCACAGCTATCAAAGCAGACATACTACCAACTGAGCTATATGGCAGTCAAAGTCAAATATAATCGTCCAAGGAGATTTGACTAAATAAGATAAACAGACAATAAATCTTATCGGCCTTACTACAAAACGCCGTTTAAACTTAGTCACTGCTTAAACTTCTCTGTCTTGTTCTCGCACGTGACTTTTCACGTCAGCGAGAAGTTGTCAGAGCTACTTAAACAGTGACTAAGTTTTGAGCGGCATTTTGTAGTAAGGCCGTATATGTCCAACTTGGATGCACGCATGCATGATTAGCACTGGACCGGGATGCTGGCGTACGACAAGGGAAGCGCTTAACAGCGGACGTTTGGACGGCTGAAATGATTTTGATGTTGATTATAATTATATAGACAGCAAATCTAGATAGATAATTACACGTCATAAAATATCTTGGAGGATACAGCTCTCTTTCTAAATTGTATTACATAGTGTGAAAACCAATGAATGAATCAAATAAACTCAATCATTTTTGTGATCCTTTTTTATTTTTATTGGAGTCGTTTATTTATGAATATACGAATAATATTCAGAGTAAGTTCGAACTGGTTACTTATCTGTCCAAATGGAAAAAAAATGCCGTCTAATGGTGGGATAGACAGACAAACAGACACACGGTGTACTCGTATTACATGTAGTTGTTGCTATAGTGGTATCATTAAAAACATAGAAAGTCAAGTGAAGAAACTTGTAGCGTCAACTGTACTGATCATAATTTTCCTAAAGAAAAAAAACTTGGGCCAAAAGTGGAGCAGAAAAGTGGGACGAAATGTGAATTTTTAAATTAAAATCTATGTTAGGCCGAACACGGCATACAATGTGGGGCGAAAGCAAATTTTTTAATGTGAGACGAACTTTCTCGGGACGAAAATGGCATGAATCCATTGAACACGTTTAAGATTGGATCCCTGAAAATGCTATTGAAGTGATAAATAGGTAGCTTTTATAGTTATACTGCCTCTCTACGTACCTTAGATACTGTCTAGCAAAACGAATTCCCGAACCTAATTCCGTAACTTTTATATTGAATCGGAACCGATTTTGGAATTAAATTACATTAACTTCAGAAACATTTGAAACCCAAATGGAGATTTCGCAAAATTACATTTTATGATGAGATTGTAAGCGTATTCTAGTTTAGAGAGGTTGAAATTAACACTGGGCGGTGAATATTCCAGCCTATTTATGATAACAAAATATTGAACGTAATAAGAATAGGTTTTAAACGCGCGGGGCTAGAATACATGAATATAGAAGACCACGGGATTTGAAAAACATAATAAATACTGTTGTGTTCATACCCACGCTATGCTTACTACGTATATTTTAGGTATTTAAGTAATAGCGCTTATCTGGAGCAAATTTAAATATGAATTTACCAAACTAGGCACGCTCTTCTTAAAATAATTATCTAGAATTTTCTCCGAATATGGGGTAAATAAGTCTCATCTTTCCATTTAGCTGAGTTTCATCGCCAGCCTCAAGCTTTTGACTAAAATTATTAAGTCAAGATCCTTAGAATATACCTAGCGTTAAAAGAAAATCTCGCATTAATTAAAAACGCCGAAGAGAATCCACTCGTCCCTCAAAGAAAGAGAGAGGGGGAGAGGATCTCACAGGTGTCTAAACTGAAGAAAGTCTTTCTATGCAGGCGTTCTTTTAAGTAAAAACTGGTTAAGTTGTTACTACGCAAGGCTCAGCAAAATAGTCGCATCCTTTTCTATGTGGTCGTTCTTTCACGCAAAAACTGGTCAAGAAAGTTATTGCTACAATTACAAGGCATGGCTTAGCAAATTAGTTGCATCCTGCTATAATTTTTTAACCAATCAACATTTAGTTGCCTTATTAACAAAACCCAGTTGTCTGACCAAGTATTTAACCACCATTAATATTAGACTTGGGTTTGGGTATGTCCTAAAACTGCATCCAGAACCACCGGAGGATGGGCAGCAGTATCCTCTCGGTTAACGGTGGTAAACATTCTACGATCCCCGAGCCACCTGCCAAGCGTGAACATTATGGTAACCCCTCCCAATTAAGGAGGAGGCCTTCGTCCAGCAGTGGACGTCTTCTGGCTGTTGAATCTTACTTAATTCACCTCAAAATTAAAACAGATTTTAGAAAAATGTTTTTACTTCATTGATGTCGTAACGATCGAAAACGTTCACCATCTCTCGTGCATATGTATTATTTCTGTTATACAATGTTTTTTTCGTAATTATGTTTATTTTGAAACTTAGCGCTCTCGGATCTAGTTGCAACGCCCAAAAAGGGCAACTAAATTATAAAGTACAGTATGTGTGATGTGTGTGTATGTAATTTAAGACCTAATGTATGATACACATGGTTGCAAATAAATAAATAAATATGAAATGAAATATGATGAAGATATCAGAATACAGTTCCTTGTAAGTATGACTTGTGAAATATAAGCCATACTTCACGGACAAAGTAAAACTGCGCATTCCCCCAGGGGATCAAAAAATACTCGCCTATTCCACCACGATTCCCAAGGGAATAGAAAAACACTCGCCTATTCCACCACGATCCCGCAAGTTGGGGTATCAAACAGTACAGAAAATTATAATTTCACTAGGATCCCCTCTTGAACAAATGAAGAACATAAAGGCATTTTACATAGATACATACATGTATCATAAAACTATAAAACATTAAGAACTTAAACCCACCTGTGACATAAAAAAAGCTATTTAAAAAATAACCGACTTCAAACCGAATAGGCGAGTGTTTTTCGATCCCCCAGGGGATCGTGGTGGAATAGCGGGTGCTTTTCGATCCCCTGGGGGATCAAAATGGTGGATTCAGGTTGAACGCGAGAGTAAAACGTGTTTGTATCATATTTTTTTATTTTTTATTTTAATCACTTATTGAGAGTGATGAGTGGAATACTCCAACAGTAGTTCCGGTAACATCTGGTTAAGTTTACTTGCTTCGAAAATAGATCGAAAGTAGATCATTATTTATAACTAGCTGCAACACGTGGATTTACCCGCGTGATGATGAAAAATGGTGATGAAGATGATGGTAAAATATTTCTTATATCTATCTTCTATCTAATATATTCTGAAACTCTCCTAAACTCAGAGTCACGCAACGGGCAATGGAGAGAGCTATGAGTGAGATCTATTTCTTGACGTTTTCGCTGGGTGATTGATTATTATTATCAAATTTTTATTAACAATACAAGTTTGTTTGCTTCTTCGCAAGGGTGATGAAAAACGTCGTATAAATCGCGTGTGTATTTGGTAATAACTCACTCGCCTGCGGCACGCTGGCATAATACCCCCCTCAAGTGTACCAACATAGCACACTTGTATCTTATTGTACCATTATAATCGCGATTATAAATTGCATTTCTGACGCAATGCTGCATATTTTAGTTATTTATTTCTATCCACGTGCGCGCATCGAGGTGATCTAAATTCGTACCATTTCGTACTGAACGCACTGAAAGGTCGATTTTATTTTCATAAAGTTGCCGAACACCCCATTTAACTATTTCTTTTTACATTATTTATTCATACTTCGCATCAATTCACAATTTACTGCAATTTTTATTCTCTACTATTGTTAGCACAAAGTCAAGAATAACAGAACAACATTTTTGTTCGCACCAAATGCTCACGTTTAAAAATGTCTTGCTAAATTCGTGACAACGGCGGCTGTCGTGATTACGAATGCTGAAAAAATATCAAATACGTGGAGCGAAGCAAAACGGCCTTTCGAATGACTGTTCATTCTAAACCCAATCACTAGATAGCGACCTTGGTTTGGTAGGCTTTGCTTTACTTACCTACACGTCTGTATCTGTAAGGCTTGGTCGGGCTAGAGCATTATTTTATTTTTCATTACTCATACTCGGAAAGTAGGTCTGAAGTTGCCTGAGGAGCAGGTTGAAAGTAATACATTTTAGCCCTAGGGAGAATCACTTTCAACTGACAGTGACAGTTGACAAATGACGCTCAAATTATTAAAAAAAACTAGTTCTATTTTCACATAAATTTGTATTGAACCATGTCCCAATTTTTTTTTTCCTCAGAGTATTATGTTCCCGCACTTCTCGTGCATTTCCCAGTGTCAGTTTATTTTTAGTTTCTTTGTATTCGTAATGAAAAGCACAGTGTTTACCTCGGGGTAAAAGACTTTTTAGTCCCGAGACGGGGTTTGGCGCCCGAGCGTAGCGAGGGCGCTAATCATTCGAGGGTCGTTAATGCTAATTAACAATTTCAATTGCTAATAGTTCATAACTTTCACCCCTAGGATAACAATGTACTATTACATGCCTGTGGGACGAAAGCAGTTACTTTCGCCCCGCTGCGCGAAGCGAAGGTGCTACTTTCCCCGCAGCGGCACGTAAAATCGTATACACACCACGGGAGCAAGTAAAGAAGCCTTAGATCTTATATTTGCTCCCCTGGGATTCGCCTCGGGAGACATATACATGAGGTTTGAGTAATTCTTTACTTTTAGTCCCTAGCTATGTAATCTACTAATAATACGTAGGTAAGTCAACTGCTACGTCACGTGACATAAGCTTGGGAAAGATAAGAGAGAGGCTAGCTCGTTTCGTCACAAACAAGATACTTAATATTAAATAAATAAAAATAAACCCCCAAGTCTCGTGCGCTGTAGCTCAACACTATCGATCAAGTCATCTTACTAAATCGAAATAGATTCATAGAAAAACATGTCACAGCCATTCACAGATACACAAGTTATCATCGGAGCTTTAAGTCACATATTTTTCAAACATGATAACAGTGCTTTTAACTAAAACAAAATACATACAATCTATGAACTCTACGTCGCCTACTAAACATACTACGTAGTATAAACATACTTAGTATACATAGATTTACTTACGAGAAATGGCAAAGCCGTTGAGGTGCGTAAAATGCCGTCCTCTGGCTCTAGGTAGTCTTTTTCAAGCCTTAAACATAAACAAGTTTTACGGGCCTCACCGATAAAGTGGAAACAAATATGCTATAATGTGGCTTCGAATCATGATAAACCTGTGTTGTAGTACATTGCACCTTCGCTCGTATATTGTAAAATAAATGGCAGGTATCCGGATGACTGTGCATTTCTTTTGTCAGATTTTAAAGATAAGTTTTATTATATTTCAAATCAAGATTTTCTTTGTCGGCTTCATTAGGTCACTTTGGAGTTCAGGTTACACAAAGAATCTGTGATGAAATAAATAAATAAGTAAATATTGGGGGACATTTTACACACAGCGCCATCTAGCCCCATACTAAGCAAAGCTTGTATTATGGAAACCAGATAGCTGATAGAAAACTTATATATTTTTTTTTCGTAAATACATACTTATAATACATACTAGGGTGTAGTAGCCACAGAACAAAAACATATATGTTCGTCACATACAAATATTTGTCCTGGGTGGGGATCGAACCCACGCTCTACAACTCTGAAGGTAGGGTGTCTATAATGTACAACATGATATTTGCCTACACGATAATGTACGGCATAATAATGCACAGCATGATAATTGGTGTACATGTACATCGAATATCATGCTGTACAATCCATGTCGTACAATACTGGCCGTCCATTATCGGCTCGTGTCCATAAAGTACGGCCCTATATTGTACAGCCAATAATCCGAGTACATTTCTCAAATTGACTTAAAAAAAATAACCTGAACCTAACTGATATACAAATATGGAATTCGTGTACTTGTACATCAAATATCAGTCTGTACAAAATCGGGGTGTGCATTATTGAGCCGAGTATATGTACCAATAGTTATAGTTTGTATGAAAGTCCTTTGATTTGGACTTTTAGTCACGAAAATTTGGATTTGGATAGTTCATTCAAAATAAAAAATGATGTTTCCAAAAAATTTTCGACACTTACGATTTAAGGGGGGTAAAGGGGCGGTGGAATGTTGTATGGAAAGTTATTTGTTTTTGAAGTTATAGTGATGAAAATTTGTATATGGGTAGTTCATTCAAAGGGGGGAAGTGAGGGGGGGGAGGTTGGGTTAGGTTAGGTTATAGTGATGAAAATTGATATTTGGGTAGTTCATTCAAAGGGGGGAAGTTGGGGGAGTCGGTCGAGTCGGTCAAGTCGGTCGAGTCGGTAGAGTCGGCCGAGTCCGTAGAGTCGGTCGAGTCGGTAGAGTCGGTAGAGTCGGTAAAGTCGGTAGAGTCGGTAAAGTCGGTAGAGTCGGTAGAGTCGGTAGAGTCGGTAAAGTTGGTAGAGTTTGCTCGGAATGATTTAAAGTGGAGAATTTTAGGAGCGGTCCGTTTTTCTTCCGCACGCGGACGAAGTCGCGGGGGACCTCTAGTGTACTTATATACCAACGCTTTTTTTTATGAAGTGCAAGTCTCTTAGAAACCAGTATTATAATATTACATCTGCTAGAAACAAAACACAAACTTTGTGACTCTAAAAATATCAAGGATTGACTTAATTGTTTATTATTTTAAATGTAGTACATAATATGCTGTATACGTAAAGGCAAATCTATCTATACATATAAAAGGCTCTGTCCTGACTGATTGGTGACTGACTGACTGACAGACTACGCACAGCCCAAACCGCTGGCGGTACAGACTTTAAATTTGGAGGGTGTATTCGTCTCGATGCGGAGGGGTGTACTATGAAAGGATTTTTCGAAATTCGTTTCGAGTTTGTATTAAAGTCCTTTGTTTTTGTACTTTTCGTCACGGAAATTTGGATTTGGATAGTTCATTTAAAAAAAAACTGTTACTGGGACGATTTAAGTTGGGAGAAAGGGATGGATGGATGGGATGGAATGTTGTATGGAAAGTTCTTTGTTTTGAAGTTATAGTGATGAAAATTGATATTTGGATAGTTCATTCAAAGGGGGAAAGTTGGGAGTTGGGGGAGTTGAGGGGAGTTGGTAGATTTGGTAGAATCGGTAAAGTCGGTAGAGTCGGTAAAGTCGGTAGAGTCGGTATTAAAGTGGTGAATTTTGGGAGCGGGTCGAATTTCTTCCGTACGCGGACGAAGTCGCGGGCGACCTCTAGTATAATTATATAGGCGACGTATTATTTACCTTTAATTCGAATCGATTTTAAAATACAAGGGAAGAGGTGTATCAGAAACGAAAATTCAAACCACGTAACGAATATTTCTATTTACATTTCTAAAACAATTTCATTACTAAATTGAAGCATTAATTAAGATAACAATTTGATGGCTAATAAATCACATCGCAATCACGAAAGAGTGCTCTAATTAAAGGAAATTATTAGCTCATCAGTAAAGCGATAAATTTTTCCGAGATAATGATATCGTTTTGCTCGATTAGTCCGAAACGGAGTTGTTTGGGAAGTTGGGACATTAGGTCCCGATTAATCCTATCGGTTCGATTTCGACTCTCTACAGAAAATTTAGATTTCAATTTCGTCTTTGAATTTAGATATGCTTTATACTGGAGCTACTGGACCTGAAAAGAACTGGAAAAAAGCAAATAGTAGATTGGTTTCCAAGGGAGCAAACAACAATTTTTAAGGCGAAAGTGTTTCTTTGCATCCAGAGCGGAGTGAAGGATTCTAGAGTAGAAAAAGCAAACTAAAACTATAAATTTATGTGTATATTCTTCCTTATGGTTGCCTGGAAGAGATCGCTTTTAGCAATAAGGCTGCCAATTATGGCACTAGCTTATAAGGTTCTTGACTTCTTGTATCGTTTTCTATTGTATTTTTTGGTGTGCACAATAGAGTTCCTATCTATATATCTATCTATAATGGGATTCAAACTAACAAAATTCAAACAAACTAATTCTTTTAAATATTTGTGTTCTTTATAGAGGGTTTTTTTTATTGTGTCTGTGCTAAAAAATTACAAAACATTACAAAGCCGAACTAAAACTGCGATTTTTTACTACAAATGTAGCAAGCTGCAATAGGCTAGATGACTGTTATTTTTATATTGTCCTATTAAAATGTGGCCCATAAATATAGGGGATTAATGAAAACAAAATTAAAATTTAATCAAAAATAAGCAACTTATAAGCATTTTAATATCATGCTAGACAGAGAGGCGAAACAGCAAATCGTGACGTCACTTCTCTGTACGCCATATAAATTCTATTCTAACAAGTAAGGCGTGACGTCATTTTGTGTTTTGTGGGAAAGGGACAGAGCTGTCTCTAACAAAAACTTTAAACGCTCATATATCAGAACATTATTAACCGATATAAATTATTTTTTCAATAAACTTACTATAATTACTTAAATTCTTCATCAAAGCTATTGGTTTCAACGATATAAACATCAGTCATCTACCCTATAGGCATTGTAGTGTCCATATAGGTTTTATGTCGTCGATATTTCATAAACGTGTCTACATTTATACACTAAGAGTTGGTACTTACGCTTAGTTTGAAAAGATCTTAAATAAATTTGCAGTTCACTAAGTCTTAAAATCCTCATCAATCCCGCATGAGAAAGTTACTGTAAGTATTTAATAATTGTGTTTATCCACACACAACTACTACAACAACAAACAACAAATAAAACAACAACAACTAACAACAACTAATTCTTTTAAATATTTGTGTTCTTTTTAGACTTGTTTTTTGTGTTTATTTTTGTTGTTTTGTGTTTATTGTGTTTTTTTGTGTTGTATTTTGTGTTTTTGTGTTTGTTGTTTTTTGTGTTTCACCTCCATTCTTGGCCTTATTATCAAATGTCTCGCTCGGCTCGTCAATTCATAGCACAAAAGAATAACAGTGTGATAAAAGCTAAGTTTTTCTACTTTTCACTTGGTGTTCTCACTGCCCACTACAGCGGAACAACCATAGCGGTAACCATAGCGGAATATGCAAAACATATTATTTGTTTAAAGAATACTCCGGGAAAGAAACTTTCATTAGTATGGGATTTCATTATAGAATAATAATAGTAAATTAAATAATAACATTACATTATGCATAGAATACCCACTAGATCTTTCGCGTGTTCTGAACGGTCCGATAACAACAGCTGTCTATACTCGTATTCATAATCAAACGGACTAAACTGACAGATTGAAATGTCACTTTTCAAAATAATGCTGCCTGCTAAAAAACCGTAGTGATCGATATTGTTAAGTTTATATCGTTCAAAAGAATAATTGAATAATTATTAAGTGCCCTTGAACATTTAAAGTGCTGCCAGTGGAAGTGCAGGTAGAAAAGGGAAAACAAATTGTGTTAAAAAGTTGTTCTGTGAATTGCTACACGGAAATGCAACATTATTTTCATGATTTATAACCTTGGAAAAATTGAAATCGCACAAAAGTAAGGAATTTTACCTTTTACAAAGACTCATATAAATATATCGAAGTAGATCATAAGTATGAAATTATTAAGTTTGTTAGCATAACTTCATAAGTTAATAAGTTAATAAAAAGATTAAGTTTCTTAACATATGTTAATAAACTTAATATTTTTATCCCAGCACTATTTAAATTTTGCCAAAAAGTAGCAACATTTGAAATGTCAGTTTATTCCATTTAATTAAGAATCCGAGTAGCTAATATTTTGACAAGTACGAGTACCTTCCTACGTCAGCGACAATGATAAAATGAATGGACGGGAAATAAGCGCGCGTATTTACTGCGAAAACGCTTACAACAAGCGCATTCCGTTTGACGCATGCGTCGCTAACAGATAATATTACTTTTTGGGTTATTACGATAATATTAAGAGTAGATACCAGTGAGATGAAATAAATAGAGTAGTTATAGTCGAACAAAACTGCTTTAAAAACTGACTAGACGTTGCCTATATAAATATACTTAAGCATGTTTCTATGCAGTTTGTGAAGAAAAGAAAAGAATATGATCGATTTTATACGCCACACCTGTTGTTAGAAAGAGACATATATCTAATTTCTCTTACGGCGTAATTAGGTATACAAGTTGATTGGCCAGAGCGAGCGCCCTCGCCGCGCCAGTGTGTCTCTCTTTCACTCTCTAACACAAGACGATCTATCTATCTCGGTCATCCATTTCAAAGTGACAACAGTCGCCTAAGATAAAATATATTTTTTTTCCCATTGCAATGAAAATACAGTACTTACGCGTGAAATTAATAAATTTTTTGTCTCTCACAGTGGCTGTGTAGATTGTGCAGTGTCTAAATACACAGAAAGGCATTATATCACCATCTTTTTGCTAGAAAACATACGATTAGCGGCAGCGTATTACCGGACATTCGGATGTGAAAGACTGGTAGCGATCACGGCAATTGCCTTGATTGCGTCTAGTAAATATGGCGGGGGGGACAACTCATCTACATGTAAAAACATCTTAGGTAGATACTTTAAACGCTGCGTGAAGAGCATTCAAGGAACCTCAATAGCATGTGTTGAATGGAATGGTTCACGTAATAAACACCATACACCTATAAATATGTGCGAAGGTAATTCTTATCGTAGCGCGAGATGCAAGGTGTACGCTCAAGTTTCTTGCTGCGATTCAAAGTTCGATGCAGAAAATTATAATAGTGTAGTAATTTACATGTAAAAAATAGTGCGAGTCAATCACAATCTAATAACGGAGCGATTATCGCAAAAAGGAAAAGTGCACTTTAGTACATTATGATACAAGTGTGCTATGTTGAGCATTACACTAGAGGCGGTATTATGCGATAAGGAAGCCGAGAGCGTAATGACTAACATAGCACAAGAGTTCCATACGACTGTTTTAATCATACTTGCGACGAAAAAACAAACTCTTTTTGATAATAATCAACCACACAGCGTAAACGTCAACAAACATTTGCGGAAAATGGCGCCCAAACCAGCAATGCGCGCGCAGTTTGACATTTACTTCAGCGGCATAAGAACTCTTTGTTGGTATTACAAAAAAACTGTTAGTATTACCCGGCTATATTAAGAGTGCTTCGTATACATACGTCTAATTGCAGTCACGTACAAACTTGACTTTTCCAGGTTATACCTATTATAGCACAAGTGCCGTAATGTAAAGTAAAAAGCACGCGTACGTAATAGCTTGGATTATGAGCCTAAAACAGATGTAATAAGATCCACTTTACGAGCAAGTGTGATGAAAAGATTGTAATAACTCTATAAATAATTCTTGCTTAAGTACGAGTAGGTAAATAGATAAGATTTGTTAACAGCAAAAAATAGAGTACAAAGTGTACAATTTTTTTTCTATCTATATACTTTATTAATTAACCTATCTTAACTGACACTAAACTGCCCTTTTCCATAATGTCCTTTCACCGTACGGGGCCGTACCGTGAACTGCTTATAGCGGGACCGAATACGCTCAGCTGCCGACGCTGCGCGACTGTGAATTTTATCGCCTCGCAATAAGGTTCGCGGTCGCGCAGTGTCGGCAGCTGAACCTATTCGGTCCCGCTATAAGCAGTTCACGGTATGGCCCCTGTACCTACTGTACTTAATGCTTTTCTCACAATGTTCTTCGATAATAGTCTACATACTCTACAATCTTTCTAGAATACTATGTCCGCCGCGATTATAATAATATGTTTGTTTCTTTTCCAGGAATCCCAATGCTCCATCTATTGACCTATCATGCAAAATCATACCTACTAACCATATACCTAAGTAACTAAATTACAAAAGCTGAAACCATTTAAATGCATTGTACGTAGAGCGCACGATTAATTTTGATACTTCAGTACTGTTAGCATTTCACGCATTCAAATTTATTGTGCACTAGCTTAGTATGCACTCGTAAATTTGGGGGCTTCGCAGTAAATTATGGACGGGCAACACTCAACTTTTCAACCCGTTCGTTGCATATTAGTAAGTACTTAGTAACATTCATACAAATGATTTACAATTTAATACTTTGTTTTAGGTGGCGCCATCTACATCATCAGACAGAAGACGTCAACTACTGGATGAAGGCGTCCCCCACAATGGGCGGAGAAGGAGTGAAAGAGGGGTTGTATATCCAAACGCTTGGCAGGCGGCATGGAGATCGCAGACCGAGAGGACTCCAATGCCCGTCCTCCGATGGGTCTGGTTGCAGTGTTAGGACATACCCAGGTCCATCTAAATGATCTAACCATCTATCGGTATTTTGTTATGAAACCTTTTCAAACGACATACATGTATACTAACTAATTTGGTAGTAAACTTTATATGATAGGCAATAGGAAACTCAATTTAGGAACAGCTTCCATTTACATACACTATCATAAAAATAAATAAAAATATGCTTCATTTTGTTTTATGAGATACCTTATACCTCCTAACCTAGCTCGCTGGTATAAATTATAATAAGCTTGGTTTTATATGCAAACATAAACTACGAGTAAGCCAAGGTTTCTGGAACACTAGCGCCATCTAAAATAGGACAGCGAAACCTCTAAAACCTGCATAAGAAGCACCTACTTGGACTACATTTCTCAATTTTCTGTTTCATAAAGGAAATTTTGGGGTACCTTGGAATCAAGGACTTTACACTGGTAAGAGAAAAATAGTATTGGCAACGTTATTTTAGCGCTAAATTTTACATATTTTTAATTTAACACACTTGCATCACTTAGCTTTACATAGTAAGTAAATCTTTGTAATATTATACTATGTAACTAGTACTTAGTGGTATATAGGACACTATTACAGACTCCACCTGGGGAAGAACACCACCTTTGGCAGTTGTTCAACCGCGAAGCAGTAGAGTGCAAACATTTTTGTTTTTCGGTTTGGATGGCAATGTTACCAGACAAAATTACTAGCCATGAATAAATTTTAACAGCTAATATCTCAGGGTGACGAGCTCATTGCAGTGCGGCGCAGGATTTTGTTCGCAAGTTCACAATTCTAGCACTGCTACTGTTATGGGTAGGCGTGATGCTTACAACCAGGCGCACGTCACTCTCGAATAGGAAATCACTTGCAATAAAACTTGGTAAAATCTCTTGGACGTCGATTTCAACCTAATTCTAATGTCAATACAATTTGAAATTCAAAATATGATAATAATTGATAATAATTATAATGAGTTTTTTTTTTTTTATGTTGATAATTCAAACATTTAATATCATCGAGCTGATCTGATGATTGAACCAGAAAGTGCACGACACACTGTCCACATTCCTCGTAAACATTCCAAAAAACATTCCAAAAATCCATACGCGTAGGACCATCGGCAAGTCGTATTTCCGATAGTCCGACTAAAACTACTGAACAGATTTCGAAAAAAATTATATGGGGCCACCTCTGACGTTGACGTATCACCCACCAAACAAAAAAATAATTTTCAAAATCCGTCCATAATTGATGGAGAAATCGGTGAAAATACATAAAAAAAACATACATACAGTCGAACATAGAACCCAACATAGAACATAAGAACATAGTTCTATTATGAAGTCGTAAAATATTTAAAAAAAACTTTTGTGGTTTTGTTTACAACTTTTGCTTGAAAATTCAGCCCACTCAAGCTTATAAATAAATATTTTAGACGCTGATATTTTATACAAAAGCAGAAAAATAAATAAAACCCATGCCCGCAAAAAATCTGATCATTAGCTTGATTTACTAGCGCAAAAACGGCATTGTGTAAACTACATCTCGTAATGAAGCAGAAACAATACAAATGTATTCTTTCCCTGAAATAAATGATCGAAATGTGACTTTTGGCTGACCTTCTTGCCTGAAAGAAATAGAATAATTATTCGGGCTACATTTTTTGCTATTACAAAGTAATTTTATATTTGTGGCGTCCCGCGATTTCCCCCCCAGCAATAGGAACCTTTTTTATTCCCGGGATAAAAAAACATTTTTATGAAATAAATAAATAAATATCGGTGGACATTTTCACACAGCGCCATCTAGCCCCAAACTAAGCAAAGCATGTAATATGGAAACCAGATAGTTCATAGAATACTTTTTTTTTTGGAAATACATACATACTTATTATACTTTCTACACCCAGACACAGAACAAACATCTATGTTTGCCCTGGATTGCGATCGATCCCACGCCTACAGCTCTGAAGGCAGAGATGCTACCAACTGAGCTTTATGCCAGTCAAAGTCAAAGTATAAGGCAGCAATGGTGTAATAAGGTCACGCCCGCCCATAGCAGTGTAGCAATGCTAGAATTGTGAACTTGCGAACAAAATCCTGCGCCGCACTATGCACTGCATTAGATGCTCATCAAACCAAAACACATGCTTAGCGGTAAAATAACTGGCAAAGGAGTGGTACTTCCCGAGGCGAACTCTGCAATAGAGTCCTACCACAACTAAGGCTAAGACTACATCCAGATTGTGCAATTACTGATAACTACAAAAGATTGTGTACGTGTAAGAAGTACGTCGTTCTACCATAGAAATCAGTCGAACAACAAAAAAAACAAATCAGTAAACGAAAGTAACCATGCGAACCAGATAACTGCTTGAATACCTATAGTTATGTATATAGGTAGTTAGGTATTTTCTTTTATTACATACATAATATGATACATGCAACACCCAAAAACAGAACAAATACTTATCGTTTTCGTCAAACTATATGGCCGATTGTAAAAATAAATACCTATTTACAAACTTACACCGTAAATTGGGATGGCACTCATATTTCAATTTAATGGCGTAAAAGTTCGAATGAACGATGTTTTTCCGCAAATCCCGTGCTGTACCTTGGAAATATTTAAGTTAAACATTATCCGCGATTAACTACATTTCCTTGGCAGTTATGAAAATATAAATAGTCTTTATAAAAATGTAAGAAATTCGACGAAATATGAAACAGGTTTTGCTATTTTATCAAATAAAAAAAATTACAAGCTAAGATGTTTTTTAAACTGTCCAAACTATCTTTATTATTATTATTATTATTATTATTATTTTCAGCCTGTATTGTCCCACTGCTGGGCAAAGGCCTCCCTTCCCTCCTTCCAGACTGCTCGGTCTTCGGCTTTGGTGGCCCAGTGCTTGTCGTGCGAATTCAACTCGTCACGCCACCTTCGTCTGGGTCGACCCTGAGGTCGTTTGGATTTAGGAACCCAATCTGTGGTGATCTTTGCCCAACGGTCGCTTGGCATGCAACAGACGCCCCCCCCCCCCCCCCCACCCCTTCCCTCCAAACTATCATGTTATTTAAATTTGATATTAATAATATGCAAGATTAATTTTTTGGTGCGTGATAATGAGAGAGCTAGATCCTAGAAGGTGATAATTTATTATTAATAACATGCGTGATTTAATGTTTTTTTTTTGTTTGGACGTTGTCTCTGTTTGTAAAATATACTTAGTACAATAAGGCAAATATTTTGGATTGCCTGTTGTGTACTAAAAATAGTTCACAAAAAGACCTACATCTGGCTCCGAGGATGCTATATATGGATGTGGCCAGATTTTGGTCTAAAAACATATAAAAAGAAAAAAATACGAAGAGAATAATACAAAAAAATACAAAGATTAAAATACAAAAAAAGCGTTACCTCCACATGATGATAGTATTGGTTTTATATTTTCATTATTATCAAAATTATTTCGTAAATGCTTGTTATGGCGGTAGGCACAATACCGGTAACTAAATACGAGTCCCATACTCGAGTCCTATACTTAGCGGTGGGTGGAAAACGGTTGGCAATAATGATGAAAATACTTATGAGTAACCTATCCAACCACGTTGTTAACTCGAGAATGTATACTTTCAAAATAACAATATGCTAAAACTTTTATACTATTTGCATAGAGTGCTCTAAAATATTGTTATCTAGTCAGCCAAGTTTCCTCTAACGCAACAAGAACTTTTATCTGTTTCGCAGTCTGACCAAACTTCCAGTATAATTTTGAAGTGTTATAAAATTCCTCCATATTTTCACTTGCGAAAAGCTTGCGATATTTATATTTATAGGCGCTCTCTATATTTGCCCACTCAACGTTAAAAATTGTTTAAATGCAATACTAGTCAACATTTTATGAAAATTAAATCAATAGAACGGCAACGAAACAGCTAGGCTGCTGGGCTAATCAATAGATTAAATTTACAAACCATAAGACCTTCACATAAAGATGCAATTTTGTCCATAGACGTTGGTGATCTTAGCTTTGTATAGTGAGTTATTCTGTTCTTTCTGAAATGGCTGTGAGAACGTCCGGGACGTAAATAATGTCAAATCTGCCAGAATTGTTCAATGATTCAAAACCTGTGCCATGTACCCGAGTCCCTAAAATAACGTTATTGTTATCCTCCATAATATCGTGGCTCAAAGTGGGCTAACCAGTCTGAACAAACACAAGTGAAGTGGCTGTTCAACCCTTGCTTAGAAAATGGGATTTTGATGTGACGCTCTTTGTCAATGCTTGTGAAACATTTGCAACTGACCTTACTTAAGACACAGAACATATAATAATACTACGTGCTTAAGGCCCAGAATGCTGCGCGCCGCTACCTCGCTCGCGCATATCAACTTTGAATTATGAAAAATATGAAAAAAAACATTCGAAAAATCGATATTAAAAATAGATAAGAAAAATCGCAGTTAGTGAACTTACTGAGATTTACATTTACAATGATTTAGAAGATTTTTTTTTAATTGATGCATGTTTTCATTCACAAAACTGGACACAACCTTTAATCCCATGTTTAGCAGAAGGTTAGTCCGCGAAATAGGGCGCAGAATTAAAGATGGCGGTGGTGACTCCCGCGCTGGCTTGTACTTGGCGCAAAGGTTGTCCATTGCCATCCAGCGTGGTAATGCAGCCAGAGCATTATGGGCACATTTGCACCAGGTACAGTGAGGGGCGGGTTATTTTCTGACTGACTGATTGTTTTTTTATTATTATTTTTTTGACTATGTTGTTATGTTAACTAATGATTTGCAAAACAAAACTATTGTGTAAGATGTTTAGGTGGTATAAGTTGTTTATATCAGAATTAAATTTTTGCTAAACCTTTGTAATGTTAATTTACCGGCTGCGAATTTTCCTAACAAGGTATGTATATTAAAAATAAAAATAAAAATGGCATCTTCAAAAATACGCGAACAAGATAGCGGCGCATCGTTATCTGGAACTTTACCTTAGGCCGTGATTAGACCCCAGATAAGACCCTAGATGCATAAATAGAGCCTTACTTTAAAACGCCGCTTCTAAATAACGTTAATTCAATAATATTAGTTAATTTAAGCAGATACTCGTCAGCCAGAACAGCGACGGTGATAATGGAATGGACGGGCCCAGCGCTTGATCATCGATCAAAATTAACAAGACAACACAATCAAGCATACCTAGCTAAAAGTATGCATATTAAGTACACTTGCCGGAAAATAGAGATAGCGAATCTAATTACTACATGACAAAAAGAGAACACATGTACATGTATTAGCAGTTTGTATTGTCGTATCGTACGGCTCGCATGTCCCAAAGACAGAGTATGACTGAAGCGAGAGGAGAGCCGGCGATCAACATATAGTCTTCAAAATCCGTGCGCTTATTTCCCGTCCATTCATCTTATCATTGTTGCTGAGCCAGAAGACGTTCACTGCTGGACTAACACCTCCTTAATAGGGAGTGGTTGCCATAATCCCCACGCTTGGCAGGCGGCTTGGGATCGCAGAATGCTCACCACAGTAAGCAAGTACAAGCGGGGTTATATAAGCAGGTATTTTAAGTAAAACCCACAATTATATGCTCTGAACCGTTATTCGAGACCTAATAAAGTGAGACAGCACTACTTGCGTCTCGCGGAACAGCCCCTTCCGCCCCTCTTCCACCCGCTCGCCGGGTGGAGGGGGGTAACCAGCTTGCCGGGCGCGCGCAGCGCGGCTCCTCACATTGGCATCGACTTTCGTCGAGTGAACACCCTTTCGGTAAAATATAACAGCGTTGCTGTTCGATTTTCTTTAATTAATTATTATTTTTGTTCTTAGAAACAGTGAAATTGTGTTATAAAAAAAAAAAAAAAATGAATAAGTACTAGCTCTGCAGAAAAGCTCGGTAAGAATGGATAAAACTCCCGATGATGACGCGCCTTGTTTGAGGCAAGTAAGCCGTGCGGAACAGCTATCGCAAAACCGCTCGGAGCGTTTGCTGCGTCCCAGGAGTTCGTCGAGTTCCAGTAGATCTTCGCCAGTTCGGAGGATTCAGGACGTAAGACGAGAAGTAAGTGAAATTTTGAATTATCTGAAAAATAACGACCAAAAGTTTCATAAAAACGAGGGTAGTTACGAAGGCGGTTCCGATATTTCCTAGCATCCCAATGAGCATTTAAAAAGCTCATTACTACTTGGAGCGATGACTCATGCGCTCATTCAACAAAATGATCAACTCAAGAATAACCTGCAGCGAGTTACAAGAGTGGTCACACTCGTCTGGTCCCGCATTCAATGCCGAATCTCTTTACGAAAATTGAACGGTTTATTTTTTGAAAAGGTCGATTACATGAGTGTCTGAGGAGTTGCTTCAGCTAGTTTGTGGGCGGCGTACTGACGTCATTCAAAAACACCGCGACAGTATTTTGTTCGGCGTTACTAACTCAGTAAAAACCATTGATTTTGTCTTTATAGGTTTATTTTCTTGTTACAAGTATACTATAGTACTTCCTGTATCTATACTGTCCTTGTTACTTACTCTATGGTTCGGCGTAAAAGATCGTTTATCAAAGAAGATTTACGCAAAATACCTCACACAAACGCTGAGCTTTTTAACATGGAAGCGTTAGGTTCTTTTTTACAGAAAGCTGGTGGAACTAACAAAATATTCTCAACAAACAAACGCTCTGCGGAAGAGCCCATTATGTCTATGCGGAATAGACCGGAGCACTCCCAGGCAAAACGTCCGCGGAGGTCGTATGGTCGTATGCAGGCCTGAAGTGGAGACTGACCCAGTACCTACCACCAGTTTCCAAGCTCCTAGAGGTAACAAATCTCAAAAACCGATAAATAATAAATCCGGCGCGAGACATGTTGATCATAAGATATCTTTTATTTCCAATCATCGTAAAAATAATAGTTCAAAAATGACTACGTACAAGACAGTTTTAATGGCGGGCGATTACGAAATTTAGAAACAATACAATGCACCAAATTGCGTGATCAAATAATTTCCGGTTATCGGATACCTTTTTGCAAAGTACCCCCTCTTGTTCACCACAGCCAGTTATTAAAATATCAGACACCTACAAGCAAGGCTATGACTCGGCAAATAATAGAATTGAAAAGACAGAAGGTACTAGTACCTGCTCCCTCAACACCGAGTTTCATATGCCCGTTGTTTTTAGTGGTGAAATCAGACCTCGGCAACCGCCCTATATTCAATTTAAGAAATTTAAATCGCCACCTACACCAGTTCAAATTCAGATTGATCAACATGCACCGCGTACCGGATTTTTTACAAAACGAATACTGGACAGTGAAGATCGACCTCACGCAGGCCTACTTCACATACCCGTAGCTCGGTCTCACCAGCCATTCCTCAGAGTTCTGTACAAGACAGACTCGACGGTCAACGGCTCAAAAGCGCTGGAACTGCTCCAGATTACCTGCCTACCCTTCGGGCTGTCATCGGCACCCAAGGCGTTTTCTACAGTTTCGAACTGGGTCGCCCAACTATTGCGAGAAAAAGGGCTCCGAGTAGTAGTCTACCTAGCCGACTATCTCATAGTGAACCAGGATCGAGATATGCTGTCCAACCAAGCTGCGGAAGCTGTTCATATCTTAACAATTATAGGCCTTACAATAAACTTCCAGAAGTCACTGCTCACTCACTCACTGCAAGCTGACACCAACCAGAGTGATAGATTATCTGGGCATAACATGGAATCTCGCATCGAATTCCAAGTACCTTCCCGAAGAGAAGCGACGAAAAAGAATGGTCTAAGTAAAGTCTGTAATGACCTTAAATTAGTGGAGCTTGAAAGACGCGCAGAGCGTCCTTGGAATGCTCAATTTTGCTTCATTTGTCGTACGAAGAGGGCGTCTTCACTGCCGGCCCTTACAGATGGCGTCTTCTCGACTTTCGAAAGATCAGCCCCATATGAAGTTCTCTCTCGAACCAGTGACACGCAAGGAATTGAGCTGGTGGCTCCAAGCACTCTCGTTGAGTACACAAATACACACGCCTCCGGTTTGTTGAGATTTGTTTTTACCACAGATGCGTAAGGCATAGTCTGGGGAGCCGTGCTGAACGGCAGGCCCTGGAGCAGTACCTGGCTTCCAATCTAACAAGCATGACACAGCAATGTCAAGGAGATGTGGCGAATATATCAGACTCTGCACAATCACTGTCACACTCTGCGGAACTCGACAATACTAGTACAGTCGGACAACAAGAGTGTTGTGAGTTACATAAGGAACCAAGGCGGTCTGCGCTCGAAGCTCCTGTTTCAGCTCGCTAATTCTCTGTTCCAACTGTTGGACGAGAACAACATGAACGTAGTCCCGCAGTACATTCCAGGACAACTCAACATAGAAGCCGACCTCCTGTTTAGACAAAAAATGCAAGGCTAATGGCATGCGAGGAGATAATCGGTCGCTTCAGCGCGCCGCAGATCGACTTATTCGCCTCAAAGACTGCACACGTAACTACACGTTACGTATCGCGAGACTGCAACGACTCGAACGCAGAATATCGCAACGCCTTCAGCAGGCAGTGGAATTACCATCGAGTCTGGATATTTCCGCCCCCGCACCTGATACCACGAGTTTTGGCACATCTCAACGAGGCCGTGGGCATCTGACTAGTAGCATACTGATAGTACCTCGTTGGCACAAGATATACTGGAGACTAGACGTCAAACAGAGAGCATTGTGGGCACCTTTTACGGTGACCAGTCTACGGCATCGTCTAATAGACACACGAACTTGGCTGCCTCCACCGCAGGTCGATCAGATATGCCTGGAGGTATGGTTGGTCAAGGGTGGAGTCATCATCTAGACGGATGGTCGAATAATGAAATTGAGCTACTGAACTCTAGCTGTTGGAATTCGACGAAGAAAGTCTACGCAGGCATCTGGTCCAAGTGGCAAAGTGCAAAGCTGCAACGGGATCACAATTAGCAAAATATTTAGCCTATTTACATCTGAACGTATTCCTGGACCTGGGTATGTCCTTAAACTGCAAACAGCCCCACCGGAAGACGGGCAGCAGCGTCCTCTTGGTTAACGGTGGTGAGCATTCTGCGATCCCCAAGCCGCCTGCCAAGCGTGGGGATTATGGCAACACCCCTCTATTAAGGGGGAGGCCTCCGTTCATCAGTGGGCGTTTTATGGCTGATGACGACGACATCCATTTTAGTATACAAATCTGCAATAGCCACGTTGTTTGACCCAGCGCTGAATCTCTCGCAGTGACAACGTATTGGTTAAAAGAATTTTAAGATCGATTGCATTGGCAAACGCCGATAAGAAAGACAATCATCCGGTAGTATGGGATCCGAGGAAAGTCGTAGAATGGTTAACGCAAAACGCGCCGACGCGCGAGACGTTATATGAGATATCTCGACGAACAGCTCTGATCTTGCTTCTCGCCTCGAGTCGCCGAGTACACGATCTCACACTCCTACACATCGATCGAGATAATTTTGAGGATAATGGCGATCACCTTATACTACATCCTGTCTTTGGATCTAAGACTGACAACTACGTTCACAGACAGACATCTTGGAAACTTCTAAAAGCTCCAGGCGACAACGTATGTCCAGTGCACTGGGTAAGAAAACTCCGATTTATTTCCCGACAGCCGTCGCTGTTGGAGTGTTGCTCGAGCTCATTGTTCCTGTCATGCACGGGCGCGGCGCGCGCTGCGTCTCGGACGATGCTGGCCGGCTGGGTGAAGTCACTGCTGCGGGCAGCCGGCGTGCAGGCCAGCGCGGGCAGCACGCGCCGCGCCGCCGCCTCGCTCAACTGGCTAGACAACTGCTGCATCGACACGGTCTTGGCGAAGGGTAACTGGAGGACTCCTAACACCTTTACTCGCTTTTATTGTACGGAGATAAGTACGGATTTGAACAATCGATTTAATTTATCCCGAGCTTTTGAATCATTATGATTGCATTACTTCGATCATTATAGTTGATTTTATTTTAATTTTAATTATATATAATTATTACCATTCATTGGAATGGTGCTATATGATATGTTTTGTAATTAAGTGGTGAGATTATACAGATATATATGATCTGAGCTACAAGCTACACATTCGTCTTAATTAAACTTTAAAACATTTCTAAGTAGGTGAACTTTATACTTACCTACACTAAAAATCATTATGCCTTACATAATCATTCACACATTGGCATCTTCAGCTTGCCACCAGGCGATAACAAACAAATCTCACTTTATTAGGTCTCGAATAACGGTTCAGAGCATATAATATGATGTTTTACCTGAAATAAAACAGTTATTATATGCCTAACCTTATTCGAGACCTATATTTCTAACTCTGCCTGTTGGCCCATATGGCCACCATAGGTGAGATATAATGTGAGGAGCCGCGCTGCGCGCGCCCGGCAAGCTGGTTACCCCCCTCCACCCGGCGAGCGGGTGGAAGAGGGGCGGAAGGGGCTGTTCCGCGAGACGCAAGTAGTGCTGTCTCACTTTATTAGGTCTCGAATAAGGTTAGGCATATAATAACTGTTTTATTTCAGGTAAAACATCATATAATGCAGGTTCCAACGGAAGACTAGCGCTTGCTGTTCGCAACCAGCAGTATCCTGAGTCGGAACCAGTTTGTGGCAACAAACAATGTGCCAATAGTAAAATTATTTATTCTCTTTGTTTATAGCCTGGTGTTGTGCACGTCATTTTTGTATGTTTTATTTCCACAAATAAAATCTTATATGTCTAACATCCAACGAAAATCCGAACCCGTTGGTTTCGTTACATATTAATTGTTACTAGCTCCAAGTTATTTTCAACCGACTTCAAAAAAGGAGGTTCTCAATTCGACTGTATGTTTTTTTTAGTTTGTATGTTGTAATAATCGCGTAGATTACTCCGCCAATTATGAACTGATTTTAATGAATATTTTTTCGTTTGGTAGTTTAATATTTCAGAGGTGGTTCCATATAAATTGTATCGAAATCGGTTCAGTAGTTTGCTTTCTAAATCAAAATTACTAGAAAATATGAAGATGTCATCCAGATATTCGAAGTTGAAGTCATACAGTCGAATTGAGAACCTCCTTGTTTGAAGTCGGTTGAAAAAGAGTATTATTTCTATTGTGATCATCATGAAGTAATTATTTATTTTGAGTGGGTCCCATCCACTCCGGTGCCCCTGGCCCTGCGCGGATGGGAAAAAAATATTCATCCACCCCCGTGGACCCGGTGTCGGCGCTTTACGGAGTGGATGGCACACATCAAGTGACATCTACCCCGGTATCGTTTATAATTATATTATATTTATAGTTATATTATGGAGTGTAGGTACTATAAAGTATATCTATTTAAAAACTATGTAGTATTCTTACTCAAAGCCAAAACCATTCATACAAATGTATTTGGGAAAAGTCCACGTAATTCCACGAATAGTGCTTCAGTTACGATCTCCATTCTTACGTTAGACTACAATAAGTTTCTACACTAAGTTTCATACGGTAAATCTAAATTTATTTTCAAGAATCTTCTAGCTCGCAAGCACAACTTTTATTCCCTAGCGGTCTTCTTTATATCAGCAATTCAGCACTCTGTCTTACAGATTTATAAAGCTAGTAGCATGTATATGCAAATAGAGCTAGACAAGTTATATGAGATGACTCGTAAATTAAACAATTTAATAAGTTCCCATGTTTGTACCAGATTTTGTATAACAGACACAAAGTTAAGTAAAAGTTTTGAAAACGGTGATTAAACGCACGTCTCGCATCAATAGCATAATAGTACATTATGATACAAGTGTGCTATGTTGGTCATTACACTAGAGGCGGTATTATACATCACACTTGCTCGTAAAGTGGATCTTATTGCATCGGTTTTAGGCTCACAATCCAAGCTATTACGCACGCGTGCTTTTTACTTTACATTACGGCACATGGTGCTATAATAGGTATAACCCGGTAAAGTCAAGTTTGTATGTGATGCAATTAGACGTACGTATACGAAGCACTCTTAATATAGCCGGGTAATACTTACAGTTTTATGTAATACCAACAAATAGTTCTTATGCCGCTGAAGTAAATGTCAACCTGCGCGCGCATTACTGATTTGGGCGCCATTTTCCGCAAATGTTTTTTGACGTTTTCGCTGTGTGGTTAATTATCATCAAAAAAAAAATGTTTTTTCCTCGCAAGTATGACGAAAACAGTCGTATGAAACTCTTGTGCTATGTTTCAATACACTCTAGGCTTCCTTATCGCGCTCACCTGCGGCTCGCGCGCATAATACCGCCTCTAGTGTAATGACCAACATAGCACACTTGTATCATAATGTACTATTAACTAAAAAACTAATTGCTAAAGAAAGTATATTACTATGAAAATACTTAAATGATTATATTTCTTTTAGCAATTTTTATATTTGCTGAAAAAAATGACAGATGACAATGACAGAGAAATATAACATTAATTTCAGCAATTAGTTGCTGAAAAAAATTACAGATGACAATGACAGACACATGTCTACAGTAGACCTAGACTTTATAACTCTGCTTTATAATAACAAAAAAGATTGCTCTAGAGGCGTTATCCAATAATAAAATAGGGGTATACGTTTGTGTAGACAATCGCTCACCGGATTCCCCCTTCAGAGTTGGCGTTATCTCTTACCATCATGAGAACATTTTGTTCCATAAAACCATAAAAACCATTTACGGGTACGGATTAATGTCATGTCTTCTGCGAATTAAAAAAAACAAATGCGCAAACTACAAAAAAATGTTCTTGGTTTTTAATTGAGATCCAGAGTTTCCAGAGTCCTTTTGTGACTAATATAAATGATCTATGCCCTTCTAATACCATAAACTAATCCACATGTATTAGTTTATTATCGTAATTAACGAAACTTAAAGCTGCCTTGACACATACTTGGACCATGGAAAATTTTTACTATGTAAGTATTACTTGCTACACTACACAATGATAAGGTATATAATTTTTCCTTGACTCAGACAAATAAATTTATTAAATGATTTGATTGGATGCAGTCTTTAAAGTCTTATGCAATTGCGCTTTGATATCATGTTGAAACTATCAAATAAATAAGTAGGTAGGCATAAACTCTATATTATCAAACTTTATAGTTGGAACGTGTCAACGCGGCTTAGGATACAATGTAATGTGCATATTTTGCACGTACTCGATATAGGGTTGTCAATTGGACTAAAATAAAATATAGTATAAAAATATACTATAACATAACCGCGTGCTATAGGCTGTTGAAAAGCTATATAGTTAAGTATATTAATTAACTGGATTAAATGGAGTAAGTATGGTATTATATGTACTAACTATCCATTAGTATACTAATGACTAATTATTAGTACTAATGATTAGTACATAAAATTCGATATACTTACTTGAGTTAAGTAATTAAATTTTAGACTAAGAGAGTTAGACCAAGTCAAGTCAAAACATTACATGTAGGTACGATATCAATTTAAAAAAAACCTTACTTTAAAAAAATATAAAAACGAATGTACACTAAATAGCTATACTATAAACAGCTCTAAAATGTTCGCAGCCCTAGCTAGACGGCGTGATATTACAACAATACAACTTATTGTTGGCAAACGCATCAACATTGCACACCTGTGATGTAGATACTCTCTCGTGATCTGTGAATTGGTACACTACTGACGTAGAAGGACCATGTTTGTCATCATCATCATCAGCCCGAAGACGTCCACTGCTGAACGAAGGCCTCCTGTTGCATCCACCGGTTGCCCGCGACTTTTACAATGTCGTCGGTCCACCTAGTGGGAGGGAGGCCTTCCTACGCTGCGTCTTCCGGACCTTGTTTGTACTTACGTAGAAATATACAATAGCGCACATTAAAAAAAATAGTTTTAAATATTGGGGGGACATTTATTACACACAGCACCATCTAGCCCCATACTAAGCAAAGCTTGTATTATGGAAACTAGATAGCTGATAGAATACTTATATACATTTTTTTTTCGTAAATACATACTTATAATACATACTACACCCATAGGTAGCTTACTTGAAGCTTGAAGCTGTTTGCCGTGGTAGATATAGTGGGAGACTGCTCGATTCGAAATCGTGACGTAATGGGCTCAAATCATGCCAATGTGCTCTTTGGATGTACGAATTTTCATAGCACTAGCTCTTCGGTGAAGGAAAACAACATATCTTGAGGAAACCTGCTTACGTCCAGATAAGAAATTAATTCATATTCGTAGCGCAAAATAGGCTTTAAGCCCTCCCTATTAAGGGAGAGGCCTTCGTCCAGCAGTGGACGTCTTCGGGCTGATAAAGTAAAGTAAGTAAACAATAGGCTTTTAGGTTCAAAACTAAAGAAGTAAAATGCAAGATGGAGTTAGTTAGTTTTATCATTTGTTTGCAGGCGCTTTTGACCACCACGGCATAATTTCATTGCCGTGCCGTGTACGGCAAGGTACCAAAAGGCTACCTAAATTATGTATTACCTACTAAAAAAAACAGGGATTTCAGGATAGATAGATAGATAGAAACTCTTTATTGTGCACACCAAAAAAATACAAAAGATAAAGATACACCTTATGAGCTAGTGCCACAATTGGCGGCCTTATCGCTAAAAGCGATCTCTTCCAGGCAACCATAAAGAAGAATATACACATAAAAAAAGACGGGAGATGCTACAAACACTTTTAAATTATAAATATAATCTACATATTATATTAGGATCAGATATCATACTAAGCATATTTTTATGTTTTATGTGCCAACTACTGTTTCAACTATTTATAGAACAACTACGTTTCCAGACGTCGTTAGCGTACGGGGCGTGCTAGCATGACAAGCGTCATTGTGTTGGAACATTGACGCTCAAATAAATATGTTACAAAGGACGACTCCGGTTGAAGTTTGCGTTAAACTATACAACCGAAGTATCACTTGCAGTCTGAATAGAGCTTTGTCGCCGGTGGTTGTCGCCGATTACCGATACTAAAACATATTCGTGTACTCATAAACATCTGAGACGTGAGGAATAAAAAGCTGCGGTGGCGCTCTACGCGCTATAGGAAGGGTAGATTTCCATCAACCAAAATTCGCGCGCTGCATGGTTGCGTAATCGTTTCGTGATTGTATTCTATTAGGGCGAAGACGCCTAAAGAAAGCTTAGTTTATTACCAAAAAATTGGGTGCACCCAATTTTTTTATGTTGATGGAAATCTCTCTCTATAATTATAATCGCATTTACCATGGCCTCCTCATGTAATTTTTGAATTTGAATAGCTTCATTTCTTTGTTTCACAGTATGTAACGCAAACTACTCTTACTGGTAGAGTAACACGAGTGATCATAGATTAAGCCGAGCAGAGGTCAAAAAGCCACTACTGATCAATACACGGCTCAAATACATCCAGACGGTCTACACTCTATTTTTTTGTACATTTTTTTTGTTTTTTTTTTTGTCCAAAAACTCAGGTCAGTTTCAGTCCATTGCTTTACGCAGGTTTTCACTTTACTGCTAGCTATCTAGCAGGACAACGAAGGAACGTAGAGTAAGCCGAGCTGAGGTCAGTAAGTAAGCCACTACTACTGACCAAAACACGGCTCAAACAGGTTCAAGAACAAAACCCGCACGTGTTTAATTAAACAATACACAGTTTACCTATCTACCTTCTCTACTAAGCTTTGATCGTATTGACAACCCGAAATCTACCATAAAAGTATAACAGATAGATACAGTCAGCGCGTCGCATTTATGGGCATCGTTTGGCAATAAAGTGGTATAAACACGGAGGCTGCATTTATTTCGCTTGGCTGGCAGCTCGCCTACCGGCGCCAGATCCGACTAATGGCTACCAGCCGCGAGTTTGCGTGTTACGAATTTACATAACGTTAAAAATTCCACGGATACGCGAAATTTATTTTATTGACACGGGAAAATGGTAATTACGCTTACTACGCTTACGCACTTGTGTTGTAGACTTGCCCACTGGTTTTGTTACGTTAGGGTTGCCTAACATCAGATTTTGGTAATAAACCTAGCTTTCTATGAATGAAATATGAAATATGAATATGAAATTTTATTTACAACTTTTACTATGGGGCCAACCCTGAAATCACGGAAAAAAAACAGCTGTTCCATACATTTTGTCCAAGATCGATGAACCTTTTTGTATGGAACAGCTGTTTTTTTTTTCGTGATTTCAGGGTTGGCCCCATGGTAAAAGTTGCTCATAATGATGAGTACAATGATATCCTAGAAGGATAACGGTGTTCAAACTAACATCCTGTATATTGCGCAAAACTAACTGACGTCTTATTTTACTTTAAGCGACGTTTTTATGTACCTAAACCTCTTACATCTTAATAGTTGTATGTAGATCAGTATTAGAGCTGAAAACTTATGTTTTTTATTTATTTAGGGCCTTATTTAAGAACGCTGCTTAAATTAACCAATTTCAAATACCTTTAAGCGGCGTTTTAAAGTAAGGCCCTCAGATAATAATTCTACAGATGTAAACTGGGATTAAAAAAAGTTTATTATTATGTCGAGCAGCTAATACAAATGTCGGATAATTTATTATTTAAGCAAAACCTTTATCAAACAGAAACAGTCGAGATTAGAGATCGCTTACATTTTTGGAGTCTAGACCGTACTTTACGTGCCGTTTCTGTTTAACCGACTTCAAAAAAGGAAGAGGTTCTCAATTCAGTTGTATTTTTTTATGTTTGTTAACACAGAACACCGCATTTAAAATAAAATCTTTTTGATTTGAAAAAAATATTTTTTATATACTTTCAGATTAGTCCCATAGAAATTTCATCAAAATCAGCTCAGTAGCTTGGTTTTTTAATCTAAATAACTGGAAGAAAATATATATTTAGGTAAACGAAATTGCGTATTTTGCTTTGAAGTCGGTTATTTTTTTTAAATAGCTTGTAATTTTTTGTTGCTACTTTTCAATGCACATTGCTAACCCTGGTGAGTGCGTGTGTTGGCTTCAGTAAACGGTCGGTGATTTGTATTTTTTGTGGGCTATTATTTTGAGGAATATTATATTTTTATTTAAACAGTCGAGCTGAGGGATGCGTGTTTTTTGGCTGACCAAGTTTGCTTTTTATCATATTACCCTTTCTGTTCGTTTAAAAACTCACTGTGGTTTGCGTCACAATACAAGTACCTATAGGTACGCATAACATTATCAACAAATTGTATATAAATTTATTCAAAGACTAAGTATATATCCTGTTGACTGCTTAGTACGACTTCCTCTCATACGAAAATTAATAGTTTAAAAACCACTGCTAGCCATTGCGAGTAGGTACGTCAGAATCCTATTGTATTTCATAACTCAGATTGCGTCATCTGAAGTGATTGGCCAATCGCAAGCATAGAACGTTACCTCACCCCCTGCCCGCAACGGTGAGTCGTGTTTGTAAGAGAAATTATGTTCTCGAGCTATCAACAGGCTATATGATCTGTGGATTAATTGGACTGCTATTTCTAAAAACTGCATATCCAGAACCACCGGAAGACGGGCAGCAGCGCCCTCTCGGTAAAAGGTGGTGTGCATTCTGCGATCCCCAAGCCCCCAAGCCGCCTGCCAAGCGTGGGGGTTATAGTTAGTACACGATTTAGTCCTCCCGGTGATGGCCAAGCCGAGGTTCGTACCGTCTGAGGTGCCCTTGAGCTAATCGCCTATAACCTAAACTAGGCCTAGCGCCATTTGCGCTTGCCTAAAGTCCGGTGACGCTGTAGAGGCCATCTGAGGCCAACAGCATCAGTCATTCATAAAAACGATTTAGTCGGATCAATCCATTTCATATTATTTTTTCGGGCGAGTGGGGCCCTCTACCACGCGATCTACTCGCTGACGCGGCTCACTTGCATATCGTACTCGACCGTAGTGCGAACGAGTAGGGACAGTAGCAAGTATTTTAGCACTAAATCACTCGTTACTCGACTCAACTCCGCTAACTTAACGCTCAGTTTAGTGGCGTTTTACATTTTGCAAAGGTGCTTTGCAAAATGTCCGTTATATATATGTCAATAGGGATCGAGAGTAAGCGCTGGTAAAATGTGTGTTCGCGCAATAAATGCCATAATTTGTGTACAATGCTCAAAATTAACATTTACAAACGTTTTTTCCGTCTTTATATCATTCCGGAAGAGGAAAATCGGTTGCTATGTAAATTTGCAAAGGGCATACGAAGAAGCATAGTCAGATGAATAAATCAAATCAGAATAAAAGGTTGAAATATTCTCTGAAACGTAAGCTAGCATAATAACATCACAGTTTCTGATTATATACTTGTCTAGATACCGGATAGACCGAACGAAAACGGCCAAAAAACTATACTTGGCAGATAAGCTTACATCCACTACGTCAGTGTCACTTGAATCATTACGCGTTGCTATGCTCATTGACAAGTTATTGACAGCACAACTTGTGCCTAACTTGGGCCGTTTTTTTGCGTGTCATATGTTTACATTTCTCCAACTAGATAAAAATATAATCAAAAGTCACAATAAACAAAAACACATTTAAAACAAGTAACTTTAAAAAAAACTACTTAAAATCAATAAGGGACCACCTTTTTCGGAAGTATTTTCAAAATCAGTCCACAATTGACGGAGAAATCGGTGAACATACATTTAAAAAAACATACATACCGTCGAACATAGTATCTCCTTATTCGAAGTCGGTTAAAAATTACACTAATATATAACTCAAATCAAAAGGTTGAAATATTCTCTGAAACGTAAGCTAGTATAATAACGTCACAGTAAATTTAATAACACTAAAAAAAATACTAATATTATAAATGTGAAAGTTAGTCGGTATATTCGTGTGTGACATATTCAAGGAGAATTTTCAAAATCGGTCTACATTTGACAGCGAAATCAGTGAACATATATTTTTAAAAAAACATACCTACAGTCGAACATAGAACCTCCTCCTTTTTTAAAGTCGGTTAAAAATAGCTGTCTCGTACATTTTAACCCCCGACGTAAACAGCCGATGATAAAAGTTTAATGTGCATATGTGTGTGGCATTACATTAAACTCTCAAATTAATGAAACGATTTTATTTTTTTGTTTAAAGACGGTTTGATAGAGTTAGAGTAGAGTTAAAGTTGTTATTTACAACTTAAACAGTGTTATACTGCAAAAATCAAAAGGTATTCGAGTAATAAGTTACAATTTTGTAAAATCCCTGACAGATTTTCTTGAAACAGCAGAATTACATCAAAATCGGTTCTGCCTCGTTGGGAGCTACGATGCCACAGACAAACACATAGATACACACCTCAAACATATAAATAACCTCCTCCTCTTTTTGGTCGGGGGTTAAAAAGAATAGCTGCTTTTGCCCTCACTGCTGATGTTTCACGCATCTCTCGTAAAATAATATGAGATATTATAAATACCAATTATGTTATCTACTTCTAATATTGCATTAACCTGTCAACACACCAAAAAAAAAACAATGAGCTGCAGTTCTCAAAGCCATCCTACAATAAATAAACACAGCGCCATATTTTTGGCAGAGGGCCAACTTTTGACATATTCATAACATCTCTAGACCAAGAGTATTGTAACGCAACCATCAACGTAACATTGCCAAGGTAATGTTCGGCTCAAAGTAGATTGTTATTTTAATATGCTAAACTCTGCGGGGTTACATATTTGAGCCATTTGGTGTTGAGAAGTTGGGTCTGTGGGGACCGGGAGCTACTCTTCTTTTTAAAAATGTATCCAAGCGCCTGGTCGACGCGACGCGTGATCAAAATGCTGGCGTTTATTTGGCCCAACGCGTAAGCATTGCCATTCAACGTGGAAATGCCGCCATCATGCTGGGTACGCTGCCGATTGGTTGTGGGTTTGAGCATTTAGATTTTCTCTAGACTTTCGTCGGTCTGGATACAATCCTTTTGTTTTTGTGTTGTAGGCTAAGTAGACAAATAGTACCTATAAGTATTTAGTTGTTTATATTTCAGTACCTACTATACCTACTATGGGACTTGGGTATGTCCTTAAACTGCAACCAGACCCACTGGAGGGCGGGCAGCAGCGTCCTCTTGGTTAACGGTGGTGACCATTCTGTGATCCCCAAGCCGCCTGCCAAACATGGGGATTATGGCAACACCCCTCTACAAAGGGGGAGGCCTTCGTCCAGCAGTGGACGTTTTATGGCTGACGACGACCTACTATACCGACGGCGAGGACACTGACACAGCTCAGCTACACTGAAAAAGTAGTCATGGTAACTCATAGAGTAAAGACGCACCTCAGATTTCGTGGAGGTAAGGAGGTCTTGGGTTCGATCGTGGGTGGGTGGGTGTTTTTGAGTTCCACCACTAGTAATATAGCACTATAGTAGTTTCACTGACTTTTCGGTGAAGGAAAACATAGTGAGGTAAGTACCTACGTATGTACGCTGATTTTATTCGCAATTTCAGGGGTAGCTCCATATTAAAAGTGGTTCCCAATGAGTCCTACGACCCCCTTTTGTCTAAATAACTTAACTAATGTCTTACCAGATACTACTTACTCTCTGAATGCTGTAAACACCCGTTAAGTAAAAGGGTGTCTATAATGTACAACATGATATTTACCGACACGATAATGTACGGCATAATAATGAACAGCATGATAATTGGTGTACATGTACATCGAATATCATGCTGTACAATCCATGTCGTACAATACTGGCCGTCCATTATCGGCTCGTGTCTATAAAGTACGGCCCCATATTGTACAGCCAATAATCCGAGTACATTTCTCAAATTGACATTAAAAAAATTACCTGAACCTAACTGCTATACAAATAAGGAATTCGTGTACTTGTACATCAAATATCAGTCTGTACAAAATCGGGGTGTGCATTATTGAGCCGAGCCGATAATGTACGGCATGATATTGCACAGCATTGCATATTCGATGTACATATACACCAATTATTATGCTGTGCATTATTATGCCGTACAATATCATGCCGTACATTATCTGTATCGTACATTATTGCCTCCCAAGTAAAACACCTGTAAGTTACTATAAAAATTATTTAATATGTGTACCTACTGTTGGTGTTTCTATATAAATAAATACACCCCAGTCATATAACTACGTTGTACGATTATTTCTTCTGCGATTATGACCAAGTAATACTACGTGGCTAAGTCATTTTCGAAATTAAAACCACAATCATTCTAAAAATTAATGCGACCGCGACTCGGAAAAAAAAAGAATAAGTAGGCCTAAATAAAGGCACGGGCGGCTTGCGGCCCCATCCTAATTTCATTCTAAACACATTGAAATAAGGCGCAATTTAGGACACGCCGAGTCCGATCGAGCGCGCCCGATGCTCGCCCGAATGAAATAACTCGGAGAGTCCTAAATTGCGCCTTATTTCTGTGTGTTTAGTATGAAATTAGAATGGGTCGGTAAGCCGCCCATGCCATGCCCGTGCCCAACGCCAGTTCAGTGTGTCCTGCGCCTAAGGAGGTCATTCAACTCATCATGGACAACTTATACCATAAACCAACCTTGACGACGCGAAAAATAGGCTGTCTCATACAAAAAACGCAATTACCTACGCGGGTACTAGGTGAACCGACGACATTGTAAAAGTCGCGGGCAACCGGTTGATGCATATAGCAGGGGTTTACTTCACTTTGTTCACCTGGGTGAAATCACCTAGGTGAACGAAGTGGAAATTATAGTCTCTTCATTTCATCTCGGAATTATTGCAGGTGATATCACCTGGGTGCAACAGCGTACAGTATGGCGGTCTAAGGGGGAGGCCTTCGTTCAGCAGTGGACGTCTCCGGGCCGATGATGACTAAATATTTATATATATTTTTTTATCAACACGAGCCAAACTACCATAAATGCACAATAATTAACAACATTCCAAAACCTCAAATTACAATATATGTATAATTAATATTATTTGGCAGGTGAAACCAACAATTAACGGTTTCATAAAATCCCTTGTATAATGTTAAACGTAATTAAATTTCGTTCGGGCGCGAAACGCGCGCTAATCATTCATTGATGAGAGCAACGTGTGCATAAAGCTTATGTGGGGCTGTACGGCAGTTTTCTGAAATTGTAATGAGGACAAACGTACAACCCCTTTGTAATTTTATTTTAATGATGTACGCATTTTTAAGCTTTTGTTGTGGACTGTAGCTACAGCCATTGGCGTCGCCAGGGGGGTGCAAGGAGGGGCAGCTGAGATTAAAAAAATGCAAAGCAACCGAAGTCCTAAGTCTACTCACTTGACTTGTTTGACCGATAATTCCCGCACTTCGAAATTTTAGTTAATTCACTAATTCCATTCCAAGTTTAGTAGGTATTTCGCGCTGCTGTTAGTCTTTTAGTTCTTTCGTCAATGTAGACTTTCCCCATCCTCCATATAACAAAACTTGCCAACCAACACCCACCCCCTAGGCTGTATGGCGACGCTCTTGGCTACAGCAGCTAGCTGTTATATTTATTGATAACTTCAATGTTACACGTCATATTTTTAAGTACATAAGTATTTCGGCACGTGTTTGAAATGCTACTTGTTTATTATTTAGTATAATAACGCTAAATAGTTTAGTTTTGGAGAACGTCCCAACTAGAAACTTGTTTTGGTTTTCACAGGGTTAAAAAATAGCCTCCTTTTTTCGAGCGCCATAATATGGCATAGGGTGTGGGTTAATCGCGAGCAAAATAACGTGAGAAACCTGGATGACTTCAAGTCGCGAGTAAAGTTTCGGCTCCTGAAACAGTTTTTTACTAGTTCAGGAGCCTTGGGGTTCATGAAACACGAAGTATTTATATTTTTAGGCAAAAATAAACTATTTGTATTTGTAAAGCGATTTCATTTAGTATTTCTCTGCTTTTCGTGAAGCGTGCTTCATACATTTTAAGATGACAGTCAAGCACCAGCTGATTTTCTATAAAAAGATTTTGAAACTTATTTCGATGCCCAGCTAAAACTGTTTTCAGTTTCAATACGGAAATCAATCAACGAGCAACATCGATGTGTCTGGTAGTCTCACTTGTAGCTATTTACCATGCACGGACACACATTAGACGAGTTGTGGTCATCATTCTTACTCTCAAAACAAACCGACGCCGTGAAAGAATAAGATCAAAACTTCGCCAAGTAGATTAAGTGAGTGATAGCAGCTTATACCCGGCGACTCCGAAACCCATTCAAAAGATACCCGTTTTGGCACAATCATAAAGGGAAATTACTTTCTCGAAGATATATTACGTACAATCACTTGGAATCGTTACCTACAGGTAATATTTTTTCAATGTTAGGAGCTTCTTTACGCCATAAAATAGAGTGAGGAGACGTTTGCAGAAATTATACAAGACTAGCTTGGGATAGAGTACCTACTCTCTCATTCAGTGCTGCGTCGTGCTCGTTCATAGAGTTCCGAAAACAAGCGCGTGTCTATGGCGTTACGCGGAACAGTAGTAACAAGCCGAATGGAACTCAATGTTATATTATTGTGAAAAAAAATTACTATGGCACCAACTCTGAAATCGGGAAGTCCGACAGTCCAAAAACTTACAAAGATAGTCTAGTTTTGCGGGGAGAGGGGGAGGGTTAAATAATGTAAGGTGGTAGTACATAGACGCTATGGCATTTAGTTTCCACCGGGTGTTTCCAAAAATGAGTGTCATAAATAATGGGTGCTAACCATTTTTATTATTTTCGTCGGATGCTAAGAACTAAGAACGGAGGGGATGTTTGGAATCCATGAATCCCCCAACCCCTTATATACGCCTATGAATATAATATAAAATAACCCAACCCTATAGGAACTCGTATTACGGCAGGTTAAATATTAATTCGCGGTTGGTATTTTGTACAAATAATCGTGACAGTGTGATTGTGAATCGGACCTCATCAGCATGCGAGGTGTGAATGCATAATCATTCTGACACCAGCCACAGTCTGCACGTTTAATGTATCGATGAAAAACCGGGCTTATTTGATTTGCGGCTGAATTCAGCACTCGGACCGATCGAAAGTAGGTTTCATGGAATATGATATTTTCAAATACTCTCACCGTTGATCTGTATAACTCTCACAGAGTAGTGAGTACAATGTTTCTTTCATACTTCTCAATGATATCTTCAAAACTTTTTTACACTATTCTTATTGCGAGTAACAATACAATGGGCGATTTACTGACAGCCAATAAAAAAAAATGTTTATAAAAATCCGTTCGATGGCGATGAAGACACACGGGCCTGAACCCTGAACAGGTTTTTTGTGGTTATTGTTTGTCTTACAAAATACTTGCCCATAGTATTCATCATCATCAGGTCATTCCACCACCTCTATTGTGGCGTGGTGAGTGTTGGCTTCGGGGATTGTTCCCCTTTGCCAAGGCCGGGCGCCAGAAGCTACCACCCCTGGGGAAATTGCATCGTCGCTAGTAGCGTTTCTGTTTGCCTCTCAGCGACCTTTAAAATGGTTCTTTTAAATATAATATGTAGTATAGTGTTTCTCATAGTGTTTCTTAAGCTTTCGTTATTCCACGCAAATTAGTAAGTGCGCATTGCCAATTAATTAATTACTATCAATAAAAATAACAATAACTATCAACAAAAAATAATAACAATAACGTAACGTAACAATAACAATTTATCATACTTTCAACAAAATGATACAAGAAAACTTGGATAGGCACTTCACCAATGAACGCGAACTGTGAAGTGAAGCAGTGAAGGTGAGTGAAGTGCATTTTTACAAGAAGAATGCGAAAAAAAGTGGGCCATATCTCGCCAGCGCCGTCTATCCTTTGGCTGTAGAACTACGTTTTGGCAGCTGTCAGAAAACTTCCCATAGTATATTATATAATAGCTCGATAAGACACCTTCGTACTGACAGCCAACTGCCATCCTCTTCGCAATACATATCGTCGTAGTGATGGGTTTTTATCCTTTTATTTGTCGAATTTCGTCGGATCGGATAATGATTTTTAAGTTTTTGTTGTAATTATATTTTATATTATCTGTTTTGTGTCGTGTACCTGTTTGTGTGATGTGATATTAGTTTTGTGTTTGTAATTAATCTTTCATTTGCCTTGTATGTGTATCTTGTGATTATCGCGTGCGTGACGTCACCTGCCGGGCCCAACGGAAGACCAGCGCCGGTTGCTCGCAACCGGCATCTTGCTGAGTTGGGGCCGGTTTGTGGCAAAAGGTAAACAATTTTTTATTTATGTTTTACTTTTCCGTGTTCTGTGTAACTGCTTTATTGTTTATACTTTTGCCACGAATAAACTATTGTCTATTGTCATATTACGTAGTATTTACTTACTCTATGGCAATACATTAAAAAATGTGAACCCCATCTTTGAATCCAGTCAGACGCTACAAAAATCGTCTCTTGCAGATGGAAACGGGCCAATGATGTTGGTAAAGATGTTGACGTAGAGTAAGGAAGGTGTCCCAAAATATCGTGTAGTATTTAAGCCTTTCAGTTGCGCTTAGCTAAGCTAGTTAAAAGTACATCATTTTTATATCTAAGTACCTACTTAACATGATAAATAATCCGTAATATTATACGAGAATGGAACCTAACCTGATCACTCAAGGGCGCTCACTCAGGCTCACTTTAAGCGTGCTATTGGCATTTCGAATAGCCTCATATTTACGTTGTATCCGTACAGATAATAGTGAGAGTACGTTGTTATACCTAGTTTTCTAGTTTTGCTGTGCGTAATATCGGCATAATAGTTCTAAGGTGTCATTACGTGGTAGAATGGGAGATTTTAACTACATGGCGCCTGGAAACAGATGGGAACGGTTTAATGTGTCGGTCTTCTAGGGATTAGAAGAGTAGGTACTAAAGTTCTTAAAACAGTGTTTCAGTAGGTACTAAGATCAAAAGAAAGCCTATTCTTAGCAACGGTGGCTACATTAGCATGGCTAACTATAATCATCAAACATCGTTTTAGTCTGAATATTTAAAAAGAACTTTATTTAAGACATTAATCCATTAGTCATATTATTCATGAAAAACAATCTATAAGCTTTTGACACAAAGCTGCTCCCAGAAATACAAAATAAAAAACAAGAATAGGTCAAGCGCTTTTACTTAAAAAAAAACACGGCGAACAGCTATTATTTTTATCAAACCAAAGATTTCTCTTAGAAAAACAATAAAGCTAGAGGCATTTTTCCATAGGTCAGACATTGATAGATTAATAGTGGTTTTAGATGTCGGCCGCTGACGACCGAATTGGCGGGGTTTCGCCATCAGCTAAATGAATAAAGTGGTCAGGGGTGACTAAGTGGCGTCGCATATCTGTTCCGAGATAAATGCTATTTTCAGAAATGACTTTCACAACATGTCTAATTTTCTAATTTTTTCATGTCTAATAGGTAAGTAATAGGTGAAATAACGTTACATCTATCGTATTATCTAATCATAATTATACGTACAGGCTGTTAGTTTGAAAACCGTTATCCTTCTAGAATTTCATTGTACTCATTATTATGAACAACTTTTACTATGGGGCCAACCTTGAAATCGCGAAAAAAAAATCTGCTTTTCCATAAATGTTGTCCAAGATCGATGAACCTTTTTGTATGGAACAGCTGTTTTTTTTTCGTGATTTCAGTGTTAGCCCCATAGTAAAGGTTGTTCATAATGATGAGTGCAATGATATCCTAGAAGGATAACGGTGTTCAAACTAACACCCCGTATACAAAACCTTTTTTTTAGCAATCGATATCCATATTGAACTTAAATTAAATGCACAACAGCGTTTTAAAGCAATTTTATTAGTTAATCTGCGACACCGATCGCCGAGTCTACCATTTTTCCCAGGCGTCCAATTAGCCCCTTCCACAATCGCAGCTGCACTAACTTCCTCAGCCTTCCTTTTAGTGCCAACTCCAAAGACTGTTTTTCCCAACTAGAACTTTATGCAATTCCGTATTGTGCACTGTTTTGCAGAGATTAAGCTTCAGACATGTTGTAACTACGTGCTTGGCAGGTGGTTATAAAGATGTCTAAGATCAAAACAGGAGCTAAGATCAACTTAGCCAATGTAGAGCATTTTGAGCCAGATTGTTATTGTATAAATTTCAATGTATTTTAGAAAAATCTCAAACAATGAAAAACTAATCAAAAATTATAATACTACGATGTATAATTTACAAGCATATGAAGTACCGTCTTTACCATAAGGGCACACGGGGCCCGTGCCCAGGACCCCGATGTCACGGGGGCCCCGGAAGGCCGATACAACACATGCACTTTATAGCGTATTTTTTTTCTATTTTAAGGTAGGCACAAAGAACAGTTTCTTTTTTACCGACTTCATAAAAGGAGGAGGTTCTTAATACGACCTGATGTTTTTCTTTTGTCATTCACTTTTTTTAATTTCCAAAGGGGCCCCAAATACGTGAGTGCCCATGGGCCCTGGCCTGCACTAAGACGGCCTTGAGCATATGTGGCTCAAATGTTTTCTCTATCATGTAAGTACACAATACATTCTTAAACATGAAGTGTGGTTTTAAACTAGGTAACTAAGGTAATTATAAAGCAAAGATACGGTTAGAATTGTAGGTTTTTTTTAAGCAGTGGACAGACGAGACGAGCTTGACGTTCGCCTGGTGGTAAGCATCACGGCACGACTGTCCATAACATCCATAGATTGATATGAAAACTAATATCTTTGTTATCATCATTTATCAACAATGGTCTGCTAAATATAACATACACATAGAAGTTGGACTATCCATAAAAATGCTAAGAATAATAATATTTCAAGCATAAACATCCTGTATTTTTAAAACGTCTAGGTAAATGTATTTACAACATTTGTTCAATAAAGTCTGCAGTTTAAAATACTTAACATTTTTACTAATCAGAACTTTTAATCAGATATACTTTTTATAATCGAAGCTTTGGTACTGCAACTCTTGTACATTTGTACAGTCCAAAAGAGCGGCCCATTGAGAAATTCAAATATAAGCGGCCCTATTGCTCCCAACTAAGTTGTTCCAAACTCTTTGTATAGCGAAACTTTTAATTATTGATTGGGGAGTTCGCGCCAGTTATCCAATTGGAAACTTTTCAAATATAACTATACTTACAATTTTAATTTTATGGAATTTTATTAGGTTTGAGCGAAAATGAGTAGGTACTTAGTTAATAAGTAGTTGTGTGTCTACCATCTCTTTAGGAAAATGCAAGCACATTTTGATTTAATCATATCATATCATATCATTCATTTATTCAATTGTTGTTCATAATGATGAGCACATACATACCCTTCAGTATTGTTGAAAGTTTTTGTTACACATTGTACACATACTCAAACTACTTATACCAATACTTTTTTTTGAATTTCCTTTTTATTTCACTTTCATTTGTGTTATTGTATTATAATTTAACGTGAGTTAAAAATAGCAATAGCAATAGCGTTAGTTATAATGCAGCAAAAATGTTTTCATCACACTTGCTCGTAAAGTAGATCTTATTACATCGCTTTTAGGCTCATAATCCAAGCTATTATACACGCGTGCTTTTTACTTTACATTACGGCACTTGTACTATAATAGGTATAACCCGGTAAAGTCAAGTTTGTACGTGACTGCAATTAGACGTACGTGTACGAAGCACTCTTAATATAGCCGGGTAATACTTACACTTTTTTTTGTAATACCAACAAAGAGTTCTTATGCCGCTGAAGTAAATGTCACCCTGCGCGCGCATTACTGATTTGGGCGCCATTTTCCGCAAATATTTGGTTACGTTTTCGCTGTGTGGTTGATTATTATCAAAAAAAAAATCCTCGCAAGCGTGACGAAAACAGTCGTATGGAACTCTTGTGTTATTAGTCATTACGCTCTCGGCTTTCTTAAAATATTTATTGTCTATTTAAATTATTACTATACTAGCGGCCCGTCCCGGCTTCGCACGGATGTACATTAATTTTTTAAACGTAGAGTTAATGAGTCTTTATTCTTTATGTTTTTTTTTTCAATTACTTTTTCCCATTTCCGTACCTATTTTACATTTTAACTTTTTCTTTTCATTCGAGGATCGTCTGGAAGAGATCGCTTTTCGTGATAAGACCGCCTTTTGTGCTTATCTGTAGGATATTTATGTTTGTTATGTCCATTCTATGGTGTCAATAAAGTGTTATTGTATTGTATTGTATTTATAATGTTCTTATAAAATTTTATATTTTTATCCATAAACCTATTTTTATTCTCAATGTTTTTTTACGTTTTATTTAAATTGTTTTTCTGCTTTATGTACTTAAGTATCTATTTCATAGATGTGCCTGCTTCTCTCCCGCACTTCGGTGCCCCCACCCTCGCCGCATTGCCCGTTTCGCTGCGTGGTCTGAGATTTCCGCAAAAAAGTCGATATAGTAACATAATTACATTAGTTGGACATGTGGTATTGCAAAGTTGTTTGTAGATATTGATGTATTCTTTAATACTGTAGAACATTTTTTTGTTGTATCTTCAATAGTTTCCGCAGCGCATATGATGAAAGACATTTTTATGGCAATAAAAATTACATCTTGGGTTACATTATTGAAGTTTTAGTAGGGATCCCAATTTTTTTCTAAAAAGAAAGCTTATGTTACTCAAGGATTTTAGAATTTAAATTTATTAGGCCATTAATTTTTGAGTTTAGTCGTTACAAACATACAAAAATACAAATCTTTCCTCTTTATAATATTGGTTTAGATACTTACTTAACTGCCACTTAAGCAGGTACTACAAAAACCGTTTTTTGTCAACTACGTAGTAATGTTATCATTAATAATTACAAGACCGATCACAAAGTATTTTTTGCTTAGAATCAAAACAGTGCAAAAATGTTATACGAAATCTCATTATTTCATAGTTTTTCATTATTTCACTGTTTTTTTAATTTTATTTACAGATAAACTTACCACAGAGGTTTAATGTCTCCTATTAAGTTTATTATAAAATGTATGCATTAGATCAAAAACATACTGGCTGAAAATAAAAATCGGCGGAATAAAACCGACTTGGTGAAAAAAATTGCGCGCATAATGTGTACCTATCATTCAAACCATCATTGTAAAAGTTTGATAGGTACTTCATATATTATTTAGCAAGAAATGTACAAAAAATATATGGCAATAGACAGCGATATGAATTCAACTCCAGAAAGTATAAAAACAGCTGCAAATTAAATTGTTAATAACCTTTTGCCGTAAAACCACTGTCCGAAAGTGTGTTTTTATATGGTAGGTATATTTTACCACGGTAAGTAGATTGGTAGTTGAAAGAAAACTAGATTAGACACAATTTTATTATGAAAAATGACGTGGTTTTGACACGTTTTTGTTTACAGGCTCTCACAGGGCTCTGTTTTCACTCTTTGAAAAAGGTCACCGGATGTGATCGAAACTATAGTCGGGGTATCCGATTTAATCAAACGTGAGTATTCCCGTATAAATAAAACAAAAATAGATTAGACACTTGCTAAAACGAGTAAATAATGCACTTATGTTAGTTTAGTGCCATCGCATGCGCAGGCACCAACATAACACTCGTGCATTATAACTAACTCACTTTGCGCTCGGTGCAGCAATCTACTATTAATTAGTAACAAAAAGCGTAGGTCGCAAATAATGAACGGAATCTTGATCATCTCTATGGACGCTAGGCCCGCAGATAAAAGTGAATAGCAAATTAAGGCAGCTTAATACCCAGAATACACCGAAAAGATTTCAAAAAAAAATGTTAACGACCTGTAGAAACACAACCCTTTGCAGAGTCATTACGTTTTCATTATCATTCATTAACCCATTCACTGCCTGTCTTGATCTGTAGCCGTCCAAATGCTTTCTCACGTTTATTTGCCGTAATTAAGGCTGATATTACAACGACCGTATAATGAGGGTAGCTGAGCATACATTATATTGATGTAGGAGCTGATGTCTCTGCGATAAGGGTCGTATAATATTGACTTCAGAATAAAATAATTTGTGATAGCCCATGAGTTCTTGTTTAAGTAAATGATATAATGATCATGGTAAATGTAATAAGTATTTGCGGTTTTATTTAGTTTAGTTATGATAATTGTGTATGTAGTCTAATTGTTAATTTTTTTTTATTATGAAGGACTTTTTTTTTATACATTCTTACTTGATTATTTTGATATGTTAATAACTATGAAAATTGCTTATTGTCAGTATTTCCAGAAGCTCTCGTGCGATATAACATTTCTGTATAATCAAGCTAAATGACAAAAAAAGTGTATTTAATGACACTGAATATGAACTACTACTAATCAATGGTTGTTATGATCATTTCATTGACTTTGTGAATTGATTGAAATAGGCAGTAAGTACGTAATATATTCTAACGCGGTTTTAACGACCTCACTCCTAATGACCAACAGCTCTTCAACTAAAACATTAGATCGTCTGTTTAGGCGAAAGCGTAGGGAGTCGCGAGAACATATTTGTTATCTCGTCCAACGTGAATGCGAAGATATGCAGTACGAGTAAAGACATGGATAGACTTGAGAATTTACGTGTAGATAATAAGTATTCGCACGAATGCTCAATTGAATCAAATTCTACGCGAACAAGCGCATTTTCATCGAATTGAATCAACAAATTCCTTAGGAGATTTTGCCTGTTAGGCTATCAGACGGTGTTTTTTCAAGTGCCGTTTGAACCATGTCACACATTCTTTTGTTTCAGTTAAATTAATACGGACGGATTGGAACATAAAATGGGACGTGGTCCGTGGTACTTCCGCTTTTAAACAAATACAAACGGTTTAGGCTGTGCGTTGTCTGTCAGTCAGTCAGTCAGTCAGGGCATTGATGTTTATAGTATTAGATTATGTGTGAGACGCGATCGATGCCCATTCAGCTCTTACCTAACTGTTGTTTCAGAAAAGGCGGAAATTATTAAAAGCCTTGGAGGGTTCAGCTTCTTGAAAAAGTCAAGATGCAATAAATCCGAGCTATAAACCGGCAATGTGCTCTACATTTTGGTCGGTCGAGTCGGCAGAGTCGGCAGAGTCGGTAGAGTCGGTAGAGTCCGTAGAGTCGGTAGAGTCGGAGAAGTCGGTAGAGTCAGTAGAGTTGGTATAGAGTTTGCTCGGAATGATTTAAAGTTGTGAATTTTGAAAGCGGGCCGAATTTCTTTCGCACGCGGTCGAAGTCTCGGGGGTCCTCTAGTTATAAATATAAGATAACTATAAATAGTTACGCGGAACCGTAGTAGGTTTCGAATTGAAACGAACTGTAGTAATCATTGTGAACAACTTTGCTATGGGCAATAACCTGAAATCACGTAAAAAATAACAACTGTTTAACAACCATACATTTCGTCGAGTGTGAATGTAATTTTCTATGACACAGCAGACTTTTTATTTTGCGACTGTAGAATCGGTCCCTTGGTTGAATAATTGTTCACAATGATGAACAACATATATTTTTTAAAACATGTCTGACCTGCCATAAAACTAACTGTAATGTAAAAGAATTCAAGTTTTTTTTTCACATTTGGAAATGGCGCCACAGCCGCCAAACTGATTTAAAAAAATTGCGCCAACATAATACATCCAAATATGTTCAGGCATTTAGAAGTTTTGGTGGAACAAAGAAACTCACATACATATCTACATACTTATTACATGAACCCTGAAAACATTACACTCCTTTTTTGGGCAGTCACTTTCCGGCTAAATACAGCCGTACTAAATGCAAACTATTGGTACTCAAGTCTGTCTGTACCTTTACGCGGTATACACGTAGATATGGTAATGGCACAGGATACCCGAACCTGTGTCAGTTGTCACTGTTGTACCGTTGATTACATTAATGCGGTAATGTAGGAGGAACTAGGATTGTACGACGATCATTTGTACCGCCAATCTGATGTTAGTAAATCTGTTTGCATTGAGATGTTATATGGTGTTTAAGGAATGTTGAGAGTGGGATATCATTGTTTTAGATTTTTGCTGTTGTTTATTTCTATCATAAAATTACTTACGGAATAATCATCACAATTTTTTATGTTAGCAACACCAGGAATGGCTGTGCAGTCTATGCTATACCATAGATTAAGTATACTAACATACTTAATCTATGGCTATACCGAGTGGTTAAACTGTTTACTTAAGATCTGCTGTTAGTAAATGTGCTATTGTAAAAAATTATGTGCGGGGTAAATAAACAACTTGTTGTGAAAGTTGCCTATTAACTATTCTACTCTATTTTTCAACATCTAGCTATCGTGCAATACAGCTTCTAGGCATTTGAATGAGAGCAAACTATAGGTAGATTAACTCTTTAATGTGGTGTGAACAATGTGGTCGATTCTGGCGGTTTTAGTTGACCGTTCTAAACTAACTAAAGTATAGCTGTCACTTTTTTACTGGGCATGTTAGCTAAGGACAGCAATACTTTAGTTAGTTTAGAACTGTCAACTAAAACTGCCAGAATCGACCACATTGTTCACACAAAAAAAAACCTAAATGGGTATTTGGAGTCCTTGTAGCATAATTATTTTAGATTACAACTTTATATTGATCGCGACTCCAGAAATTTGAATGTTTTGCATTTTGGATCGGTCCATAATTTCAAAGCCACTCAGCGAGCTATGGAAATAACTATTCTCGGCATTTATTCAAATGCTTGTTTCTGGAACTAAGAACTATAGCCGCCGACATAGCTCAGTGTATTAGTAAGCTGAATTGGTGGGAGCTGGTCTACTATTTGTCGCAGAACCGATAAACATTGGGGTAAATGTGTTGTAGAGTGTAGCTGTAGACCTTGCATCGGTAAACACAGTGTAGGACGCCCTGAGACTCGGTGGAGGGACGATATAGACGGAGACGGAGACGCTGGAAGTGGTTAGAAGTAGAAAGCGGAATTGGACTGAGAGACGTGCGTTAGGAGAGAGCTATGCCCAAAAGCAGTTATGATGATGTACATTTAGAATAGGCTAGATGACTGATGTTTAAATCGTTGAAACCAATAGCTTTGATGAAGAATATAAGTAAATATACTATGTTTATTGAAAACATTATTTAAATCGGTTAATAATGTTCTGATATATGAGCGTTTAAAGTTTTTGTTAGAGACAACTCTGTCCCTTTCCCACAAAACAAAAAATGACGTCACGCCTTACTTGTCAGAATAGAATTTATATGGCGTCCTGACAAGTGACGTCACGATTTGCTGTTTCGTCTCTCTGTGTAACATGATATTAAAATGCTTATAAGTTGCTTATTTTTTATCAGATTTTAATTTTATTTTCATTAATCAGCTGTATTTATGGGCCACATTTGAATAGGACAATAAAAAAAACCAGTCATCTAGCCTATTAATAAGATTAATGCAAAAATTACCGACAGTTATCTATCGCGTTGTGGTTTCTGTGTCTATTTAAAATATAGAGCCATTTGTAGTAAACTAAATTTTCATTCATTAAAATTCATTCATTCATTCTCTCAGACTTTATAGTTTATACCTCATACAAACCGCCAGGAATTGCACTTGTGGTAACGAAACTCAGCAGCGGTATAGGTATGCGTTTATGTAGGTTGTTTATTTCTCACAGGCGATTGAGCTTAGATTTAAAAATAAACGTTTCGTTTGGGGAATTTTAGTGCTCGAAAACTATTATATTTACTGATTTGCCCAGACTTACTTGGAAGTCAAATAATTACAAGGTTAGTTCTAATCAGTTAACATCCTTTTAATGGCATATTCTGCACGTCAAAACAAACAACTTTTACTATGGGAGCAACATCGAAATAGCGAGAAAAAAAACAGCTGTTCCATACATTTTGCCCAAGGTCGATGAACTTTTTGTATGGAACAGCTGATATTTTCGCGATTTCAATGTTGGCCTCATAGTAAAAGTTGTTTCTTTTGATGTACAGAATATGCCCACCCTTAAAAGGATGCTAACTGATTAAAACTAACCCTGTATAGTAATCCTAGTGATTTTGAGGGTTAATATTAGTACATTTGTTTGATCTATAAATAAAACTTATCGAAAACTTCTTTTGTATATGGTTATATATGTACTTATTAAAAAATAATATACTTACCTACTTTTCGCTGCCATAACTTATAATGACTCTTATCTACTGCCTAGTTTAACTTATCTATGTGCGTAAATATCTAATGAGCCAAGTACGAGTAGGTACGTCATAAAACACGTGTTACCTCAAACTTTAACACATTAACGTGAACATATTACTTGCATCAGACATTTCAAACAGTTGTTAATCCGGCAAGTATCACGGATACGAGAATAAACAATAATAGGTACCTACTAACTAACGGCCAATGTGTCAAAATAACGGCCCAAGTTATTACATTACACACAATAAGCGGATAATGCTGTTTAACATTAATTACAAGTTAGGATAAAGCTGGTTACAGCGTAAACGATCGATTAGCTGTTAACTGATGCTGTAAATTTTGCATTTAGGTAATTTTGTCAACCATGAGTAGGTGGTAACAAGATATCTATGGCCTGAGGTTAACGGCATTATATTAGCACCTTCTTCAGCCGTCGCATAATATACCCTTTATATAGAGAACATCATAGACTTCTTCTTCTTTTTATAGAGGGGACTTTATTGATGTCACTATGATTTTGTACATAGAGGAGGAAGTTTATGAAAAAAATCTGTTTAATTATTTTTTTAAAGACTCTTAAAGAGTCTTCTAAAAGTTTTCTATATTTCATCTTCGGTGTAGCTACAGCTTAGCGTAATATAGACTTGTTAATTTTCGACATTCTCGGCAATATTTGTAAAGTTTAAAAGATGTTTCGTATTATTGCTACAAGAATAGGCGTTTTGCTTACTAATGTTTGAGTATAAGTTATTTGTCTCTAATTTACGGGTCCTACTCTCTAGAAATATCTATTTGATCTGCATCAGAGCGGTTTTCTCAATGTCATTAACAATACCGTTTTACGCAAATTTGACGAAGATCACGTACTTAATGCTGCAACCTTGCTACAAAGTGAATACCCCCACTTAACTTCTTACCATATTTTGACAAATGTCGTGCGCATCGTGTCGTGCGACGGGCTATTTAGCCATTGGGTGGTATCTGGACGTGCGATGTGTTTTGTAATCCGAAGCCAAATTTAAGCCAAAGTTCCCTCTACGATTTATCTACGACGATTTACAGTCAATTATAATCAAATCACTCGAAAGTATAGCTGGTCAAAAAAATTGCCTTAAGTCGAGTTATTGCAGGGCTTGTGCAATAACTTTTTGCCATAGTTAGCCTTATACGGTTTTATAGCATTCCATATGTGTTAGTATCAAGACGACATAGTAAATCGACATAATATGGCGGATTACATAGCCTAAATACTAACCTCAAAACAATTTCGTAAAAAAGTATGAACATTTCTTGACGTTTCGAGACAACGTCTGCTATAAAATTTCTCACTTCACTGACAGTGACATGAGTTACTCTAGATTCATTTAATCTGTTATAGTTTATTGCAGCTACTTGCGCCAGCGGCGTCAGCTCGCGGTTCCAGCCCGCTTTGTATTTCTACCATTAACTGAATTTCATCCCAGAATTTATGATTGTCACGTACATTCGGCTGCAGGGTTGTCACCCGTGTCGCCATTACTCTAACTGAAATTCAATAGTTTAAGTTTACAATAGAAATAGTATTATTACATTATAACTGTGGATACGGAGCTCTGTTAAAAAAAATAGGAGCAGGCAATATGCTCTACGTAATATTTATAGAGTCAAACCATTTTTAGAAACAAAATGATACATTATTTTTCATAGGATTTATAACTAAAGACTTAGGACGTTTACCATAAGCACGTATATTATTGTCACTAATTCATAGTTTTACGAGGAATAATGTCATATGCCTTTAGTATAAATAAATAACTTAGCTCATTAGTAATAAAAACGGACGAAATCAATTGAGATTGAAATGACGCCCTAGCATAGGTTTAAGCAAGGATTTTGGCACTTCCTATATATATAATATCATTGGGTACATCTTTTATATCTATTCTTAACTATCTATCCATATATATAAAAGGCTCTGTCCTGACTGACTGACTGACTGACTGACTGACAGACAACGTACAGCCCAAACCGCTGGTCGTACAGACTTGAAATTTGGAGGGTGTATTCGTCTCGATGCGGAGGGGTGTACTAAGAAAGGATTTTTCGAAATTCGACCCCAAAGGGGGTCATAGCCCATCAAACGTATTATTTAGTGGATTCATTTTGTACTTTACGAAAACAATACCTATATTTTTTCCCAAAGGAGTATAAAAGAGACGGCACGGCTGTCATCAACCTGGTTCGTATTCATATTACTTACACTTACGATCACTCTGTATATATATATTACACTCTTTATCTAAGACAAACAGTACCCGGCCACGCGTTGTGCTGTGGCTCATAATCTATCTATATATATAAAAGGCTCTGTCCTGACTGATTGACTGACTGACTGTCGAACTGACAGACAACTCACAGCCCAAACCGCTGGTCGTACAGATTTGAAATTTGGAGAGTGTATTCGTCTCGTCGTCTCTTCGTAGGGGTTGTACTAAGAAAGGATTTTTCGAAATTCGACCCCTAAGAGGGGCAAAGGGGGGAAACGGTTGCATGAAAGTCCTTTGTTTATGTACTTTTAGTCACGAAAATGAATTTGGATAGTTAATTTAAAATAAAAAATGCTGTTTACAATATTTTTTGACAGGGACGATTTAAGGGGTGGAACCTCTTTCCAATTGTGTGTGGAATGTTGCATGGAAAATTCTTTGTTTTTGTTGTGATGAAAATTGATATATGGGTAGTTCATTCAAGGGGGGGTTAAAAACGTTGTGTATTTTGGGAGCGGTCCGAATTTCTTCCGTACGCGGACGAAGTCGCAGGCGACCTCTAGTATTTATTATATAAGGTAATATAATAACATATAGGTTCATCTCACGCTCAGAGATAGTATAGCCATACTATTAGTGCGAGGTTTAGGTATGTAAAGACCACCTATTACATAGACTTCAATATCTGTGGTTTAATACCATTTCATGAAAAGATAATATTGATGTTACTCTTGTGCGTTAAACAGACAATAGCAATTTAGATTCTCGGTTAGTAAAGTGTTCAAAGACAAAATAAATATTATTCCGAAACATTCAAAATGATCACCTGGCTCTGACAGTGTCCTTATTCTTATCGGCCTTCGTAAGCAGCATTATTATAATATCACGTTGAATAATGAAACGGACATTTCTCGAGACTACTCAGGAGATAGGCGGAATGTAGACTGTTTACGAAAACATGACGGACACAGTGTATGACACAGAAAGAACACTTGAATACAATTTAAATTTTTGAACATCAAATGCATATACACGGTGCTATTTAATCCTCTAGGGAGCGTTTGTGAGGATGTTGTATACAAGATAACAAACAACTTATGTTGAATGATATTTGGAATATCACGAAAAAAAAACAGCAATTCCATACATTTTATCACAAGATCATTTCATTTTGTATGAACATTTCAACAACATTTTGATCAAATTTTGTATGGAACAGCAGATAATTTTTTCGTTTTTTTTTAAAAGTCGTAGAACTAAAGTTGTTCCTTATCTTGTATACAATATATCGCTCCCTATTCGATTAAATAACACCGTGTATAGAAAATAGTAACGCATGACTAATGGGAGTTTACAGGGCTACGCGAAAAACCGACGTGGGCTTACGCGTCAGACGGCAAAATTCGTAGCATTCGTATTTTCCGTCCGTCGCGAACGACCGCCTTTGTCGTCCGCGTCGCACTGTAAGACCCCATAGGCTTGACCGAGACTTACTTGTATGACTTTGATTATAACTAAGTTTTATTTGACGTGATACCTACCATAAAAAAATTAAAATTACGATGATGACAAAAATTAAAAAGAAAAAGGTAAGGTATTTAGGTAAAGGTAAGGTTTGACATGTAAATTGGCTTTACAAATAAATGACTATAACTATGACTATGACTAAATGTTAACAAAGGGTCACGAAGTGTTCACAAAGGTCAAATGCCCCTGGTATAGCCAGGTGAACTAATGTAGGTGGACCACGGGCAGGGACCGGTTAAAAAAAAAACAAGTTAAACGAAGATACAGTCTACGATGGAGAAGGCTAAAATCTAATTCGAATAAAATGATCTGCTAGTCAGTGTGGAATCAGCTTTTCCCTGATATCCATTAGTGCATACTGCATACATCAGTAAGCACAACGCATTGAAAGGATTGCACGCATAACCGGACATTGAACAGATTAAATACAGTATCAGGTAGATAACTATAACTCTAGCTTCGAGCGCTATGTAAGCTTACTTATACATAATTATAATATAGGTCGGAGAACCTGGTTGTGTCCTAAAACTGCATCCAGAACCATTGGAGGACGGGCAGCAGCGTCATCTCGATTAAGGCCGGGTATTCCACGTTTTAAGCACATTTTTTAATGAGATCAATAATTAGTCTAAAGCTGTATCAGGTAGGGTCACATTTAGCGGAGCAAAAATATGGCGGTTACGCAGATTCGTGCGTGTCAAACTTCGATTTTTGACCATTTTCTCAGATTACTTGAAAAGTATAGATATTAATAACTTTTCAACCACAGCATGCTCTCCAAAATACTATTAACTTATAATACATATTTTTTTATGTGACTACGTGCTGTAATTAGGACATAAAACTGAATATGGTTTAAAATAGACACTGCTTCGGTATTTTTGTCTATCGAGGAAAGTATAATCAATCGTGTTTTCATCCACAAAAGTTACTAAGACGGATGTTCTTCTCTAACATTTTGTATTTTTGGGCTTTAAATATAGTAATTTGACTAAATAAAATTGATTTTGCGACGGGCAAATTTGGTAAATACAAGCCCAAGACCCAAGCCGCCTGCCAAGCTTGGGGATAATGGCAAGAAAAAAAAGGGAAAGGGGAGGCTTTCGTTAAGCAGTGGACATCTTCAGGCTGATAATGTGTGTGATGGGATGACTGATTTGATACATATTACGGCTCCAACTACTTATGATCTGTACTTATTACTTACTGTAAAGTTGCTGCATATTCGCAGACTTGCCATAGAATTATACATAACGCCGGTAGGTTAGTCTCATTTAGGGAGATGAGAAAAATGTATGGAATTTCGAAGGTGCAAGCGAAAAACTTATATATTATAACACAAAGTTATTAAAGGCTGTGATAACATGGGAACGGGAAGCGTTCAAAGTTCTGTGACAATAGGGAAACTTAACTAATAAGCAGAATATGTAAATTATTCGGTGGGACGCGGACGGTGCGGTGTGGCATTTTTTGTGTCGTGTATCGCTATTATTTCATTTCTTTTCACAAGACAAGCGTGACGTTTGCCTAGTGGTGAGCGAAACGCTCGTCTCGTAATAAACAGTGTCATAACAGTACCAGTGCCAGAATTATGACAAATTCCTGCGCAGGCGCAGGATTTAGTTTTGCACTGTGCTCGTCACCCCTCCCCATCCTTTTGAGATATTAGATGTTAAATCTCTTCATGCCCAATAATTTATCTACTAACATTGCCCTCCATTCATTTATTTATTCCAATTATTATTAGGCTTTTTCAAAGCAAATAAGGTTTGCCCGCCAACTCACCTGTTAGTAAGCGACGATGCGGTCCTCCTAGCGGAGATCCTATCCACTGTGACCTTGAAAATATCTAGTTTATAATCTAGATCTTTTCAGAACAGAGTCTGTTTACTGTCTCTTGAGAGATATATCTCTCATGAGACAGTGGGTAAAATCGGCAGCTTGTTAAATTCCTTGGCAGTACGAATTAAAAAAGAAGAGAGAGCCTAAAAGTTTGGTGCGAACGTTTGATGAAGGAAACCTCCTTGCGTTTTACTTATTATGATATAGATGCAAAAATTTGTTTAGTGGCATATTTTTTCATTCTTTCACAAAGCATCAGATAAATAATTCAATAAATCAATCCGAAGATTCTATCAGCCAGAATACGTCCACTGCTGGACGAACACCTCGCCATTAATAGGGAGGGGTTGCCATAATACCCACGCTTGGCATACGGCTTGGGGATCGCAGAATGTTTACCACCGTTAACCAAGAGGACGCTGCTGCCCATCCTTCGGTGGTTCTGGATGCAGTTTAAGACATACCACGTCCGAAGATTCAGCGTGATTATTTTCTAATATTTTTAAGAGCCGGAAAGTGACGAGAGGCGGTTTTTATTTCAAAAACTATATAGTTCTTGGGGTTACCGCGTAAAACTGCGGGTTGCAGCTGGTAGAATGCTTATTTCTGTATCCTTTCAAGACATAATAGTAAGGTGAAGACTTTACTTACTAGTGTTAGTAATCTATGTTTTCAAGTTTCATCTCATATATTAAAGTTAGCTAGTGTGCTACGATAAGGTTTGTTTTTTAATTCCATCTCTACCGTAGTTGTCACTTCCATTAGTTTTAATTAAGTACCAAAATTTGTTTTAATTTCTAGTGTTTTTCCGCTGTAATCACACTAGAAATTAAAACAAATTTTGGTAACAATGGACTTCCGCAAAGTAACGCCTGAATCAATCACATATATTTAATTAAGTAGTTTAACTGTTTATACTTATACTTCGCTTTTAGTTCAATAAACACAATAATATATATCTCTAGCGTTGTGGGTCCACGGGGAAAAAATCCCTTAGTCAGCAGTGGGTCATAGCAATGAGTCCATGGGGAAAGAGCCGAAATCTTGACTTTAGAATGCCGCGCAAGTTGTCCTAGCGCTAACATTCTAAAGCGTGGTACCACCTTGGCGCTTACCACCATTTATAGGAACACCATACTCGCTACATTAAATTTGATTGCACAATCGTGAGAAAAAAACAATGTTAATATCTCAATAAAAAAAATGTTTTTTTAAGTAAAAAACAAACTATGTTCTAAATAACAACATAATTATCTAACCTAAGTTTCACAGACCCACAAAAGTTAAAACGTTTTCTAAATTAGTTATAACGATACCTATTACGAAAAGATAAAGAGCTCTTATTAAGGTATCGCAGATAACGTTTATTAAGCCAATTGTCGTAATAGCCTCATTATAACGTACCTATTACTAAATAATTTTGATGGGACGTTACAAACTTATTGAGAACAAGGAAACAAAACATATTATAAAACATTTGCTTTTAGCTTATTTAACTCATTGATTTCTGTGTTATTAGTATACACTAATTGATTTCTGTGTTATTAGTGCTAATTGATTTCTGTGTTCTTAGTACTTGAATACTTATATATGACGGACGGAGGAGGAGGGTCCTTTCGCCATCATCATCAGCACTCATCGTTGATCCTTGTAACAGTGGGCGTCGTTGGTGGGTGGTGTCGGATGAGAATAAAACAAGCTCGTACAATCAATCTTCTAATTACAATCTTCACAGGCACAGTACAGTAATCAGGTAGGCACAAATAAGTTGTAGGTAGGTATCACAGAACGCGCGATGGTTCAGTGTCCACCGCACGCGCCGCTCGCCAATGGGAAAGTGAAGTCACCGATCGACGGCGCGCACGTCACCGACTCCATCGAGTGCCACCAGGTGGCGCTGGCGTCCCGGATACGACTCGATTGCGACACGGCCATCCTGCTTGCACACGTCCTCGTGTAATGGTTACCCTGTGAACAAATAGTGTACGACAGAAATTTGTTCCACTCGGCCACTCCTGACCAAACTCTAGATTCATTTACCCGATGAATAACAAACGAACTCTATGAACGAAAACGAACTCTACATTTTTATTTTGTTAATCAATAATGTGACATTAGAATAACCGAAAATAGAAACATCAGTAGCCTGGGCCGTGTACCAAAGTCGTTCGAATCAACTTTTCAGACTCTACAACAGAACGGATACCGCCAAGCTTACAGAATCCTTCGAGTAAAACGTCTAACGCCACGGCTCTCCAGCCGACTAGCAATCGCATTGCTCTCACACATCCAGCGAATGGATCAAAACTTCTGTACGCATATCCACCGAATGGATCGCCCGTGTGCACCCCCTGGCTACACACTACAATACGGCCGATAGAGCACTCTACTCGAATTTCTAGCAACAACTCAAGCTTGCTTATTATTATCAACATCGACTGGTACGTGACCCGCAGGCATCTTCTGAATTCAAGACTCGAACCCGAAAATCTCTCATGGTAGTCTACCTTCACTACCATTCGTCTATCAACGCTACGTTCATCTGCAGACATCCTATACGGTCGCCGCTGCACCGTGCGATTTGGATCGATCAGCTTAATCTTAAGCTCGTCGTAGGTAAACCGTTAATAAAAAAAAAACAAAGCCTAGACTTATCATTGCCTGTTACCTACTGCTACTACTGATACGAGTAGCAGTTAAATCTGATTGAAGCGTGGTATCATTATTATGACTCATCGAATTTACACAAAGAACTTTAGTTAACGAAAGCTCCGTAGCCTTTATGTTTACAGAAAAACCCTGGTTTAAAATCTCGCGACCTCGTCACTTTGCAAATAGTTGTCGAGCAAAACATGCAACAAAATTTCGAGAGAGAGTGAACGTTAATCACTACACAATAAAATCTGCTCTGTACTGAACACTCGTGTTTGACCAATTACCAGTCATAGCAACAACATTACTAGAACGTTTACCACTAAATTTCGAAGCGAAACTTTCTTTTATCAACGAGCATTTAGCGCCAGAATCATAAGCAAAGCACATCAGTTCACCTTTGTGATGTAACACGCCCGATGGTGGTTGTACGACGCAGACATCAACGCGCCACTCGCTGCGCGTGCCGCCGACGTCAGCCGCCCGCTGCTGCCGCCGCCACCGCCGCCGCTTCCGCCGCTGCCGCCTCTGCCGCCGCCACTGCCACCTCTGCCGCTGCCGCTGCCGCCTCTGCCGCCGCCGCTGCCACCTCTGCCGCCGCCGCTGCCGCCTCTGCCGCTACCGGCGCTTCTGCCGCCACCGCCGCTGCCGCTTCTGCCACCGCCGCTGCCACTTCTACCGCCGCCGGCGCTTCAGCCGCCACCGCCGCTGCCGCTTCTGCCACTGCCGCCGCCGCCGTCCCTCGTGCACCGGATGGCTATGTGACCCGGCTTGCCACATTTAAAGCACGCCAAGGGCTTCGCTGTCGGCTGCTGCGCTGCTTGACTTAATGATGTAGGTGGTACAGGTCTGCCACTCGAGTCTATGGGTTTGCTTCTGCACTCAATTCGCTTAGTCCGAAGGTGATCTAGCGCTTCATGTGTGAAAATGCGTTCAGTTCCTGCTGCAGTTTGTCTCCCTCGATATAACGTTTGTAGTGAACGCCATTCTTTGAAGTCGCGGGTCAAACTGTGAAATGTGTGCGAGTATTGTTGCTACGGCAATTTCCTCCTTGTTCACATCTTTCCGTTGATTAGTCAGTGAACTAATAAATGATTCGCGAACGCGGGTAGTGTTTCGTTTTCACCCGGTTTTTCGCCGTTCATTTTAATGAGGGTACCCGCCAATGTCTTCTTCGAAATAAACCGTGTCGTGAAAATTCTCCTGCCATGTTTTTCCTTCGTATGCGATTTGTGATAGCCACGTCGATGCTTTACCTTTTAGCGCCTTGATGACCGCCAGAACAAGACGACTGCCGCTTGGTGGATTTTTGGGGAAACACAAATCTGCCGTCGCGCACAATGGTCTTGCGTTGGTATCTCTTTTTTCAGGATCGAATGCAGGTAGTTCTTCACGGTAGGCTGGTTTCGGTAATTGTAGCGACTCAATCAATGCTCACGTGTTCTTATCTTGTTGTTCAAACATGGCTCGCCACATGTCTGTCTTCTTGGTTCTGATCCAACACTGATCCCACTTCTGATGACGGACGGAGGAGGAGGGTCCTTTCGCCATCATCATCAGCACTCATCGTTGATCCTTGTAACAGTGGGCGTCGTTGGTGGGTGGTGTCGGATGAGAATAAAACAAGCTCGTACAATCAATCTTCTAATTACAATCTTCACAGGCACAGTACAGTAATCAGGTAGGCACAAATAAGTTGCAGGTAGGTATCACAGAACGCGCGATGGTTCAGTGTCCACCGCACGCGCCGCTCGCCAATGGGAAAGTGAAGTCACCGATCGACGGCGCGCACGTCACCGACTCCATCGAGTGCCACCAGGTGGCGCTGGCGTCCCGGATACGACTCGATTGCGACATATACAACCAACCAACCAATTATAACCTATTATTGGACCTGGGTACGTCCTAAAACTGCACCAGGACCGGAGGGCGGGCAGCAGGGTCCTCTCGGTTAACAATGGTGAGCATTCTGCGATCCCCGAGCCGCTTGCCAAGCGTGGGGATTATGGCAACCCCTCCGTATTAAGGGGGAGGCCTTTGTCCAGTAGTGGACGTCTCCGGGATGAAGACGATTAGTACTAATAAAATGGAGAATGTTAAAAAGCAAAATTTAAAGCATTCGTATCCTGGTGTTTCCTCTCGTAAAATCAATCTGACTTAGTCAAATTATTCAATAATATCCCTCCAAGTAACTTCTTAGCATTGCCATTCAACGATGCAATGCCGCCAGCATGCTGGGTACGCTGCCGACTGGTAGTTAGTGGGTTTTGGGTGTGGTTGAGTTTTAGATTACCTGTAAACTTCCATCGGTCTGGATATAATACTTTTATTTTTTGTGTATTAGGCTAAGTAGTATATAAGTACCTAGTCTTTGTTGACAGCCTGATAGCTCAGTTGGAAGCATGTCTGCCTTCAGAGCTGTAGGGCGTGGGTTCGATCCCCACCCAGGACAAAAATGTTTGTGACGTACATCGATATTTGTCCGGTGTCTGGGTGTAGTGTGTATTATAAGTATGTATTTACGAAAAAAAATGTATATAAGTATTCTATCAGGTATCTGGTTTCCATAATACAAGCTTTGCTTAGTATGGGGCTAGATGGCGCTGTGTGTCATAAATGTCCCCCCAATATTTATTTATTTATATTTATTTTGTAGTTTGTTTGTTTGTTTCTACGAGTATAGGTATAGTTGAAAATACGACGAATTGCCCTTTGCTCCATTGAAAACCAAGAGTCGATGAATTGTATGTATGAAATAGCAGATGTTTGCCCTTTCAGTAAAAGTTGTTCACAATACAAGGACCCGCTTTTGGCTTATTACACCCCAAGCTTATAACCCTGTGTAAGCGTTTCGTCAAATTACGAACCTTAATAAAATATAAATTAATCTTCATTAATTAAATTAAGATTATAATTTCATTTTCAGGCATATTAATTTTCATTAGACTCACATAGTGTGTGTAGCTTGCCTAAACAAACTTAAATTTCACAATATAATGACAGAGCAATTTTCAGAACACTAATGAAAATCTAATATTTATGTAAGACCTATGCCTCAGTACTTAGTCATTTTAAAAGCACACTGCAAAGACATATAATAAAATTCATAACTGTTTTTTTTTGGTTTTTTTTTTGTACTGTCTATTGCCGAGACTAGCAAGATGTTCGCCTGTTGTCACGCCTGCCACTAACAGTAGCAGTGTTCTGATTCTAAATGTAGTTTTAAGACATAGCAGGTCCATTTAAAATAAATTTCAAAAAAATATTTTGAATGTTTAAGTGGAGCTAAAAACGCATACGCTCCGACTCGACACCGTACCGCGAATGAGCCTCGGAACCGTTAATCTATCTTTTGTCTTTTTTTTATACAATCAAGTCACGAGACGAGCAAGACTTTCGCCTGGTGGTAAGCGTCAGGCCTGCCACTAAACGTAACAGTGCCAGAATAGTGAATTTGCGAACACAATCCTGCGCCGCACTGCACTGCGCTCGTCACCCTGAGATATTAGATGTTAAATCTCTTCATACCCATTAATTTATCTGGTAATATTGCTTTTCAAACCGTAACACAGTAATGCTTGCACACAACTGCTTGGCGTTTGAATAACTGGCAAAGCTGAGATAATTCCCCAGGCGGACTCTGCAGTAGAGTCCTACCGCTACAACAAAATGTTGAACAATAGGTAAGTTGTAATCTTATGCAGGGCTAGTTCTAATTAGTTAGCATCCTTTTAAGGGCATATTCTGTACATTAAAAAAATAACTTTTACTATGGGGCCAAAATAGAAATCGCAAAAAAAAACAGCTGTTCCATACATTTTGCCAAAGGTCGATGAACTTTTTGTATGAAACACCTGATAATTTTTTCGCGATTTCAATGTTGGCCCCATAGTAAAAGTTGTTGGTTTTGATTTAAGTACAGAATATGCCCTTAAAAGGATGCTAACTGATTAGAACTAACCCTGTATAGTCGGTCTAGGTAAGCGCTCTATTTTCTTTGCTAGGCCTTCACCTGCGGGACGTTTTACGTCCAATTATCTGAATAATTAACGTGCATTAAATGATGCATTTAGCAATGTTCTACATGGGTGGCCACACTATCATTTGACTTTGACTATCGCCTAACTACTGATGATGTTAATAATACCACTAGCATATTAGCGCGCTAATGCCCGGCCATATCCTGCGTACTGTATCATATACTACACGAGAAGTGATATATAGCATATCATATAATACGCTTTAAAAAAAATACAACCGACTTCAACTTCGAATACCTGGATGACATCTTAATATTTTCTAGTAATATTGATTTAAAAACCAAACTACTGAACCGATTTCGATAAAAATTTAATGAAACCATTTCTGAAGTATTACCTACCAAACAAAAAATAATCATCATAATCAGTTCATAATTGGCGGAGTAATCGCGTAACATACATACAAAAAAATATAGACAGTCGAATTGAGCACCTCCTTTTCTGAAGTTGATTGAAAATCACCTGACGGTGATTTCAATCGACTTCAGGTGATACTGATTTCTGATAGGCGATTAAGACCATCTCTAAACAATTAAATTCTAGGTTTACTTTCGGATGTATGTGTGAAACTCGCCAGTATAATGTTAATGTAGATAGATTGTGATTTGGAATTTTATTAGAGAACGCCCAGAGAAAGACAGGTTGAAATACCTAAGAATATTTTTATATTGAATCGAACTGAAATACGCAACTAAATACAACACAACACACACAACTAACATAACTAAAGTTTTCATCGATAGAGGTCTGACTCCTTCAAGTTTAAATCAACTGGAACAGTAAAATGTTTGTATGTTTTAAACTATTATAAATTTCCTATCGTTTATCTATATATTAAATCCTTCCTATATAATATTTTAATATGTTCCTATATTAAAATATTATCTTAGGTTGGGATCGTATATTATGGTGGTGAGTGAAATTATCTACTAAATGTATTAACTGCAAAACATAAACTTTAAATTTAAGTACAAGTTCGAGGCAAGATACTTTCTATATCAATATTACGGCCAATTTAAAGCCAAGTACTGCAGAAAGTGTCAAACACAAACCTATATGTTATGTAGGTAGGTATAATTCGTCACACTATACATACGATACATACTTATACATTATATATTAAATGCGCACACGCTATAAAATATTTTATTATACAAGTATTGGGCAGGACGAAAGATAAATTGTACGTTTATCCCGTGGCTCAGTGCCAAATCTGGTGCGACTAAGAGGTATATATTGAGTAGAGATCACTTCTTCTATCAGTTCAGCTACTGTATCAACGTAATTTGATATTAAAATTATTTTGTACCTTCAGATGCTAGGTAGTGCTAGCATAGAAAACGTAATAGTTCTATAAGTGATTGATTTAGGCGTTACTTTGCGGAAGTCCAATTTGACCAAAATTGCTGTAACTATTTTTTCTAGTTTATTTCCGCTGTAATATCGTTTCGAGGACTAATACGATGAAGGGACAAACCACGGATTCAAAAAAAAGGACTGTAATTATCAACGTAAATTGAAATTCAACCTTTAAACAAAAATGAATTGTACCAGGAACAAAATGTCAATTAAAACCTGAAACTAATTATTAATACACTACAAATAACCTAGAAATAAACAGTTGGACCTGGGTATGTCCTTAAACTGCAACCAGACCCGCCGGAGGACGGGCAGTCGCGTCCTCTTGGTTAACGGTGGTGACCATTCTGCGATCCCCAAGCCGCCTGCCAAGCGTGGGGATTATGGCAACACCCCTCTATTAAGAGGGCCTTCGTCCAGCAGTGGACGTATTATGGCTGACGACGACGAAACAGTTACAACAATTTTGGTAATAGTACTACTTACCAGTGCACCGTAATCAGCACTAATTTACCACCTACCGTCGAAGCATAATAACGGTAACGTCCGATCTCGGGCTCCTTGGATACAAAACTCATAAATACCTGCCATAAAGTGCGCCGCACTGCACTGCGTTTGTCACCCTGAAATATTAGATGTGAAATCTCTTCATGCCCAGTAATTTCTCTGGTAACATTGTCCTTCAAATCGAAACACGGTAATGCTTGCACATGCACACTGCTTGGCGGTGATTAACTGTCAAAGGTGTTCCCCACGCGGACTCTGGAACAGATTCCTACCAGTACATGTTAGTTGAGTTACCGCAATAGCTGGGTTAAAACTGTTACTCGTAAATCAGTTATCTTTTGGACACAATGAACAATGCACATGAAATGCACAGAACATGACAAAACGGCCGCACATGGCAACTAGGAGCTTAACACATACGCCTATCTCGGTTAATTCGTGTTTGTGTGGATTAAATATAGCTCGTTCCATAGCTGCGGTTCTGGAAATGAGCAATGTTGGTTCACAATCCGGAAGTTAAGTGTGAACATGGCAAAACATAAATAGGTCTCAATGACAGGTGAAATTTAATAGGCTGCTGGCCAGCCGTGCCAGTATCAACGTGCCATCCAAAGGCCTCTGACATGGCTTGACAGTTGTAGTTACAGAAATCTGCAGAAATGTAGAATAATCAACCAACGTTGTCACTTGTCACCCGACCGAGCGTACAACAATGTAACGCTGATGAATATGCCATTCACGGTCATCCATCCGAAGAGTGACCTTTTATAACCACCTAGTCAAGTTACGTCACGAGCGCTAAAACATCCAACTAACATGACACAAATAATGCTAACACACAGATACAGATCCTCCGAGGATAGATATATAAAAGAGACAGCTTTTGTTTGTTTCATTTATTTTTATGAAATGGAAATCGGTGTAGGTACCTGCCATGTAAATACGTTCATGTCAGTTATAATGAGACGCATTTATACAATAAAATGTATTTTTATATGTGAATTTCTCAGCTAACCGAGCTTACTGGAGGCTATAAAGACCTTATAATGGAAAAAATAAACATCTGATTTAAACATTGCAATTTACTGAGGCAATATAGAAATTCCTAACAACAGGCAAGCAGACGGGGTATTATGATAAGGTGGTCCTTACGGTAAGATAAGAAAAATATAGTAAGTAGTTAATATTTTGCGTCGGTGCATTCCTGAATAATGTGGCTGTATTTCTTTATTTTTTAAAACGGCCACATATACCTGACTGAGACTCTTAATGGAAACGTCTAAATTGAGATCGCGAGTTCAAGACAAGTTCGACTGAGGTGTTGGACGTAATACATATTGTAGTGAATTTGATTATGGTATATCATTGAAAATCAAGAGAATTACGTTTCATTGCTGAAAGCGTGTGATATGTGGCACTGAAGGCTGTGAGTTGTGAGGAACGCGTAAAATCCCATCCTATAAAAATCATAAAATGTTTAAAAATGTCAAGTATTGTAACGCAGTTCTTCCGCCATCCGTACAGTACAGTAAAGCCAAGTCAGTTACTTTTTTAGTAAAGAAGCACCTATTCAACCACTTTCGTCATAGTTTCTTAATCAACCTGCCAATGTTTGGTATAATAAATATAAAACCTTTATCAATGTTAGACATCTTTAGTTCTGTAATAAAATGGCGTTCACGTATCTATGACAAGTGAAATTGTGATACCTGCGAGGCTTCACCCAATTTCTGCGCATTACATTGGCTGTGGTGCTACTTTATTATGTTTTTAAAGTTAAATTACACGTTTATAACTGGAATATAATTAAATTCTTACATGATTATTGTAGAACCTACATAACGGCGCCTATTTAGGGAATAGGAAATAGGCGCTATTTAGGAAAAACCTAATATATTTACTTACTTTCACGGGAGCTAATACATTAATTGGATCCCGATTTGTGAAGTCACCTCCGGAGTGCCGGAGCCAGATAATTGGATTTCAGGATTTGTGAATATTTCATTTGGCAGGAGACGGCGGCAATCTCTCACCGATGCCGTGTTTATTTTGGGATTTCTTAATTCATAAGTCTTGGAGTAAATTAGGTTCGACTGGGAATACTACGAATCTAGCAAGCGTTAAATTAGCAAGCTGCTTATATTAATGCTCTACGTTTTCTGTCAAATCATACTAAATATTATAAATGTGAAAGTTTGTATGTTTGGATGTCTATTATTCATTCAGGCAACAATGGGTGACGGATTTGAATGAATTTTGTACTGTTTTGATGTACTTGTATAGCAAGCATTAGCTCGCAGTTTATATTAACATGCTCTACGTTTTCTTTTAATGTCCTACTAATAGTGTATAAGAGAAATTTCGTATATTCGTTACTCAATCACACAAAAATGGTTGAACGCATGTGGATGAAAAGTTATCAATAAAGTAAAGGATAATGGCTAAAAAAAGAACTCTTTGTGAGCTTGGTATCGTTTTATTATCACCACTAGGAGCCATAAATGTTCAATATTAAATTATTTTTATTACAGTCTTGTCTTGAAATTTAAATGAACGATACTTTAGGATATAGGATAATAAGAAACAATTAACTAATCCAAAAACTTGAATCAAGATTCTACAGAAAATCAACAAACAGTGGTCAATTTTGAAGGCTTTAAGTGGCTTTAGCTTTTTAGTTCTAAACTAATTAAAATATTTCTGTCACTTTTTTACTAGGCATGTTAGCTAAGTACAGCAATACTTTAGTTAGATTAGTTCTGTCAACGAAAACCTTCAAAATTGACCACATTGTCCGATTTTATACGTTAGAGCGTGGTATTTTCAACAGCTGTCGCTACCACTCTACAGACGAGACGTTCTAAGTATATTGTTGCACTTTTTTACTTGTCGGTAAAATGTTTGATTACGTTAACTTATTGACCGAACAAACGAAGCCAGCGAAGTCTTTGCAACAACTGACGAAATTTGCTTTCATCTGTCCGGATGTTTGGAAGTTGGTACTCGGGTACAAGTTGGCATTTAACTAATCTTGACGAAACTTGGTACACAGATTTTCTAAAGTTTCATAGATTTATTTTCGTCTCGGTTTTTTTTTTGGAGCGATGTGTCTAAAGCCCTAAAAGGGTTTTTGCTGCGTTGCCATGTACCGATTGATTTCATAATATTTGGCTGAAATATTCAGTACTCAATTCTAAACAAGAATTTGATAGAGAAAAAAGCTTCTCTATAAGCTTCGATAGAGGTTACATGTTTGTGCCGTTTGGGGTAGAGATACTTGGGCCGTGGGAGCCGGGTGCTTAGAGCATCTTTAAGAATTTTTAAGAATTTGATTTAAATAATGTACATGTGACCAAAATGCTGGCGTTTATTTGGGGCAGAAAATTAGCCTCGCAATCCAGCGGGGCAACGTGGCCATTTAGGTAGCAAACCTATATTTAAACTATTTCTAATTTCGGGTAATGTGACCAAAATGCGATACTTTTAACGGTCTCTTAAATCAATTATTTATTTTAGTGTAGTTTAGTTTGTAATGTTTTCGTTTGTTTTGTTTTATTTTAAATTGGATACTAATGAATTACGAATTATTTTAACTAGAATTTCGAATATGAGCAAAATTTATCAAGATTTTATAAAGATATGGGTCGTGAGGCCTCAGTTCATGAGATCTTCTATTCTACTACTTAGTTCATATAATGTGTCTTGTATTGTAATACTTGGACAATAATCACATAAACAACTAGAGTACAAACTTTGACAGGTATATAATCAAGGAGTACAAACAACCAGTCAACTAGTAAGTAAGAGTATTTATCGAAGCGATAAATAACTCCTATACTTAGCTGCAGACTGCTTAGTAGTTAAAGAAAGTTATATAGAGAAAGGTATTGGATGAAAGACGGTTCTAAAATGTTGTAAAGCAGATAAACTGAGCATTTACTGAGCATTCACTCGTTAAGAACATCGTGTGCTCGTTGGTTCAATATTTTAACTAAAGAGACTTAATGTTTACGAGAATATTTTGTCATTGTATCTCGTGATTTTTTCTCATAAGTTCTAAAGTGTTTTGGTTGATTTGCTTTAGTGGATTGTGGTTTCTGTTCGACAAAATGCAAATGCAAGCCATTGAAGTATTTTTTCATTTTCTATTTTTGCGGGTATGTGTTTGCATTAATTATGCTGCCTCCGCATTAAATTTAAGCTGTCAACTCGATGGCACAGCTTAGGAAGGTAGAGCCGGCGGGTTATCCAAGCAGCTTCAACGCTGCATGCTATACAACCTTACAGTCAGCATAAGAAACGCTATGTCTACGGCATGTACGGTTCGCAGTCATGCAATCCTCAGAAAGCAGCTGCTCTTTGATGCAGTTCAATGATTGCCGAGTACAACGCAAGCCGCCACTCCACCGTGGCGTCACGCCATCGTATAGGTAAACACGCCTGGATGTAACCCGCTAACGTATTTTTTTTACTTACTCGTTGGTTCTTCCCCATATTATTCACCACTTTAGATCAACCCTAGCAAAAAATATTATTGATATTGTTTTAAAAAGTCAATTAAAATAACAATAACACCACTATAACTTCAATACAAAGTTTCACCCTACCTTTCACCCCCTTAAGTCATCCCTGTCAAATAATATTACAAATTCCATATTTTATTTTAAATGGGCTATCCAAGTACCAATTTTCATCACAATACGTTCAAAAAGATATCTTTTCATTAAAAAAAACATCCCTCATTTCACACTATTAACTCATCCCTTTCAAAAAATATTTAAAACAGCATTTTTGATTTTAAATAAACTATTAAAATACCAATATCCATCACTTTAAATTAAAAAAAAGAACATTCCAAACAACATTTCATCCCCCATTTCACCCACTTAAGTCATCCCTGGTATCTTCAATACTTTATTGTATTGAAGATACCATTTTTTATTTGAAAAGTAAATACCCATTTTCATCACTTGAAAAACAAAGAACTTTCTATACAAAATGAGTATTAGAAGATAGTTGTGTACGTGATAGATTCAAATTGTTAATTCAATAGAACCCTCTAGTATTTCTTAATTAAAGGGCGATTGTTACTGGCCTTGACAAGAGATCATCCTCAACCCTCGTCGTGTATATGAACTAATTGGTATTTGTCCGTTCTCGAACTATCATTTCTTTTTCTCGGACTTCCGGGCTTAATATACAAAGCTCATGCTACATGCCTCTACCTGTAGACTACACCAAAACCTGACAAAAAAAGTTACAAAAAAGTAGTAAAAGGTACTTACATTGCTTTATAGCTTCCCCGTCAAACTGTTGGTAGTATTTGCACTTACTACTTGCCTACAAAATTTCATTTAAACATCGGATAAATGGTTTGCATGCAAGTTATCGTCGACTAAACAGACTCGTACATACAAATGCCAGCTTGTCCCCTCAGACTCAGAGACTTTCGCTTCGCTTGGTCAACCAGATGCAGCGTCCAGTTAAAACAATCTTGAAAAATATAATGTGGATTTGAAAATTCTGTTGTTACGTATATTTAGGCTAGAAGGACGTCACAGCTACGCGTTTGAGAAGTCTTAATAATTAAAGCTCAGTGCTTAAGAGTAGACAAGTTGGTCACTTCTCCATAGAAACGCGGTAGTATTACTACTCCACTATGTAATTTTGTAGGTCCAAGACTAAGTATTATATCGATTAATGTCTTCATTATCTAGGATTGTAAATTATTACGAAAGTAAAAAGTTAATAAACATGAAAGTTATGAGCCAGGAAACATCTTGTATTTTAGCTCAATTTTAACGCCACATTGGACGTAAATAAATAACATAAGGAATACTAAAACTCTAAAATAATTTATCAAGCGGCATAGTTTAGTCCATAAAAATTTCAAATAACCTAAGTTGGAATAAATTAACTCAGAGTTTATTCAACCACATTACTGCAGCCAAAGGTCGACAAAAAATAATTGCGCACACATTTATCTTTCTTTCTCCCTTTCCCACAGTTTGTTTGATGAAGAGAGCATGCTTGTTAGCCGCGCCCACCGATGAGTTCGAGCCGTCAACTTGTCGATCCTTAAATACATGACTGTGAATAATGCGTGAATGCTTTCTGTACAATTATCGTACAACAATATCGTGGATTCTTGTGGATTCTCATTACTGGAACTCGGGGCATTCTTACACTTTTATTTTTACCTAGCGATCCGCCCCGGCTTCGCACGGGTACTAAACTTCACAGGATTGCTGGGCTAATCTGAAGATTGCCTGAAAATTTCATTAAAATCACTCCAGCCGTTTTGGAGTTTACGGGGAAGATCTAGTCTGGTCTAGTTTGTTTGTTTTTCTAGTTTTGTAGTTTTGAGTTGTTTGTGTGTTTTGTTTTTGTTTTTTTTTGTTTGTTTTGTTTATACAATGTTTGTTTCTTGTTTTTGTTTGCATTTTGACCAAAGTCAATTAACTTTTTGTATAGGAACAGCTGTTTTTTTTTGGCGATTTCACGGTTGGTCCCACCGAAGAGAGTAGGGCCTTCGCTTTTCTGGGGTTGGCCACATAGTTAAAGTTGTTCATAATGATGAGTACATACATATTCTTCAGTACTGTTGAATATTTTTGTTACACATTGTATATTAAATAGATAGATTTATTTGCATAAACATATCATCAGCTAGAAGACGTCCACTGCTGGCCCACGCTTGGCAGGCGGATTGTGGATCGCAGATTACTCACAATTATAAAAAAACCGAGATGATCTGCTGCCCCTCTTCCGGAGGTTCTGGGTGCAGTTTTAGAATATACTCAGGTCTATCCGGTCTAGGCATAATTACAAATATTGGCGGACATTTATTACACACAGCGCCACCTAGCTCCATACTAAGCAAAGCTTGTATCATAGAAACCAGATAGCTGATAGAATACTAATATACATATTTTTTTCGTAAATACATACTTATAATACATACTACACCCAGACACAGAACAAACATCGATGTACGTCACATACATTTGTGCCCTGGGTGGGGATCGAACCCACGCCCTACAGCTCTGAAGGCAGACGGCCTCAAAATAGATTTGTACCTAGGTTAGATAGTTGTTTACATTTTCTGTTGGACAGAGCTTTAATTAGCAAGACAAAAGATTGCTGTACAAACCAGTATAAGCAGATTCTTCCTGGTAATCCTAGTCTTTAAAATGTTCTCTGTAAAAACAAAAAAAAAAAAAAATAACAAACAAAATAGTATTAATTAAGATATTTTTTTTAAATATGCCTGTAAGGTATTTATAATATGCCCATATGTTAAAATGTTTCAAAAGTAATTCCTGTTGCCTGAAATAAACGATTATTATTATTATTATTAAAAACAAAACAAAAACAACAAAATGTATGAGATTGACAGTTGACTATGGCCGCATCGACGATGCGCCACCTAGCGGAAAAAATTGCAGTGTGGATGCCCATTAAGGTGCGGCCGCATATTTGTTCACAATGAAGTACAATGTCCTCCTTCTGGCTTAGTATTATCGTTATGCGTAACCCTATACAGTTTTAAAGATCGTCGTCGATGTATCTATACAGGGGCATATTCTGTACATTAAAACAAACAACTTTTACTATGGGGCCAACATTGAAATCGTGAAAAAAATATCAGCTGTTCCATACAAAAAGTTCATTGACCTTGGGCAAAATATATGAAACATCTGTTTTTTTTCTTGCGATTTCAATGTTGGCCCCATAGTAAAAGTTGTTTGTTTTGATGTACAGAATATGCTAACTGATAAGAACTAACCCTGTATAGTCGAGACATTCATGCGACGGAACAAAGTTTTATTTTCAATCTTTTATTTAAATTTTTGTCTATTTCCAATATCACGGTCATTTAGATGACAAACGGCGCCCACACAGGTTTTAATATTTTAGAAACTTCGATTATATATTCTGAGGATTTCGCAGTTTTTGTAAGTAGGTACTAATAATACATACAACACCCAGACACGGAACAAACACAGTTCGTTCTGGGTGTGAATCGAACTCACGCCCTACAGCGCTCAAGGCAGACACCACCAACTGAGCCACACGGCAGTGACTAGATATACATATTATACTTCTAGTAGACATATGAAATAATCTATCCAATCCCTCGATATCAGAAATACCGTCGACTCAGTGAATCGAAGAGACATTATTGCTAAATGGATAAAGTTTCCTCTTGGCAAACACCGTCCAACTTTGCTTCATTAGTCGGCAGAATCGAAAAACAAATACACATATTGAAGAAACAAACTTCGTTTGGACCTCCAGCCTCCAGCTCTGGTAATCCACTGAGCGCGAATAGATAAGAAACAAAAGGGACTAATCTAAAGGGACAAGTGATTCTATTGTTGGCAGAACAATTGGAAAATAAAACACCACAGTGATACACTTTTTTGTTTTTATTTGTGTTTTAGCTTCTAATAACATTCCTGCCCCAGAAGCATTTTTTTTTAATACAATCAAGTGACGGGACGTGCATAACATTCGCCCCGCTGGTAAGCGTCACGCCTGCCACTAACAGTAGCAGTACTAGAATTATGAACTTGCAAACACAATCCTGCGCCGCACTGCACTGCGCTCGTCACCCTGAGACATTAGATGTTAAATCTCTTCATACCCAGTAATTTATCTGGTAACATTGCCCTGTAAACCGGAATAGATTAATGCTTGCACACTACTACTTGGCGATTCAATAACTCGCAAAGGTGTGGTACTTCCCCAGGTGGACTCTGCAGTAGAGTCCTGCCACTACAACGTAAAGATTGACAAAAATAAATAATATATATTTTTTATGAAATGGTGTGGCGACCAGTGAGACGTTCGCCTGGTGGTAACCTTCATGTTTACGAGGGCGGCACTGAAAATTTCGGGAATCAAGGAAGTGACACAACATTACTATTTAAAAATATATTTATTGCTTTTCGAAGTATTCTCCGCGACATTTGACACATTTTGCCATACGATGGAACCAATCATTGAAGCAACCATTCCATTCGGAAGTTGGGGTCTCCAAAATGGCCGTTTTGTAGGCGTCCACAGCTTCTTCAGGTGATGAAAATCTCTGTCCAAGCAATTTATTCTTTATTTTAGGGAAAGTATAGAAATCATTAGGGCTTAGGTCGGGGCTGTACGGCGGATGGTCTAATAATTCTATGTTTTCTTGCTCTAAAAACTCTTTTGTTCTGTGCGCGGTGTGAGAACTCGCATTATCGTGATGGAGGATGATGCGGCGGTTGCAGTTCTCTTTACGGAGTTCAGAAACGACCTGTGGCAAACAAATGCTAGCATACCATTCTGCATTAACCGTTCTTTGTCCCTCAAGAGGAATAGTCGTAACATGGCCGGTTTTGGAGACAAACGTGGCCACCATTTTTTTTGCAACACTCCGTGAACGAACAATTTTTGTTGGCTTTAACTAATTTTCGAACACCCAAACTCGTGACTGGTTTTTTGTTTCGGGTTCGTACGCGTATATCCAGGATTCGTCACCTGATACGATGTTGTATACAGCATTTGAAGATCCTGCGTGGAATCTTTCGAGAGTTCTGACGCACCAAGTAACGCGAGCCGCTTTTTGCTCTTCACAGAGCGAATGCGGTATCCATCGGGAAAACAACTTTTTTACACCTAATTGTTCATGCAAGATTATTTGTATTTGACTCATGCCAATGTCTAAAGTTGCCTGAATTTCGCGGTATGTCACATGTCGATCTTCCTCAATCAGCTTACGCACAGCATCAACGTTTTCTTGAGTGACTGCAGTTTTTGGACGACCTTGACGGGGATCATCACTGAGCTTGACACGTCCACGTTGAAATTCAGCAAACCAGCGATAAATTGTGGTTTTGGATGGGGTTTCATCACCAAATGCAGAAATCATCCGGTCAACACACTGTTTTTGTGTTAAACCACTTCGAAAGTCATAATAAATCATCGCTCTTGAAATTTCTCGAGTCAATTCCATTTTCTCAACGACTAAACAAGTTTGACGAAACCTTGTGACAAGACCGAGAATCTTTTTTTATATAAATAAATGGTATTCGATTTTTAAAACCAAGGAGTTTTCAATTAAAAAGATTTTAATATAACAGAAACAGTGGAAATATTCCATTCCCGATACTTTTAGTGCAGCCCTCGTACCCATAACAGTAGCAGTGCCAGAATTGTGAACGATATCCTGCGCCGCACTGCACTGTGCAAATTAATAGGGGTGGCAGCAAATAGTTCTAAATGCACGTACTACCAACCCTGTAGTAAAGAGATGATAGAGTTAGAAACTTATGGTCAGGGCGCACAGAAGCGAGAGCCGCGGGAACACGGCGCGGAGCGGTCGCGACGCGAACCATGTCATGTTGCGGGAGCTAAAGCACCACCACCACACCACTGGGTTGTATGAAATTCCCCGCTCCCGCTACGCTCTGTTGTCACTCAGCTTGTACTGAACTGCCTAGAAAACATTTATCTTTAAAAAAAAAAAACTTTCAGTTAGTAGGAGGAGAGGAGGTAGGAGGCTAATGATATTGAGGTTTGTTGATCATAGCGTAGCAATGAGAGCTCAGTGGTTAGCGCGTTAGTATCGCACGCCGAATAGGTTTAAATCCCAACAATGAGCTTGAGCTGCAGCACCATAGGAAGAGTACTTTCTATAAACTTTTAGCTAGTAGGAGGAGAAGAGGTAGGAGGCTAATGATGTTGAGGTTTGTTGATCATAGCGTAGCAATGACAGCTCAGTAATTAGCGCGTTAGGATCGCACGCCGAATAGGTTCAAATCCTAACAATGAGCTTGAGCTGCAGCACCATAGGAAAGGTACTTTCTATAACTCAGCTGGCTTGCTACCGCAGGTAAAAACCTGCTGCCAAGCACTTAACGACAGCCTCACCTGCGAGGTAGTTCCCATTATAGGTACATAGTATTATTATATACTAGAGGTCCCCCGCGACTTCATCCGCATACGGAAAAAATTCGTCCCGCTCACAAATACTCGTATCTTCCATATCGCTGGGTTAATTACTAATTATTGTCCTCTGGTACCTGGTGAATATGGTCACCACTTTAGATCATCCCGAGCAAATGTATACTCCCCCCCCCCCCGAACCCTCCTCCCTAGCCCCCCAACCCCCCTTGAATGAACTACCCAAATATCAATTTTCATCACTATAACTACAAAAACAAAGAACTTTCCATACAACATTCCATCTCCCTTTCCCCCCCCTTAAATAGGTTAGATGACTGGTTTTTTTTAATTGTCCTATTAAAATTTGGCCCATAAATATAACTGATTAATGAAAAGAAAATTAAAATCTGATCAAAAATAAGCAACTTATAAGCATTTTAATATCATGCTAGACAGAGAGGCGAAACAGCAAATCGTGACGTCACTTCTCTGTACGCCATATAAATTATATTCTGACAAGTAAGGCGTGACGTCATTTTTGCTTTGTGGGAAAGGGACAGAGTTGGCTCTACCAAAAACTTTAAACGCTTATATATCAGAACATTAATAACCGATTTAAATTATTTTTTCAATAAACATACTATACTTACTTAAATTCTTCATCAAAGCTATTGGTTTCAACGATTTAAACATCAGTCATCTACCCTATTATCCCTGTCAAAAAAAATTGTAACAGCAATTTTATTTTAAATTAACTGTATAAATATTTCCTTTACCCTTCCAGTAATAAGTATTCGTTTCTATAGATCTCGGATGAAACTAATAAAACAATCAAGGCGCAAAAATGTATCCCCGAGGAGTGCGTACAGCGGAACAACTTGGCATACTTGGTCGTTGATCCCGCCGTCTGAGGTCGGCAAACTTTATTATTTGGGTCAGGAAAAGTAACGCGCTTATTAGTCCGCTCAAGTATTTTAATCTAGAGCAGAAACGTTCCTCAGGGTGTTGTAATTCCACAAACTTTTGGCAGTGTTGGATGTTTATTTAAATAATTTGGAATTCATTTTACTGATGCGCGAAATTCTGGTAAGGATCCATAGAACCACGACATACTGGCTTATGGATGTGATTTTGATCATCAGCTATATATGTACGCCTAGAGTCGCCCGCGACATCGTCCGCGTACGGAAGAAATTCGGCCCGCTCCCAAAATTCACCACTTTTTAATCATTCCGAGCAAACTCTACCAACCTACCAACTCTACTGACTCTACCGACTCTACCGACTCTACCAACACGACCAACTCGACCGACAGGACTGACTCGACCGACTCTACCGACTCTACCAACTCGATTTCGAAAAATCCTTTCTTAGTACACCCCTCCGCATCGAGACGAATACATCCTCCAAATTTCAAGTCTGTACGACCAGCGGTTTGGGCTGTGCGTTGTCTGTCAGTCATTCAGTCAGTTAGGACAGAGCCTTTTATATATATAGATAGATATACCGAAAAACCCTTCACCGATAGCTTCACCCTTCTTCGAATGCATAACTTAGGTTAGAAATAGCAATGATGTCTACTATTTTAGCTCTTTTCGCCAGGTTACCCGTAATCCTGTAATTATGTTATTAAATTGTTCTTATTTCTATTGTTGTGTTCTGTGTTAATTAATGCAGCCAAAATAGTAATCTGCCCCTCCTTACTGTTACCTATTAAGGTAACACTGATATACGTACGGAATATGCTAGGTGCTCATATAATGCGTGCTCAAAAAATTGGCGAAGAAATAAAAATTAATGCTCAAACATATAAAAAAAGGCCACAGAACCATCCAAACGAGTTAGCAAACACTCTGATGACAAGAAAACCCTTACGAAGGCTTAAACGAAGAATGCCCCAAGACCTTGATAAATGAAATGAATTAGGATGTGCTACTGAGCACATTCCTCACAAGCCGAGTCATAATTATGTGACTATAGCTCAAAAAAAAGCCGTAACAGACAGATTGCTTTTCTAAAGGAAGAAAAGAAAAAAAAGTTGGTGCTCAATCGGGAATAATCCTAGATCGGGAATACCCCGTAGAAATTATTTAAAATTAAAAGTAACCTTAAGTTTCAATTCAACTTGAGGCTGCAATAGCTGTCATATTTGGTAAGCTCCTATCTTGGACGAGTGGGAAATAGTAGGCAAGTGCTTACATGATACCATTCAAGTGCAACATTTCAATTTCAATTCAATTTCAACATAATATGTTTGTAAGTAAGTATGTGTAATAGCACGATGCAACGCAATACAGGCTCTTATCGTAGGTGGGTTTGATGTCCTTCGCACTAAACTATAAATAATTATTAAGTACCTACATCTAGGCCAGATCACTCCCATGGAAAACGCGTCCAAACATAGATATACTATAAATACACCAATATCATACTCAGTGCAAGCTAATTTGTACTTTATTTGTATCCAGAGTGTCTCGATTTTCCACTTTAGCTCTTGACTCGTTGACGAATAAACAAATCTCGAAGTGATATAGGCCTTATCGTTTCGAGCGATCTCTGCCACGCTACATAGTATGGAAAGTATTTATAGAATACTAGATATAATGCTCTAGCTACTAAATGCAAACGTAACCTTTTGACTTTAGCGTATACAACGAACGTGTAACAAAAAGGTTCAACAATACTGAAGGGTATGTATGTACTCATCATTATGAACAACTTTTACTACGAGGCCAACCCTGAAATCGCGAAAAAAAAGGAGTTCCATACAAAATGTTCATTGACCTTGGACAAAATGAATGGAACAGCAGATTTTTTTGCGCTTTTTCAGTGTTGGCCCCATAGTAAAAGTTGTTCATAATGATGAGTACATACATACTCTTCAGTATTGTTGAACCTTTTTATTACACTTTGTATGTACTTGCGAGCCACTGCTCGCTAGTTCTCCCTCGCTTCCAGGGGCCGTACCGTGAACTGCTTATAGCGGGACCGAATAGGTTCAGCTGCCGACACTGCGCGACCGCGAACCTTACCTCGCCTACCTTATCGCCTCGCAGGCGATAAAATTCACAGTCGCGCAGCGTCGGCAGGTGAGCGTATTCGGTCCCGCTATAAGCAGTTCACGGTACGGCCCCTGGGATAACAAGAAGCCTATGTGTTGTTCTAAGGTATAAGCCACCTCTATACGAAATGTATCACCATTTTTGCGTGATTAAGTAACATATATCCGAACATTTACAGCCTTACCTAAAATAATCTCGATTCTCTTAGTCACTGCTTAAACTTCTCTGTCCTTTTCTAGCACGTACAACTTCACGTCAGAGAGAAGATAGCAAAGCATCTTAAGCAGTGACTATGACTAACTTTGACATTTATAATATGGGTAGGACACTCGTAGAAGGATATCGCTGATAGAGCCGCGGTACCTATAACAGCCGGGTTTCCTCTACTACTGATAGTATCAGGCATCAACAACACATCATCATCCGGTCATTGTATTATATTGCGCCATGCACGCACGTTTTTCCTCATTCCTTTATGCTAGGGCTTCACCTGCGTGTAATGTCATTATTTAGCGCGGTATTTTGTACAGTACGCAGATATGGCCGGGTATTAGCACGCTAATAGGCTAGTGGCATTATTAACTATTAAACATTGATAGCTGATTTTCAAAGTCAAATGATAGTGTGGCCGCCCATGTAGCGCATTGTATAATGCATCACATAATTCACGTTAGTTATTTCGATAACTAGACGTAAAGCGTCACACAGGTGAAGCCCTAGCATTAGAACGTCGTTGGCGCGTCTTACAATCCTGCGGTCCTACTCTGTCTTACGCGTTATGTTACCTCTTACTTACCACTACTGCGCAGTGCGCACACATACAAATCACCCACTCACACAATGATATGTCAGCATAAACTGCATACACAGCTGCAGCGCAAATTAACTGCTCCTGATTGCAGAAGATTGCATCTAATAAATAGCAAGAATAGAATCTAGGTTAAGTCAGACGCTAAAAATGTTTCTTGGCATACTCAAAACTTTGTGAATAAACACGGTCAAAGGACCAATATGCTATAGGTACCTACATACGTCCATGGCTAGTTCTGTGGATGGTAAGTAGCACCTTCCAAACATCTTGTTTTCTGTCTCTTGCGCTCTTGTTCACGTGAAGGTACATAAAAGAGTTCAAGTACGACCGACCGCTTACTTTTGTTGTAGCACTGCATATCCTTATTTGCACTGCACTGCACGAGAAATAAATTGCGTAGATTCAAAGCCAATGTACTTTATTCAGTGTTGAGCCAAGGGCCTTGACCGCGTCGTGTAACCTGACCCTAATATGATCTATATTCATTTAGATTTAGGTAGATAAATGGAGTTAAATATTGATGTTATGTATCCTTTGTCAGTGACAAATGATATCGATTAATGTAAAGGTCAAAACATGTTCGTTAAACTAGATTTGTGAACGTGAACGTGGGAGTCGAGAAAATCTTTATTCGCAGTTATATTCAAATTGTTATATAATTCCACCAATCAGCGATCATTAATCTTAGTTTTCATCAAATGCCCAAGTGTCAATCCAATCAATTCACCTGTCCATAACTTCAAGAGTCAGTAAAGCTACCTTACATCAAAGTCTAATCACAGTTTTTGCTGATAAAGTTCCAAGTTCCAAGTGATTTCTCACTTCGGTGAACGCAGTTCAAAATAGAAAGTTTTTTTTTAGATTTTTATCAAACCGATGGCGGCATAAGTACCTATCAGCTCTTTGTTATGTCGACCGATGCTATAGACGGTTTATTCCATTAATCCATTATACGGAGTGTTAGTTTGAACACCGTTATCCTTCTAGGATATCATTGTAGTTATCATTGTGAACAACTTTTACTATGGGAACAACCCTGAAATCTCGAAAAAAATAACAGTTGTTCCATATAAAAAGGTTCATCGATCTTGGACAAAATGTAAGGAAAGCAAACAGCAGCTATTTTTTTCGCGATTTCAAGGTTGGCCCTATAGTAAAAAAGTTGTTCATAGTGATGAGTACAATGAAATCCTAGAAAAATAACGGTGTTCAAACTAACAGCCTGTATTCACCTGGGTGAAATCACCTAGTTGAACAAAATGGAAATTATCGTTTCTCCATTTCACCTCGGAATCATTACACCTAGGTGATTTTAAATAAGTGATTTGTTTCAATCAAACATAATATAATATTTCAACATAATTGTTTATTTTTTTACCTTGGATTGGAACTAAAAGCACTCAGGTGAACAGAGCCAACTTTTTTATTATTTTTGTTGTGTGGTATATTCACCCACATAGACAGATATTAGATCAAAGGAGAGATTAGATACATCTTCCGGTTCCTAGAACGCCAGTCATTTAATAATGATTACAAAGCTGGCCTCCAAACTGATCAATGCATTTATCTTTTGAATCGGACGGTTGATCAATCATTAATTTCAGACACTGGAAATGCACGGTTTGCACAGCAGGTTATTTATAATAAAAAAATGGAATTATTATATATAGGTAAAGATTTAGACAATGTCGCCTTGAGAAAAGAGCAAACAAACAATCTTCAACACCAATAACTTTTGATGGATTCTATATCACATCAACAGCCGGAAGACGTCCACTGCTGGACGAAGGCTTAATAGGGAGGGGTTGCCATAATCCCCACGCTTGGCAGGCGGCTTGGGGATCGCAGAGTGCTCACCACCGTTAACGGAGAGGACGCTGCTGCCCTACCTCCGGCGGTTCTGGTTGCAGTTTTAGGACGTACCCTGGTCCAGGATTCTATATCAGATAATAAAAACGTTGACTTATAGTACTTAATACCTATTAATTATTTGACGATTACGTCAAGAAACGAATACTTAATAAAAAGCAATACATTAGTATTACTTTTAATCCTGACTGGCAGCCACCTCGAAGGAATTCGAATACATAAATAATTAAGTGCGAAACCTGTTAGTGGCCTTAAAACGCGAGGATTTGAAGGGATTGGTGTAATCCAACGCCCTACTACATTAAGACAAAATTTTCTATACAGCTTAATGAGGGCGCCACCATTGTACTTTCTGAATATCCTGTCTTAGAAACCTCTAGTTCAATAATTTGGTTAACGCTATAGATAAGTTGGTAGCGCTCCTAATGGAGTGTTCTCATGGGGGCCCGTGAGCATGTAACAAAGTGATGTGCGAACCCTATGAGATTATTCCGGTTTAGATTGATAAGGGTGGTCGGGCGTAGAGATTAGTGTTGTGCAGGTTACACGCTCTGGGAGATCATTCTATAAGATTTAAGCAGATTTGGAACTTTGAAAAGACGTAACAAATGAACACACTTATATACGTATAGGTACATCCTAAGTATGTATAAATCTCTTTTCTTACCATAATTAATGTGGACTGCGCTGCGCATCACATAATTTGTAATGCTGATAAAGTATTTGTTTCAAGTTTCAAACCGCTCTATCACGGCGGGCTTGCAAGATGTTGTTTTTATTTCTTTCTTCTTTGGCCACAGCACATTTGTAAATTGTGCCAATTCTCAAGTTTTCAAGATATTCTTTACTACAGTTAGTTTTATTTTAGAGTCTGTTTTTTTTTGTCCTATTTTGTAAACAGCAATGGTGGATGTGCAACCAATCACAGCCATTAGTGATAAAACTAAGAGTTGTCATTGGTTTGAATCCGCCATTGTCGTTTAAAAATAGGACACCTAAGAAAAAAATATAGGATAGTAAGATTAACTTAATTTATACACCCACCCAACTTTAAAAAAGTGCAACAAAACTACATTAACTACTAGTAGTAGTAGTAGTATTTACTAGTAGGTAAACTACATTACCAAATTTTAAGTAGCTTCTGTACAAAAATAAGAGGGGTCCTAAGAATTGACATGCTGTTTTTTGTGCTATTGTCATTAGTCATACGCACCTAGTCATAAACTACTGTATTCATAATGATACATGCACATAATTTTTAACCGGCATAATTATTTTTAGTCCTTGTGTTTGTCGATCCTAATAGTAGCGTGACATAATGGTTATACATCCTAAGATTAGTTGTCATAAATAGTATTTTACTCATTTCTTTGTTCATAGAGTTATTGTTCCTAAGAATGATTAGAGCTATTAAGCTTTTTTGGTTTAGTAATTTTTTTTGTTAATTAGCTCAGTTAGCGGTGTAATGGAAAATAGAACATACTGTATGTACCTATATTAAAGCCCGGTGACAGATTTGACTCGGATACGTTAGGCTAAGGCGGGAGCGAAGCGAAGGTTTTTTTTATTTCAACCCAAAAATCCTCATTACTCGTGCAATACTATCAGCCTTACCTAAAATAATCTCGATTCTCTTAGTCACTGCTTAAACTTCTCTGTCTTGTTCTTGCATGTTACACTTCACGTCAGAGAGAAGATGGCAGAGAATCTTAAGCAGTGACTAACGGTTGAAAAGTTTTTTTAAGTAAGACTGTTAATGTATATTAAATCTAAACGTAATTACACCTCCATGGTGCACCCAACTTGAGTTGGTTAGGTTCGACATGGGTGACAGATCCGAATCAGAGCACCCCGACTCCACCTAGTCTTGTAGTCCCTACCCCTAGAGTGTATATAAAAAGCGCGGGAGCCCAACCGGAGTCGAATTTGAGTTGGCTAGGTTTGAAATGAGTGACAGATCCGACTCGGAGCATCCTCACTCGATTTATATCAAAGTTACATCAAGAAATCAGTCGATAAAGTACATTCCTAATTCTTTTTCCATACTTAAGCTCAAAATTCATTTTTATTGTTTTCTCGAAAACTATAGGTTTCCTAACTCCCCCTATTATAGGGAGAGGTTACCGTCTCTTTCTCTCTCTCTCTTTCTCTCTCTCTCTCTCTCTTTCTCTCTCTCTCTCTCTTTCTCTCTCTCTCTCTCTCTCTAATTAAACATATTGAAAAACCCTTTTCCCGCCTTAGCTTTTGTTATTTCAACCCAGAAATCCTCACTGCTCATGCTACACTATGGTATATTAAAGCTCGCTGACAGATCCGACTCGGACAGGTGTCGGTGAGGACTGGTGAGGAGTAGAAATGATGCGACATTAAATTTTTTGCTTAATTTTATATTAGGATGAGTAGCTGTTATGTTCATTTACTGTAAGATTAGATTTTGTTATGATTTAAAATTTTATGGCTTTTAAATATTATTTCCAATGAATATTAGCAGCAGTTATGGTATGTGTAGTAATGTTATGTAGATATACCATTAGGATGACTGATTATTAGGACTTAAAACGGTATGGAATACATAATTAGGATGAAAATTTGTATGGGAATTATTAGGGACCCAAAAATGAGATTATTATGCAAAATACCCATGAAATAACTTTAAATATACCAAAACTTTTGGTCTCGTGGTTCTTAAGGCGGGCTTGTAGCAATTTTGAACTTTTTTTAATTGTGGGAAAAATCCAAAATGCCCGTTATTGAACCAAAACAAATCTTTTATTAAAATTGAACATATATTTTAGCATTTTGTTTTTTAGGAAACGTTATTTTGAATGTTTGCTCGATAGAAAAAAATTACAAAGTAGACCACTAGATCGGCATTTCGATTACCTAGAACTAAGAAAATACCTTATGAAACCACGTGTTTTTTTTACAATAGATAGAATATAGTATTATTTACAAAATAAACTGCAGCTGCGGGAGTTCGTATATAGGAGAGATCAAGTGAATTGTTTCATGCCGCATTAAGTTAAGGAACATATAAAGACAGTGAAAAATAACGAGAGACACAAATCAGCCATAGAGGAGCATCTGCTGGACTCAGGCCCTAACCTCTGGATTGAGGTTCACATCCCTAATATCCTGTCCACCGTGCGCATAACTAGGCTAGTGAAGGAAGCCATTGAGATCTCGAAATGCCGGAATTTTAATTTTAATCGATGGCTTTCAACTCTCCAGTTCGTGGAATCTAGTGTTAGGTTGCCTTAAAAATACTAAGTCACGTCCTAAATGTGTTCAAAACAACATATGCAGTGATATTGTGAGTGTGTTTTGTCGAGACTTGGGTTCGAGTTCGAGTTCCAATAATCGTAGTGAAAGACTTAGAAAGAGGGTAGTTCGTTATGAATGCCCTTAATGATTTTTCGATCTCTTTTGACAACCACCCGCATTCTTCAGTCTACTCGTACACATGGTGCATGCAACTGCGCCGAAATATCGGCAGCTCATTTCACAACATAATCACGGTAAATATCCCGTTAATATTAATAGAACTTTAGTATTATTTAGTTTTTGATTTTTAAGATTATTTCTTTGTAATATTTTTCAAAACATAGAAACACAATTAAACAATTAATTAATTTAACAATTAAAGCAACAGCAATAAAAACAATTAATTTAACAATTCAAGCGCTCGCGCCTACCGTTTATGCCTGGACGTACCTCGCTACAAGCGGGCCTTAAAAACAAAAAAATTCCTGGTGTCTGAAAAGGCTTGACCACTAAATTGTCCATTGTTAGTTGGAAGGCATGATAACAATCGCCCCTCGACATGACAGCCGCTGGCACGTTTTGCTGAATGCTAATTAAGCGTTTATCCTATACAATTTCGCGGGACTTCACAAAAAATACGTTCAAAAAGTTCGATTAGACGCATGACCAATATGCCGGTACGAATTGGCATAGAAATTGGCAGGACACTGGCGTCAAGGCTATGATACCATAATGCCCTAATCCCCTTACTTGGCAGGCGGTTTGGGGATCGCAGAATGCTCAGCACCGTTAACCAAGAGGGCGCCTACTATAACATTTAATGTTGGAACTGTGAACAATGTAACATTACTTTGATTATACAGGTTGTTAGTTTGAACACCGTTAACCTTCTAGGATATCATTGTACTCATCATTATGAACAACTTTTACTATGGGGCCAACCCTGAAATCACGAAAAAAATACCAGCTGTTCCATACAAAAAAGTTCATCGATCTTGGACAAAATGTATGGAACAGCTGTTCTGTAATGATCTCTGTACGAACGTAACATGGTTTTCCGAGTGCCTCTGAAAATAAAATTACTTGTTCTGCTTTAAGCTTTAAGTAAAACTATATTACTTTTCTTTGTGGAATACCGAGAAACTCTCCATTCTTAAAATGAGGTGATTTAATTACTACCAATCCAAGTTCTTTGTTGAAATATATCTACATCTGTCTTTTATAAGAAGGGGGGGGGGGGGGGGGGAGTGATCATCCATGCCTACAAATATACCTGAGAGTTAATAATTTTAGTTCATCATCATCATCATCATTAGCCCGGAGACGTCCACTGTTGAACGAAGGCCTCCCCCTTAGACCGCCACACTGTACGACAACCTGCCATTTGCATCCACCGGTTGCCCGCGACTTTTACAATGTCGTCGGTCCACCTAGAGCCTTCCTACGCTGCGTCAAATCTGCACTCAAGAACGTTTCTTTCCCATCGGTTATCAATTCGTCGAGCGTTGTGGCCTGCCCATTGCCACTTCAACATGCAAACTCTGCGAGCTATATCGGTGACAATGGTTCTTTGGCGAATAACCTCGTTCCGGATTTTATCGCGCAAAGTAACTCCTAGGTTAGCTCTCTCCATTGCCCGTTGCATGACTGAGTTTCTCCTGTAGGCCAGCAGTTAAAGACCACGTTTCAGTTCTATATGTGACAAACATATAGAACTAAAACAACACACGGCAACACACACTGGTTAAAAACCCTAGTCATGATATGACTACAGAAGAAATAATAGTACCTACTACGTAATATTACTCCGATGTAATTTTAGTTCACATCGGAGTAATATTACTCCGATGTAATTTTAGTTCACATCGGAGTAATATTACGGAGAGATACTATTATTTCTTCTGTTTTTTACTATTGTTTCTTGTGTGTATTATTTTTTGACTGCCTTATAGCTCAGTTGGTAGCATGTCTGCCTTCAGAGCTGTAGGGCGTGGGTTCGATCCCCACCCAGGGCAAACATTTATGTGACGAACATAGATGTTTGTTCTGTGTCTGGGTGTAGTATGTATTATAAGTATGTATTTACAAAAAAAAAGTATATAAGTATTCTATCAGCTATCTAGTTTCCATATTACAAGCTTTGCTTAGTTTGGGGCTAGATGGCGCTGTGTGAAAAATGTCCACCGATATTTATTTATATATTTCTTCTGTGGTCATATCATTACTTGGAACTCTTCGTAGTTTACCTACAGTGCGCTGGCATTGGCACTTTGGATTTCAAGTGTCCTTTTAAAAAAGGAAGTTTGTTTTTTTTTGCATCTTACTTTGTGTATTCTGTGTCTAAATATTTTAAGTTTCAAGTGTCTAAATATTTCAAGTTTTCGATGATATCCAGTCCAATAAGTTTAAAATAAGGTTAAAGTTGAGGCCACGTCAGTCACCTTCAAGTAAATAAAAAAAAATTAAAAGAAACCAGGCAAACATTGTTGGTACACGGGAAGCCTATTAAGGCCACGAAATTCTTTAGCGAAGTTAATTCTTAAAGTTTGAACTTTCGAAGTTCCGCAACTTAGCCTAAATACCTAAATATTATGTCATCAGAAAAAATTTAAATGTTCCGTTATTCCTTGTATGACATTGTAGTACAAAATGTGTTATAATTACCTTTTCTAGAAATAGTAGCTTTAGTTATACCACCGAGTAGGTATACTAATACTAATTATACCCAGCGACGGTGATAATGGAATGGACGGGCCCAGCGCTTGCAAATCGATCAAAATTAACAAGACAACAAAATCAAGCATACCTAGCTAAAAGTATGCATATTACATTTGGTGGAAAATAGAGATAGCGAATCTAATTACTGCAAGATAATAAGAGAACACATATGCCTACATGTATTAGAAGTTTGTATTGTCGTATCGTACGGCTCGCGTGTCGCAAAGACAGAGTATGACTGAAGCGAGTGGAGAGCCGGCGCTCAACATATACAGCCTTACCTAAAATAATCTCGATTCTCTTAGTCACTGCTTAAACTTCTCTGTCTTGTTCTTGCATGTTACACTTCACGTCAGAGAGAAGATGGCAGAGCATCTTAAGCAGTGACTAACGGTTGAAAAGTTTTTTTTAAGTAAGACTGATAGTCTTCAAAATCCGTGCGCTTATTTCCCGTCCATTCATCTTATCATTGTCGCTGGTTATACCTACATACCTCGACATAGTAACTGTCTTATCAAATGGACCTCCCAATAAATCTGGGCGTGTTTTTCGTGACGACTACAAAAACCAAAATGATGTAAACCACCTGACATGTTAAGGCCAGGATATTCCACGTTACAAGCACATTATTTTATTTATTATAATATCATTTTTCATCACTATAACTTCAAAAACAAAGAACTTACCATACAACATTCCCCCCCCCCTTACCCCCCCCCCCCCCTTTATTTTAAATGGACTATCCAAATCCAAATTTTCGTGACTAAAAGTCCAAAAACAAAGGACTTTCATACAAACTCCCCCCTCCCCTTCCCCTCCCCCCTTTGGGGGTCAAATTTCGAAAAATCCTTTCTTAGTACACCCCTACGCATCGAGACGAATACAGCCTCCAAATTTCAAGTCTGTACGACCACAGTTTGGGCTGTGCGTTGTCTGTCAGTCAGTCAGTCCGTCAGGACAGAGCCTTTTATTATATTAGATTTGGCTTTAAATTTAGTAATTTGACTAAAGATTTTACGAGGGGCAACTTTGGAATATGCAAGCCATAAGCAACCAACGATCCGTCAGGTCAGTCTTCGGCTGGGTGACCGTGCACGGCATTTACGTCTGAGCGTTACCGTCAGCCGGATGACACGTTAAATTAACAACAACCATGTCAGAGGCCTTCGGCTGGCACATTAACTCTGACCTAGGGCTAGTAGCCACTCAGCCTATACCTACGACTGTTTAGTTCGGACCAAGCTACAAAGCCTTGATCATCGTCGTAAAGTAGCTAGCCTATCGGTATTTTATCGGATAGCTTTCGGAAAGTGTGCTTCGGATTTGCATGATCTTATTCCCCCCTGCCCATTCTTCTATCGGACGGCCAGGACCTCGAAATTGCGACATCGTCTTATGGTAGATATACCAAAAACTCGTACGAAACGGTTAGATTCCACTTTCTTTATTTGAACTGCTAAACAGTGGAATGCGTTGCCCGAGTGGGTGTTTCCCAATAATTATAATCTGGGTGTCTTCAAGTCGCGAGTGAATCGGTTTCTTCTAGGCAAGCTTGCTCCATCGTAGACTGCTTCTTCGTTTATCATCAGACGAGTGGCAGTCAAACGCAAGCCTATTAACAAATTTTAAAAAAACGTACTTAATTAATTTATGTGATTCCGATACTGTCTGGTTTTAAAATGATAAGAAAATACTTGTAATGTGATTTTCCGCTTATTATAATAAGCCGAAAATAATTCCTTTCCTTTATTCGCGCACCGGGTAAATAATTGCCCACATCCTGTTCTGGCTCGCGCAGTCGAATGGATCGGTCGTTAGGGCAGCCGCTTCGCACAATTAAACTTATTGTCACGACTTAATCAGGCACCACGTAAAAACATAAATCGTGATGATTTCAATCAGTTAGTCCAAAACCTCAAATTGTACAATATACTAATAGCAACGGCCACCTTTTTTCAGCGGATAAAATAAAATGTTTTTACTGTGGGCAAGTGTCTTTATTAACTACAATGAAATATATAAAATTAGAATATCTAAACTACTTAACCTATACTACACAAAAAAGTATTGTATTAAGACCGATGATATTCTAGAGTATAAGGCGATAAAAATACTCAAGGCCAGAACCAGTTGGCAGCGTTAAAATTCGTATGTGTTATATAAAGCTACACCTGGATCTGTCCCACCTGGGTATGTCCTAAAATTGCACCCAAAACCACCAGAGGACGGGCAACAGCGACCTCTCGGTTAAACGTGGTGAGCATTTTGCAATCCCCGAGACGCCTGCCAAGCAAGGGGTTATGGCATCCTTCCCTCCCGCTGAAAAGAGAAGTGAATAGAACGGAAATGTGACGGCCATTAGGTGCAAATGGACTTAATGACAATTCTACCAACATGTTTTTAAACTGAGAATAATCAAAAAGACAATTTAAATAGACGCGTAGGAAACCAAACCACATTGCATCGTAATTGGATACATTTTAATCTGTTCCAAAATGGCATTTCGAGCGCTTTACTTCAAATGCGCGACCAATGATTGGCATTTTTTCGTCGTAGTTTCTATACAAATAAGTGTGAAACTGGCGACAGCGATTTTCCGTACAATTGCTTTACAACATTGTTTTGACAGCCGTTCTACCTAAGAAGTAAGTAAGTAAGTAGGGCTTTCGCTTTTCTGTGCTCCCCCCTATTGTTGCCTTCGTTAAGCAGTGAACGTCTTTACGCTGAGGATGTGATGTATAGCTACACTTTCGCTATTTTGTCGTAGTTACTGGCTTTTTCATCAGTTTTATGAAATTCTTTGATTTATTTAATAAATTTAAGATCATTTTATTCTTAGTCTTATTTTAGAACGCCGTAACATCCCTAAGTACCTTAATGCCGTTATTTCTATTTTGCGTTACATTTAACGAGTCTACCGAACATTTCAGATAACAAACCCCTCTTCGCATCGATATTTTTACGCCAAAATTAGCATTAATACCCTCTTACCCTATCTCTACCCTTCTTAAAATATTTGTGAGTTTGATACATAATTTTCATCGTTGTATTATTTTACGGGACCACAGGTAATTTCACCTAATTTCACAGGGGATTTCAGGTAAAAAACTGTCAAGCGTGTATTGTAACACGTTCATGATAGGGTTCCGTAACTATTTTAGAAATAAATAATATACCTATTATAATCGCATGCTGAATTTTTGTGTGCAACATTATTGTTGTGGGGTTTCCGGGACATAATTACCTATGTTTGGATCCTTAAACTTGATTGGTAGTAACATTATTAAATAATGTTATTAAAAAATCTAGTAAACTCTAGGTAACTCTAGTTAGTCCAGGTTACAGGGTTACAGGTAATCTTGGTATACAAGTTGTTATTTTTTTGGTATTTCAATAAATGCGGTTCATTTTTTACTTTTAACCCACGTGTTTTTTTTCTACTTTCTACATTAATGTGAGCTGGTGCAATTTTTTGTACTTCTTTTATTATTATACTTCATTATTCCCTGATTAACAGTATTACCAAGCTCCCCTTGTAGTACCAAGCTCAGAGTAGGTATCAGGTGTACCAATATCTATCTCAAAGAGACTACAAAATATTCTTTTAGAGAAGACCCTGACAAGACAGAGATAGGGAAATTTTAAGGGCTAAGTTTGTTACGGAACCTTAAAAATATCGTGTCGTCATATCGACCTAAACAATCATAAAAAGGCTATTTTCAAAGTCTTAACAGCAAAATTAACATGTTTACAATATTAGGACTTGTTGTCTAGACAAACCTGAAGTAGGTTTTTAGACAATAGATAAAGGTTGTTACAGAAGATTTGATAAGAAAAATAAAAATAAGTACCTAGTACAAAGAAACGGAAAAATAATGGTTTCTTAAGTACAAACCCACCACAATAACACAATACGGTAACCGGATCCGTGATCAACATCATGATATTCACTGTCAGCTAAATAACTTGCTAGCTTGAGCACTACCTGCACGTGGCAGGATATCACAAAGGTCACCTTGGCTATAGAGCGCTGGTTACATATCAGGGCCCTGTTTTAGAAAGCTACAAGTACCAGCTTACAATAGGGTAGGAATGACAACTTTTTTTTTGATGTCCTATTAAAATGTGGCCCATAAATATAGCTGTTAATGAAAAAAATATGAAAATCTCATCAAAAATAAGCAACTTATTAGCATTTTAATATCATGCTAGACAGAGAAGATATTATGACGTCACTTCTCTGTACGCCATATAAATTCTATTCTGACAAGTATGGCGCACAGAGGCGTGACGCCATCTTTTGTTTTGTGCGAAAGGGACAGTCTCCACCAAAAACTTTAAATGCTTCTATATCAGAACATTAATAACCGATTTAAATTATTTTTTCAAGTAACATATTATATTTACTTAAATTCTTCATCAAAATTATTAGTTTCAACGATATAAACATTTACGGCCTTACTTAAAAAAACTTCTCAAGCGTTAGTCACTGCTTAAGATGCTCTGCCATCTTTTCTCTTACGTGAAATGTAACATGCAAGAACAAGACAGAGAAGTTTAAGCAGTGACTAAGAGAATCTTTTGTTGAGATTATTTTAGGTAAGGCTCTTAAACATCAGTCGTCTACCCTATTGTACTAACTTATTGTACCAGTAACTACAAGTTACCAGAGGCTTTCAGGCGGCACATAAACTCTGACACTAGGGCTGGCCACTCAGCCTATACGAAATTACTTACAGGTAGATGGGTTGTCTTTAATTAACTTTTATTCACAGATGTTTATAGTATAATTTATTTATATTATTGTTGGTCGAGAAACGAGGCAGAGTATAAAAGGCGGTGCGAACGCACAGCCGGGCCCACTTTGTCGCGAACCATCGTCGAGGAAACATCGTCCGATATTTTTCTTTGAATATTGTTGTTGTCGAATCGCTGTCCAATTATAGTTCAATTTTGATTTTCAAATTAGTGTTAAAATTAAATTAACAAGTGGTGTGATTTTTGTGTTTTCTTTTTAAAAAAAAATAAGATAAGGCGTAGTTTCCAAGATCAGAAGTGGGATAGGATCTACGTTTCTCACGTTGTTCTATCTCACTTGCTCGCCCACTCTTGTTTTGGTTCAGTTTTGCCTAGTGAAAAATGTCGGACCATGAGCGCCATCGTAGTGGTAGTCGCTATAGAAACCGATCACGACGGCGTAGCAGATACCGGGATCGTACTCCGGAAGGTGGCTCGAGGCGCAACATGGAGTCAATGATGGCAAGGTTGCAATCATTGGAAGAGCAGTTGGCGGCACGCATGGCACGGTCGCCTGAGCGTGCATCACCGGTGAGGCGCGGGAGATCATCGCCAACGGCTCGTCGCCAGCCGTCACCGCCGTCTCGGCGCGGAGACCATGCACTGCCGGCCAGGCGTGTAGCCTCTCCATCCCCTGTGCGACACGTGCCGCGGGCGCATTCGCTGCAATCTTCCAGCGCGCCACTACCACCAAACGAGCGACCAGTTGAGCGGATTGCAGAATCGGAGCCGGGGTCGGCTGCTGGCAATACGGACGGGCCGTCTGAGTCGGCGCAACCCACGGTAGCGGATCGTCTTGTGGACGCGATTCGTGCAATCGGAACATCGGTAAGATCCAACCAACATTTTTACATCTCTAGTTTTGATCCTAACCTGCATAACATTAATGATTGGTGTGACGAAGTAGACCGTGCAAAAACTTTAAATAATTGGAGTGACCATGAGTGTCTCTCAAGGATAGGCCTTTGTTTAAAAGGGGAATCTCGTGTGTGGTTGAACGAGTGGGTGACGAGCGACCGCACGTGGAGTAATTTTAAACGAGAATTTAAACCGTTGTGTCCTCAAACGCCGAACTTTGCGAATATCCTTTTTGAGGTTATGAACACAAATTCGGATAAATACCCTACGTATGCGGATTACGCTCGCCGCTCGCTTCTTCGACTGCGCATAATACAAGGTCTCAGTGATGAGTTGGTATCGGCAATTGTGATACGTGGCATCACAGATCCACAGATACGAGCGTCAGCGACAAACGCAAAACTTTTGCCAAATGACCTGGTAGAATTCTTTTCAATTTATGTTAAATCGAGTTCTGCAAAAACTAATATATCGCGCACCAACGCTCCAAGTGCTTCGACAACGAAATACAACAAGCATGAATCCACAAACAATAGTGTTAGAAAACGTAAATTCCAAGAAGGGCTTTGTTTTTCGTGCGGACTCCCCGGTCATAAACAGGCTTTTTGCAAAAGGCCTAGGACGGATCCGGCACAAAACTCGTCTGCCGGTAATATTAGTAGTGATGGCCCTAAGCCTACATTTGTGCCTATACGGTCGGAAGCCTGTGCGTTTTGCAAAAAACCGGGACACAAGATTGAAAACTGTTTCGCGAAGCAGAAATCGGAATCTCGAAATAAGAATAACGTAAATTTTTGTCGCGAAAACAAAACTACCCGCAATAACGACATCATTGTGGCCGTTATTCAGGGAATCCCGATAGATGTTTTAATCGACAGCGGATCGACCATATCGTTGATTTCATCAAAGCTACTTAAACACTTCGACTGCCAACAAAAACCAGCGTTCCGCGTTCTTAGAGGCTTAGGCAGTCAGGAAATTGAAAGTTCCTCTTTCGTAACACTACCAATTGAGTTTGATGGAATCACGTTGGAAGTCGATTTGTTTATCGTTGGGTCAGAATATATGAACACTCCTATCATAGTTGGCACGGACGTCCTTAACAGGGAGGGGGTTCGGTATGTACGTACTCGTGATTCCCAGTTACTTACAAGGGAAGTTAGTGAACCAAAAGACGTAATGGTTGTTCAATCTGACGAAACACCGACGGTCAATACCCCTCTTGAGGGCGATCAACTGCAGGAATTGTTGGGTATCATTGATGAGTTTGCGGAGCATCTTATCACTGGTACTGCAGCGTCTACTGTGAATACTGGCAGTATGTTCGTCAGATTGAGCAGCGACATACCTGTAAATTATAGACCTTACCGTCTTTCTCACGATGAGACCCTTCGCGTTCGGGAAATCATAAGGGATCTAATAGACAAAGGGATCATACAAGAATCTGAGTCCGATTATGCGAGTCCAATTCTTTTAGTAAAAAAAAAGGACGGATCTGATAGGATGTGTGTCGATTTTCGGAGGCTGAACGATATTACTGTAAAAGATCGTTTTCCGCTTCCGAGGATCGATGATCACATAGATCGGTTAGGAAAAAGCCAATATTTCACGAGTCTCGATATGGCGACGGGGTTTCACCAAATACCGCTGGAGGAGCAGTCTATTCCACTCACAGGATTTGTAACGCCCGAAGGGCATTATGAATACCTAAAGATGCCTTATGGCTTAGCAAATGCACCCGTCGTCTACCAGCGAATTATATCGAAAACCCTTCGCGAATTTATTGATTCAGGGGATGTTCTGGTGTATATTGATGATGTTCTGATACTGAGCAAAACGATAGAACAAGGGTTTATACTTCTGCGCAGGGTACTCGAGGTATTAACTAAGGCTGGATTTTCTATCAATTTAAAGAAATGTTCTTTTCTAACAAAAGAAACCGAGTATCTTGGGCGGAATATACGCCAGGGTCAGGTACGGCCGAGTCCTGAAAAGGTCAAGGCCCTAACTGAATCGGCAGAGCCGAAAAATGTGAAGCAAGTCCGTCAATTCATGGGTTTGGCCAGCTATTTTCGCAGGTACATACCTGGTTTTGCTCAGAGGACGGCCTGCATATCTGCTCTGACAAGAAAGGGTGTAGAGTTTAACTGGGGAGCAGATCAGCAAGCCGCTCGTGGCTATATCATTGAACGTTTGACTAATGAACCAGTCCTCGCTATTTATGACCCTTCGCTGCCATTCGAAGTTCACACAGACGCGAGTTCGATTGGTTACGGAGCTGTCTTGATGCAGGTTCATGAGGGTGGATACAAGAGGGTGGTAGCTTACTTTTCTAAGCTGACGCAAGGCGCGGAAAATAAATACCACTCTTACGAACTTGAGACCCTCGCGGTAGTCAAAGCCTTGCAGCATTTTAGGCACTATCTTGTGGGTGTACACTTCACTGTGGTCACTGACTGCAATGCATTGAAACTTACGCAACGTAAGAAGGATTTGCTGCCTAGGGTGGCCCGGTGGTGGGTATACCTCCAAGATTTTGATTTTGGGTTGGATTACCGAAAGGGCACGCTTATGTCGCATGCCGACTATCTGAGTCGGAATCCTGTCAATGTTTGCACGGTTCAAAAACCTACGAACTGGGCACATATTGCTCAGGCTTCTGACGAAGAAACGCGTACCCTTATTCAAAAATTGTCAGACGGACAGTTAGACGCAACACGGTATGTCGTTAAGAACGACCTCCTATATGTGAAACATTCACCTACTGGTGAACCCTCCAAACTACTGTGCTACATCCCTAAAGGCCATCGCCTTAGCCTCCTTAGAATTTTTCATGATGAACATGAACACTCCGGGGTTGACAAAACTTTCGATCTGATTATGAAGCACTTCTGGTTTCCTGGGTTGCGAAACTTTGTTCGAAAATATATTTCGCACTGTTTAGTGTGCATTTCGCAAAAAAAGGTACCACGAGCCCCATTTCAGCCAATACATTCGTGGGAAAAACCTGACGTACCTTTTGATACGATTCACATGGACACTTTGGGTCCTCTTCCTGAATCAGGTGGTTTCCGTCACATCTTGATTGCTATTGACGCGTATTCAAAATTCTGCCTACTGTACCCTATGTACAGGCAAGACTCAAGTGAACTCAAGCGTCACTTCACGAACTTAATCTCGTTATTCGGGACCCCAAGGTTGATTGTGGCCGATAGGGGCCGTATGTTCCAAAGTACCGATTTTATGAACTGGGTTCAGGGCATGGGTTGTGACGTACATCTTATCACACCGGAAATGCACCAATCAAATGGACAGGTGGAGCGTTATTGTCGGACAGTTCTAAACATGGTCCGCATCGAAGCTAATCATCGTCAGCAGGAATGGCCAAACGTGATGTGGAAGATTCAGTTGGTATTGAATATCACAAAACACCGGACGACCAAATACTCTGCCCTTAATTTACTCGTCGGTATTGATGCGGCGACGCCCCTTATCCGAAGCCTGATACGTGATGTGGCGCTCCAAGACGACGCTCCAGATAGAGAAGTTCTACGTGAGATGAGCAGACAAAGAGCATCGGAGCGTTTGCGCCGGAATCAACAGGTTCAGGACGATTATGTAAATCAAGGGAGGAAGCCTCCACGGTCATTCGAGCTCAACTCGCTGGTGTTCGTAAGAAAACAAGCGCAGTCGACTGGCAAGCTAGACTCTGGGATGCGTGGTCCATACCGTGTGGTAAAGATCCTGCCGCAGGGCCGATACGAGCTTCAACTCCTCGCTGGCACCTATGGGAAATCGACGCAGGCAGCTGCTGAATATATCATCCCATGGCACGGAGAATGGACCCCTGAAGTGTGTGCTGCTTATTTTGATGGTGAGTTGTGGGATATGCTTCACGTTGCGCCTCTACCCTCACATTTATACGTTGGTTTGAGGGTAGTAATGCTTCACGTTGTGCCTCTTACTGCCATGTGTGTGGGATATGCTTCACGTCGCGCCTCTATCCTCACTTTTTGTAATGTGGTTTGAAATAGTATTGCGTCACGTCGTGCCTCTTACTATTTCTTATGCGTTTGGGATAAGCTTCACGTTGTGCCTCTTTCCCTTTGGGTGAGTAACGCTTCACATTGTGCCTCATACTGCCATGTGTGTGGGATATGCTTCACGTCGCGCCTCTATCCTCACTTTTTGTAATGTGATTTCAAATAGTATTGCGTCACGTCGTGCCTCTTACTATTTCTTATGTGTTTGGGATAAGCTTCACGTTGTGCCTCTTTCCCTTTGGGTGAGTTACGCTTCACGTCGTGCTTCTTGCTCTCCCTCGGCCAGGATAAGCTTCACGTCGTGCCTCTGTCCTATGTATGTGCGTGTGACGGTTTTGAGTTTATGATACGTGTGACGCTTAATATGACGGGCTTTTATTTTTGAGAGAGTTAACGCTCTGCGTCGAGCCTGACTATTGTTTTCTTTATGAGTGAGTAGTGCTTTATTTTTTTATTGTGTGTTCTGAACAGATGGAGACACGGGAGAAGAAGAGCCCAATCCTAACGCAGCTGGACTTGAGCAACAGGTTGAAGACCCGTTACCGAAAGAATCAAGTTGGTCTTCAAGCGATGAACAACAGCCAAGTACATCCAGGCCCCAGAGACTTGCCGGGCGGTTATCCAGTACATCAGATACCAGTGGAACCTATGAGCCCTCCAGTCTTGACACATCTGAGCACCAGCCGGACGCAGGAATGTCGGTACCGATACTAGAGACTGACCTTCACAATTAAGGGAGCCCGAGGACGGCCTCCTGTCAGGAAAGGCCGTGTTGGTCGAGAAACGAGGCAGAGTATAAAAGGCGGTGCGAACGCACAGCCGGGCCCACTTTGTCGCGAACCATCGTCGAGGAAACATCGTCCGATATTTTTCTTTGAATATTGTTGTTGTCGAATCGCTGTCCAATTATAGTTCAATTTTGATTTTCAAATTAGTGTTAAAATTAAATTAACAAGTGGTGTGATTTTTGTGTTTTCTTTTTAAAAAAAAATAAGATAAGGCGTAGTTTCCAAGATTATATAAATTATATAGTCTAATGTAATGTTCACGTTTAATGCCTCATTTCTAAGATAATAAAGAATTTGTATTTGTAAGTTTTGAAATGATATTATGCGCCAGGATTATTATTCTGTCGGTATTTCTACATACATACAAATATAATACACATAATCGCAGGACATCGCAGGACATTTTTTTCACACAGCGCCATCTAGCCCCAAACTAAGCAAAGCTTGTAATATGGAAACCAGATAGCTGATAGAATACTTATATACATATTTTTTTGTAAATACATACTTATAATACATACTACACCCAGACACAGAACAAACATTTATGTTCGTCACATAAATGTTTGCCCTTGGTCGGGATCGAACCGCTCGCGAACAGCTCTGAAGGCAGACGCGCTACCGCTGAGCTATATGGCAGTCAGAGTAGTCATGTAGCTTTAGAAAACGCCGTACTCAATATTTTTTGCGGTGTTGCCAGTTTTTCACTACAAGTACAAGACTTGTAGCTTTATAAAATAGGACCCTGCTCTCGCTTTAATTTTTCAAGTACTACTGCACTCAACTAAGTACTACAGTGTAGCAGACACTGTTACTTCCTTTCACGTCCCACTGCTGGACTTTTTATGGCAAAACGAGCTTGCGTTGGAACAACGTCACGTCTGATGTTACGCGTAGCTGTTGTCTACGAAGGAGCGCGCTTGCCATTAGATATATAGACGACTTCTCTAATGGTGATTGAACAATGTTCCAATTTTATTTTTGTATGACTTCTGCTGTTGGCCTCTGATGGCCTCTATAGCGTCACCGGGCTTTAGGCAAGCGCAAATGGTGCTAGGCCTAGTTTAGGTTAAAGGCGACTAGCTCAAGGGCTTCTTAGACGGTACGAACCTCGGCTTGGCCCCCCAGAAGGAGTGTCCCCTGGGGCCCTAGTAAGTTGATCTGGTTGACTATTTGGAGAGAATCTAACCGATCTTCTGACAGATCTGGGGAGTCCTCGACCTCGCCGGCGAGGTCCGTGTCTGTTTGTGTGCCGTTGGTAACCGGGGCCTATACCAAAAACGGAATACTTACTCACTTACTTACTTACACTTACTTACTACTCTAAGAGTAGTAGAATCGGGCGAGCCCAGCGCCGCCGAGGTGAGGACAGCGATGGGGTCGTCCGGGTCGCCCAAGACGTGTCTGGGGCGTCTATACGGAAGGGAAATATTCCATCACGCTGAACTAGTGTGGGTAGGCCCTCCCATATACGAGTACGTTTCACATATTGACTGTTGGTTTTTTTTTAGGGTATTAACTACAAATACTACTTATACTACTTAGCCTACTATACAAAAAACAAAACGATTGTCTCCAGACCGATGAAAGTCGATACAGAGATGCTTAATTGCTTATGCGTTGGGCCAAATAAGAATTTCTTGAATTTCTTTGAATTTCTTCTCTGTGTATTTGCACCTTCTTATTAGGGAATCCAATGAGCGTTTTTCCATACAAACGCATTCCCTTATTTTGTTCCTGGATAATGCCTCTAGAGCAACCTTATTTTTTTATAAAGTCTAGTGTAGGTCTTATAGTCTCTGTCATTTCCTTTTTTTCAGCAACTAATTGCTAAAAGAAAAATAGCCATTTAAATATTTTCATAGTAATCTTTGGTGGGTTATATTTTCTTTATTAATTAGTTGCTGAAAAAAGAAAATGACCTACATGTCTACAGCAGACAAAAAAATAAAAAAAATGCTCTAGAGGCATTATCCAGGAAGAATATAGGCGAATACGTTTGTATGGACGCTCACCAGATTCGCTATTATCTTTTCCATCGTCAGAAAACCAGTGGTAAGTATGCGTTTTATAAAACTGTACAAAATTTCAATGAACTGAAATTTCAAAGAACTATGGACTCGTAGAGTCGTCGCCGAACCCATACCAGGGGGGTGTCACTCCGCAGTTTAGGTATGTTCGGCCGGCGCTCCGTCCGGGAGGACATTGCAAGGCTGAAGTCAGTGGCCGCCCGCACGCTAGCCTCGTCGCACGTAACTAAGCATACGTGATACAAAGAGAGCGGTATATCTAGGTGAATATAGCGAGCGGTATCCAGCGCTGTGCGAGTTGAATTGCTACTTTATTGCATAGTAGGTAGATTCCTTATTTATTTCAATTCCTTTGCGGAGTGAACTTTCTGTACGTAGTACTATTATTTATTCTGTGCCCATACCCCAGGATTGTAAGGCATCTTCTCCCAACTGGTCAACCGCGGTTTAAATTATATCTACGTCATTGGATTTACGCTGCTATTTAACTTGCTTTCTAACCACTTTAAGAGATACACTCCAGCCAATAAAACACGTACCTAATTGACTAGTAGAAATATCTTAACGAGTCCACGGCCTGGAGCCTTATTTTTTCGCAAGCGTAGCGCATGCGAAACCTTCGAACGATACTGTTTGGAATAAGGTTCAATATCGTTTGAAAGTCGGCTCCTTTCACATGTACAACTTTGCGCACGATTCAAAAATAAGGCCCCAGCCGGGCTAACATGCGCACTGCGATAAAATTTTGTCGTGTCTTTATGTCGTGCGAAAACGAGACAAACTTATACAGATTCGTAGCCTTGTCCTGTTTTGTAGAATCGAGAAAAATTTCTTGCGGTGCGCATGTTAGGCCTGCAGGATTTTCACGAGCTCTGAACTCAGTAGACTTACACAGTACACACATATAATACACATGAGTACACCTAACTGATCGAATATTGTATCGAAAATAAATAGGAGAAAGCTATTGTCTGCAGCCAGGTTTCTATAGAACTGGCATTAGACACAAAAGAGCTGATTGAACTGATCGCTACCTATTATTTGGTACTAGTATAGTATTATATAATCTGAGATATAGGTTAGTAGTTGGTTACGTGGCAGGATTGGAAAACTATACTGGATTTGTGTTACTATAATCATCATTTGTTGAGCAATTTCTTTGATTGAAGTCCATATTTTTTTGGAAAATGCTTTTTTGATTTAAGGCACTGCAACAGCAAAGTTTTTGCTATTTTTTATGACAACAAAATAGAGTTCAATATTGCGATAAAAGATAATATTAATAATATTCGTTATAAAGAATATATAAGATAATATAAGTTTGATGTTAGTTGAATTGAATGTTAACATTTTTCGCAATATTATTTTGTTTAGATAGATAGATAGATTAATTCTTTATTGCTCACACTAAAGAAACATACATACACAAGATTAATAAAAAAAAATTTTTTTTTGTGTTTTTTTTGTTTAAAAATAAAGGAACCCAGATTAGAGAAAAAAATATAGATATGTGTTTACTTTAGTAAATTTCCTTTTTTCTAATTACAAAAAGTATAGTAGTTGAGATAAAATATTGAGAAATGCGAAACGGTTTTTTTTTCTGATGATTTATTTGCGTTTTTTTTCTCAAGATGCCTGATAGGTTTTGTACAATATTATTACATAAGAGTTTTTTATAAACTCTTAACTATGTACTGTATTTTGCCAAGTGTGTATCAGTAATGGATATTGCCTAACTGCGCGACGAAAAACAGAATGTTTTACGGATTTTGTCTTTGGGCAGCGTCCTGGGGCAACTGCCCGGGGCCTCCACAAGACACGGGCCTCCCTATAAATTATACTTACTAAAAAAAAGGTTTATAAGCCCTAGTTTGCTGAGAAGATTTGATTTGTCTCGCAATAAATGATTGAAAAACTTGCAAAAAACATAATATTCAACTGCCAAAGCCAAACGTGGAGACTCGATGATGTCCAGCACTGGACATCTTCTGGCTGATGATGATGATGATGACTTCTTTGTTGCCCCAGGGCATCCACACCTCTAAATCCGGCCCTGGGAAAATGTACAAAATAATATGGCAGGTACCTCTATCTATTTACCATATATAATTCTGATCCTATGTGTGGTATGGCTTAAAATTATTAATATAATAATTATTTTAATTAATCCCAATACTTTTTTGAATGTGGGTGTAGTTAACCAATAAAAAACAGAACAAAATTATGTGTTCAAGCGGACCCGCGGATCCACTGGCGAGCTGGTCCAGTTGACCAAAGACTCATCTAATCGTACTAATATTATAAATGCGAAAGATCGTTGGGGTGTATGTGTATGTATCTATAATGCTATATGCACTATAATGCACAATACACCCCAAGAATGCACAATACACCCCAAGCGGGACGTCAGTGCAGGACTTATCGCACCCACATTGAATAAGAATAAGAATGTGAAAGAACGTTGGGATGTATGTGTATGTATGTATACGTTTGTAACATATTCACGAAACTTTTATCCAAATGCGTGCAGGCATTTGGATGAAAGTTGATAAAGAGGAAGCTTATACCTTGGAATAAAACACAGGCTACATTTATCCCAACTATTGCGGGTAAAACTGCAGGCCGCACGTATTGTGTCATAATTTGATTACATAAGTATTTACAATTTGGACATCCCTGTCTACTATCTACCATACTCTGAATAACATTGTAACATGATAAATAATTGAAACAATGTCATAATAATATTGCTTATTTCATTGTACCTTTTCGTACTTGAAGTTGGTAAACAAGTTTAATCCTTTTAACACATGCGACACTAAACAACAAAACAAAAGAATATATATTATACATTGCACGAAATGTACACAAACGAACCATGGAATACTTGAATTGAAAGACTAATGCCCAAACCCAAAACAGATATTCAAATACCTACCTAATGCTACAGATTACATAATACTATACTGTTACTAATACAAACATCGGGGATCAAGATCAATCTTGGGTGTTATTATCTTTAAGAATACATGAACACGTACAGTTCAAACATGCGTTAAGTTAGTAGCTAGTTAGTAGTCAGTTGCCGCGTTACGTAAATATCACGTGTTCATGTATTCATAGGCTATAAAATAACCTCCTGAACCAACATGTATAATACAGTATAGGTACAGAGAAACTAGGCTTTTCAAAATGACTCTATCACTTCACTGAGGCATGACTTGGACGTGATGGTGATTTTCTTGACTTGACTTGCCCTCCCAAATACTTTGAACGCTTATATTTCAGAACTTTACCAGCCGATTTCAATTATTTTTTCGATATAAATATCAGATTTAATTAAACTCTCCAATCATTCTATTATTTTTTATAATTGAAACACATGCATATTCCCTATAATTGTGGATCCATTTTGAAAAGTTTTTTTTTGGAAGTATTATATATATATGTCCAGGTTTGTCCCATATTTTTTTAAGTTGATTGGTTTTTAAGTTTTTGTACTTTTTTACATGGATATAAGATCGTTGACATGGACAGTGGCTTGACCATAATCCTTACAGCGAGAAAAAGTCCTAACTTAGTCATACCTGCACTACACCTCAATATCTACGGAACGTGATATCCGCAAATAAACAGTTACTACCTTAGTATTATGATATCTACCTAGGCTACCTACTATAATATTTCAGTTATGTATACATACTTATATTGAAGATGGTCGCTACAGCGCCTTAGTCCGGCTACACGCTAGACAATTATTGTCGCGTGACTTTTAAGTAAGAGTTTTTTACACGCGTCACATTTAACACACACCATTCATATGGACGTAGGCACTCGCACAGGGACTCATTTGTATCGAGTGATATTTGGTGGCGTTGCAGCGAGCGAAGACTATTTTAATAATGTGTACTTATGGGTTAAAGGGTTGTTCCCAATGTAACTCCATACTTTTGTTCCAAAGAGTTAAGAGATACGAATCCCATACATTCAATATCAAACTACTCCAATGAATTAGTAATAAAAATAATGACTAACAATAATTATTAACAATTATTCAGTTTCAAATCAATAATTTTATTGCTGAGGTCGTAAAACCCCTCCAATATATATGATGCTTCGAGCATATACCAGTAGAGGTAGCCACTAGCCAGACTATGATCATACAGCTCTATTACTAATAGCAATAGGGAAATAATAGAAGTTGCCAATTTACGGGTGAACCCAAAACCTCTTTTGTGTATTTGTCATTAATCACTAAATTATGTAATCTGTATAGTCCAACGATAATGTTGATATTATGTATTTTAAAGCTGTATCGCAATTGTGTCTTCGGTGTGGTGCGTTTTTTTTTTTTTTGTTGTGTGGACACATTTAATTCTCTAGCTAGACGCGACGAAAATGTGGCGCGCATGTAGCTGTGCATGTCTAGTGTGCGGACGGTCTTAGGTAGGTAATTACTGTTCACATAGTTTACTGTTCACATGCTTTTGTCGTGTAGGTACTTTTGTTTTTAATGTATTCTTACTTTCCTATGACTCACAGCTACATTAACCCAGTAGTTGTTTGAATAGCATACTCATTTCACAATTTATTTTTTACAGAACACCAAACATATGATGTTTAATTGTTTATATTATACTAGAGGTCGCCCGCGACTTCGTCCGCATACGGAAGAAATTCAATCCGCTCCCAAATATCTGGACGAAGGTCTTCCCCCTTAATAGGGAGGGGTTGCCATAATCCCCACGCTTGGCAGGCGGCAAATGCAGATCGGTGATCGGAAATATCTTTCTTACCGCTAGGTTAATCATTATTTTATTATGTGGTTTACGTTCTAGAACGTAATAATAAAGAGTCAAAAGTAAAGAGTCTGGGTATGAAGAGATTTAATATCTAATATCTCAGGGTGACGAGCGCAGTGCGGTGGGGCTTGTGGATGTGCTCGCAGTTCACAATTCTGGCACTGCTACTGTTAGCGCCAGGCGTGACGTTTACCACCAGACGAACGTCTAGCTCGTATCGTCACATGATTGCAAAAAAATATTACCATCACTATTTCCTCGGACAATAAAACACAGCTTACACTAACTATTAGGAAGAACACGGATTTACTAACCAGCCCAGAAGCAAAGAATAAATAATAGTAGTACAGAAAGTTAACTCCGCAAAGGAATTGAAATAAATAAGGACTCTATCTACTAGGCAATAAAGTAGTAATTCAACTCGCACAGCGCTGGATACCGTTCGCTATATTCACCTAGATATACCGCTCTCTTTCTATCACGCATGCTTAGTTACGTGCGACGAGGCTAGCGTGTGGGCGGTGACTGACTTCTGCCTTGCATTATCTACCCGGGATAGAGCGCCGGCCGAACATACCTAAACTGCGGAGTGACACCCCCCTGCCAGAAGGCTAACTCATCCAAAATAAGGTAGCAGCGGAATTTAAAAAAAATCGTTGTAGCTAGCTAGTATATAATAGTATTATTTCATAAAATTTAATCACATGTTTGTAAACGTATCGATGTACGTATGAATTGAAAACGTGATCTCTTGCATCGTCAATGAGTAACAAGCAACGTACACGTGTTTCTATTCTCAGAAGCATGCAATTATTACCAGTAACAAAGTAAGGCGCCTTAAACTGCAGTAGTGCATGTGCAGTACAGAATGCACTTCCTGCATCATATGATAACATGCTGTATGTGAACAGTACCAGCGTTGTATAGCTGCCAAATTAATGCTGTAGTTGGCGGTAGCCTGAATTGTTAATTTTAGTAGACCTATCAAGGTTGTGGCATAGATTAAGTAATAGTTACTTCATGTTGTGGGCTTGTTTATGAGACGATCGACTGTTTTACTTGGATGATTCATCATATTTTACACAGAGCTAGTGACACTTCTAACAAGCAAATGACGTGCGTTCATTGATAATTTTAGTTTATAGGAACTAAAATTATCTGCATTTCACTAACTGCCTGTCAAACTCGTTGGTCAACCCATACAACGCTGTCGTGATGCTACCTGCTTTAATAAGTTTAATAGTTTTTTTTATTGTCCTATTAAAATGTGGTCCATAAATACAGCAGATTAAACAAAACAAAATGAAAATCTGATAAAAAATAAGCAACTTATAAGCATTTTAATATCATGCTAGACAGAGAGGCGAAACAGCAAATCGTGACGTCACTTCTCTGTACGCCATATAAATTCTATTCTGACAAGTAAGGCGTGACGTCATTTTTTGTTTTGTGGGAAAGGGACAGAGTTAATTGTCTCTACCAACAGCTTAAAACGCTCATATATCAGAACATTATTAACCGATTTAAATTATTTTTTCAATAAACATACTATATTTACTTAAATTCTTCATCAAAGCTGTTGGTTTCAACGATATAAACATGTCACCTACCCTATTGTCACCAGACTTAGTTCTGAATTAACTTTTCTCTCTACGTTTACTTCTTTTCTTTTTTGAAGTTTTATTTCTAAAGCTTCAGATCTTAATATGATATAATATATAGTAGATAAAGATTTCGAACAAAAATATATATTATATATATACAACGTGTAACAAAAAGGTTCAACAATACCGAAGGGTATGTATGTACTCATCATTATGAACAACTTTCTTTAAGGCCAACCATGAAATAGCGAAAAAAAAACAGCTGTTCCATACTAAAAGTTCATTGACCTTGGACAAAATGAATTACCGCGATTGCATTTTTTTTTTTTTTATGAACTAAAACGTTTATATACAAGTTTAATAAATGTAAGAACTATGTACAGAAGAGTATTAAGAGTATTTAGTTAAAACAAAAGCAAAACAATTTCTTCATAAAGTTATATACTAATCATAACGAGGGCACATTTGCACAAGGAAAATTTGACAGTAAGTAGTTTAGAAAACTATGAGAACAATATTATAAGGAAAGCGCGCGAAACCGAGACTCAAACAATGTTGTCAGCACGCCATGCGAGCCGTGATAAACGTATATCCACTCTTTTTGCCCCGAGAAAACGAGACAGGCGTTTCCATATTCTAGTTTTATCACGTTCCAGCACGGGGAAAGACTAATTAGTCCTCGGCGCGTCCTAGGGGCTGGACGCTATCGAACTGCAATCCAATGACATATTTACAACGTAATTACCAAAAACTGGTAATGCAAAATAACTGTACTCAAAACTGGTTTTCAAGGGCTTGTCCGTCAACGAAAAAGAATGCGCAATTCTTTTTCGATGACTTTTATTTTATATTTCTGTAGATTGTTTCTTATTTACAAAGACCTAAGGAATAGCGCATAATATTGACTAGGTGTGGCAACGGAAACTAGATGACATAAAAGCTCTCATCGTCATCTTATTAGACTATCATATTTCACTGTTTGACATAGGCCTCTCCTAGGACATACCTACTATAAAAAACTATTTTACCCCGGTCTATTTCCGCTTTCAGCCCCTGCAAGAATGTTGTAGATACTATGTTTTTTTTAAAGCACAGTACGAAAAATTGCAGGACTGACTGGCAGGACTCTCTTCTATCTTTTCATTAAAAAACAGAAATACCAAAGCGTGGGAACACTTCATAAAATTTCAATATTTTGTAGATTATCATTCCATCGAGTTTCAGGGCGCTCTACATTGTATCTACTCTAGATAGAACACGTATACCCCAACGGTTATCGGTTCTACAAGAGATGTGACTTCTCACTTCAGCTCACTTAATGCGCTGACTCGTGTTCGTGACTTCAATTCTCAGGAGAATTCATGTCTTGTATAGAGTAACATTTTCTGCATTCGTGCGAATTTTACGGATAAATGCACGAAGTTACAAAATATAGTGGAAGTACTTTAGATGGACATCTACTATTTTCATTGAAACTAACTATCCAATTAATTTCCCCGGTTACAATTCATTTGATTTCGTTGAAACTTTTTTTTTATCCTATCAAGTGACGAGACGAGCAAGACGTTCGCCTGGTGGTAAGCGTCACGCCTGCCACTAACAGTAGCAGTGCTAGAATTGTGAACTTGCGAACACAATCCTGCACTGAACTGCACTGCGCTCGTCATCCTGAGATATTAGATGTTAAATCTCTTCATACCCAGTAATTTATCTGATATCATTGCTCTGCAAACCGGAACACAGTTGAGGGGCGACCGCATCGGCCACCTCATTTGGTGAGGAGCTGGCGACTTGGAGGCAGGAAACCGGTAGACACGCAAACGACGGAATATGTTCCAGATTTTTATATTTTACAATCCAGCTTTACGAAACAGCAATTTTCATTCTCATTTTTATCTGTCTTCTAAACCAAAAACAAAAACCTATCAATTTATATTAAGGCGACCACAGAGGCTGCATATCAGCCTAAAGAGGTTCGCCACACCACCCCGCCACGGAGAAAGGAAAGATAACCAAAAAATTATAAATCTAAAACTTCTTTAAACTTGACCCTTCTGCCGGATCGGGTGGTGACAGGAGCTGGTGCTACAGGAGCCATCGCAGGTGGGAATGACGTCGCAGGACTACCGGAAGAAGCTGGTGCAGGTGGTGTGGTTGATCGAAGGTCGTCAAATGCAGAGTCCAAATGAGCAGGTTTAACTCGATCAATGCTCACTGTACGCTCTTTTCCATTGATGTCCAAAGTTAGAGTCTTGTCTCTACGTCCGATTATGCGATGAGGCCCAGTATACGGAGGTTGCAACGATCTTCGCACTGTGTCGTCACGCAGCATGACATGCGATGCCTTCGCCAAATCTTTAAATACAAAAGTCGATGGCTGGGCATGGCGTGAAGCAGGAACAGGTCGAAGATTTTCCATACAGCTTCGCAGATCAGTCACAAAGTCGGCGGCATCGCTTGGGCTCTGCGGTGCAACTGGAGGCATGACAAGTTCACCAGGCAAGCGAAGAGTCTCTCCATATAGCAACTCTGCAGACGATGCCTTCAGATCTTCTTTAAGTGCCGTCCTCATTCCCAAAAGAACAAGCGGCAAAGCTCTTACCCATGTATCAGCATGACACATCAAAGAAGCTTTAAGCTGCCGATGCATGCGTTCCACCATTCCGTTCGCGCAAGGGTGATAACTAGTTGTGCGCACCCGTTTTGTAGCACATACGTCCATAAGACGCCGGAACAACGCGGACTCAAACTGTCGGCCCTGATCGGTCGTTACGACATTCGGCACCCCAAAACGAGACACCCAACCAGCCACGAACGAATTCGCTACCTCTTCTGCTGTAATTGAAGACATAGGCCACACTTCTGGCCACCTGGTGTATCTGTCAACAGCAGTGAGACAATAATTAAAACCTTTTGAATAAGGAAGAGGTCCAATAATGTCTAAATGGACAGACCTCAGCCGATTTGAAGGTAATTGAAAATCACCAAGAGGTGAAATGATGTGGCGAGACACTTTACTGCGCTGACAACACAAGCAAGATCGTGCTCAATCACGGCAGTTTGCGTTAACCTGAGGCCACACGTAACGCTCAGTTACCAAGCGAGCGGTTGCCCGCGCACCAGGGTGACTGAGGTTATGACATCTGTCGAATGCAACACGACGGAACGGTGGTGTCAGGTATGGACGTGGTCTCCCAGTTGATGTATCACAAATCACCGTGACATTGGTACCAGGAATGAGGATGGGTTCGAGCTTTAAGGACGAATTTCCACGCATGGCAGCTAATTCCTCATCTGATTCTTGAGACAGTGCTAGTGCAGCGTAGTCCTCCTCAAGAGAAATTGTCTCTATGCGGGACATGGCGTCAGCCACAATATTATCAACACCTTTAATATGCACAATATCTGTTGTAAACTGGCTGATAAACGATAATTGGTTCAATTGTATGGGTGGTAACTTCTCACGCCGCTGTGCGAAAGCGTATACAAGCGGTTTATGGTCAGTGTAGATGGTGACATGCTGAACTTCCAATAGGTGCCTAAAATGTTGTACACTTTCGTACACCGCGAGAAGTTCCCTATAGTACGCCGGCCACTGCGCTTGTTTAGCAGTAAGCTTCTTACTAAAATAAGCTAGTGGCTGCCAATCACCATCACTGCCCATCCGTTGCTGTAGACAAGAACCAACGTGAGTCCCCGATGCGTCAGTAAATAGACCGAGCGAAGCCTCACTGTTAGGGTGTGCCAAAATCGTAGCAGATGTCAAACTCTTCTTGCATTCTTCAAAACACAGCTCTAGCTCTGGAGTCCATACAAAAGGTTTAGCGCCTTTTCCTTGAATGGCAGTAACAGCGTCAATTAACGGTGCTTGAAACTTAGCTGATTTGGGCAAAAACCGACGATAGTAATTGAGCATACCAATGAATCTGCGCATGCCCTGTACCGTCTTGGGTGGCGGGTACTCAACCAAGGAAAGAATCCTGTCCTCAGGAGGCCGTGTGCCCGCAGCATTTATCCGATAGCCAAGGAAAGAAACTTCCTCTGCACCAAACACTGACTTGGCTGTGTTAATCACAACGCCATAATCATGAAGCCTACGGAAAAGGGTCTCCAGGTGCTGCGCATGCGTCGATGGGTCTTTAGAATAAACCAAAATATCATCAACGTAAGCATAGCAGAAGTCTAGGCCGCGAACCACCTCATCAATAAATCTTTGAAATGTCTGCCCTGCATTACGCAACCCAAAAGTCATGTAGACGAATTCATACAACCCGAATGGAGTAATAATCGCTGTTTTGCACACATCCTCAGGATTGACAGGGATCTGCTGATAGGCCTTGACCAGGTCTATCGTACTAAATACGGTAGAGCCAGCCAAGTTATGAGCAAAGTCACCAATGTGGCGAACAGGATAGCGATCAGGAACTGTTCGAGCGTTCAGGGCACGATAATCGCCGCACGGACGCCACGTATCGTCTTTTTTGGGTGCAAGATGCAATGGGGAAGACCAAGAACTACTAGACGGCCGACAGGTACCAGCGAGGACCATATCTTCAAATTCCTTTTGCGCGATTCGCAGTTTCGCTGGTGCTAGCCGACGCGGTCGACATATAACTGGCGGGCCATCAGTGGTATTGATGTAATGTACGGTGCTATGCTTAGTAACCCTAGGTGCACCAGGTGGTCGTGTTATACTAGGGTATTTCTCCAGGATCGCTGTGAACGGCGAGTCAGGGAGAGATACTACCTTCACGCTTTGCTGTTCCGCTGTGCGAAGGTCAGCGGACGACACAAGACCTGTCTTACTGTCGCGTAGCTTGCCTTGTGAGCAATCGGGCAATAGCTGATAATGCGATAAAAAATCAACGCCAATTATACCACTATCAACATCTGCCACAACAAAATTCCATGTAAAGTCACGTCGAAGCCCTAAATTTAAATTTAGTTGCACTAGCCCATATGTATCTATCTTACTACCATTTGCGGCAACTAAATCATACGATATCGGCTGATTTGGTCGACCTTTCAAGTAGCTACGAGGGACGCAACAAATATCCGATCCAGTGTCCACCAAAAATGTTTTGTTAGAACGCCGGTCGGTCACAAAAAGTCGGCGACTTACTTGCGGGCAACTGGTTGTCGCCTCTGACAGTTGCCTTTCTAGTTTCCCTGGTTGCTAGGCGGAGAACCAGACCACTTGCAAGGTGGCACGCATCTACGCGCTTTCGCCGCGAAACGATCATGATAGAAACATAGATCACGGTTTCGTGATCGCGATCTGCTGCGACTGCGGTTGCTGTTAGCGCTACGACCACGCAAATCATCTTGAGAGCTACCACCAATAGAAGTAAGTGACGCCACTAAGCGGGTTAAATCGTCCACCTTCCTATTTAGCTCTTGAATTTCACGGTTGCGTTGAGCGTCTGAACCAAACGAAGTTGAAACTGGGCTTACCTCCAACGATGTTGACTGAGCGTTAATTTCCGCTAAATTATCAGCAAGCTCGCTTAGCTCGGCCAACGATTCCAGTCGTTGAGCAGCTAAGACCGTCTGGAGATATCGTGGCAGCCTGCCCATCCAAATAGTCTTCAGAATGTCTTCTGGAAATGTTGCGCCTGCCAATGATTTCAAATGGCGGTGAAAAGAGGATGGTTTTCGATCGCCAATCTGCTCTTTCTCTAGGAGCCGCCTAATTTTCTGCTCCCGAGAATCCGAAAGCCTTGAAATGATCGCATTTCGCAATTTTGTGTAAGGGCATTCCCTTGGAGGTTCAATTATTAAATCCTCCACCTCACGAGTACAGTTAGTATCGAGGTGCGCCACCGCATAATTGAACTTTGTGACCTCCTGTGTAATATGGTTAATGGAAAATTGTGCCTCTAGATTGGCAAACCATAGCGCCGGGCGGTCGTTACAAAATGGAGGGGTGCGTATTGAAACTCTGTTAATTACCTTCTCCGATGCCATATGCACGCCGCTCGCGGCAGCTCCGCCGTCACATCCTATCGCGCCAGGGACCGCGGAAGTACTCCATGACGGGGGGGGCAAACTTCTTCGTTCACCCCCTTCCTTTCACTGGTTCCAGCTTCCTCCGCTCAATTTACTGCAGTTTAATCAATATCAAAATCGGTTGCATGAACCCCTAATTCGGCCTGGATATCGCCTGCTAATAATTCTTATGAACTGTTGAGGAGAAGAGATTCAAGCTGGGCGAGGCGAATCATCCCAGGCTGCTCAAACCTCCTTCCTAAGTCGTTTTTGCACCAATCTAAAACTGAAACATAATTCTGGCGAAGACTGTCCCTAGGCGACAACTGCACTACTGGAGCTCTGCCACTGAGGCGTTTTCGAGGGGCTCGGGCACGGGGCATAGTAGGCATAGTGAGTTTCATATTCTGATCGGTATTTGTCTTTTCCGTAGCTGCCCATATACGATCGAAATCTTGTTCACCCATCGAGTTGTACACACTCCACAATGACCGCGCCGATTGTTGCGCCCCAGTAGCAGTATAATCAACACTGCAGGGCCTTAGCTAGAATGGCAAGGGAAATATTTAGTGCAAGCAGGGTGGAAAATTCGCCCATTTTTCCGTGATAACCGCGAAGTGTTGCTCTGCGTTCATCAGTAATATTAGAAGACTTGTCATCGTCTAGCAGTACTCTAACCCTTACATGCATGATTTATCATATATTTTTTGAAAAAATGCTATTAGTTGTATTATTTCGTAAGGAAAATGGGAAAAATAATTTATAAAAACGTAATCATGGTTATTGGTACATTTATTTAAAAAAAATAGTATGTTGCCATTTGGCAACAATATGCAGTAAATGTTCTAAAAATATTGTGAAAATCTACAAAGCAGTTTCTGTTGTAGGTCTGTATGGCCTAGGGCTACATTGCATTTTGAACATTCCGTACGTGAGCAGACTTGCAGCCTGGCATCTTACACCTGTTTTCGCCACACACGTTATTACGTGGTGATCCATCCACTCCATCTCGTCTAACATTTGTAGGCAGAACAGCCTTCATCGGACCGCGACTTTTTTTTGCTTGTTCTTTATCGATGTTATTGTTGGAGGGTCAACCTCTTTTGTTTTCTGTAGTTTTTTTATAATCACATAATGTTTCAGCCAGCTCCTTGGAGGATTTAGCACCTCTATCAGCTCTGACCTATAGTCATCCAAAGTGAGGACTTTGTTGTTCCCTCATTGGATATTTGTTTTTTTACCAGGAGTTTGATAACTACCATATCAATCATGTGGTAAAATAAAAGAATATACCATTTCCTATATTTTATCCATATCCTATCCACATTATCAGCCCGGAGACTTCCACTGCTGAATGAAGGCCTCCCCCTTAGACAGCCACACTGTACGACAACCTGCCATTTGCATTCACCTGTTGCCCGGCGCCACCACCGCGCCGCCGCCGCCGCACACGGTTATGTTATATCTCACTCTCCTCTCTCCATTATGCGCGCCGGCCAAGGAACTAATTTTTTTTCATTTCATTTGGATGAAATGAGTTACCAGTATAAACTGCCATGATGTGCACTTCTATCTTTCAATTTTTTTTATCAGAATGTAGGAGACACATTTTTGTATAATTTAGCAATGATTAGTAATTTAGTGAGAAATTAAAGCTAATTCATTTAGTTGGTTTAGATAAACGATCCTAGTGGCTTTCTAGTAAAATTACGTAATTCGCAATGATCATTTTGTTTCTAACTTTAATTATATGTTAGTAACTGTGTGAAAGGGACAAGGCGGCTGAAAAGACAGTCTCTCGCGACCGTTTCACCATAAACCTAAATTGAATTAAAAAAGAAAGTTACTTTGTTTGGATAAGGTTCAAAATCCTTTTTACATTAAACGCCGAGACAACTTTCCTGGTACGTAGTATAATATAAGTTATTGGCGCCGCCACTGTCTTGATTGCCTCAGCTCCTATGCCTTATAAAACATATTAGGTATTATGCTCTGCTCTCTCCGACAATTTTCTTACGTACAAGCGCTTTTTCATTTAAGAAAAAACAATGCTCTGTGAAGGATAGCACAGAGAAACCTTTTTACCTGGTAGTAAAATCGGGGGGGGCGCGGCCCCCCCCGATTTATTTTGGGGGGGGCATTTGGCCCCCTCTGCCCCCCACTTCCGCGGCCGCTGTATCGCGCCACGCTCACCAGCGATGGCGGAAGCCGGTTTGAACTCCTCCAGCTCGCTGTCACTCATTAAGTAACACAAAAAGAAACAAACAGAAAAAAATAAAATAAACGAAGCAGTAGGTGGGGGTGTGGTGTGCGAACGCCCCCTTAATACGAGAAATTTGCCTAACAGATGCCTAACAGTATACAATCAATATAAAATATAATATATTCACAACAAAAAAAAAAACACAATAAATTTTAATTTTCCGCCGCGCCGTTCAAAAGCCGCTGCTCTGCGCCGTCTGCACGCCGTTTGTGCGCCGCCTTTTGCGCGCCACCGTCTACTCGCCGCTTCCGCGTCACTGACACGCCGCCGTGTATGCTCTGCCGCTGCACCGTCAACACGTCGCCACCACGCCTTCACACCGTCACTGCGCCGCTTGGTCACGCCGTCGCTACACCACTTGGTCACGCCGTCTACAGATTATGAACAGCGTGTGGAAAAAAGCACCGTCAACGCGCCGAAGCCGTACACACTCCTCACTTTGTTGTTCCACAGGGATCTTACGCCTCCCGCGGGTCGTCGTAGATTCATAGGATACAGGATACCTGACTTTTCTGTTCTTCGGGTCACCACCAACGCGGGGTAACCATCACGTCGGGGTCACCAAAAATGAGGGGCGACCGCATCGGCCACCTCATTTGGTGAGGAGCTGGCGACTTGGAGGCAGGAAACCGGTAGACACGCAAACGACGGAATATGTTCCAGATTTTTATATTTTACAATCCAGCTTTACGAAACAGCAATTTTCATTCTCATTTTTATCTGTCTTCTAAACCAAAAACAAAAACCTATCAATTTATATTAAGGCGACCACAGAGGCTGCATATCAGCCTAAAGAGGTTCGCCACACAGTAATGCTTGCACACTACTGCTTGGCGGTTGAATAACTGGCAAAGGTGTGGTACTTCCCCAGGCGGACTCAGGCGGATTCTGCAGTAGAGTCCTAACACTACAAAAAAAATACTACTACTATACAATACCTAATAGATATAAGCAAAGCATGACAATGTAATTATCCTTAATATTATTTAGAAATGTTCCCATGTGTTGCACTGGGGTTTTCTCAAAGGAAGATATCTACTCCGGGAAACAGTATTCCTTGTCCGGAGTCCGACGCATAATTTAATATAATTGTTAATTATTATAAATTATGAATAGTAGCTTGAACTATCTATGCTTACCTGATAAATAATTTAAAATTAACACTATTCTGGTATTGTGATCACCCTTACACACCCGCATTATCAGAAAACTAGAGCGCGAATCCAATTCTACCCTCCAAATTAATCCTAACTAAATAATGTGGCTATTCACTTCAAAGAAAACCGCTCGTTCATTCAATCAGTTTACAAATCTAACAAAGTTTTAGGTCTGGAGGACGATCAAAATAGACCTAGTCGAGGGGTAATAAATTAATGATCTTCACTTGTTTTCAGTAATGTCTGTCGAGTAAATTTTCATATTTTCCAGGCATGGCTTATAGTGGGATTCATAATTAGACGGACTAAACCTTGCATGTCACTTGTTGAAGTGTCACAATTGAATTGTCACATTACAATATAATGCTACCAGCTAAAGAACCGTATTTATGGAAATAGTTTAAGTAGTTTTTATCGTTCAAAAGAAATATCGAAAGTCTTGCTCGTCTCGTCACTGGTATGTATAATAATATATATATATATATATATATATAATTTGCTATATAAGCTATGAGGACGCACTCTACCCTTTTGCCTAATTCAATGTACCGAACTTTGCTTACGATATTTACCCTAAAAGTACTTAATTCTTCTCATTCTCTTAACTGTAACTTAATATAGTTATTTATTATTTTAAACTTAGTTAAGTAACTAAGTTAAGTACTTTAACTACGATAAAAAAACACTTACTTACGAAGTTTTTATATCGTTTTATTTGTATATATTTTTTACTACGATCTAGTTCAGAACGCTCAATGATGTCATGACTAATTACGTGTAGGTGACTATGATTTTAATTTGCATTATGTGCCAGTATTATAATATAAAAAATAAATATATAATTCCATAGCATTAACTTTGAACGAGTATACAGGGTTAGTTAATCAGTTGGCATCCTTTTGAGGGCATATTCTGTACATCAAAACAAACAACTTTTACGATAGAGACAACATTGAAATTCCAAAAAAAAAGGATCTGTTCCATACATTCTGCCCAAGGTTGATGAAACTTTTGTATGGAACAGCACATAATTTTTTCGCGATTTGCCAAATGCTGGCCCCATAGTTCCCATAGTCCCCACCCAACCATCATATCTCACACACACCTCACAATTCCAGTCATACACACCACACAATCAGCCATACCCCTCCCCCCCCCCTCCTTCCTCCCTATTATTTCCCTATATTTTTGTATTTTTATAAGTCTATTAAGATTTACTATTCCAAATTAAACTTGTATTACCGTTGGTCTCTAAGAACTTGACCAGTGCATTATCCGGCAGAGGGTAATGTTACACCATAACACAGGTTAATTCTTAGCGTGGGTAACAATGTTTCTCCTCATGGACTGTCTCTTAAGGAACAAACTACTGTATAACATATCTGATTATGTAACGTATGTTGATGTTTTTTTTGTTTTATTTATACGGGAATACTCACGCTTAGTTAAATTGGATACTACTGGCTACAGTTTGTTGATGTCTAGTAAATTTCATTTCATAGTAAGAGTAGTTTGTTTTGATGTACAGAATATGCCCTTAAAAGGATGCTAACTGATTAGAACTAATCCTGTATACAAATTCGTTATTTTTAGTTCAAAATTTTGCTTACAAAAGATACACCATTACTTACAGTTAAGATTCATGAAAAGAAAAAAACAAACAAAGTTGAAACGGTTATTACTAACTAAACTATGCGTTTAAAATAGATCAAGATAGATAAATAAAAAGGAGCTTTAACTTTTGGATACTAACAGCCTTACCTAAAATAATCTCGATTCTCTTAGTCACTGCTTAAACTTCTCTGTCTTGTTCTTGCATGTTACACTTCACGTCAGAGAGAAGATGGCAGAGCATCTTAAGCAGTGACTAACGGTTGAGAAGTCTTTTTAAGTAAGGCCCTAATAATGGAAATATTAGTATACAAGACTAATAAAGTATACAAGATAAATACATTAGAAAAAAATACTGCAAAAAAGATGTGGTAGGCGGCTCAATACATTACGGTGACTGACACGAATTGAACCTGCACAAGTAAATACAGGGCAACGTCCCAGCCAACCAATGCTTAGTTGGTTAATATAGATGTGACTCATTGTTGACTACAGCTTAATTTAATTGGCAATGCAGCTGGAACGTACATGCTACGTATTATATGTGGGTGATTAAATTCCACAGAAATGTCCCGTGAACAAAGACACCAATTATTATGTCGAAACAAGTCACCCAGGTGATATCACCTAGATGCAATGATTCCGAGGTGAAATGAAGAGACTATAATTTCCACTTTGTTCACCTAGGTGATTTCAACCAGGTGAACATAGTTGTGGCATAGGTGTGGCACCACCTCCCTATTAAGGGGGAGGTCTTCGTCCAGCAGTGGAAGTTTTCTGGCTGATGGGTGGGTGCCCACATAGTTGAATAAACTATCATCATCATCATCAGCCCGGAGACGTCCACTGCTGAACGAAGGCCTCCCCCTTAGACCGCCACACTGTACGACAACCTGCCATTTGCATCCACCAGTTGCCCGCGACTTTTACAATGTCGTCGGTCCACCTAGTGGCCTTCCTACGCTGCGTCTTCCGGTTCGCAGTCGCCACTCAAGAACCTTTCTTCCCCATCGGTTGTCAGTTCTTCGAGCGATGTGGCCTGCCCATTGCCACTTCAACTTGCAAACCTTGCGAGCTATGTCGAATAAACTATACCTAGCTAGAATTATTGAACTGTCTATCACAACATTTTAATAAAATTCAAGGGTAATAATACGGTTTTAAAAAAATACAACCGACTTCAACTTCGAATACCTGGATGACATCTTCATATTTTCTAGTAATTTTGATTTAAAAACCAAACTACGGAAATGATTTCGATAAAATGTATATGGGACCACCTCTGAAGTATTACCTACCAAACAAAAAAGAATCATCAAAATCAGTTCATAATTGGCGGAGTAATCGCGTAACATACACACAAAAAAATTAACATACCGAATTGAGAACATCCTTTTTTGATGTCGGTTGAAAGTAATGCTAGACTACACGTGTCGTGCACACCTAACATTGTTTGTAATTACCCTACTCGTTTTCCACAACTGTGACATTTTATCAGTTACAAATGTATAATGTATGCCGATTTATTGTATTAGTTGATGCGGATAGTACCTATTTAATTTCATATTAGCAAAGATAAGAATGTGTTGTCTCTACCAGCCATATGTCTACTTCCATAAATAACTACTCGTCGAACTTGACACATGTTTGATCAATGCGTAGGAGCCAGTCTCTAATATTTATTATGTAACTAGATTGGGTAGGTACTGTATAAACTTTAGGTACTACTATTGCTAATTACGCCACGGGGGGGTGTCACGTCTCCGCAGTTTAGGTATATTCGGCCGGCGGCGCTCCGTCCGGGTGGACAATGCACGGCTGAAGTCAGTGGCCGCCCGCACGCTAGCCTCGTCGCACGTAACTAAGCATACGTGATAGAAAGAGAGCGGTATATCTAGGTGAATATAGCGAGCGGTATCCAGCGCTGTGCGAGTTGAATTGCTACTTTATAGAGTCCTTATTTATTTCCTTTGCGGAGTTAACTTTCTGTACGTAGGACTATTATTTATTCTGTGATTACGCCTATAAGAAGACCCTACGATTACCTAAAAAATGTAGTTTAGTATTATAGTGTTAGGACTCTATTGCAGAGTACATCTGGAGAAGGGCCACACCTTGCCCAGTTATATAACCGCCAAGCAGTAGTGTGCAAGCATTACTATGTTCCGGTTGGAAGGGCAATGTTACCAGAGAAGTTACTGGGCATGAAGAGATTTGACATCTAATATCTCAGGGTGAGGAGCGCAGTGCAGTGCGGCGCAGGATTTTGATCGCAAGTTAACAATTCTGGCACTGCTGCTGTTACGGGCAGGCGTGATGCTTAACACCAGGCGAACATCTCGCTCGTTTAGTCACTCCATTTAAAATAAAAAAATAGGAAGATGCTTGTATGTATCAATGGTTGTATTACTTTCTTTATTTTCTTTCTTTCTTTCTTTTTCTTTCTTGCAGTTTTTTTATTACGTTGAAGTCCGAGTTTGACAACCTTCTCATATGTTGGAAAACGACGATGTAGCCAAAGATGAAGCATTAGAAGACTCTAACCTATTCACTCTGGCCTTGAAAATAATACTTCACCTCACAACAATTGCAGAGCACATGCTTGGTCTAATATAAATGTAACGGAGCCGTAAATTTATCCGAAAAATACCTATGTCGCCTATGTACCTATCTCAGCTTTTTAGGATACTTATGCACGAAATTAAGTCAATCGGTTACTCTGTTCAGCTGTTCTGTTACTGAACGCGATTGTTGTATCGCACTTACGTCGTTACGGCTGAGTATATTGAAAATACTTGAATGCCCATGTATGTAAAATGCTGTATGCATTTTAGGATAGGAGGTGCAATAGCGGTGACTTTTTTCAATTGGGACGCTTTGTGGGTTCGCTCCCGGGCCCGCACTAAGGGAAACTATGTGATCAGAAAGAACTGAAGTGAAACTGGCCAGTACTAATGAATTCTGTGGAGTTTTCGTAGTGATTTGAGATACCACGGGCTTTTCGGTAACGATTAATATCGTGAGGAAGCCTGCGTACGCAAGAAGTAATTTTAATTCAATGGTGTATATCCAGCGGGTCTAGCCAGCGTGGTGGACTAATATAAAGCCCAATCTCCCTTCATGGGAAGAAGAATACCTCAACTTAAACTGATCAGTGTAACAACAGGGCACTGAACGTGCCCCATGGGCGCAAAAAAAACATTGCATGCTGCCAATTAGAGAGCAACCAACGAATATGTAGATTTGGTACAGTGATGGAATTAAAAACGTCAGTTTTATTCAAACAATGGCCTTTGATGGCTTTATCATTCGCCTCTACATAATACGAGTGTGGCGCTGATGATGCCGATACTTGAGGCTTTATTACTAGGAGAATTATAGGACTATTCGTGCCTTTTACTCTTCGTCACCTTGCCACGACTAAATGGCTGTACGAATAATTAAAAAAATTGGCAAGAATGTAGCGCGCATCATGAAGATAGACACAGAATATCATTATCCAGTAAAACTGCAAAATTTGAGGTAAACCACGCAGTTAATCCATTGAGCTAATATCTATAGAGTCACAAAGGGCAAAAAAAAAAGTCCGCGCCAAAACTCGGCGCACGCTATGCAGTACGTCGACTTTTTGAACGACTTGAACTACGATAAGACACAAGCGCTCAAGCATACATTGAACACTATACAAGCGACATAACGTCTCATCGTCAGCCATAAGACGTCCACTGCTGGACGAAGGCATCCCAATAGAGGGGTGTTGCCATAATCCCCACGCTTAGCAGGCGGCTTGGGGATCGCAGAATGCTCACCACCATTAACCAAGAGGACGCTGCTGTCAGTCCTCCGGTGGGTCTGGTTGCAGTTTAAGGACATACCCAGGTCCGTTTAAATTCGAACAATTGTGAACTATATGAAGCACGTATAGGTATGGACAACGGCATTCGGACTTTTTTTGACTGTTTTGAACATATAAGATCGTTGGTTTTGACTTAGAGATTGTGACTATACATATTGGCTCAAAGAGGTAATCAAATTATACGATGAAAATGGTGGACCTAGATTTAAAATTGTAAAAAGAAAACACGACGAATGCCTTCAGAAACAAGGCTTATGTATCTTATCATACATAAGCTTAACTTATTAAGCTCATAAAGCTTTTTCAGTAAAATTATTTACTAAATAAATTCAAATTCATTTATTATTCACAAAGCTATAGGAATACAGCTACACACTAGTAACTACAAGTTCAAGGTCTTAGTTTAGATAAAAGCGATCTGAAACAACAAAAGAAATAATAGTAGAGGATCCGATGAACATCGACCTTCACCCATCTGTTTAGTCGATGAAAATTGAAAATTGTTTCATGTTAGAAAATATAATATACGATAATAATATCGGCTATGAATAATTTAAAATAAAAAAATATTTTTTTATTTCATATTTGCACAAATTAGTTTAACATCATCATCATCATCAGCCCGGAGACGTCCACTGCTGAACGAAGGCCTCCCCCTTAGACCGCCACACTGTACGACAACCTGCCATTTGCATCCACCGGTTGCCCGCGACATTTACAATGTCGTCGGTCCACCTAGTGGGAGGCTTTTCTACGTCTTCCGGTTCGCGGTCGCCACTCAAGAACCTTTCTTCCCCATCGGTTATCAATTCTTCGAGCCATGTGGCCCCATTGCCACTGAGTTGCCACTGAGTTCAACAAATACATTTAATAGCAATCGAAAGTATGAAGCACAGAGAATATGCAAACTTTGGGTTGTCTGTTTTTTTCTTGGCGTAACTACTGGGTTGGCAGGTATAAACAGGTATGTTGATACTAGTTATTTTCGCTTATTTGTTTATTAAATAAATCAGTATCAAAATAGCCTAGTATCAACATCCCTGTTTATACCTATACAAACCCAGTATTTACGCCAGGAAAAAAACAGAAACCTAAAGTTTGCATATTGTATACTGTATAGGCTTCACACTTTCGATTACTATTAAATTTATTCGTTTAACTCATGTGTGCAATATTAAATACGAAGATATTTTAATTTTTTTAGTTAATTCCAGTCAAAATTAATTACCCAGCCAAAATACCCAGATTAATTACCCCTCGCCGGGTTTATTTTAGCCAACCCACTCCCGATTTATTTTCTAACATATTTAATTTGATAAAAACAATTGCCTTCGACTAAACAGATGGGTGAAGGTCGTTGTTCATCGGATCTTAGACTATAAGTTGTTTGGAGGCATCCCAATGTTTTTTATTTATTTACCTACATTTTACGATCAAAAACGGACGTCTTTATTATGCAATCTACGATTATAAATTTTAAATTGCATAACGCATGATCAATGTTTATTTTGATCTTGTTTGATCTCCCGTGGTTGGGTCAATGGCCAAGCGCTGCGCTTCGAGTTGCAAATTCGTTCCTTTAGCTATAATACTTGTGTGTGTTTAAATAAAAAGCGCAAATATTTGGTTCCCTGTCGCTGTAAGGTAGGGCTTTGATCAATGTGTTTACAAGATAGCGATATCACACTTCCATCAAACTAATATTATGGAATGTAAAAGGGTGTATGTACCTATATGGGTCAGTATGTTTAAAAGTGTGTATGTATATGGTGTTTGTAGTGGTAGGACTCTACTGCGGAGTTCGCCTGGGGAAGGACCACACCTTTGCCAGTTGTTCTACCGCCAAGCAGTAGTGTGCAAGCATTACTGTGTTCCGGTTTTAAGGGCAGTGTTACCAGAGAAATTACTGGGTATGAAGAGATCTAACATCTAATATCTCAGGGTGACGAGCGCAGTGCAGTGCGGCGCAGGATTGTGTTCGCATGTTCACAATTCTGGCACTGCTACTGTTAGTGGCAGGCATGACGCTTACCACCAGGCAAAAGTCTTGCTCGTCTAGTCACTTGACAAGATAAAATAATAATATATGGGTCAGTATGTTAGTCCTTTTATAATAATAACGAGTAACAAGACGAACAAGAAAGACACTCTCGTGAAAGTAAGAGATAACGCCTATAGCCATATTCCGATACCCAGGATATTTTTTCCACTTAACTCCCAAACGGCTGAACGAATTTAGATGAAATTCAATATCGAAATAGCTTGTAAAGTGGATAACATACCGTGAATTTTTGTTCCGGAAAAATATATGGTGATACTAATATCCTAAGATAGCGGGGTTTTTTGCTGTGCACTGCTGTGTTGTACTAACATGGATTTACTATAGAAATCATCATTATGAGCTGACTTCTCCAAGTCTAGGTACTAATACTCTATACTCTATCTCTACCACCCATTCCAGGTGCTCTACCATGGAAGTTTCTACTTTTAAGAAGAACACACAAACTTACTTAGATCGCGGTTTACTCTTCAATTTTTTTTTTGGTTTTATGAAATATAACGTCAAACCTAAAGATTCGTCACGTTTCCATTTACTTATTTATGCTTTTGTTTTCGAAAACTGTTTTTTTTTAATGTTTAGTTACATCCAAGCAAAAGTTTTTTTTTTAATCCATCTGATTAAATGCCTAAATGTAGATAATCAAACAATATATTGGCCTATAGTTATACCAAACTACCGTTAGGTACATTTTACATGAGTATAACGTCCGAGTACCTACTTGAAACATAACAATTTATGGCGAAGACAGATTTGTCACATTCCTCGTTCAAGTGGGAAACTAACCCGTTCTGAATAGAAATATCCTTATTCTTCCGTAAGAGGCGAGTTACGAAAACACGTACCTACCCAGACATACATTTAAGGTCAAAGAAAATTGGAAACATCTGCGTAAATGATCCATGTTTTGTCAACGTTGGAAATTATTACGAGTTTTCACAGTGAGTACGTACTATCAATTAGTATTAATATATTATTGGTATAAGTACAATAACAATAATATTATTCTTTAACTAAAAAACATGCAATCTAATAACTCACTCACATTTTAGCGGCGTCACAGCAATCTTAATCCTTGGCACAGAGCACTCACCATTCACACTTTGAAATAAATGCGGCACTCGTCATCGTAATATCATTCACTCGCGATTAGATCACGACCGACACAGATCACACGTCCTCACGCGACGGTTGACGCCGGGGTACTGAAGGTTCAGGCTCCCTGAAAGATGAAAAATGCGAATTTCCCACGCACGCGTTCCACTGGTCCCGATCGCAGCACTTGGGGTGAAAATTATCTTTTTTTAAGTTCGCGGTGCGGATAACACCCTGTTTATAAGATAAGATGAAAAGCTTATGAACGGCTCTAGCATATTAAATTGTAACGCGCTTTTGAGCAATTTGCCGCGAGTCAAAACATTTTCTCACGGGTTTGTTACGTGAAAACTGAAAAATGAACAGAAACATTCTTTTAGATTCTTGCTAAATACGCAAATGAATAAACTAAACACCACAGGTAGTACTTTAAATAGGTACTATGAATGGGTAGACCTTATCTCAGTAAACTATCTAAACTAAACTTATAAGTGACTATATGGTTATGACATATGAGTACCTTGCGCTTCACGGCACTATCCAATATCCAAGGCTGCCACTCAATATGCCACGTGCAATTAGTAGTCTGTTCAATTCATATATGTATTTTTATTTGAAAACAATGTAGCTGATTGTCTTCAATCACTTATTTTATTACTCCGTACCTACTGACATGGTGTTTGCGATCCAATGTTCGAACCTCTTTTCATTAACTGGTAAAACTCTTTTCAAGGCATCATGGAATCCGGAAGGAGTCCGGAATGATTGGAGCTTCTATGCCAGCGGTTCCAGATTCAGAGCGTCGCTCCGTTACCTCAAGGAGCTGGGTGAGCTCAGGCAGACGTTGGTGAGGGAAATACATAATACACCCAAGCGGGACGTCAATGCAGACTTATCGCCTCCACATTGAATAAGGATAAGAGCAGATCTACGTTTGACCACCATACGCGACCAACAATGAGTTCAAAACTGCGTCTAACCTCGTCTTAAAAAAATACGTATCATAATCAACAAAGTCTAATCTTATGATTTTTTCATGCAGAATATATTTGCGTTTGATCACAAACAGCCTGTGTGATCGAGGATGGAGCACGCTTACCTATTTACTCTAGGTTTGAAGACCCATATTATACGTTAGATACGGGGATCACAGACTCCGGCAGAGATTTCAACAACATCGCTGTACGAATAAATGTGGAATCGAACATCTTCCTTATTCATGCAATTTTTCTCGCTTATTCTAACCATTATCGGAATTTTATAGAATAGTAAATGCTTGGAGAGCGGCCTTGAGAGCAAAGTAGGGACTTCGATTCTCCGTGTTTAGAGCGACGATTATTTTCATTCGAAAAGCGCTTCGATTTCCTCAATGTTTCGATCGTAAAAAACTAGTGACGGATGTCCAAATCATCAATTATTCCGCAGGAGATTAATGGGGCTGACAAAGCTGCAGATAAACATCGACAGGAGATTTTTTACCGGAAGGGAGGAAATTTATTAAACTGCAGGGTTACACATAACGGTATAACTACGCTGAAAGGGGATTGTGATCGTCATCATTTGATTTGATTGTGAACAACTGTTTCTATGGGACCAAAACAGGTATCTCGAAAAAACTGCTGTCCTATACATTTCGTCAGTGGTGAGTTATATTTTTTTTAGGAAACAGCCGAACTATACACGATTTTAGGGTTGTTCCCATAGTAAACCTTGTTCATAATCCAATCAAATGATGATCCCTTTTTTCTGTTTACCAGTCAAGCCATGAAACAATTTCATTGTTTTTGTAAACGTAAAATCAAACTAATATAAATAGGTCGACTCTAGTATCTAGTAACAAATACGCCTTGAGTGAGGACCTGGGTATGTCCTAAAACTGCATCCAGAACCACCGGAGGACGGGCAGCAGCGTCCTCTCAGTTAACGGTGGTAAGCATTCTGCGATCCCCAAGCCGCCTGCCAAGCGTGGGGATTATGGCAACCCCTCCCTAATAAGGGGGAGGCCTTCGTCCAGCAGTGGACATCTTCCGGCTGATGATGTGAGGAATAATTATCGAATATTAAAATTGTTGGACGGAAGCCATTTTTAAATTTTAGAGCTTGTATTATAAACAAGATTATACGATATCCTATAAAGAATATCCTCACGTCACGTGTACATCGGGTTCAGGATCAATAGTATATTATATCTCCACGTTTAGTCGACGCTGCTGGTGGCAAGAGAACTGGCTTAATTTACGCGAAGAGAATCTCTTTGTCAATTCAACGCAGAAATGTAGCCAGCGTTTTTCGGACTCTACCACATGATAACCATTTTTTATTAAAAGCTTTTCAGATTTTATTTGTATAGTTTTTATTTTTGTTATAATTTGGAATACCATTAAATTGTAAGTTCTTTTACTAAATAAATGCTCACATTAGATATACTAAAGCACTCAACACGTGCAAAAGCTCTCAACAGAACAAGTACTCTCAAACGTCCAAACCATCATCAAAAACTATTTGACCCACATCCTACCCTCCGGTCAGAGGGTCAGTCAAATATCATGCAAAGTACCGAAAAACTAACACGAAGTCGGGTAATAAAATGATTTTGCAAATCATTCGAGGAAAGGACTAGCACGATATAAACCCGAGGCTAATGCGAAGAAACGACCGTCACGAGCTTCGGTCACACAGGGTGTTACAAATGAAATTAGAACAACTGTTATGGGTTTCCGTTAAGCGGTGTCTAGGCGACAATTTTGAACTGTTCGTCTATTTTAGCGAATTTAGAATTTAGTGGTAGCAAACTAGGCACGTGCCTAGAGGCGCGAGGTTACAAAGAGGCGAATGCGGAAGTTTTTAAACGTTTTTTTTTTGTATATTCGTTTAGACCGTTATACAATGTGTAACAAAAAGGTTCAACAATACCGAAGGGTATATATGTACTCATCATTACGAACAACTTTTACTATGGGGCCAAACCTGAAGTCGCGAAAAAATTATCAGCTGTTCTGTGCCTTACATCTTGTCCAAAGTCAATGAACTTTTTGTATGGAACAGCTGATTTTTATTTCGCGATTTCAAGGTTGACCCCATAGTAAAAGTTGTTCATAATGATGAGTATATACATACATGCCCTTCAGTATTGTTGAACCTTTTTGTTACAGATTGTATATTTCATACTATACTCCACATATCACGAACTGACATAGTCCATGTAACGATATGCAAGGCAATGTATGGCCACCAGATTCCAGAGGGGCGCCGATGCGGTGCTAGCCTAGACCGCTATCGAAAATTAATCCGCCTCTGGGTAGAACCTTAGAACAAATATACTATACGTAGATACACAGTCACTATGAAAATCAAACCTCAAAAGTGGCCCCGCGCCAATGCTTTCATTTAAACAGATATCATAAATCATACCTCTCCAGCTAATATAAAAAAGTCCACAAGCCGGTAATAGCGTTGTAAAACATTTGTGAGCGTGTAAAACATTCGGCATCGTAGCACTCACACGATTGGCGCGGTCACACGCGACTGAGAGCAACACAAGGCATAATACGCTATTTATGCATTGTTTGGACGTTGTCGTTTTCGAACGGCGATCGGGGATCCACCCTATATTAATTTCATCGCAGGATAGAACTCTATTGTAGAGTCTGTCTGTGGAAGTACTAAACATGAAGAGATTTGACATCTTATACCTCAGGGTAACGAGCGCAGTGCAGTGCGTAGGATTGTCTACTGTTATGGGCACTGGGCAGGTGTGATCACAGAAAAGCGAAGGCCCTACTCTTAGGTGTGATGTTTACTACGAGGCGAACGTTACGCTCTTCCCATCATTCCACTCTTTTTTTGGTTTTCTCTACTGGCCATTGAATGCCATGGTATGATAATCACATGCTAGCCAAAAAGCAACGGAACGGCAGTCAGGGTTAAGGCACGGCATGACAGTCAGGGTCTCAGCTCTGGGAGACTGGGATGCAAACACGAGTACGTGTTTGCGTCCCGTGTGTGTACGAAAATTAATTGCACATCAAACAATTATGTTCAAGATACATTTTCAAACGAACAGAGGGCCAAGTTTGAAAAAAACTGCCTTTGTTTACCACTCTAATCCTTCCATCTTGTGTTATTTTTTTCGCTTTTCTTTTTTTTGTGTCTCTATCTCATACTCTCTGTTTATCTCTTTCTGCTCGCGTGATAGTTCGTACGACTTCTATCTGGTGTTGACACCCACTGCTTTTGTATTTGAACCACAATAATACCTATAGAATACTGGGCCTGGCTGGGTATGTCCTAAAACTGCATCCAGAACCACCGGAGGACGGGCAGCAGTCCTCTCCGTTAACGGTGGTGAGCATTCTGCGACCCCAAGCCGCCTGCCAAGCGTGGGGATTATGACACCCCCTCTCAATTAAGGGAGAGGTCTTCGTCCAGCAGAGGACGTCTTCAGGCTGATGAGTAATAGGTAGGTATAGAATTTCAAAATACATTTTAAAATCCATTAAAATAAAAGCTAGAAACTAGTTTATCTTTAGTAAATTGTACTGAAAACAGTTATTGCAAAGAGCGGCACTACCTAGATAAGTTAGGTAAGATTTCGTGATCCCGCTATAAATTCGCCACTACTTTGTTGTCTTAATCCCTAGACGAAAAGCAATCGAAACAAACATAATATATTTACCTTCAGAGTCCAGAGAGACTAATTAACTTTATCCCTGTCTCTCCGTTTCAGCAAGTCAATCATTGAACGCCTATACAAATAAGTTTCTAAAAATACTCGTTCATCTTGCCGCGAGACCTTTCTATTTCTGATCTAAGGTCTTTTTCAAAGCTGAATGTGTATACATTGGCATTAACATCGTATATCATTTTACTCAAATATACTATTTGACGAAAGTATACACCTACACAAGTATTTGGCGCTGCTGACGCGAAAAAAACATGTCACTGCATTGTATTTTTTTCCAAAACTTGTGTGGACAATAATATAAGCATTACAAAAAAAACCACTTCAATTTTGACTACCTAAATGGCATCTTAAAATTTTCCAGATATTTTGATTTATAAACCAAACTACTGAACCGATTTCAATAAAATTTATATGGGACCTCTGAAGTATCACTTAACAAACAAAAACGGAATCATCAAAATCACATCGTGTACCATACATACAAAAAAAACATACAGTCGAATTGAGAACCTTCTTTTTGAAAGTCGGTTGAAAATGGTGGCGTTTTATTCAGGGTGTGTCTATTTGTGTTGTTTTCAAAACTCCGAAGAAGCTACAGTTGCTACGACTTTACTGGGGCCTGACTGGACTTGACTGTATTGTGTGACTTAATGTATGACTTTGACTGTGACTAAGACTCATTTGACTAGAACTACTACCTAATTGAATCCATTGTTAATTGCTTCAGTATGCAATAATCAATTGGCAATAGCTTCAATCGGCTTGGTAAACGATCAATTACTTACAATGGACAATATTCTTATTTTTATTTGGATGATTTAAAGTGGTGAATATGGGGAGGAAAATAATTAGTAATTAATCCAGCGGTATGGAAGATACAATGATATTATATGTATTTATCTCTATGGGAAGATACGAGTATTTGGGAGCGGGTCGAAATTCTTCCGTACGCGGACGAAATCGCGGCCGACCTGTAGTTTAAAATACAACAATGGCAAGCATCATTAATGAGTACTCAAAAACCTTCGTATATTGAGGGTTACGCGGAACGAAGCTAAACCAAAAGGAGGAGGTCAATGTACATACTCATCATTGTAAACATAGCCAAGAAATTATGAAAAAACTGCTATTTATTTCATGAATAAATGGCGTTCATTGACTCTTTACAAAAATTATAGATGAGCTGTTTTTTCGCGATGTCAGGGCTAGCCCCATTCTTAAAGTTGTTCATAAGGATGTGGATAAAGACCTCCTTTCAGTTTAGTACTACCGTTTATAGTTATAGGTACAACGCAACGGTGAAAGACAAGAAGATATTCTACTGCCCGCCTAGCACGCGAGCTTTGATAAACGTATATCCACTCTTTTTTCCTCTTGTAAACGAGACAGACGTATCCATATTCTAGCTATATCACGGTCCCGCGCGGGGAAAGACCAATTGGTCCTCGGCGCGTGCTAGGGGGGGGGGGGGGGGTCTGAGATGCCAAAAGACTCAACGCGTGAAACTAGTCTAAGTACCTACATTGTATAATTCAATGCAAGGGTAGTGTTACCGGAAGTTCTAATCTTATATCTCAGGGAGACGAGCGCAGTGTAGTGCAGCGCAGGATTTACTTCCGGCACTGCTGCTGCACTGATGCAATGCTGGCCAGGCGAGATTCTTACCACCAAGCGAAGGTATTGTCACAAGATTGCACAAAAAAACATCTTGACATTTCTGTAGAATAACATCAGTAGCGAAACACAACAAAGGGAGTTTTGACGGGAACACGGAAAAATCATGTCGCTGCGTTCTATTATTTTCTTAAACTAGTGCTTTTTCGCGAATTAATGATTGAAAAGGGTGGTGCTTTATTCATTGAGTGTTGAATTACAAGAACGAGTGTGGGCAAGTGATACAATGTGGTGAAACGTGTATTTTAATGTTGTTTTCAAAACTCTGTAAAAGCTGTTAGTAAAGTCACCACAACTTTACTAGGGCATGACTTGGACTCGACTTTGAGTAATTTCGTGACTAACTGTGATTTCATAACATATTTGATTTGTTGACTTGACATAAACGTGAACATTCATAAATACTTGACTCTGGCAGAATGCACAACGTGCGATGCCAATAACAAAGAAGAAAAAAAACACAACAATGCAAAACGAATCCCATCTTCTCATGCCTCCCACGTGCCGAAGGTCGTGTCTGAACTCCTATGTCACCCGTTATTGCCACCTGAAAACCTGCACATGCAAATACGCGTGAAGAGTGTGAATTCTAGAGGTGTTGTATATAAGGGTCGACTTTCAATATTCCTAATTTAAATATAACGCTTCCCGCTACAGCGTCCTCTTGGTTAACGGTGGTGAGTATTTTGCGATCCCTAAGCCGCCTGCCAAGCGCGGGGATTTGCCTATCCTCCCATTAAAGGGGTGGCCTTCGTCCAGCAGTGAACGTCTTCTGGCTGATGATGTAAAATATAACGCTTTACGAATAACATTATATCTAAACTGTTACTTGGAATAGTCCAATAACAGTCAAAATGCTGACGTTTAGCTTAGCATTGCTATTCAACGTAGTAATGCCGTCAGCATGCTGGGTACGGTGCAAACTGTTTTTGCAAACGGGTTTGAGCACTTGGTTTGTCGTTAAACTTTCATCGATCTGGATACAATCCATTTGTTTTTTGTGTATTCTGTTAAGTAGTTAGATTACTATGAATTATGCTGGTGTTAAGACAAAAAAATAACAACCACTAAAAAAATACAGCAACACCACAACAGTAAAACTAAGTATAACAACTGATCTCGAAACTGTTATATCTGTGTTTTTTGCGAAGCAGTGAGCGTAGCCGCTATCGAGTTATTAACTATTATTTGACTAATACTTAGTAATATAATATGGTCGTCATGAATAACATCATTATGTTATGATTAAGTTATGTGTAACTGTTATAATATATTGGCCACTCCTCTAGTTAATTCTTCGATGGGGGCGGTGGAAGGATGCGACGTTTAGAGCCTGATCACGCGCCGGGTCGCACGCCAACGTCACCCGATATTACCTGCGCACCAGAGCTCTTCGGAAACCTTTGGAATGCTTTGCAGTACATAATTAAGTAGATGTCCCTTGTCTGTCGCGCTGAAAAGTTTTAGTGAAACTGAATTGTTTTCTTTAAGTGCTGCTCTTTTTCGACGCCATTATTATAGTTTGCGATAGAAAAACTGTATCAAGTTGACTAGATACTTTAGAGTTGCCTCTTTTTACCATAGAAAAAACACAGTTTCTCCGGGTATGGTTTGAATTAAGCGGAGGGGTTTATGTCTATGGGGCATCCGCCGTAATGGTATCTCAATACAACATGTTCTGTGTCATTGTCTGTGACAATTTCAAACGGGTTACGGTTTGAAAATTACAAGATCTGTCAGATGTGTAAAAATACAGTCTGATATAGTATAGGCTTAGCAATAGGATCCCGTTGGACACCCTTCGGATACGGTACCCTAGAAATTTGAAATCGCACATGCATAAGCAATTATAAAAATTAAAAGTACTTAGGTACCATCAGAGCTCCTACTTATTTGTATTTCGTAATGATATAGCTACATATTATATCCACAAACGGAAACCGATGTGATTGATCGATCACCAGTTTCAAGATCGCCTTCCAGATTACGAAACTAATACCTAGCTAATCTAGCTATGTAGCTAGTTTGAAAATTCCCAGACTGTCCAGAAGATAACAATCACAAAGGATAAAAAAAGAAAAGACGGTGCTATGCTAATCTGTTAAAGATCCGTTCTACAATCCTGTCCTGTCCATCAAAGTTTATCCAGTGATTACTTGACAGTTGTAATCTAGGCGCGAAGCTCTCGTGCCGTTATTCTGAAAATGCGAGTGTAACGAATTCTCTCTTTGCGCTGAAGTCTGGAATAATGTATCGTCTAGCTCTCAGAGCTTTTTGAACGCGATGTAAATCTCGATCCACGTCATGATTGCCAGGCCCGGCGTAAGACTCACGGGACTTCACTGGAAATTTAGGCACGAGATTCGTGAATTTCTAAAATCAATGACTGGGACCAAGTCTACTCTCTCATCTACTCAGGTGTTCCATTACCGGGGCAGATAGGAAAAATTGTTTCATCGACCCCGATATATACTTAGACCCGGTCTCAGCGCTAAATGGGTAGATGGCACCTCGCGGTAACGCTTATAACGACGAGCTTGGCACAAAACAAGTATCATTTAACCCTGTATCGCTTATAACGAGGTGGATGGAACACATCAAATATAATTTAGCTCGGTATCGCTTATAACGACGAGCTTGGCACAAAACAAGTATCATTTAACCCTGTATCGCTTATAACGAGGTGGATGGAACACATCAAATATAATTTAGCCCGGTATCGCTTATAACGACGAGCTTGGCACAAAACAAGTATCATTTAACCCTGTATCGCTTATAACGAGGTGGATGGCACACATCAAATATAATTTAGCCCGGTATCGCTTATAACGACGAGCTTGGCACAAAACAAGTATCATTTAACCCTGTATCGCTTATAACGAGGTGGATGGCACACATCAAATATAATTTAGCCCGGTATCGCTTATAACGACGAGCTTGGCACAAAACAAGTATCATTTAACCCTGTATCGCTTATAACGAGGTGGATGGCACACATCAAATATAATTTAGCCCGGTGTCGCTTATAACGACGAGCTTGGCACAAAACAAGTATCATTTAACCCTGTATCGCTTATAACGAGGTGGATGGCACACATCAAATATAATTTAGCCCGGTATCGCTTATAACGACGAGCTTGGCACAAAACAAGTATCATTTAACCCTGTATCGCTTATAACGAGGTGGATGGCACACATCAAATATAATTTAGCCCGGTATCGCTTATAACGACGAGCTTGGCACAAAACAAGTATCATTTAACCCTGTATCGCTTATAACGAGGTGGATGGCACACATCAAATATAATTTAGCCCGGTATCGCTTATAACGACGAGCTTGGCACAAAACAAGTATCATTTAACCCTGTATCGCTTATAACGAGGTGGATGGCACACATCAAATATAATTTAGCCCGGTATCGCTTATAACGACGAGCTTGGCACAAAACAAGTATCATTTAACCCTGTATCGCTTATAACGAGGTGGATGGCACACATCAAATATAATTTAGCCCGGTATCGCTTATAACGACGAGCTTGGCACAAAACAAGTATCATTTAACCCTGTATCGCTTATAACGAGGTGGATGGCACACATCAAATATAATTTAGCCCGGTATCGCTTATAACGACGAGCTTGGCACAAAACAAGTATCATTTATCCCAGCATTGCGTAATAAGGAGTAAATAAGTAAGTAAGTTCGTATAGGCTGAGTGGCCAGCCCTAGTGTCAGAGTTAATGTGCCGCCCGAAGGCCTCTGACATGGCTGACGGTTGTTGTTATAGAAACTAGAACAAACAACCGGGACCAACAATTTAACGTGTCATCCGACCCACGGTAGCGCTCAGAAATAAATGCCACTCACGGTCACCCATCCGAACACTGACCGGACCGTCCGTTGTAAGTAAGTGGCAAGGACCATGTGTGTTTCGCCCCTGCATTAGACTTAGGTAAGTATAATAACGTCTATATACGAGCCGAAAAAGGAACGCCTATAAATATTTTTTTTTGTATAGTAATAGTCAGTTTTAAGGACACAAAAATCGGTGAACACATACAAAAAGACATACCTACATACACATAGAACCTCCTGCTTTTTTGAAGTAGGTTAAAAACCTACTTAAAAAAAATGTCGATGAACATTTCACACAGCCCCAAACTGAGCAAGAAAAATAATTATATTTATTTATTTTGTTCCGCGTAAGGGCCCGTGATTTGTAAACAAGAGAAGATCACGTTCAATCAATCAATCAATCAATCAATTTATTTATTGACACAAAGTGGTAGGTACATAAATAAATATGAAGCCACTGGTTCCCGAACTAGTGTTACACTGTATTTCGGAGACCAGAGTCTTCTCCCATTTTTAGTGCAAAATACATTGAGTCAGCAGGAAATAAATGAAAAAAAAAAAAAAGTGCCGGAAACTACCCACATTTATCTATAATATCTTGAGTTTTAAGAAAAGTATTTAAACTGTATTGTGAGCAATCTCTGGAAAATGATGTTATGATAGAATACATTCAAAAAGTAGGAAACTTATTAATAAAAATTACATAAATTTGGAACTACCTTGCAATTGACTACTATTAATTTATTTTAGGTAAGTGTGTGTTTGAATGGTTGTAGGTATGAGTATGTATGTATATTGTAATAATGTCGTCCCCAATATATAAATTAAACTAAAAAAAAAATAAAGAAACGTTTAGACTGAATTGTTGACAAAGAAGAAATATATATATATATATATATATATATATATATATATATATATATATATTATTTTAAATAATAAATTTGTCAATTAGGGGAAGTGCATATAATTATGATTATGAAAAGTTGTACGCGTAACAGTGTGTGTGTATATTATATTAATTACTTCAGGTGAATAGAATTTAATAGTGAAATTAATTAAATGGTATTTTATTTTGTTGATAACATATTTTCAACATCATCATAGTCCATTTCCTTGAGCCAAGAACTTATATGTATTTTTATTTGGTTACCAGTAAGTTTTTTGATTTTGTGTATTTTATTAAGTTCATTATACAAAGTAGGAGCTACTACATCAAAATGTCTTTGAGCAATTTGACACTGGCTTGGCAGTATTGGACATCTTCTACTGCGACAGCTAGTAGCAAGATAATGTGGTACAACATATAAATGGTACCTTCTTAAGGTTTGGAGAATAAATAATTTCCTTACAGAAAGCAGTTCAGCTTTCTCGTATAGATCGGTCGTCGGATATCTAAATGGCAAGTACATCATAACTTTGAGCACTGCTCGTTGTGCTCTCTCTACAACGATTAGGTGTGTTTTAGCTGCGTTACCCCAGACGCAAATGCAATAATTAATGATACATTCGCCTAAAGCTTTATATGTTTGAATTAACAGTGAAGGGTTAGCTACAGATCGTAGGTTTTTAAATATGTAGATAAGTTTTCTTACTCTTGCTGACAGTTCAGTTGTGTGTTTTACCCAGTTTAAATGATCATCTATATATACTCCTAGGTATTTAATACTGTTAGTACGTGTCAACTTAGCAGAAGAACATTCCATCATCACGACGATTGCAGGGGTAAGTGTGAATAGTTATATTAAACTCGACAGTTGGAGTTGAAGCAGCTGTTTTACTAAAACATATATACTTTGTTTTATTAGTATTAAGTGACAGCAGACTGTCTTCAAGCCAGGACGTAACAAGAGCCAAGCCTCTTTCGGCCAAGGCTGAAACCGACTGCCAAGACTTTGCGTTAAAGAGAAGGACCGTATCATCAGCAAACATTAATAGTTCCATTCCGGGAATAGAGGTTTTACAGAGTTCGTTGATGTAAATAAGAAAAAGGGTTGGCCCAAGAGTGCTCCCTTGCGGAACTCCAAACTTACTGAATCCAACATCACTAATATGATCACTGACTTTAACTTTCTGCTGCCTTTCAGTCAGATAACTCTCAAACCAATTTAAAGCCACACCTCTGATACCCGCGTTTTCAAGCCTTGCTAGAAGAATTGGTATTGAAACTGTATCAAAGGCTTTTTGAAGATCCAAGAAAACACCAATGCAGCGTTCATTATTATCAAGAGTGTTTTTAATTCGCGTAGTAAGTTGAAGTACTGCATCTTCAGTACATTTTTTTTCACGAAATCCAAATTGATTGTGACTGAGGATTCCATTCATTTCAAGAAACTTAACCAATCTTTTATTCATTAATTTTTCAATTATCTTAGATAAGGTAGAGAGAAGCGATATTGGTCGGTAATTGGACGGTTCATTTTTATTGCCAGTTTTAAAAATTGGACATACGGTAGCGTTTTTACAAATGTCGGGAAAGATTCCGTTTTCAAAACTTAGGTTACATAAGTATGTTATTGGATCTACAATATTTGGAAGTACTTGCTTTAGTGTTAAGCTGGTTAAATTGTCCCACCCAGGGCCACTATTAGTTTTTAGCCCATTTATAGTAGCCTTTACTTCATAAACGTCAGTAAAAAAAAGGGCCATTGATTTGGAGGGAACTTAGGATAATTTTGATTTTAATGCTAATTCGTGCTCTGTTTTGTTAATTTTATTTATAATAACATCAGCTAGATCTTTGCCAATTGTTGTGAAAAAATTGTTAACTTCGTTCAGGGATTCTTTAGGGTTGTTTTTGATACTTAGCAACTCTGAGGATATAGTATTACTTTGCTTAAAATTACAAACTTCTTTAATGACCTTCCATGTTTCTTTCATGTTACCGTTATGTTTTTCTAATTGAGATTGATAGTGTTGTTTTTTGAGAGATTTTAAAATATTGTTACACATGTTTCTATAAACTAAATAGCGTGATTTTAAAAGAATATCATTAGGGTTATTTTTTATCATGGTATGCATTTTGTCTCTTTTTCTCAGGGTTCTAACCACACCAGCTGTTATCCAGGGTTTAATAGGTCTATGTTTTTTAGGTAATTTTGATATTTGAGTATTGTTGTTAATGTATGTTAGGAGACGGGTGACAAATAGCTCAGTGGCTTTATTTACATTGCATTCTTGGTAAACGAAAGACCAAGTCTCTTTGCTAAGCTCTTCATTTAGTCCGTCGTAGTTGATCCTAACTTTAGTATATGTAATAGGTTTTTTATTTACTTTAGAGTTTTTGATAGTCAACATTGTAGCTGAGTGGTCAGTTAATGGTTGTTCGAAAACAAAAGTTTTCCATTGCAGGGAACTTTTCACCATGATATGGTCTAAACATCTACCAGTTCCTGTGCAAGGGTCAACTCTAGTAATTCGATCAATTCCTTGTCTAAGTCCATACATCGCCATAAGATTTAGGTAACTGTCTGATTTACTCGTTAGATTGTCAGGTAATATATCTATATTAACGTCTCCTGTTAAAATTACGTTTGCCGTCAACATGTTTTGTAAAACTAATTCTAGCGAATTTAAATAGTTAGTTGGATCTCTAAAACTTGGTGGCCTATAGGTGCAGATTATAGAGTATTGTTTAGCTATTGTGATAAGTAGACAGTTTCCGTCTATAATATTAACCTCAGAAAACGACGCACTAATTTCATCACGCACATAAGCTACAACACCATCATTTTGATTTAGTTTATTTTTAGTGTAAGTCATATTATAGTGGTCAAGAGACGGAGGCGGATTGTTTATACTTGTCCAGCATTCTGACAAAACAATTATGTCAATATCTAAATTAAGTGTTGATATGAATGCTAGTAATTTGTCCATGTTACAGTTTATACTGCGAATGTTTACAGATAATATGCAAAGTGAGCTATCAAACGACGATTCTGAGTAATTAACTAGCTGTACACATTGTTTGGGGTCACTGACTAGTAAGCAATCTGCTTTTCCAGTTTCGTCTACTTCAGTAATGATTACATCGTTAATAAGGCTATTAGTCATTATTATAGTAGAAGTAGTAATACGGAACTTCAATATTTAGATATTTAATTAGTTCTATTATGGTTAATACTTGTATTTGGAAGTATAATGGTCTTGGCTCAATTAAATAAATGCGGGTGAAATTACGTTTAACAAAAATATTCACATTGGTACCGCGTGAATGCTGGCTATATCGGCAACCTATATTAAGTCGCATTAATAGATACATTATAACTATAATATAGTAGTGATCACTCTTGTATATGGAAAGGCAAAGAGTAGTAGTAGCTGGTTGCAGGATTTCTAATGGTTTTTGCAAGTGTTCAACAAATATTAATCTGTGAATATATACACGTGGGGGGTAAAAGGTATTAGAGTCTAACAGGCTGTAGTTTTCTTGGTAGTTACAATTACAATATATAATAGTATAAGAAAAAGAGTAATCAATTGTTACTATGATATGTAAAAAACATATAAAAAGACTAAGAAAACTTATAATTATGATCTTTGCTTGTAACAAGGCGAGTCATTTTTGTGCTAGATTCAGAGATCAAGATCTGCGGCTTCATTTACTTTAACAAAGGCTGACCCTTCAGTGCGACGAAGGTATATCTTTCCTCTAGATGTCCAGCAGAATCTGTATCCGTTGGCTTTTGCAAACTCTCTGGCCTGGTAGAAAAGTCTCTTAGCTTGGAATGTCAGACTTTCCGCTACATATACCTGTTGAGACGGGCCTTCAATTTGTAGATGCATAGTGCTGAGTTTATTGTTGACGTTACGCCTATTAAACGTTTTTGTTGCACCAATTACTTGGTCCCGCTGTCTTACGCTCATAAATTCAGCTACAATTGGCTTGTTATTTTCGTTTTTTGTATTTATGCGGTAGACGTCACGTACTTCGGCAGGTTGTATAGGTACGCTAAGAGCATCTCCCATTCGCATAACTACCTTTAGCAGGTAATCTTTAGTTTCGCTTTGTTTTTTGGGTACATTTCTAATTTCAACATATGAACTATGGAAGCTCCTATCCAATAGCTAAATTTTTGATTCCAGTGATTTAATATATCCTTTATCAGAAGCTCTCTCCTCTTCAAGCTGAGTAATTCTGGTAACAGCTTCGTCATACTTTTGTGCTAAAAAATCCACCGATTTGCGAATCTCTTCATTGTGTTCTGAGCTAGATCGTATGCCATCCTGCATAGTATTCATTAGCGTAGTGAATCTCGTTTCGAGCTTTGTTTCGAGTGAGTTAAACATTTCCATAAGCTCCGACTTATCAACGGAAAATTCTTCATGTTTACGCTTTGTGTTACGCGGCTTCCCTATCGCGGACGCTAATATATTCGGGTCCGATACACAGTGAGCTAGCGGCGCGGAGACAACTGGTAGGAAAGCAGAGGGTGGAGGTGTACGTGGAGTTGACATAATTATGTATAGTCGAGAATTACGCTATGGAACCGAAACGATAAGCTCAGTTATAGCTTAATGTAATATAACTATGTATTCAGAGTAGCCAGTCGATTGAGTTGAGCGTAGTTTGTTCTCTCACTGCGGATAAACAAAACGACAAACATCCAATTTATGATAAAGAGACTTATATTTCCGGCCGGGTGAAGTCTGCTACGGACGGCAAGGCAGGCAGCGAGTACTAGGCCAGCAGAACTGTTCAAGCGATGCGACAAGTGTGTGTGTGTACTCTTCGCGGTGACACTCGTGCGTCTTGGGTTTACTCACGCACGCGGCTTGCGTGCGTGTGCACGGACAAACCGGTCGCAGTGTCTCAGTGTGCAGTGCCGCAGGCGACGTGCATCACCGTTCGCAGACGTGTGCGTAAGCGGCAAGCGGCGGCGTAGACAAAGCACTCCCCGTTAGCACACAGGGATGTTTATACTGCAGAACTTCTCACACTTTATGGGCTCCTATTATTTACACTGATTTATTAATGATGAATAGTAAGATATTTTTAAATTTAATTAATAAAAAGACAGGGACTTTACTTTTACTACACGTCTGCTCATGCAGAGGTCCGGGGGAGAAAAATGATCATTCAAAATGATCGTTCATTTCATTACTACCTACGTAGTTATTGTCTATACTAACGGGATGTGACATTTTGGCCTAATTCCTACAGGGAAGTATAGGAAGTTTGTATCACTAGGCCACCTGCCTATGGGGATTATGGTATTACCTTTTATGGTATTACCTATATACCTACCATAAAAGTCTTACGTAAGAGTTTTCTCTGAAAACCTCGTGCGACAACGGGGATTTGGACTTTATTAATCATCATTATCAGCCCGAAGACGTCCACTGCTGAACGAAGGCCTCCCCCTTAGACCGCCACACTGTACGACAACCTGCCATTTGCATCCACCGGTTGCCCGCGACTTTTACAATGTCTTCGGTCCACCTATATAGTGGGAGGTCTTCCTACGCTGCGTCTTCCGATTCAGGGTCGCCACTCAAGAACCTTTCTTCCCCATCGGTTGTCAGTTCTTCGAGCGATGTGGCCTGCCCATTGCCACTTCAACTTGCAAACCTTGCGAGCTATGTCGGTAACTTTGGTTCTTTGGCGAATATCCTCGTTCCGGATTCTATCGCGCATAGTAACTCCGAGCATAGCTCTCTCCATTGCCCGTTGCGTGACTCTGAGTTTCTCCAAAAGGCCAGCAGTTAAAGACCACGTTTCAGTTCCATATGTCATCACTGGCAACACACACTGGTCGTAGACCCTTGTCTTCAGACACTGAGGCATTTTGGACGAGAAGATATTACGCAATTTCCCGAACGCTGCCCATCCGAGTTGGATTCTTCGGGCGACCTCTTTGTCGAAGTTGGACCTACCTAACTGAACAATCTGTCCAAGGTAGTTGTAGTGGTCAACAACTTCGAGAGTATCGTTCCCAACGACAACCGGTACGGGTACAACATGGACATTGGACATGATCTTTGTCTTGTCCATGTTCATTTTAAGACCCACCTGTTGGGAAACATTACTGAGGTCGCTGAGCATAGTATTGAGGTCCCTCAGCGACTCTGCCATGATGACTATATCATCGGCAAAGCGAAGGTGAGTGATGTATTTGCCATCAATGTTGATGCCGAATCCGTTCCAGTTCAAGAGCTTGAAAACGTCCTCCAATGCGTTCGTGAACAGTTTCGGAGAAATAACGTCGGACTTTATTAATGAATCGATTAAATTATATCGAATAAATAAAATTCCATAATATATTCATGTTCAGCTTCATGAATATTAAAGACTTATTCACGAACTGAATAGTTGCTGTGTCGATGGGGTAGACCTCCCGGTCTCTATTCTCGGATCTATAGTAATTGCGCTCGCTTCACTCGCGAACGGAATGTATCCGCGCAGTATCGAAGCTTCATACTGGGTTATAATATCGGGCTGTAATTAACCGATTAATTACCGTATATAATAATTTACCGAGCGTTATTGTTTATTGTACAGATAATTGTTTTTTTTTACAATGGGGCAAACACTGAAATTTAAGAAAAAACTCTTGTTCCATAGATTCGGTGAAGTCAATTAACATTTTCTATGAAATAAGCTGATGTTTTTTCACCGTTTTAGTGTTGGCCACTTCGTAAAAGAGGTTCATAATTGTCACGACGTGTACGATCACTACTTACGGCTCAGTGTACAAAGCTAAAAAGGTAAAAGTCTAAGCCCCTCTATAAAATTAAATATTGTTTAAGGAAATGTTAAACCAAAACGCCAAAAATAGAATTCCGAAATAAAAATGTGAATAGAATGATCCATAACATTTTCCAGAATTAAATTTTTATTCTCTGTGATAACTATAGGAGTATGCAAGGAACTATACAGGGTAACTATATTGGTAACTATTCAACATCCTCTTAGGAACAGTTTAGGTAAGGTTTGTACTTACAATATAAGAAATGGCTTTTGTTCTATCTCTGCTCTTTTGTAAATTTCCGCAGAAAAAAAAACAGTTTTCCCAAATATATTTTTTATTTGTATGACGTGAGTTTTTTTTCTCGTAGATTTTAATAGGCCCAAATTGAAGTTTATTGTCATGCTATATAGATGCTGATGCTAAATAGATATTGGCTAGTTACCAATAACCCTGTATATTACGAGTAAAACAAGTACCTGGGCTTATTTAGTTTGTATTATTATAAAAGTTCTATTATTATTAACGGGATATTTACCGTGATTATGTTGTGAAATGAGCTCCCGATATTTCGGCGCAGTTGCATCCCCCAGGCAGTCCCCGTCATCAGTTGTTGTTCCCGAAATATCGGGAGCTCATTTCACAACATAACAACGGTAAATATCCCGTTAATAATAATAGAACTTTAGTAAACAACCGTGATAGTTTAAAACAGCGTTTTGTATTATTATAATTGGTTACTGTAACAATATCTTTGTACGAAATATGTGAGTGGCGCAAATCTCTTGCTAGAAAGTTCCATAACTGTTAGCTTTGTAACGGAGTGCTAACTGTCCAACTTATTGCAGCAAAGTTAACGTCGCGTCGAATAGTTAAATTTAAGTGATGTGATGTTTTTGCTGAGCAAGTGCATTTTTAACTTTATTATTTAAGTTTCGTAACTACGGCGCGGCCATATTGCCATAACGTTATTGTTCAATAAACGCGTAAGAGCGAGTGGTTTCATCCCATCAAGGTCACACTTTATTTCGATACCTAGTACTACTACTAACCTATGTAATGTTTATACTATAATTCCGTACCACATTTTAGTGTCCAACAAACGAAATTCGTTAGAAAAACGTGCTTACATACCAAATTTAGACTGCCTTGTAGCTCAGTTGGTAGCATGTCTGCCTTTAGAGCTGCAGGACGTGGGTTCGATCCCCACCTAAGGCAAACAATTTTGTGAAGAACATAGATGTTTGTTCTGTGTCTGGGTGTAGTAAGTATTTACAAAAAAAAAAAAAAAAGTATTCTATCAGCTAAGTATCTGGTTTCCATAATACAAGCTTTGCTTAGTATGGGGCTAGATGGCGCTGTGTGAAATGTCCACCGATATTTTATTATTTCTTTTATTTTAACTATAATAGCTATAGAACTAGTGGAAATAAAGATTCTCATTGGTTATACTATTCTGAAACGCATATAATCGTAGAACAAGAAGTAAACTAATTACTGTGAGAACGAACTAGAAAGAAATGTTTAGTATAGGTCGCGTCATGTAAAAAGAACGCTGGCGGTTAAGCTGCGCAGTAGGCGATTTATCGGTCTATTTGGTGGTATGAGGCGCGGTATGAGTAATAACCAATATACGAAGCTGCGAGCAAAAGGCTAATTAATAATTATTTAAAACAATAGGCCTAGTACTTTTGTGCGCAAGTGTACACATGCGCAAACACACCCCCTCTACTTTCTTCCAGCGTTATTTTTACATGACGCGACCTATACCTAAGTACTTTATGCGCAAAATAAAATATTGATGATTTTTTAATCTTTGTTTTTAAATATTATACAGGGTTAGTTCTAATCAGTAAGCATCCTTTTAAGGGCATATTCTGTACACCAAAACAAACAACTTATACTATGGGGCCAACACTGAAAACACGAAAAAATAAATTGCGAACTGTTCTATACAAAAAGTTCATCGACCTTGGGGATGTATGGAACAGCTGTTTTTTTTTCGCGATTTCAATGTTGGCCCCTTAGTAAAAGTTGTTTGTTTTGATGTACAGAATATGGCCTTAAAAGGGTGCTAACTGATTAGAACTAACCCTGTATATATATAATAAATATTAAATAATAATATTATGTTATTAAAGACGGCGAATTTAGCAAAAATGTTTAGATTAATTATTTTTGTAGTGGATGCCTGGGGAAGCTACCACATCTTTGCCAGTTATTCAACCGCCAAGCAGTTGTGTGCAAGCATTACTGTGTTCCGGTTTGAAGGGCGATGTTACCAGAGAAATTACTGGGTATGAAGAGATTTAACATTTATCTAATATCTCAGGGTGACGAGCCCAGTGCAGTGCGGCGCAGGATTGTGTTCGCAAGTTCACAATTCTGGCACTGCTACTGTTAGTGGCAGGAGTGGCGCTTACCACCAGGCGAACGTCTTGCTCGTCTAGTCACTTGATTTTATTTAAAAAAAACTCTTTATTGTTCACACCAAGAATTACACAGAAATAATTTTATAAACTTAAATATTGGAATAAGTGGCGGCCTTATTGCTAAAAGCTAACTCTAAAAATAATAATATGAAATATGAAACTCTAGCTAGATCCATAATTTTGGCCTATATAAAACTAAAAGACTCGGCTTTACTCCGGGCTTTACTAATAATAAAATTGGACAGTGGGTCCAGTCGACCTATTCAAAATGTGACTAGGTTAAGTGGACCCGCGGGTCCACTGGCGAGCGGATGCAGCTGACCGAAGACACCTATAGTAGCCTAGTTATTGCATTAAGCGACTACGAAGATCTTATAGCTAAGATTTATCATTTCCGTATCACTATTAACAAAATAGAATTTACATTTTCCTCGCAGTTGAGTTGGTGGTTCGCGTTAAATGGAGAATTTATTTAGTGTTAACTTACCCAGGCGCGCTCTTGCATTTGGTCGTTTCCTAAGGAAATTTATAGGGAAATTAATTGTTGTTTCTTGAAGAATTGTTGTTGTTGCTAGTTTAAATTGTTTTATTTTTAGTGGGTTGAGATTCATCAGCATCGGCAGCTTATTTGGCACACTGCAGGGCATACCAAAACAGGTTGAAAATAACCGTTTCCAAAATCTCCATTGGTTTCATAATGAATACTGAAGAGGGTTTAGTATTCAAATTCAAATTTCATTTATTTCGACATAAATTAAGGCTTAACAGCCCAAATTGAGTTAGTTAAGATTATTTTTATAATAATTATGTATGTTTGTCTGTAATATATCTATTATATGAGCCCGTGTTTTTAAGTAACTCCTGTATGCCTGAAATAAACGATTATTATTATTATAACAGCAAAACATATAATACAATAATTAAAAATAAAACAAAAAAATATAATACAAATCAAATCACAATTAACACTTAGTATATTTTTAATTAAAATACAATTACACCCTATTTATTGTATTGTAAGTATATACAGTATTTTTTGCCAATAATACGTTCAGTAGCTCAAAACAATTTCTTTTGAAGTTAGTTTAGGTTTAATTCCTAATAAGTAACTTAAGTTAGAACTAAATTAAGAAAAAAATAGTTAAGTCTAATTATTTAAATTTAGAATATTTGAAGAAATAAAATATAATCAAAATACTTTAACATTATGAACAAGTGCTTTCACAAAGAGCATCCTTTTATTGGCGAACAATATAGGAGAACCTTACATAAAAACGCTACTTAAGTTAACAAACATCATTTAACTTCTCAAAATACTATAGTGCGCAGTAGCAAGGGCGGATCCAGGGGTGGGCACAGGGGCACGTGCCCCTCACCCCCAAATGGATTAAATATAACAGAGAACTGGGAGATTTATAAGATACTTACCGCATTAAAAATTCGTTTCTTTTTTCGTAATAAACATGTAAATTCTCATTGTTCAATCTTTATTAAAAGTATTTATATAGTTATTCTAGTATGTAATATAAAAATAATCGATCCCAAAGACAGCATAGGATAAAACAATGGGGGAACTTGGCCCATGGCCCATGTGCCCCTCCCAGAAATATATCCTGGATCCGCCCTTGCGCAGTAGTAACCATTATTTAAATGGCATTTGTAAGTAACGACGTACCTACGTACATAGAGTTTACAGAAACAGCCAAACAAAAACCGAAAGTATAGGTCACATAAGGTTAAAGGTCACAATGTAAAAAACAAGTCATCTAATGTAACCAATTCCATACGAAAAAGTAATTAAAAGTTTATTAAACTCCATTAGTCAATGTGAACGTATAGCCCAAACAACTTCGATATCCTAAAAGTTAGTGGTACATTGCGGACACAAGTTAAAATAGTTTGTTAGCTTCATCCGTGACTAGAATAATGATAAAAGTCTGATAAAGTTAACAAAACAAGATACCTAATACAAATATAATATTAGGTACGTACACTGTTTCGTTCCAATATTCTAGAGTTGTGACGAATATATTCATTACAGTTAAACGCAATGACCATAATATTATGTTACTCAAGCTTTGCTTAGTATGGGGCTAGATGGTGCTGTGTGTAAAATGTCCCCCAATATTAAGTGAAATATTATCTAGAAACTATAATAACTTATTCGCGGTTACGCTCACTGCTACGCGAGAACAACAAGAACAGGAATACAGGGAGAGAACAGTTTTGAGGTCAGTCGTTATACTGTTATTTAACTGTTCCGAGTAACAGTTTAAACATCCTGTTATCCGTAAAGCGTTATATTATTCAATATTTAGAATATTGAAAATTGATCCTAACCAACACCAGCTCTATGTACAATTTACCGATAAATCACATCAATATTCCAGTCCGTAATGAAAATAAGTAAGTAGTTCCACAGATAATGTTATACTATACTAGGTAGTACTAAACCGACAGAGACTTATTTAATTCATAATTCGGAACAACTTAAAAAGAGCTTTGACATAGAAAATGAATTCATCCTCGGCATAATAAATTAAAAAGGTGATTATTTTTCCAGATTTTTCGAGTATAAAAGCCGACACACGACGAAGGTGTTCTTTCATGTATAATATTTCATGTTTTAAGATATATCGCTCGCCATACAATTTTGAAATATGTATTATTTGTCATTTGTGCTGTCAATGAAATGGTATGAGTAGCGATATTGAAATATTAAGATTACATTAAATATTACCTATAGCATCTTTGTCGATATGTTACGGCCTTTGTTCACTTTGACTATCCATGTTTAATAAGGTTGTTTACGATTACTAGTGTAATTACCTTCATTCGATTTAGTAATTCCATTCAACATTAACCCTTCTGTAATAGGGTAGATGACTGATGTTTATATCGTTGAAACCAATAGCTTTAATGACGAGTTTAAGTAAATGTAATATGTTTATTGAAAAAATAATTTAAATCGGTTTATTAATGTTCTGATATATAAGCGTTTAAAGTTTTTGGTAGAGAAAGCTCTGTCCCTTTCCCACAAAACAAAAAATGACTTCACGCCTCTGTGCGTCATACTTGTCAGAATATAATTTATATGGCGTACAAAGAAGTGACGTCATGATCTCCTCTCTGTCTAGCATGATACTAAAATGCTTATAAGTTGCTTATTTTCGATCAGATTTTCATTAATCAGCTATATTTATGGGCGACATTTTAATAGAACAATAAAAAACAGACATCTAGCCTGTTGTGGCTAGAATCTGTTTAAAACCGCGAACAGCTATAACTACCACATTTTCAAGTAATCCTTGAATTAAACTAAAATAGCTGGCAATTTACCCAAATATTTATTGAATCACCGAAATAGTTGGAGAAAATACCGAGTAGGTTAACCCAATATGAATTTAAATCTACAGTTTGTAAATTTTCTCGAATTAAATTAGTCCTAAGCTCTTGGAATATTAAAATTGTACCAACCAACTACGTACTTACCTAAAAGCTAATAGAAGTGAGAACCCATTAAACAAAATTAATACAACAATAACTTTAATTGGATATTTGCAGATAACAAATACATTATTATTACTCTATAGCCAAATTATAAAAATAGAAAACTAAAATTACGAACTTAGTTTAATTAAATTTGATCCGCGGTTTTATTTATTTTGTACACCGACTTTAAAAAAGGAGGTTCTGTATTCGACCCTTATCGGTTTATCATATATGTATACCTAATAACATTGTGTGTGTATGTCCTTTGTCCAAGCGTGTGTGTATGTGTGTAGCTGTTGTGTGTGTGTGTTGTTGTTGTTGTGTTTTTTTTGTTTTTTTTTGTTATTGTTTTTTGTTTTTTTTACTTTTTTTACTTTTTTTGACCACGGCCCTATAATAACCAACGAGAAAGAAAGAGTGGTAGGACGCTACTGCAGAGTCCGCCTGGGGAAGTACCACACCTTTGCCAGTTATTCAACTGTCAAGCAGTAGTGTGCAAGCATTACTGTGTTCCGGTTTAAAAGGCAATGTTACCAGAGAATTACTGGGTATGAAGAGATTTAACATCTACTATATATAATTTATTTATTTGCAAATAAAATACAATGATACACTAAAATTAAATTATAACTAACTAATAACTAAACAAACCCTAACTAGTACAAAACAAACCCTACATAATAAAAAATACAAAACATAACAAAATTACTGTAGATGGAAAGGCGGCATTGCCACGTTGGATGGCAATGCTAAGTTTTTGACCAAAATATACGCCAGCATTCCAGTCACCTGACACCTCGACTAAACGTTTCGCCAGGTCCCTATATAAGATATGTGCGGCCGGCCCCCAAGGTCCTAAAGTCTCTACCCCAAACGGCACAAACATGTACAATCTGTCTAAATACCCATATTTGTGCCGTTTGAGGTTTTCAGCATTAGAGGCGGCAGCGCCAGCGTGATCATTTGTCCTAGGAAGATGGGACGGCACTAGTGTGTCGACACATGTAGCGTTCCAAACCAAAGGCCGTCCCATCTTCCATGGGATAAGGGTCAGTCCGTCGGGTCTATTGCCGTCATCCCGCATCAGACCGTTGGGTTCTAAATTCAGGTTGCCAGCACTGACAAAGGCCCGACGGATGATATCATTCAAGCTGGCGTGCCGCGGAATGCGCCCTGCACTTATTTCAGGGTGACGAGCGCAGTGCAGTGCGGCGCAGGATGGATTGTGTTCGCAAGTTAACAATTCTGGCACTGCTACTGTTAGTGGCAGGCGTGACGCGTATCACCAGGCGAACGTCTTGCTCATCTCGTCACTTGAATTAATAAAAAAAGTAATTATGCCCGTCTCTTTTACTCTAGTTGTTACATATAGGTCGAGTGCGAGTCCATAGATATAGCCATATTATTATTGGTAACGTCGCTATTCTATACACTATGCAGGTGGCTAAACATTACAACCGCCTCGAGCGCAGGTTAAGTACACTGTCACACATTTTAAATATTCTCTTTATCCGACCAAAAGACTTACAATTCCTTAGGATATGTCCACGAATCTAGGGCTTGCAAGGCATGTCGTCCTCCATCAATAGACCGCAATATACTTCAGTAAGGGCGATTTAATACGACCGTCGTCGGTCGTCGTATGTACTGCGAGTGCAATTGCGAACCCTGCAATATAGTACGTACGTAGTCGTAGGCATGTTTATCTCCCAATGTAATAAAGATGATATAAGCCTTATATAGCCTATACAGTTATATTATTATTTACGGGATATTTATCGTGATTATGTTGGGAAATGAGCTCCCGATATTTCGGCGCAGTTGCTTGCACGCACCATGTTCCTGTTCTTTCTCTCAACTCTTAACTCTATGATTGTCTTGCTGCTCTAGCTATTTTATCGTGACGACTTATCGTGTGACGTCATCTAGCAGGCAATATATCCTTACTGCAATTAAAATCGCAAATGAAACCACTTGACCTACTAACCAGGGGCATTCACATCATTTCTCGTTTAGACTTGAGGCCCGCCTCAAAGCTCTCTGCTATAAAAATTTCATGAAGAAACATTCTGTTGCGTAGCGAAGATCTTTTAAAAATCGCTGCGATGTTGACACTGCTTCTTTCTCAATTCCGATAAGATTTAAATTTGGGATTAAATCAGATGATACTGGACTTTACTACTTGAATTATTTAGTCGAAATTTGAACAGGATTTACGCAGCTTTTCTGCTTTTGGTGATGCTGAATCATTAAGATAAAAAGCGAGGCTCTTTTGAGTGAGTCTTGATGCAATCGTTTCCACCGCTATGGTTGCAAATGTATCTACCAGCCACGTAATTTTACAATGCGCTTTAAAAAATACTGCGGATGTTCAACGTTTTGGTCGAGAGTGGATTTTAATGCAATTGTGGTTTAGCTCTTACAACGGCGATTACGCTGACTGACTACACGAAGAACAGCTTTGTGGAAATTAAAATCCGCCTTCCTCCAGATAAACTAGAATATTAATATATTTCAGATGCGCCCCAAAACAGCACAATTGTTTTTGATGAGGCTAGCGCTAGCATGCTCCATCTTCAACTGTGACCCTCTTAATAATAAACGTGGAGTAACTTGGGAATAGTAAATCCGAGAAGAACAGCCAAATCCGCGAAGCTATAATTCTTAACCAGGACTTGTAGTGGTAGGACTCTACTGCAGAGTCCGCCTGGGGAAGTACCACACCTTTGCCAGTTATTCAACCGCCAAGCAGTAGTGTGCAAGCATTACTGTGTTCCGGTTTGAAGGGCAATGTTTCCAGAGAAATTACTGGGTATGAAGAGATTTAACATCTAACATCTCAGGGTATGACGAGCGCAGACCAGTGTGGCGCAGGATTGTGTTCGCAAGTTCACAATTCTGGCACTGCTACTGTTAGTGACAGGCGTGACGCTTACCACCAGGTGAATGTCTTGCTCGTCTCGTCACTTGATTGTATAAAAAAAAAACTATCTCGAACACACGCCCTTACCTTACTCAACTAGGTATCTTAGTTTTAAATTATTCATACGCATCTAGCCTTCGTTCCGAGTGCAATTTCGAGTAATGTGAAATGAGAGAACTGAAGTTTACTTGCACCCACTTTGAAGCACTTTGAACTGCGGGATGAGCTCGAGTGAGTTACTAAGTACATAGACGAACTCACTAATGATTTAACACCTCTCAACATGGGCTGGCGTGCATGGAGGTGCAGCTGAAACCGGCTGAACGGATTTGGATGAAACTTGGAACAAGATAGTTTATTTCCCGGAATAACAGAGTTGTAGTTTCTTTCACATGCCGATGTTGGCGTCTCGTCGTTGATCGGAACGTTGACGCTGAAGTCAGACGTCGCATATACGGGGGACATTGAATTCATAGTTATACATTCTATATTTTATTCTACAACGAAATCAACGCGTAAATCACGAAAAAAGTCAGCTGCTCCATATATTTTTTCGTTCGTAAAAGTATTTTTTGTATGGGACAGCGTATTTTCGCGTTTTCAGGTTTGGCTTCATGGGGCAAAGTTGTTTATAATGATGAGTTGAATGACCTTCTAAGATAATGCCTATGAATTCAATAAAGTAAGTTCGTATAGGCTGAGTGGCCAGCCCTAGTGTTAATGTCAGAGTTAATGTGCCGACCGCAGGCCTCCGACTTGGCTGACGTTGTTGTTATAGAAACTAGAACAAGCAACCGGGACCAACAATTTAACGTGTCATCCGACGCACGGTAGCGCTCAGAAATTAATGCCACTCACGGTCACCCATCCGAAGACTGACCGGACCGTCCGTTGCTTAACATCGGTGATCGTTTAGAATCACCTAGACAAACTACGCCACGACAGCTACTCAATTCAATACATATATTACAAGCCAGACATCTACTGCTGGACGAAGGCCTCCGCCTTAAAAGGGAGGGATTTCCATAACCCCCACGCTTGGCAAGTGGCTTGAGGATAGCAGAATGTTCACCACCGCAAACCGAGAGGACGCTGCTGACCATCCTCCGGTGGTGGGTGTAGTTTGAGGACATACCCAGATCCAATGACACCCCGTAAATATAGCAGACAAGTAACTTTTTCAAAAAAAACAGCAGACTTCAAATTACTTAATATGGGACCACCTCGGAAGTATACCCTCTCAATTAAAAAAAGAGTTTACAAAATCGGTCCACAAAAGACGGGGAAATCGCTGAATATAGTCGTATAAAAAATGCCTCTGGAATATGTCGAAGACTACATTTATCTCGGCCACCTAATCTCATTTAAAGCATGCGCAGAAAAGGAAGTCAGCAGAAGAATTAAAAACACCTGGAATAAATACTGGGCAATGAAAGAAATCTTCAAAGGAACACTACCAATAAAATTAAAAACAAAAGCTATGAATATCTGTCTGACGCCATGCCTAATTTATGCTTGCCAAACGTGGCCTTTGACCAAAAAACAAATAGAAAAGCTGAGAATATGTCAGAGAGGAATAGAGAGGAGTTATATAAACGTGAAACTAAAAGACAGAGTAAAAAACGCACACATCAGAAAGAAAACAAAAGCCAAAGATGTCATGGAAGAAATTTTAAAACTAAAATGGAAGTGGGCTGGCCACATACAGAGGCTAGACGGAGATAGATGGGCGCAGATATCAACTAACTGGACCCCTAGAGATAAAAAACGCAAGAGAGGCAGACCAATCCATAGATGGAATAAAGAAATCATACAAATCGCGGGAAAACTTTGGCCCAGAACTGCCAGAAACAGGCAAGAATGGAAACAGCTGGAGGAGGCTTTTACCGCTATAGGCGGTCCTTATACAGATAGATTATAATAAATAAAATACTAACTAACACATTTTTAATAGATATCTCATAATAACCCTACTAAAATAATATAAATATCAAACTCTGTTTTAAATTGTATAAGGAAAAAATAAAAGCTTTTTTATTTTATTATTATTTTATTTATACCTTTACCAAATTTATAATCAGGTATTTTTGGAGTCGGTGCCAGCCATTGAGAACCTCTTTTTTTGAAGTCGGTTAATAACATGCATACCATCGAACCCCACGTTCACGCCTTTAAGTTGGTAGGGATAGGTGACCGAGGTATGCATAGTGAGGTTAAATAAAATCGCTGGTAGCAAGACCCAGCTAGTTGTTTGGTAACTACGCGTGTATTGAACAGCTCTTGAAATCTGCGATGGACAAAGCTTAGTACTAGGTCATTATTTGTCTAGACGGGAACGTAACGAGATACAAACAGAACAAATTATCTGCAAATATAACGCGCTTGTTCATTATAAAGAGTATTGTACGATTGTAGTATTGTTTGCTTACAACAAAGCATTTCTATTGCGGAGTAATACTCGCAACTTTTGCTTCTCGAAGCTTGATTCTTAAGGTCTACCATTTTTAACCGACTTCAAAAAAAGAGGATCTCAATTCGCCTGTATGTTTTTTTTGTATGTATGTTACGCGATTACTCCGCCAATTATAAATTGATTTATATGATTCAATTTAGTTTGGCAGATGATACTTTAGAGGTGGGCCTATATCAATTTTATCGAAATCGGTTTAGTAGTTTAGTATTTAAATCAAAATTACTGGAATGAATCAAAATAACTGGAAAATATGAAGTCGCCATCCAAGTAGTCGAAATTGAAGTTTTTGTTATTTTAATTAGCGCATTTTTATAATTGTTTTTCCTCAGTCAGGTATTTATTTAAGAAAAGCTTTAAGCTTGCCAATTTCTATTGAAATGAAGCTCTATACGTGTCTTTGAGAAATGAGCTCGTCGAAAATGTCGGACTGAAATACCTACGTAATTATTTGTAAATGTAACACGTATTTCATTGCTGGAAAATGGATCAGCTGCATATTTATTTTGTAGTAGGTAATACTTCAAGGCTACACTAGAGAAAGTACACGCCATTAAAATTCTTCTGCAGCCAGCTCCATCACAGGCCAACACTGCACACCACATCCTCGGCAATAGAGTCGTTTACAATTGGAACAGGTTGCCTGAGGATATAATTTCATCCAAATCCTTAAACGCATTTAAGAACAGTCAATACTGAATTTCAACACTGTTTGATATAAGCACATCAGCATATGCTGCTCGACTATCATTAAATAAATAATCTAGCTGGAATCTAGATAGAGTAGTTGCCTCAGTCGCGGATTAACCGTAAGGGAAACTAGGCACGTGCCTAGGGGCGCCAGGTTACAAAGAGGCGCGCGCGGAAGTTTTTAAACAAAAAAAAAGTGTCTACGGTTTCACTTTTTTCGATGGGCAAATGCATCTTCTTTATTTTGTATTTGGGCATTACGGTTAATGTACACGAGGTGGTTTGTTACTGCGAAGGTAACAGTACCAGCTTTTAGGGGTACCGTATCATTACTTTTTTTCACCTCCTTAGGTGAAAAGGGTTTTTTCGATGCTGCCTCGACTCAAGCAATGTACGACCAGCAATTTGATTGTGTAGAATTCGATTTGATTCAAGTGCGCGCTTCTTCTAGAAGCGCGCCTCCGCCCCGACGACGCGACGCCACCGCCTTCGACTTTTCATTCTGTGCGATACGGCTAAATTCTGTTTTTTCGGTGCAGGATTTTGTTCGGAAGTTTACAATTCTGACACTACTACTCTTATAGGCTATAGGCAGGCGTGACGCCTACCATCAGGCGACCATCTCGCTCGTCTCGTCACTCCATAGCATTAAAAAAACTTATATGTTTCAATAGGTTTTATAGGTTTATAGGTTAGGTGGGTATTGGTTACTAGCCTACAAACTATTACAGTCTTACTTAAAAAAACTTTTCAACTGTTAGTCACTGCTTAAGATGTTCTGCCATCTTCTCTCTGACGTGAAGTGTAACATGCAAGAACAAGACAGAGAAGTTTAAGCAGTGACTAAGAGAATCGAGATTATTTTAGGTAAGGCTGTTAGTATCAGCTTCTGTACAGCATTTTTACAACCAACTTTTGCTCCAATCTTTCAAAAATTTGCGACAGAAATCAGCTATTCCACCGAAAATGTTCATTTAATCGCGGAAAAATGTATGGAACAGCAGTTTTTTTTAACCAATTTAAAGTCATGGAACAAACGTTGTTTGTTATGATGTTCAGAAGCTGATATTAAAGCCTTAGTAACAATCTACCTGAGTAGATAACTATTGTACTACTGTTTACTGCCCATGTCATATTAAGAAATTACTGAGGAAACCTATAAAATATTTGCACGTAGAACGTGTACAATGTACATGCCTAATTAATATTAATATAGAAATAAATATTATTATTATTATTAAATAGGTCAGGTTTTCAGGTTGAAGCACAAACTTAACATTGTGGTTGAACACATTTTCGCCCCTACATCGGCTAGAACATGGTTGATTTTCTAACTGCAAATGTATGTTGGAAATTGCAAAAATATTATTTAAAATTTTCGTTTTTTTTTCCATTACTTGTGCTATTAGGACCTTGCTTCTTGCCTTATTCTATGATTCTAGATCAACGGGGAATACTCGTTGACTTAGACTTTAGACTTACTCTTTGTTTTTTTTTATTTGGGGTGTATAAATAAGTTGGGCAAAAATTGCCGTATTTTGGCTGTGTTAGCTGATTGCATTGAGTTTGAAGCTACTTTTTACAGTTTTAAAGGGCCATAGACCTACGAATCTGATATTAATTTCACCTTGATATCTGATCGCATTCCTAAAGAAGAGGGTCTTGTCAGACAGAATGACAGACAGATGGACCACGAAGTGATCCTATAAGGGTTTATTTTCCTTTTATGGCAAGGAACCCTAAAAACAGCGTGTTTATTCACCATCCCTTATTTTTTAAATGAAAAATGTTTCCCCAGCACAATCCTCTTACAACGTCACCTGATGCTAAAACATCTTTTTTTATTCCCGTTTAAGAATCATTTTAAATCCAGCAAAAAATTACGATAATAATTTACGCTGACGTGGCAGTTTTGCCAAAAAAACAATGCATCGCGCACCCTCGGTGAAATTTCAATTGAAATTTGTTAAAAGAAATATAAAGGGTATGTGCAAAGTGGAAACATGACTGATGCAAATCACCAATCATTATTTTTACGCACTTTGTTGAATGAGCGCTAAGAAAACATTTTGAAGGGAGAGGGTGGAGAAAGAAAATCTTCAAGACTAGGTACCTACGTTTGGAATGAGATGGATGATCTTTTGAATAAAGGAAACTACCTATATTTTCTCCTGACGACGTTATGAGACATAACATTATAATATATAAGTAGGTGCACAGAAGTACCTATAAGAAAATGTAGGCAAAATACCCGAGGAGGAAGCCGATGTTCGTTTTCTTTCGTTAGCACATTCTCTTTTTATTCAGCGACGGTGATAATGGAATGGACGGGCCCAGCGCGTGCAAATTGATCATAATTAAAGGCCGTCACAGACGACGAATATGCTATAATATTTCATGTTAAGATAAAATATCGCTCGCCATACAATTTTGAAATATATACGGCCTTACCTAAAATAATCTCGATTCTCTTAGTCACTGCTTAAACTTCTCTGTCCTTTTCTAGCACGTGCAACTCACGTCAGAGAGAAGATGGCAGAGCATCTTATGCAGTGACTAACGGTTGAAAAGTTTTTTTAAGTAAGGCCGATATTGGTGTCGATTCTGTTGCACCGCTCATCAAACTAAACTTAATTTGACAGGACGAAACCTGTTGACATCCTTTTCTTACCATATTGAAATGAAATGAGACGCGTATAATTTTAGTCCTGTCAGATTAGTTTAGTAAGCGGTGCAACAGAATCGACACCATTATCTTCGTCACTTCTTCGTCATTTGTTTTGTATTAGTAGCGATATTCAACTTCAACTCTTGTTTAATGGCCTTTGTGAGGGTGTTTCACAATTCTGCCAATGTCACGTAGAAAGATTAGTAGCGATATTGAAATATGTTCTAATTCAACATGAAATATTATAGCATCTTCATCGTGTGTGACGGCTATAATTAAAAAAAAACACATCTCAATGCGTGTGAGAGTCAAAATCAACACGTGAATATCATAATAAGTATACCTACTAAAATTGTATTAGGTAGGTATAGTTAATGATAATTGTCGTATATTTATCATACTTACGGATTATAATGAAACAAGAGCAAATAAAGACAATAGATTATGAAAGAAATCACGTTGCTTTTAGTAATTTGCTGCAACAAGAAATTCAATAGAAAGGATCGCCTGTTGGTGTCGTCGTCGGTTCAGGTGTCCCTTGAGTTGGCGGCAAAGTTGGCGGTGAAGTTGGTGCTTGAGTTGCTGGTAAAGTTGGCGCTTTAGTTGGTACTTGATTTGGCGCTTTATTTGACGTTTGATTTGGCGTTTTATTTGAAGTTTGACTTGGCGCTTTATTTGATGCTTGATTTGGCGCTTTATTTGATGCTTGATTTGGCGCTTTATTTAGTGGCGAATTCGACGCATCTATTGCCACGTCATTAATATACCGTGTTTCTTTACCTGGCGCTTTATGTACCTTGGAGGGGTGTTTGTATGGTACAGGCGGTTGAGTGTGCCTTTCAGTCAACGCTTTATCGTTTACTGCTATACCTGCTTTATTACCTACCGATGGTATAGCCGATGCTGAGTTTGGCTTTCTTTTTGGTTCAACTCCAGTTTCATGACTCGGTAAATAGATTAAAGCGTTATTGTTTGCTTTGTGTATACCATCTTCTTCAACATCGCCATCTGTATCAGAAGATTTCTCATTATGTTTATTTTGTTGAACAGTAGGAGTATATTTTCCAGAAAGTTTAATTATATCTCTCTTTAACTTTGAATACTTGGTTAATGCTGATATTGAGGTGCGACCTTCAACGCGGTTTTCTATGTGTTTCTTTAAGATGCTCAGAGGCACCCAGTGACTAGGCAAATCAGCCTCTATAGGGTTTTCCACAAACACAATCGTTTCTTGTTCAGGGTCAGGCCACTTTCCGGTCGCTGATGTATAGGAAACCATTATGAAGGTCATTACCATTAATATGCGCACTGTAAATAAATTCTGAATTAAGAGGAGGTTCCCGTTTGTCGTTTGTCTCATTCACACTATCAATAATTTTATATACTCGTAGTACAATAAACGTAGCGAGGTTTTGTATTGTAAAGCGTTTACTTTATGATTCTGTTAATAGCCAAGAGATTGCACTAGAATCAATTATGTAAAAAAAAAACACTCCTCTTGCTCAAAAAGTCCGTCATTATGGCACTCCAGAGCGGGGCTAAAATAGCATATCATGGTCTAGGTGCTAAAGTTTATTTTTTTGTCTGTTTCACCAACGAGCCTACAGAAACAAAAGTATTTATTCAAAAGAACATTTTATTTTTGAAAATGGAACTAAACGCGGTGATTTCTTTGGTAGAAAGGTTTCGTGCATTGCGTTGCGGCTACAGAAGAAATTAAAAACGGAGGCAAAGGCGCGAAATCTTTAGATTTTTTCTTAATTAAAAATTGAATTAGTGACCGTCGTTTCATTTACAATAGTAAAATGACCCTAATTTGCAAATGGAAGAGAAAGGAAAATAAATTGGTAGACCTAATTTTCAATCTTTTGCCGTCAAGTCACAAAGCATTTATTTTGTATTTTGATTAAATTATTTTTTCCCAATCGTAGTGAAAAGTACACATAATAGTTTATCACACGGCGCTAAAAACTCATTATAACTCAGTTTCTTTTACTCCCTCGCTAAAGCTCGGCCGTAAAACTACCTCGTATATAATGGGTTATTTTAGCCCCTTGTATAACAATCTACTATTACGACTTAGATTACAATTTAAAGTAGATTGTAAATTGTCATCATGTACCCATATTTTTGATTGTAAAACGAACTTAGTGGTTATTTTCTTTTCGGCAGCGCTGCGTTCAGTATCGTTGTCATAACATTGATAAAGGAACGAATATAGCTAACATGTCATGTTCGTTATACAATAAAAAATATGGGTTATTTCAGAGACGGTGATAATGGAATGGACGGGCCCAGCGCTTGCAAATCGATCACAATTAACAAGACAACACAATCAAGCATACCTAGCTAAAAGTATGCATATTACATTTTCCGGAAAATAGAGATAGCGAATCTAATTACTGCATGACAAAAACAGAACACATGTACATGTATTAGAAGTTTGTATTGTCGTATCGTACGGCCCGCATGTCGCAAAGGCAGAGTATGACTGAAGCGAGTGGAGAGCCGGCACTCAACATATAGTCTTCAAAATCCGTGCGCTTATATCCCGTCCATTCATTTTATCATTTTCGCTGCATAAACTCTAAAGAACTCTTTGGTACGGGCCTGGGTTTGAATAAGTAGGCACTCCTACCTGAGCAATGAGAAACTGGAAATATGAAGGGTTAATATTGTACAGTATTAATAAATCAATAGAACTCACTCTCTCAGAAAAAGGAACAAACATTTTTATAAATCTTTATCAGGCTTCTCTTCAAAAACAAACCATCCGATCTCATACTTTGATATCTTTTTAATTTTATCACAAACTACATTGCCTTTGGGAGTAGAGGGCATAGAATTTGATATAATGTCAATATCGTAGAGAATATTTGTGATAGATCAAGCGGAAAAATCGATTATATCCTTGGTTGAGTTTATGGCTAAATATCGAAACGAACTTACCCAATGTACCGAGCCCTTCGCTCGTTACATACCTACCCATAACTATTATGATACTCGTAGCTATACCTATCTGTTAATGTATACATATACACATATTTTGTATCTGTTTATGTAAACACACAAGTTTACCAATACGTTTTTTTTTGTTGGGGTCTGTTCTAACGAGTCGGTAAAACATTTTTGGCCACCTTTTCTCATCGAGCTAGACTATTACTTACTCCTGCTTTTTTATGCTATGGAGTGACAAGAAGAGCGAGTAATTCGTAAACAAGTAGTTCGTAAGCAAGCAGCACGCCTGCCCAATGGGCAGTTTTTGCGACTCGTTAGAACAGACCCCAACAAAAAAAACGTATTGGTAAACTTGTGTGTATTAGCCGTGTGTCGTTCTTGAATGAATCCTTCAATTGAAGTACTTCAGCTGTGTTCGTCCTTCATTCACTACTTCAGATAAAATGTAGCTACTTCTTAGTTCAGCTGTCTAGTTCACTCGACGTCGCGAAGTAGCGAACGATGAGACACGAACGAGCCCAGTGAAGAAGGATATTTATTAGGGAAGGATAGATAATGCTATCACGCTCTGTTTTAGGTACTGAAGTAATTGTCTATTTCACTCAATCTTTGGCTCGTTGCGTTCGGTCCTCTGGTTACCTATTACGATAGTTCGAGAACGATTTTAGGAGTCCTCTAACTTTTATCGTACATGTGCCCATAACAGTGGCAGTGCCACAACTGAGAACTAGCGAACGAAGTCTTGCCCTGCACTGCGCTCGTCACCCTGATATGTTAATTGGATATCAAGTCTCTTTATGCCCAGTAATTTCGCTGGTAACATTGCCCTTCAAACTGAAACAAAGTAAAACTTGAATACTACTGCTTGGCGATTGAATAACTCGCAAAGATATAAGGTATGGTACTTCCTCAGGCGGACTCTGCAATAATCCTACCACTACAACACTGTTTGAGATATTTATGTTCTATTTATACGGGAATGCTCACGTTTAATTAAATCGGATACTCGGACTATACTTAGTTTCGATCACATCTGGTGACCTTTTTCAAAGAGTGAAAACAGAGCCGGACGCGCGTGCAGCTGCGTCCTGCTTAGTATCCGATTTCATTTAACGTGAGTATTCCCGTATAAATAAAACAAAAATGTGTCAAAACCACGTCAGTTTTCATAATAAAACTGTTTGAGATCCTAGTTATTTACAGTCAGTGTAGTAATGTGACTCGATGCGGAATCAACATACTAATAAAAATACACTCATATATAGAACCCAATTTATGACGTCGTATGGATACGTGATGTGGCTAATATCTATAGAGTCACAAACGTACAAAAAAATGTCCGCGCCAAAACTCGGCGCACGCTATGCAGTACGCCGACTTTATGAACGACTTGAACTATGATAAGACAAGCGCTCAAGCATACATTGAATACATTGAACACTATACAAGCGACGGAACGTCTAAATTCGAACAATTGTGAATTATATAATGCACGTATAGTTATGTACAACGGCACTCGGACGTTTTTTGACTGTTTTCACTTAGAGATTGTGACTCTTTAGATCTTAGCTCAAAGCATATATGCTTGGGTTTGATAGCCGTCACGCCTGATGTTAAGCGAAGATGCGGTCTACGATGGAGCCCGCTCACACATCAGCCAGAAGACGTCCACTGCTGGACGAAGGCCTCCCAATAGAAGGGTGTTGCCATAATCCCCACGCTTGGCAGGCGGCTTGGGAATCGCAGAATGTTCACCACCGTTAACTAAGAGGACGCTGCTGCCCGTCCTCCGGTGGTTCTGGTTGCAGTTTTAGGACATACCCAGGTCACGATGGAGCCCGCTCACTTAGAAGAAACCGCTTTACTCACGACTGGAAGACCAAATTATATCGGGAGACGTCTGGCCAGTGGAGTGCAAATTATGACGAGAAGGCAAATGCAGCAGTAGCAATTGTTGCTCTTTGTTGAATTCTACTCATCGCATCTTTACCGCAAATAATTTAAATTAATAATATTTTGACTAGTTTTATGATAATTTTGCAGGAGATTTACTGTGTATGTATTATGTACCTACAACTGAACTGTAATGGACCACTGTGAGTTTAAAACAATAATTTGACTAGTTTTTTTATGGATCGAGCACATTATGCCGCCCCGCTGTCTTCAGCATTACTTTGAATAATATGCAGCCAGCTAGATCCTCCAAGAGTGTATATGAAATTTAATACTTTATAATATGAAATTTAAGTAAGTAAATTTAAATTTAAATCCGTCAATGCGCTGCGGCCCGGCACGTCACTTTTGTGCTAAGCACGCATTTTTCATTGCGATGAGCCTTGCTCCACCCCGCTGCGGCCCGGCATAATGTGCTCGATCCTTTAGGCAACGTTACTGAACACGGCGAGATAATTATACTAATGCTAGGGCTTCACCTGCGTGACGCTTTACGTCCAGTTAGCGGAATAATTAACGTGCAATAAATGATTTATTTATTATTTATTGATTCATTAAACAATGCGCTACATGGGCGAGGCCACACTATCATTTGACTTTGAATATCGCCTAACGTCTAACGACATTAATAATGCCACTAGCCCATTAGCGTGCTAACACGCGGCCAAATCTGAGTACTGTATCAAATACCGCGCTAAATAATGGCATTACACGCAGGTGAAGCCCTAGCATTAGAGCAAATAACTTTTTGTTATCGGATGTTGCCGACAAACACATAGAAATGTTGCTCCACAAAAACTCACTGCAGTGTGGGTGCACCTTAAGAGCATCAACAAAACGCAAGATATAATGTACAACTTTATTGAACTATTGATAATGATAAATAAATTACCTAATGATCTAATTATCCCATTTCTTAGATACGTCGATGTATTCTCCGTCAGGTGACTCGTAGTTCTTTATAGATGGAGTAGCGACCGGCCCTGCACTGGAATACGGAATCAGTTGTAGATCCGGCTGGAACAAAAGAACATTCTATTGCAGTATAGGTAAATAAACATCGATATTTCATCCAGCTACATTCAGAAGCAATTCGTTCAATGCTGGACGAAGGCCTGCCTTTTAATAAGGAGGGGTTAACGAAATCCCCTACAACTACCTTGAACAGATTGTTCAGTTAGGTAGGTCCAACTTCGACAAAGAGGTCGCCCGAAGGGCAGCGTTCGGAAAATTGCGTAATATCTTCTCGTCCAAAATCCCGCAGTGTCTGAAGACAAGGGTATACGACCAGTGTGTGTTGCCAGTGATGACATATGGAACTGAAACGTGGTCTTTAACTACTGGCCTTTTGGAGAAACTGGCAATGGAGAGAGCTATGCTCGGAGTTACTTTGCGCGATAGAATCCTGAACGAGGATATTCGCCAATGAACCAAAGTTACCGACATAGCTCGCAAGGTTTGCAAGTTGAAGTGGCAATGGGCAGGCCACATCGCTCGAAGAACTGACAACCGATGGGGAAGAACGGTTCTTGAGTGGCGACCGCGAACCGGAAGACGCAGCGTAGGAAGGCCTCCCACTAGGTGGACCGACGACATTGTAAAAGTCGCGGGCAACCGGTGGATGCAAATGGCAGGCTGTCGTACAGTGTGGCGGTCTAAGGAGGAGGCCTTCGTTCAACAGTGGACGTCTCCGGGCTGATGATGAACGGCAGGCGTTTTGGGGATTGCAGAATGCACATCACCGTTAATCGAGAGGATGATGCTGACCGCCCCCTGGTGGGTTGCATGCAGTTTTAGGAGATACCCAGGACAGGACCAGTCAACGTCTGTCATCATCGTCATCAGCCCGGAGACGTCCACTGCTGAACGAAGGCCTCCCCCTTAGACCACCACACTGTACAACAACCTGCCATTTGCATCCACCGGTTGCCCGCGACCTGGGTATGTTTTAAAACTGCATCCAGTACCACCGGAGGACGGGCAGCAGCGTCCTCTCAGTTAACGGTGATAACCATTCTGCGATCCCCAAGCCGCCTGCCAAGCGTGGGGATTATGGCAGCACCTCCCTTTAAGGGAGAGGCCTTCGTCCAGCAGTGGACGTCTTCCGGCTGTTGATATGGTTGCCCGCGACTTTTACAATGTCGTCGGTCCACCTAGTGGGAGGCCGCGCCTACGCAACGTCAACGCCTGTGGTTGGCGCGAACTATTAATTAATCCCAAATTGGCCTTAATTACAAAGACGAACTGACAGTACTTGCGCTAACATGTGCTGTGCCAAGTGTATGTTTGGCGTGTGGGCGGTATAGATACCATCAGTCAATAGGTTTCAATGTATATGCATTGCAGTGACTAATAACACAAAACAGATAGGTACAGAAGTCAATCTACATAGAAAGTGCTCTCGAGCAACGCACACATAGACACCGCTCACCGACATGATATCGCGGTGCCGCTGGGATCACTGCGAGCGCGAGTGCCATCCGCTTGAGAAAAATTTGTAATATTAACAATAACACTAAAATTGAAATATTTTACTTGTTATTGGTTTATATTTCCGTCCTTCCTGTTTCCTTCTCAACAATAAATCAAACCAATCGATACGAGTGCCACTACCGCAACAGTTTTTTGTGCATTAGCCAAAGTTGACAACCATAGCGCGACCGCCGAGCGTAGGTATGAAAAGTGATGTACATGCATGTGATTGACTTCTGTACCTATCTGTTTTGTGCTAGTAAAGCCCACCTATCTAAGATTGAGATAAAGGTACATGACTAGGAATGTTAATAGACTGGAAAATTTACATTAAAGATTCAAATTCAAATGTGTTAAAACCAAACTAATCATCTTCCACGTGTGAGCTAGTAGATACTCATAGATACTTTTTGCAACAACTTAAAAATAGCAAAGAAAATACACTGCGGATCTGCTGTCAGAATTTTCTACTGGCAGATTTTTCAGCTAAATCAGTAGAACAGCTGTAATTTATGCGATGTCACAGATGCCATCTTGCATTGCGTTATTTTGACCACGCACACAAATTATGTTTTAATTTATTCACTTTTAAAAAACCCTACTTTTATGCCAACAGTTTACATACAATCATATACATAGCCTTCAGTATTGTTGAACCTTATTGTTACACACATTGTATAACTGTTGTTTATCTATAGACTACTGGTATAACGGGGCTACTTTGAACCGTAGCACTGAGCCAATAGGAGGTTATTGTACTCAGCATTGTGAACAAACTTTACTACGGGAAACCCCATGGTAAAAGTTGAAATTGGGAGAAAAATCTGCTCTTTGCAACATTTTGTTGAAGGCGATAAAATGACATAATGAAAGTAAGTAAGTAGTAGTAACTAAGTATTTTTTTTTCTAAAGATTTTTTTTTCTACATTTTAAGACTAAAACTAGTTTATAGTCAAGAGTACAATGATCACCTACATTTTAGAACTACCGTTCCGCGTTACCTTGTATAAATGAAGAGAATAAAAATAAATAAATATCAGACATTTCCCACAGCGCCATCTAGCTCCAAACTAAGAAAAGCTTGTACTATGGGAACCTGAGAGAATACTTATATACTAACCGTCTTATGCATAAAACACTAAATCAAACCTATTTTAATTAAAAAGTGTTTTGTCTTCTTTTTTCAAACGCAAATCGTAATTGGAAAGAAATTAGGCAAAACACTTTTTAACTAAAATAGGTTTGAAATACGTTTTAGCGTTTTATGCATATGACGTTTTTTTTAAAATACATTTTTATGATACATATACAACACCTAGATACAGAACAAACACCAATGTTCAATTGTTCATCACATAAAGTTTGTCCTGCCTGGGTGGGAATCAAACCCACACCCTACAGCTCTCAATTGCCTTAAGGCAGACATACTACCAACTATAATATGCCATAATGCAGTCAATGATATGATATTAAATCAGGCGAATTTAGATGAGAATTTGATTAAAAGCCCAGCCCATGAGTAGTAAAAAAGCTCACCATAATGGCCTCATAATACAGGTCTTCCGACTCTTCGTAAAGTCTGTCGAGTGCCCGTCTTTGCGCTGCCATGATCCTGTCTAGCTGTGCCACATTAGACATGTATTCTTCACGTTTATACCTCGTCCAGTCTTTCTGAAGTAATGCACGGGCTTCCACTTCTGATGATGATAGTTGCAGTGTGGGCCTTTTACGTTTCCTGTAAGGTGTGAAAGTTTCGTATGTTATTTTTATTATGATGATCCCCAAGTTGAACTAAAGAAATGTAATTGTTTGGTAATGACAATTAGTAACCGCTAGAGCGCCTGTGCAACAACGGTTGCACGTTCCCCGAAGCAATTATACTTCCTGCAACTCCAGTTGCACAAAATTCGCGCCATATGATTTACTTCATAATTTGAATGGGGTGCTCAACAGATGCCGTTAGTGAGTCTAATACGGATCTTTGATATATTTGCTTGAAGTTACAAGTCTTTGCCACTCTCTGTGGGTATTTTATGCACGAAGTAAAAAAAAAGTGCTAGTCGTAAATTTTTTCTCTAAGTTTTTGATCTTTTTTTTTCTTTTCTTTTTTCTAAATCAAATTTTATCAATATTTTTACTTTATTGTAATGCTATGTTCATGTACGTTTGAAATAAAAATAAAAAACACTATGCTATCGCTTTCATTTTCAAATTAATAATGTTTTAAAATACAACAATATTTTTTTTGTTAGGACAATTTTGCCTAACGTAGCATAATATTTTATTACTACACTAGCCAAAATTATTTACATAACGTATTCCTTGGTTCTTCAATGAGTCCTGTCATAAATTTAGTCACTCAGCGTCGTAAGAGGCGCTTTCGAGACGGTCACTTAGAATGCGCGGGAAATAACTGGCGCCGGCGGCGCGGGACGGGACACTTATTTGAAATTTGATACGGCGGGATGGCGCTTGAGCGGGTAAGGGGCGGCCATCATGCAGCATTGGATGTCTTCTGGCTGATGATGATATGATGACAAATAGTAATATTGTGTTGTTTCAGCAGGCTAATCATGTAACTGTTCGGGATCGCGATTCGGATTGCGATTTGTCATAAATGTCATTTGTCACTGTCCCGCCAAAACTCATTTTGACCCTGCAGTGCAAGACGAAACGCCAAAAGACCGTCGGATTTACCTTTGATCTTAATTAGGAAATCAATACATTTGTTCGATAAAGCTAACGAGAGAAATCCCTCCGTGATACCATGAATCTGTGACAGTGACAAGTGACATTTATGACAAATCGCGATCCGAATCGCGATCCCGAACAGTTACATGATTATCCTGCTGGTCCTTAAGCTTCCTTGATAAATTAGATGTCACTATAACATTAGGCCTATGTCATTATAACTATTAGGCCTTCGGGCAGCACATTAACTCTGACACTAGGGCTGGCCAGTCAGCCTATACGAACTTACTTACTTTTTTACTATAACATTTCATTAAAACACTAATAAATAAAAATAATAGTAGTAGTATGTAGTAGTAGTGAATATGATAGTGGGACACTCCCGTAAACTTACTGCATCTGATCTATCAGGTCCAAAGGTACTTCCAATTCATCGATAGGTTTTAATTGCCTAGCATTTTTTTCAAGTCTTCGTATTTGCTTCTCAATCTTTTTGCGGCGACGATCCTCACGAGCTTTAACGATCTGCGGGTCTACTTTTTTCTTCTTTTTCATAGGTTCTGCCCTGGAAAACAAAGGAATTTTAAACAATAACATACTACTCCAAATACAACAACTTCAGGTGCTAAATACCTAAGTTAAAATAATTTTATTGGTACCATTGGATTATTAGAAAAATCTTTATAATAATGTACATCTATAAAAATCTTAATTATTATATAAATTTAACTTCCAAACGTCATAAACAAAAGGTTAACATTCCCAAGAATCAGACAGCACTACTTAATAAGAGTGTAGTGTGTATGCCACCGCTCATTTACAATCATTTACCAAAGTGTATCATTGACACACAAAGTAAAAATGTGTTTAAGCACAAACTTAAATGTTTCCTTATAGAAAAGGCATACTATGATGTTGACGATTTCATAAATGACAAATTTTCCTAATGTATACTTAAGCCGACATATTATTTTTTTATTGTATTTGGTAAATATTCATTATAATTTTTTGAAATTTCGGCCATAATCTGTATAAGTTTTTAATTTTTCCTTCCTTACAATGAAATGCACCCATTGGGTAACTAAATATATATTATATATATTTGTTATCATTTTGACATTTCATAAAACATTAAACAAGTTCATTCACAAAAGTGAATGAACTTGTTTATTTGCAAATAAAATACAATTATACACTAAAATTAAATTATAACTAACTAAAAACTAAATAAACCCTACCTAGTAAAAACAACCCCTACATAATAAAAAATACAAAACTTAAAATTTAAACTAAAAGCCCCGTAGATGATGGAAAGGTGGCCAGAATGCTGGCGGCATTGCCACTTTGTTTTTGACCAAAATATACGCCAGCATTCCGGTCACCTGACACCTCGACTAAACGTTTCGCCAGGTCCCTATATAAGACATGTGCGGCCGGCCCCCAAGGTCCTAAAGTCTCTATCCCAGACCGCACAAACATGTACAATCTGTCTAAATACCCATATTTGTGGCGTTTGAGGAATTTTTGTTAAGTTGACATTTTTGAATCTTATTATTATTAGTGTATGCAATTTATTAAGATTTTATTATTATTAAGATCATTGATTATAATTATACTATGGCGCTCTTTTATAACTGTACTCTTCCACTTACATGTACCCATATATGCAATAAATGAATGATGAATTATAGTAGTAGACAAACCTTACCCATATAAAACTGACAGATTGACAGACTTTAAGAGACACATAAAACTGCTACCTATGACAAACATACTTGGAGGATCTAGCTCTGGCTAATCTGGCAATCAAAGCAAACATAGTGTATAGTGACGATCTTACCATAACAGGTCCGTAATTTTGAATTGCAGCGCCACTGTTGTTCCTAAATTACGTGATTTTATTTGTATTTTGGCTGCTGGACATATTGCCAATCTAAAAACATCAAATATTATGATAAATTTAAATTTATTATAACTTATAGGTTAGGTTATTTGAATTAATAAAACACATGCAGGGTACCTTGAAAATTGTTTAAGTATTGATAAATTAAACATCTTGTGTTTAATACACAGTGTTTTATATTTACACTGTTATTGTTCCTTATTCCAATAAATAACAAAAAGATTTTGAAATATTTGAGCGATTCAGATTCAGACAGACATCAGACAGCTGATAATCTGACTGATCTGACATTGACAATTGACTCACCTGACAGAAAGCCAATACGAAATACGGGTTTGGCGGGAACGCATAAAAATCAATGTCGCTGCATTGTATTATTTTCCAAAACTTGTGTTTTTTCCACAGAGCTAAAATGTATATACTATGTTATTTCGAATTTTATTGCCTAAAAATGGTGGCGTTTTATTCATTAAGAGCTGATTTGGTTTCATTTTGGTTTGTTTTGATGAGTATGGGCAACAATCGTAGCATACATTAAAGCTACGCTAGCGCCATTCTGGAGTGATATGGAACTGTTATTTGGACACTTTTTCAACTTGTCTTCCATAGAAGACATTGCTCCTCCCTTCTACACTCCATTTTTAACTCTGCTAACGTGCTGTGGCCTTTGATTATATACCCAGCGAGCTAGATCCTTCAAGGCTGTGGCCAAAGAATAAAGGAAAAAATAACATCAATTTTATTAGGCGTCTTAAAACTATTCCAGCGTCATATTCTAGTGGAATGGAATAGTAGGCATACGTTTCTTTAAGCATACAAATTTTGTAATAAAAACACTTACTCCAAATCCAAATCAGGCGCAGTTAAATATTTTTACAATTACTCATTTATTCAAATACTTATTTTTTTTGTTTTTTTTCTAATATTCTGGAAAAAGAACAAAACCGACTTCAATACTGTACCTATATTATGTACAAGCTCAAACTAAAAATTATAGAGTAATATTTTAATCGGTCTTATGCATGAAAAGTTATCAAACGTTTTAAACCTGTTATAAACCCTTTATAATACCTATTCACAATTTATAATCAGGTATTTTTGGAGTCTATAGTCGGTGCCAGCCAAACCGCTGTGCACCGCCGCCGCCGCCGCCGTGCCGTTCGAAAGTTTGTTGCGATACAAGATAAACCTGTCCTTCTTGGCTGGCACCGCTCCATCATCACGGACAGGACTATCGTTGCCAATAAGCCTGATATCGTGATGGTGGATCGGTCCCAGCGCCGGGCAGTGCTCGTCGGCGTCACCATCCCACATGACGAGAATCTCGTAAAGGCCGAGAAGGACAAACTCAGCAAGTACCTTGACTTGGCCTTCGAGATAACCGCTGGCGGCACCCTCGTTTTTAAGTTTTTTATAATATTTATAATTTTTGTATTTATATTCTAAAAAACTAAAAAATTATACGTGAAATAAATACGTGAATAATAATAATAAGTCATATATTTCAGATAATTTGAATCCATAGTGAGAAATAGGTACACTTTTACAAAATAATAAAACAATAAATACAGTTGAAAACATGAACCTAGAAAAAAAGGTATAACCTTTTTTATAGGTTCATGGTTGAAAATGTAAGATTAAAAATTTCTAAATAAAAATAAAGTTTAAATTAAAAAATTAAATGGCATATAAATATGAGGGACCGCTGGCGTGCAGCTGCATCCACCTCCCGCTCGGACAACACGCACACGGCTTAACAGCGAGGCGCACCTTTTTCTCATTATAGCATGGAAATCATATAAAATACTAGCTGCTGCCCGCGGCATCGCCCGCGTGGGTTGTAAGATATATCGTACCTACCTATAACAGGTAGGTAAGTTAACAGGTTGGGAAATTTGGCATCTAAGGCAGAGACTTCTGTAGCTTAATTAGCAAAGCAGTTGGGACGGAAACCCATAGAGACTGTTCGTATGCTGGTTCGAGTCCTGCCGGAGGTCATAATTTTTCTTCCTGTTTAAGCTTTAAAAACATAGGTAGATATTAGAATTTGGTATTCACACCGTGGCTTTAAACTGATTAGGCTACCACCTGAGCCCCGGTTGCTAATTGGTAGACCGCTCGAAGTCGACTCGAAACCGTAAAGTCGCGGGTTCATATTCTGCGTCCGTACCAATGAGTTCTTTGGAGATTATGTAGGTACGAAATCTCATACTCATATCATACCAAAATGCCAGTTTGGTGATGGACACATCGTGCGGCCCTGCATACTTCCGGAAAAAAAATTCAATGCCGTACGTGAATCCACAATTGAGCCAGCGTGGCTCAATTGCCCTTCCATGGTAGGATTAAGTCAGTAGTGGAGCGGAAAAGGCAGATTATGCTTATGCTAAGCTATAACCAGCCAACGGTCACCAATGTCACTAATCACCAATGTGGTGGTCGGCTCTTCGCAATATATCTGCGTAAAATGTGACCACATCTATCGCTCCAGTATAGGCTTATTTAGCCACGAGCGCAGATGTACTTTGGACGCTACATAAATCATCTCTTGTAGATGGAAAAGGGCCAATGATGATGACGCTATAGCCACGCCGAATTTGATGCTTCAATGTATTATCGTTTTTACAATTTAAGAAAAATACACAATATAACCTGTTTAAATTTTCATCGTCATCATCGTCAATCATTTTTCAACCCACTGCTAAGTATAGGTATCTATAGCGCGTCATCTCTTCCGGTCCTGTGCCAGTCTAGTCTAGTCTATGCCGCCTTAACAATGTCGCCCGAACAGTGAGCTGATGGCCTGCTCGGTAGCCACTTTCCGTTCCGCGGCCACCATCCCTTGACTGCTTTGGCCTGCTTCGCCCATCTTCCTTTATGACCAGTTTCCTGCTCATCTTTACTTGAGTTTCGCTGTCCACTTATCCACCTCTTCGGAATTTGTTCGCAGTCGAATCTCCACGTTTGGCATACGGTCTAGGAGAGTGATGGCTAACATGGCCCATTCCATTGCACTTTGAGCCACTCCGGTTTTAAACTGGTCATTAGTGATCAACGTATCAGCACCATATGTGATGATAGGCAATACTCATATACACCTTGGGTTTCAGACTATGTGGGATCTTGAGCAAAAACGTTATCCAATTTTCCAAAAAAATACCCTTCCGAATGATGTCGGATGTCGTGATTTATGATCATAGTCTTGCTCGTCCCTTGTTCATCGTAAAACCTACTTTCAGGAAAGACTCATGGAGTTCTTTGAGCATACTCTAGAGGTCAGCCACGTTCTGAGCTAAGCTGATATTCTGCAAAACGGATATGTGTTATGCGTGTGTAATTGATATTAAATACATCTTTGATCCCATTCAAGAGTGTTTACGAAGTCTCCTAGGACGTTCGTGAAGAGCTTGGGCTTTAGCGGATTGATTATATTTTTCTTTATAGCTTTTCTTTTTGAATACCTTATAAGAAGATATACCATGTAAGATCTTCAAACCATAACCTTTATAGCTTTTCTTTTTGAATACCTTATAAGAAGATATACCATGTAAGGTCTTCAAACCATAACCAATCCTTTTTCCCTCCCCCATTTTATCACCATTTAGGATATGAATATCTCAAATTGCGAACTTCTTGCGAAGGTCTTCAAACCATAATCTTTATAGCTTTTCTTTTTGAATACCTTATAAGAAGATATACCATGTAAGGTCTTCAAACCATAACCAATCCTTTTTCCCTCCCCCATTTTATCACCATTTAGGATATGAATATCTCAAATTGCGAACTTACATTACAAAAGGAAACTTGTCTAAATTTCACATCTTTGGCTTCAGTAGTGTGCAAAGTTTTGCAGTATCGTTGACTTGCTACTCTTTTAATATTTTGCGTCACATTACACTTATTTATAGATAGTTTATTGATATATAGTAGCAGTAAAGCCTTAGTAATAACACTATACACGTGCTCATTATTTGTTCTTGAATACAACATTTAGGATGAAACAAATTCAAAATTTCATCTCCCGTTTCACCCTCTTAAGACTTGAAATTTAAAAAAAAACAATAAACGTTGCGTTAGTTTGTCAAAAATAATTAATATTGTGATTTTTACTTTGTAAATGAAGTACTTACCATACACAACTTCATCCCTTTTTTCACCCCATCGGGGGTGGAATTTTTAAAAACGCTGAGTCAATTATAAACTAATTTTAAACCAGATTGTGGCCTATCTAACTCAAAAACACTAAAAACTGTGACTCAGCGTAAACCGCAAACATATAAATGGTTTCATTATAATAAACAAATAGTAACCAGTTCTCGGGTTCAAGATGTGTTTGACGTCAGAATCATTCATGATTGAGCATGGACGGCAACGACTTGTGCCCATACACCTATTGTGCACGATCTGCATCGTAACTATTAAAAAAACGAAGAACTATGAAGTGAAAATAATGAATTTAAATATAACTGCCAGAAACGACACAATAATTCAAGTGATCAAGATGATCAATGCTACAATGAATAATATAGTGAACAATAGTGCTAATAGTAGTGTTGTGCCTGTCAAAGATTTGTATGAAGATTATAGAATAAGTGAAAGGCATAAGCTTCTGATATACAGAGTGATCTCATATGTGTTAGCCACGTTAATTATCTTGAGTAATCTATCTGTCGTTATATCCAGTGGACTTATATTGAAAAAAGGTAAATAAATCCAAGTCTCTTCAAAAATTAAAACCTTATATATCTAGAGCAAGAAACACACAATCGTAAACACGATTTTAAACTAATCACGGTTGTACGCTACATTCAAATCGAAAATGTTCACAAGCTTTTAAATTAATTAAATTACCTAACCAATTTTTGGTTGTACTGCTTAGCTGCTAAGTTTCACCTCTGAGTTATTCCGCGGAGACCTTAGCGTTGTGGAAATCTAATAACTGGCACTATAAACATTTTGATAAAGAAATTTTTAAGTTTTTCAGCAATTTTTTGAGGACATTATTGATCATTGTATTATTTACCACCTATAGCGATATCTAGTGTCTATTTCACTCAAATAATTCAATCATTTAGTCGAACAAACAAACAATAGAGAAATTTTCTCAATTATAATAATATTATCTTATTTATTATGTACTTTCTAATTATGATTACAAAACAACAATAAATACTTATGCACTGTGTGTTGTAAACTGTTAAGCGAATTATTATGATTATTAATAATAATTTTACTTGCCTATTTCAATATAATTAATATTTTAAGTTTACTTAATACCTGGGGCCGTACCATGAACTCTTATTGCGGGACCGAATAGGCTCAGCTGCCGACGCTGCGCGACAGTGAATTTTATCTCCCCGCAATACGGTTCACGGTCGCGCAGCGTCAGCCGCTGAGCCTATTCGGTCCCGCAATATAAGATCATGGTATGGCCCCTGTGCTAATAACTAAATCAAATATTATTTTATTATGTGTCACATTCATAGTTCTTGACCTGTAGCAGATAAGTACTTCTCTAAGTGAATGCATGTTAATGGCGAAAGTAAATACTGGCACGTCATGGTACATGTGCTTAGGCACTGCTGCTCTTAGACCAATGATTTAAACAGTCATTGTGGAATCTATAATTGTATATCTAGAATTTCGAGTGCTCCATTGTAAAAATAAATCCAATTTATTAAAAACCTAGCTGATACCATTAGTTTCACCCGCATTGTGATGAGAAATGGTCATAACGATGACAACTAAATAGTTTTAGCCACTGCTTTCGCTTTTCTGTGGTTTTAGCCATCCTTGTGTTGCGTACATCAAATTTCTTCAAGATCGGCCGTTTGATCGTGATAATGTATCAGACAGAGCTACTTTCGAATTTATATCATTAGGTTCTTTTAGTTTATGTTTTTCTTTTGTTAGTTATGTAGTGATCTTTTTAATTTAATATTTTATATTATAGGTATTAAATATTAATTAATTATCAAAATTTCAATCAAATAACCCACCCCTAACTGTACCTGGTGCAAAGTTGCCCATAACGCTAGGTGAAGTCCCGCGCTGGATGGCAATGGCTAGTCTTTGCACCAGATACGAGCCGGAGCGGGAGTCCCTGGTCCTACGCCCTATCTCACCGACCAGAGATTTGACCTCAACGCCCCAGCAGCCCATCATCTCAACCGCGATGGGAACTAAAATGTAATGCGGCTCCATTTCGGCATCTTTTATATTAAAATATAGGTAATACTTACGTAATTATATAGGAATATTTTAGTAAAATGGTTTTGTTTTCAGGACAGAAACCAAAAAGCACCTACTTACTCCTCGGAAACGTGTCTCTAGCAGATACTATCGTTGGATTTTCAATAGTGTATGGCCTTTCTGTTGAGTACAGTTTGAACACTAACCCAATGTGCATTTTCCAAACAGGTGAGCTCACAACTTACTCCCACATTTACGCTCGTATCTCTGCTTGATTTAAAATAGATTTACGTTTGGATACCAAGTTAAATACGATAGTAAAAGACGACGTTTGCCAAAGATGATTCCAAACTGTCAATTTTATTTCTAAAAAACGCTAAGATGTTTTGCTAATTTTATTTTCGTAATTAAATAGAAAACTTCCAAAAATATTTGTTCAAACTGTAAATACTGACTTTGCTGCGTATGCCAACTCAATTATCGCATTATTTTCATACTAACGTTTTTTTTTTTTCAGGCATAATAGTGTGTCCCGCTATGGTGTCCATCTTGAGCGTTGGCCTCATTGCTGTCGACCGCTACATCTACATTCTTCATGGGTTGTACTACCAGAGATGGTTCAATACAACCCGTGTCCGGATTGGGATCGTCCTGATATGGATTATTAGTAAGCTGTTTTAATTTTATATTGCTACTGAATTGCATTAAAATTGTTATCTACTCAGGTATGTCAAGGCTATACGTTTACCTTTTTACAACATCGCGCTTACGTTCGAGTTTCAAGTTATGAGTTTTTTGACACAAATTAACTTCCTACCTAACTATTACAAATGCCTTATTAGACATCATTATGTAACTGTGCTACGTTATCTCAAATTTTTTTGCGCTATATTCAAAGTCCTATAGCTATTATGTAGGTTTAAAAAACATAATGTTGCTTCGTAACTATGTTCTTTTTTAAACTGGGAATAAGCCTTTATTAACTACAGTAAACTACATAGTATCTGGGAACTTTAAAAATATATATATATGAATACATTTTACTTCTTTTTAAACTACTATATTGCCTATATAAGTATGTCTGTGTATCTTAACTATCACATATTCTAATGAGAAAGTGATATAGTGAAAATATTATGTTAATATGCCTGTTTCTAGGGGCACCACCATACAGGCATTGCCTAGTTTAAGGGCGATTGGCACTCAGACTATTTTTCGAAATAAAACCTGCACATCTTAATATTTATCTTTTACTTTTCAGGTTTAACACTTGGTTTTTTGCCAATCACAGGATGGGTCAACCACGAACTTGCGTATACAAGATGTATCTACGTTGGCCTTTTTCCAGGAGCACTTATACTTCTGAATTCAATTTTAAGTCTTATACCAATAATAGTCGTAGCAGTGCTTTATACATTCATATTAGTCAAAGCTTTAAAGACAGTTAAAACTATCAATAATACCATAAAAATTCAAGAAATATATCCAACAAACGAAGGGTCTCAAATAAGAATAAATCGACGTACATTCAATGCAAGATCTCTAATTCCGCACACGGAAATAAAATTTGAAAGCAATAATCATAAAATAAAAAGAAGTGCATCTTTTAACTTCGGGTCCAATTATAAACCAGAATGTAACTATAGAACTAAGAGCATCGAAAATCTTGCTGATATGAGAGTTATGGCTAATCTCAGTAACCTTGAAAAAGATATAGACAAACAAAGCAGATTCGAGTTTGAATCCGACTTGAGCGTTTGTACTGTTGAATCGATGGCATCCATTCAAAGCTCATCTGTTAACAATATAACCAACCAGCCAAATCAAATCAATAAATCAACTAAAAAAAGCTTCAAGGCTCGCAAAATTAGAGAACCTAATAAGTGGCGAGCTATAAAGATCGTGATGCTTACAACAGCTAGTCTAATATTTACTTGGATTCCTTTCTTTGTAACTGTAATATTTTTCGTATTCTGTGAAGAAAAATTGACCAATCCAAAATGCATCCGGTTGCGGGCTTTGCTTGGAGGCCCGTTGGCGATTTTAGCTTTCATTAATAGTATACTAAACCCACTTATTTATGCGTGGTGGCACAAAGGGTTTAAGACATCCGTACAAATCTATTATAAGGAATATTTACACAAATATATTTGTCGTGTCGTTAGGTGACGTAACAATTATTGAAGTAGGAGTTCTCTGTACAACCAAGTCTTATAAGTAATTTTATTGTGTTTCATAAAAACACTATAATACCTAGATATGTACTCTGTTATTACCTCAATCGAGATAATTACGGGACGCATTGAGTTTAATATTTAGAGAGATAATATCAATGATACTTGATATTGGACGATCTAATAATACCTACTTACTAAATAAAATTCTTACTGACTGACTTAAGACTACATTTTTTTTATACAATTCTAGAATACCGGCTTCATGAAGCCACTACCACAGTAAGCTATCTTTATTGGTCTATAACGTTATAATTGTAATCATAACCAATTTAGAATAGGTATGAACTGAGCTATAACACACTTTATCAAATTATTTTAAATAATATATATTAAATATTTTATTTCTAAACGAAGTATTATTTTAGTAGGAGGTTTCAAATATCATTATTTCACTTGGAGGATCTAGCTCTCTAATCAAAGTTACTTCATTAAGATTTCATTTCAGAGAGCTAAATCCTCTAAGAATTTTCGTCAACCAAACTATTTACATCGAATTTGTACAGAACTGATGTACAAACAAGGTCAAAGTTTTAAAAATACTACTTACTCGGGGTTTTTATAACTAACTACTTCCTTACGCCACGCCAAACTTTTGGTTGAGGATTATTTTAACATTTGAAAATGAGCACTTTGTTTTGGACATATCATGTTTGGTTTTAAAAATATGAGATTAGATTATAGGTTACAGATAAGTATAATTTGCCGTATTGGATTTACTTTATAACTCATCAGTTAGATAACCACTAATAAACCACCGTTTTTAAGTAGTCGGATAAAAATACATTACATAAATATAGATACGAAACGTTCACGAAACTGCACCGGAAGTAGATATATGTAAACTTAAAAAAATATGAATAGGTATTAGATTAATGTAAGAAATAGGCATCTAAATACATTTCAAGGCTAGTTATATAGGCACGTAAATAGGTAGGTACATTTGATTAATTTATATTGTTGTAATTTCATAACAATAAAATTCTTAGTGTTGGATTTTATTTTATTTGTACTCATCCCATTACTCAAAAATACTTTCCAGTAGAGACTTATGAGAGAGACAATTAGGTTAACCATAAAAACAACATTATCTACATTTTTATTCGAAGATAACAAGAAAGAACACAAATTACTTCAAGAGTTTAAACATAGCACATGAAGTAGGTAACTTATATTCTAGATTAAACGATAAAATGTAATCAAGAGGATTATGTTTAATCGGAGAGCTTATAATGTAAAGAACTGTTGATGGAGTTGGAGAGTCAGTAGGCAATATGGCTCGATTGGTGATTTGTGTGCTCTTGTCCGTGGCTTTGGTCCAGGCCCGACATGAGAAATATGAAGGGTATGTTTACATTTTAATTACTCTACCTATTTAAAGTTTAATAATAAATCACTAATAAATAAAAACACTTTCAGCCACCAGCTGTACCGAGTTGCTGGACCGTCTGATGAGCTAAGCAAACTTGAAGCGGTTCTTGATGTACTTTCTGCCACGCCTGCTTCCCGAGCAAAATCTGGACAGCTAGAATTATTGGTTAGACTTTCTCCCCAAGAAAAACTTCAATGGCTTCGATACTTCGACGCACACAACATGCCTTATAGGCTGATTGCAGACAACTTGGCTACGTAAGAAAATATAGATACTTAGTATATTTTTACAATACTTGTAGAAAAAGCCGAGTTAATTTTTTCAAAGAATAACCTTATAATATTTTTAGAATTCTCCGTGATGAAGAAGTTAAGGTCAACAATGCTAAATCTGCTGCTAAAAATAGTGGCCGCTCTATTAGTTGGGATACTTACTACAGGCATGATGAGGTAATTACCGATTACTATTATCCTTACTATTAAAATCCTTATCCTTGCTATTGTAAGAAATTTGAAAGGTTGTTTGCTAGTTTATTTTTTATGTTTGTCATTCTTTCAAACTTCAAACAACAGGTGGACGAGATTTTTGGCGTGGATATAGATTAAGGGTTGGTGGAGATAAATAATATAAATATTGGTGGACATTTAAAATTTCACACAGCGCCATCTAGCCCCAAACTAAGCATTTTAGGTATACATACTAATATAATACATACAACACCCAGACACAGCACAAACATCAGCTATAATAATAATAATGATATGTCTATTATATATCTATAATGGAGAATGATATTGGCAACTTCTAATTCCGGATATTTTATATAAGTACCTACGATAAAACAGGTCTTGTGGGATACGCGGTCGAAGCTGCGGGCAGAAGCTAGTCTAGTAATAATATAATATTGGTGATAATTAATTGACTATGGTCATGGTCATTCATAGTTATTGGTGATAGTTAATTGACTATATAGTTAATTGACTATAGTCAATTAATTATTATATATTGGTGATAATTAAATGACCATAGTCTAGTACTAGACTATGAATCTATACTATTATTCGCTATTCTTATTCTTTCAGATCAACGACCATCTTGACGCTCTTGCTGCAGAGTATCCTGACCTGGTCACGGTCATAAACGCCGGATTGAGCTACGAAGGCCGACAAATCAAATACGTGAGGATCTCTACCACCCGCTTCGAGAACCTTCGCAAGCCCGTTATCATCATTGACGCCGCCGTCCATGCGAGAGAATGGGTCACCCCTCCCGTAGCTCTGTATATCATAAAACAACTGGTTGTCGATGTTGTGGAAAATGACTTGACAGAAAATATTGACTGGGTCATTATTCCCGTGGCTAACCCTGATGGATACGAATATTCTTTCGAAGAGGTACGTAGTAGCTTTAAGTATGTTGACTTTTTTGTGTCATGGCCCATGGCCTATGATTTTGAAGGTATGTTTTTGCCTAATTGGCCCCATTTACAGACTATCCGATGCATACATATTTCATACTTATACGACGTAAACAAAGATGTACGTGAGATGCCACGCCACGGCCAAAACTGACGAGTTTGTCCTTGTCAAAAAGATCGTTATTTTCGAAGAAAATACAGTACCGTTATATTATTTGCATTGTTGGCGGTCGTATTTTTGTATGGTGTTCAGGTACTGTTTGAATAGGGTCTTTATTCTAGAACTTATAGGTAAATACTTTAATGTAATAACCGTTTTCGTTACATAGGACCGATTATGGCGCAAGACTCGTTCCATGTCTCATGTCGGAGCCGATATATGTCCGGGGGTCGATGGCAACCGTAATTTTGATCATGCATGGGGCACCCGTGAGGAAAGTTCCGACCCCTGTTCTCTCATCTATGAGGGTCCTTCAGCATTCTCTGAACCAGAAGTAAGAGTCATCAGGGATGTCGTGCTGCAACAGATCCAAAGAGCTTCCCTATACATTTCCCTGCACAGTTATGGAAACATGTTCTTATATGCTTGGGGTAACAACGGTACGTAATTTAAACAGGTTCATTTCGTTTAGTTATTAATGTCTCTGATCTTATACGTTATAATTTATTTATTTTGATCTGCTCTACAGCTCAACTCTCGGTGTATAAGGTGTTGTATTGTTTTAATCTTCTGCTGTAAATAGACGCAAGTAACTATAGCTTGAAACCTGTTCATTAATTCTATAGATTATCTCCTATGGATTATTATCGCATTATCTTGTTCTGAGTTCTGTTCTGACCCAACCTCAACAATTAATCTAAAACGAAATGTTGTCTCTAGCTGCTCTCGAGGTTGGGAGTCAATTTTGTAATGACTGTCTTGACCTTGACCGATGCGTGGTTTACCTATTATGACACCGTCTTGGGTAAGGAATTTGTAGGAGGTCCAATCTGTGATTAATTCGTGATTCGTTTCGGGTTTCGATGTAATTTTGCACAATTTAAAAATATCAATTAGATAAACATAATATAAACATTTAAATATTATCTGCATAAAGCAGCTTATTTATTTAAAGGTTTGTATCAAATCTTTGATATAAAATACTTAGGTCGGCCTTTAATAGATTTTGTTGGTAATTGTAAATATAAATGTTGTTACTCGTAGTGGAAAGCAATAAGATGTGGTAAAGTTAACTTTATTCTTGTACATGTACAGGCACGCTCCCAAACAATGGTCTCATTCTTCACTTGGCGGGAGTTCAAATGGCACAGGCGATAGATAATTTGAAACTCGAGAAGGCAGAGCCCTACATCGTCGGCAACGCTGCTAATGTACTCTACTTCTCCACCGGGACTTCTAGGGATTGGACTCGTGCTGTTGGCGTTCCCCTCACTTACACCCTGGAACTTCCAGGATACGAATACGGATTCTTAGTCCCTCCAGAATATATTAATCAGATTAATACCGAAACTTGGGCTGGAATTGTCGCAGGAGCAAAATATGTTCTAGCTAATCATTAATTTATTTTGTGACCCCCATAAAATGTATTGATTTTAATTTTATTGTGAATTTTATTTCTCATCAACTATTTACACTAAACATTTACCTTTTCATCAATTAGTAGATACCTTTAATCACAATCATAGTCATTTTCAGTTAATAGGTAATAGGTACCTATAAGTAAACGCAATATTTTATAGCTTGGAAATCGTGAATCGGTGAATTTCCAATAGATTGACAATAGAGCTAGCTATTCCAATTTACATAACAAACAGCTTCCTATAAACTCATGTATAATAAACCAGTTATTAGCCAATAGCCAGGACAAGACTGCACACCCTTCATACTAGGATTTAACACCATGCGAAAAACAGGCGTTTTATTCCTAGTGCTCGTGATTATTAATTATTCCTCGGCAACAGTGAAATTTGGACGCACGTTGCTAGCAGCGGGTTTTTCTCATTTCAAGATCTTGCTAACCTTGGGAACGTGTAGAGGTAGGTGTACGCGGAAATAAATGCAATAAGGTAAAGGGAATTCCTTTTTGTTGATTCGGTAAATGACGTTTTTGGGTTAATTGCAAATGTTTTTGTTTTGTTTATTAACTATGCGGTATGTGTGGTATTACGGTAAAATATTGGTGTTCCTACACCTATTCTCGTACAGTACAGTAGTAGAGATCTCTAAGAATTTTCCTTTTCCCACAGAGAACCGAATATTTGTTGAAAATAAAATTTGGCCAAGCATACCAGTCAATCGAGTTTTTGATATTTATTATAAAAGTGGAATCGGTAAGAAATCGTTCTTTACCTATATTATATTTGTTACACTATATATGGCTGCCCAAAAAAAGGAGTAAAATAATTTCTGTGTTCATGTATAATGTATGTGAGTTTCTTTATTCCATGCACCATAACTTCTAAATGTCTCAACAGATTTGGGGGTAAGATTTGTAAGGGGTATCGTTAGAATCCTTCCATCATTAACCCAAGTAGCGATGCCAGCAGGGCTAACATGCGCACCGCGAGAAAATTTTGTCGTGTCTTTATGTCGTGCGAAAACGAGACAAACTTATACAGATTCGTAGCCTTGTCCTGTTTTGTAAAATCGAGAAAATTTTCTCGCGGTGCGCATGTTAGGCTTGCTGGTGTCATGAAGTGTCCTGATTTAGGCAGGAAGTCCTGCCAAACAGAAGATTTTTTGTGTCCCGACGCTGCGCCGCCGCACCGGGACTAAGTATTTATCACGCCCTATGATATTTTTCAGTAAGACAAAAACAAAACACTCAAAAACTTATCTTTCACCGAATTTACGTTTTTATCATCCGCATTTTACAGGTACGAAAGTGTCAATTACAAAATTGATGTATATTTATTTATTTTATTTATTTAATCAATTAAAACGGCACAACGCCAGTTACATTAATCAATATCATTATAAAATTTACACAGAAGTCAATATTTTAAGTTAACAACAAATTATTACATTATTATATTATTATTATTATTATGTCACTAATACATTCGTTAAGGATAGATTAATAATTCAATTACACAAAATATTCAAATCAATAATTATAAATAAGACAATCATCCAGTCATACATTTTTCTCACAAAACGTCAAGCATACCGACATCAAATCTGACCATCCATCATCGAACACATCACACTCAGGATTGGCCTTCAAGAGAGCATTGAGCGCGGTAAGAGTGCGAGGGATGGGTGAGTAAGAGCGAGCCACCGTGCGACAGCGGGGCCCGGCAAACAGCTGGTGACGCCTGCAGCTGCGGTAACTGTCCGGCACGTACAACCTACAGACCTTGTCATGCAGATCAGGTGCGTCCCGCACCCTGTTCCCGCGCAGGATTTTGCACACGGTTGTTAGCTGCTGCTTGTCCCTCCTAACCTTCAAGGAATTGTAACCCAAACAACCGAGTAAATAGTCCGTGGGGTACATAAAGGGATAATATCCGTGAACGCGTTTGTACAAATACCTAAGATATGCTTTCTGCACCTTCTCAAGTTGAAGTATGTACTTCTTTTCGTGTGGATTCCACACACACATAGAACTCTCTAGCTTAGAACGCAGTAATGCTCCAAATATCAAGCTGATTACATGGGGATTGTAAAAGTCTTTGGCATTCCTCAGAACGAAACCCAGTCGCCTAAATGACTCTTTTGCTAGAGCGTTGATATGATCATGGAATGTTAACTTTTGATCGAATACAACACCGAGATCTTTCATCACTGTCGAGCGAGTTATGATATTGCTATGTATATTGTATTCGTGACTAATGGGGTGCCGCATTCGACCAAAAGATACTGATACTTTACAATAATATTATAAGTGGGTTTTTAATGAACAGGTAATGTTCATTAAAAAACCCTATATAGGTCTTAATAATATATAAGTCTATATAACCTAATCGAACATTTATTTAGATATTATTGTGCGCAGAATTATACTCTAAAAGCGGCATTATTGATGTGCGTTGCTAGGAAGTATGCTTCCTGGCCCCGCCACCTATTTTGTTAAATGACTTTCAATCTACACAATGTATATAACCTACATATTTTACAATGGCGTACATAATCGAACATATTACGAAGAATAATTTTGTAAAAGTCTGATCTAAAATTGCACCCGTGGCGTGGCCAGGAAGTACACAATTATTTAATTACGTGTCCCGATTTTCTGAAAATAATACCTCTACCTATAGCAATCTGTTCCGGCTTTCAGGAAGTTTTAGGGTGGAATAAATACACTCACGTACTTAAATAGATACCTACATACGGTACATGAAACCAGACAATAATTACACTCCTTTTTTTTGGCAGTCGCGTAAAAAATCTCTGCATTCAGGTTATTTTCTCATTTTCAGCTGAATACAAAGTTTCAAAAGTAGAAGTATTTCTAGTGGTTAACCATTCTGACGTGTTAGCTAGCTCTAATGACGGGATCGGTGGATACGAATTTTCAGCAAGTGTGTATCTTCCTGCTGATGCTTTTGTTATTTTCTATAGCTTACAAATATTTACGTGCAGTCGTCCAAATATAGAAAATACTGTAACTGCTGAAGAACCTTAATTTTTCTGAAGGATTACCTACATTACATAAGTCATTTATAAACTGTCTATCTATAGGTACAAATAATTTGTATTTTTATTAGTACACCCGGCAGTTACCTGTATCCCCAGAGGCGTCTTTACCTATGGTGCAGGGTGTGCGGCGCACACGGGCGCCGGGTCTAAGAGGGCGCCTAGCGGCCTCTGATGCGACACCTCCAAAGATGCGTCGATGCGCTCTCAAAGACCCTGCGCTCGTGTTATGGCCGACGCCGGGCGCGCGGTAGCAAAGCAAGGCTACTCCTTTTCCTACTCTATTAAAATTTACACAATAACTTTTGTTTCAACGTGAAATCAGCCTTAAAACAGATAATTAAAGATTAAATTGGCGTAATGTCGCATCGCTACCAAAGGCGCGTGCCGGCATCGGCACCTGTTTGTTTTGATTCGTTTGACAACACGCCGACAATCATTGCTAACTCGGCTGTATTAGAATGCTATAAAGATCAAATTGAAATTCCCAGGGACGCGCGGCGGTCATTTTCAAAGGCTTTTGTACACGTGCCGCAATTTTTGTTTTACCGCTACACCGTAGTTTTGCGAAATAAGCCTTGATGCAATTGGGTTAAGTATCATCTTTGAACAAACATGTGAATATGAAGTAAATCGGGTTTTCTTTTGATAAAAAATATATAAAAGGTAAGATTTGGTTATTTGCTTGCACAATTATTGCGACATGCCTCGAGGTCGGAGGTCATCAAAAATAGCTAGCGAAATTCATGAAAAAAAAAACAAAACATCGAGTGATAGATAGTGATATCGAAGTTAAATACTCGTACCTATACGACCTAGGATTTTTCATTTGTTTATCCTACTGCAGTGCGGAACAAACAAGGTAAGTTAAAGTGCTTTAATATGTACCTACTAGTATACTTAGGTATTTATTTAGGTCTTACTTGTACCTAACCTTTGAACAACGAACTACTTTTTATTTTATTTATTTATTCCGTTTGATTGCCTAATGTAGGTACCGGGACGTTGATTGGTGTGTCATATCCACACTTATATTATAAATGCGAAAGTAACTCTGTCTGTCTTTCTGTCTGTCTGTCTGTGTGTTACGCTTTCACGGCTCAACCGCTGAACCGATTTGGATGAATTTTGGTATGGAGATAATAGGATACCTTGAGTCCTGGGGAAGGACATAGGCTACTTTTTATCCCGGAAAAGTGCACAGATCCCGGGGGAATCGCAATATACGAATTCCTCGCGGACGAAGTCGCGGGCAGAAGCTAGTAATAAATAATACTTAGTCCAAGTTGCAACTTTTTCTCTGTGCCTATATTAATTTACATTGTTAGTTCTTTTAGGTGCCTATACTTAGTTTATTATTTATTTTAGATGTCTGATGGCGATGGAAAAAAGAAACTTTCTGGTGCACAGAGTCGAAAAAGAAAGCTGGAGAAGGAAGTGTCTCTGAAAAAGAATACAAGTTCTATTAAAAAGTTTTTTGTTCGACCCGGTTCATCCTCGGACGAACACCTGGAGACAGAGACATATGAAAACCAAGATAATTCTACAGCAGAACTCGTCACTTCTACGTCATCGCCGCCGCCGCTGCTGTCTTTGTCGTCGGTAGTTGAAGAAGACGAAGAACCTCCAAGTGCCGAAGCGTCCCCGGAGAATATACTTCGAGAAGATATAATGAATGATCTCGCGTTATGGCCACAGGTGTTATCCGATAAACAGAGAATATTCTTGATGGACCGTGGGCCAGTACAGGTAAAAGTGGGTTCATATCCTTCGAATAGTTCGAAAAGATCTTTTTCAAATGCTTATTATACTAAAAAGATGTTAAATAATGAAACCGTTTTAAGAAACTGGCTGGTTTACTCTAAGTCAACTGATTCTGTTTATTGTTTTTATTGTAAACTTTTTCATGCTGATGCGACTCCGACTCCTTTTAATGGTGAAATAGGTTACAAAGATTGGCAGCATTTGTCTACTGCTATAGAACGTCATGAAAAGAGCTTAGGGCACCTATCATGTCTTAAGAAACAAATTACATTGAAAACTGTTATTTTAAAAGAAAAGTCGGTAGATTTCTAGCACCAAAATGAAATTGATCGGGAAAAAAAACGTTGGGTTGCAGTACTCGAACGAGTAATCAACATAATTCATTTTTTAGCGAGGCAATGTCTGGCTTTTCGGGGAAGATCTCAAAAACTTTACGATTCTGATAATGGTAATTTTTTGAAGCTGGTTGAATATACCTCTAACTTTGATAATGTGCTTGCGGAACACATTGCCCTTATTCAAAAATCTGAGTCACGCCTAATTCATTATCTTGGCCATAATATTCAGAATGAAATAATACAATTATTGGGAGAAAGAATAAAAAAAGCTATTGTTTTGGAATTGACACAATCTAAATATTTTTCCATTATTTTAGATTGCACTCCAGATATTGCACACGAAGAACAAATATCGGTTGTCGTACGGTACGTTCTTTTAAATACAAGCAACAACAAGGCTGAAGTAAAAGAACACTTTCTGGGTTTTTTTCCTATTACAGACACTACTGGCCTGGGCTTAACTCAATTTTTGTTAGATTGTTTAATCTCAAACGAAATTGACATACAAGATATGCGTGGTCAAGGTTATGATAATGGTGCAAACATGAAAGGGAAAAATATAGGTCTACAAAAACGAATTTTAGATTTAAACCCGCGCGCATTTTATGTACCTTGTGCGGCACATAGCCTAAATTTGGTAGTGAATGACGCTGCTAAAAGTTCATTAGAAATTGTCAATTTCTTTTCAATTGTACAGGAAATTTGTTTTTTTTTCTGCGTCAACAGCACGTTGGCAAATACTTGCTAAAGAAGTGCCAACTTTAAGTCTAAAACCACTCTCAAATACTCGATGGGAGAGCAGGGTTGAAGCAGTAAACGCTCTACGTTTTGAACTAGGAAAAGTGTATGATGCCTTGTTTACTATATATTCCGATAGGAGCAAAGATGCAGAGTCAAGAAATATGGCAAATTCATTGCTGGCAAAAATTAAGTCGTTTAAATTCATCTGCTCTCTGGTTATTTGGTTTGAAATTTTAAGCAAGATAAATATAGTTAGCAAGGCCCTTCAAAAGTCAGACGTTGTATTGTCAGAAGCGGTGAAAATGATTGATAATGCAAAAATAAGTTTGTCTGAATTCCGTAATGAGTTCGCTTTTGAGGAGCTCCTCAACAGGGCGAAAACTGTAGCGGAAGAAGTCGAGGCAATAGTAGAATTTCCCACACCTGCACGCCCTCGCGCTCGTAAAAGGTTTTTTAATTATGAGGCGGAGGATGAACCGATAACAGACACGAAAACACATTTTAAAGTAAATTTTTACTACTATTTGTTAGACACCGTAATTACTAAGTTCGACGAACGGTTCGAACTTTTGAATGAAAATAATGTAATTTTTTCATTTCTCCAAAAATTGAAACACTGGAAAGATTTGGACTCTGATACAAAAAAAACACATTGCTCTAATTTAGAAAATAAACTTTGCCATGCTGGCTCTTCAGATGTGGAACAGTTCGAGCTTTATAATGAAATCGAATTATTACCGATGTTTATTGATGATTCCACTACGCCGTTGGATATTTTAAATTACTTGTTTAGGAATAAATTAATTTCAGTGTTCCCAAATCTGTCCACAGCACTGAGGATATACCTGACACTTCCAGTCACGGTCGCACATAGCGAAAGATCATTTTCTAAGCTAAAAATAATTAAAAACTACCTTAGATCAACATTGTCGCAAAGTAGATTGACAAATTTATCGTTAATAAGTATTGAACATGAAATCAAAATTGAAGTTAGTGACATTGTTAAAGATTTCGCTAATGCAAAAGCTGGAAAAGTAACTTTTTTGTAAATACATTTGTGTATATATATATATATATTTGTGTGTACGAGCGTCCTGTTTGTTATGTAACTATAATAGTTTTTAAATTAAATATTTGTGAAAGAACTACAAAGTTGTGATTTTTTTATTCTTATAACCCCTTTCTTCCTAAAAAAACTTTTTGCTTCCCGACATCATTTAAAATTGCACCATTTGCATCCGAATTTCCGTTTGAAAATATAACTGTTAGTATTCCATTTTGACTCCGCTCCTACTAGACTAGAGGGCGCCAGGGTACTGGTTGCACACGGGCGCCACAAGGGCTGGAGACGCCTCTGTGTATCCCAGGTTAAAACGTGTAAACTTGTAAAGTATAATTTATAACATTTTGCGGCCTTACTTAAAAAAAGTTCTCAACCGTTAGTCACTGCTTAATATGCTCTGCCATCTTCTCTCTGACGGATGAAAAGGACAGAGAAGTTTAAGCAGTGACTAAGGTAGAAAAGATTTTTTAAGTAAGACTGATAGTGCATAATAAATTGATAATAAACAATGATCATCATTTATAATAGTTTCTGGTTTCTGAAAACAATATTTTTTTTACCCAAAGAGGTACCTTCTAAGCCAATGATGTTGATGCTATACCTACCGCTTAATATTTTGTTCATGATTAAAATGTATTAATTACTGCATAGAAGATGGTGTATTTTCGAGGAGGAACTGCACATGACATCCATTATAATATACGAGAGTTTTGGCACAAAACACGGAAAAATCATGTCGTTGCATTCTATTATTTTCTTAAACTTGTTTTTCCGCGAACTAATAATTAAAATTGGTGGTGTTTTATTCATTGAGTGTTGAATTACATGCACGTGTTAAATACGGAACCTTAGTCATTGAACACGGAACCCTAATGATGATGCAGCCACGTATCGAAATGGGCCGCGCTGTCGCAAGACCCACCTGAGCTCCGGCGATACCACGAAACCTCACAATGAAAGATGCAAGCTCGCACTTATTGATCGTTGCATTACTTAATTGACTTTACTTAATTGTCTTGGAATATTTTATGAATAACTTTATGTTCTAATATCGAACTATCGTCACCTGTAATTCGTTTTACTTATTAATTAAATATATTATAAGGTCAATTTCGGGTTTTATTTGCATCCTCAACGGCAGCTCAAACATAATTCACGAGTGTGGGCAAGTGATATTATGTGGTGAAACATGTATTTTCGTGTAGTTTTGAAAACTCGGTAGACGCTCATAGTAAAGTCGCCACAACTTTACTAGAGCATGACTTGGACTCGACTGTGACTAATTTCGTGTGACTGACTGTGATTTCATGACATATTTGACTTGGATTTTAATAAAAAAAACTTGAAAATTCCTAAACTTAACACTGGCAGAATGCACAACGTGCGATGCCAATAACTAAGAGAAAAAAAAAGAATAAGGTTACGTAAGGTTACACCTTAATTAAGTGAAACGGAACGCATAAACAGCTGTCAGTTTTTGCTATGCATTCTGCATTTGACAGCCTATTTCATCTGCGCAAAACGGAGCGTAGTGTTTATTTACGTTCGCAAGTCAATTGCACGCAAATCACAATAGTCATTACGCACAAAAGCTAAAATTTTCAAGTGTGATGATAAATGAAGAGCTCTGAAAATGTTGTGGTATCTGCCATGGTCAGAGAGCATCAAAAAGAGGGCTTGCAGATACCTACTACAGCGTTATCTTGGCAATTTCCTTGAAGAAAAACTTACTTTGGATCAGCTGAGTGTAGACCTGTACAATGGGACTGGAACCGTTTCCGATGTCAGCCTTGACTGCGAAGTAAGTTACTTTAATATACTATTAAACAAACACTTACTACAGCCTGTTCAAAATAAGATAGTACTCAGGACCTTGCATACTGTGTGCTCAATACATAGCCAAAGCATTTTGCGCATTACCTACCTACCTCGAATAAACACGTGCGTTCTTTAGTTTAAACAAAGAACAACGCCTTACCAACATCATTTTATCACCATAGTTCCATGCTCATAAAAAGCAAACAACTAAGAATATAAAGTTTATAAACTACCTAGTCCTTTCGATTTAGGCTGAAAGTAAACCACAGATAGTCTTGTTAGGTATTGAACCAATAATGCATTAAGTAGGTACATGTAAATATAAATAAACTGTTCTGTATGTCAAGGCCAATAAAATGAATGTCCATTATTGTCGAATACGTCCTGAATAAAATGCGCTTCAAGAAATATCCACTATGTATATTAACTTGTTTAGCTTTTACTTGCCATATCTACCAATATAGGTACGAACTTACCTACTAAGAGAACATTTGCAATTTATTCAGTGATTCGAGAAAGTCAATTGTGTCAATAAATGTTTGTGTTATAATCGGCCTTGGTATCCCAATATATCCACAAAAGATTCTAGAAATAGAAAAGTAGGGGTAACTTGGATGATGTACTGATTTGTTTTTTTTATTTAATAATCATACAATTTAACATTTACTACCAATAAATCAAACATAACCATTTTATTTGCTGTTGCCAGCTAATCAGCTATTTTCTGTCTATAAAAACGTTTGAGGAAAGCAAAGGTTTCTTTTTCCCTCCTCGAGGGGAGGCCTTTGCCCAGCAGTGGGATCCAACAGGCTAAGTACATGCATACAAACAAACAAAAACGTTTATACTGAAAAGTAATGAAATATTTATAATATTTACAGAAGGATAAGTTAAACTAAGCATTCAATTGTTTTCTAGGCTCTCAATGAACTGGGCGATGCCCAGAATTGGCCACTGGAGATTGTCGACGGCCACATGAGAGAAATAACAGTAACAATACCATGGTCTACTCTATTGAAAGACGACTCCATTGTTGTAGTCAACGGACTGTCTCTCACTGTTCAGCCAAAAGTACGGGCTGAACCAGGTAAAAATATAATCAAACTTACTGTAAAAAAATTACTTAGACTCTAAGGTCTTGAGGTCTTGGGGCTATGAGTAAGGACTCATGATCGCGAATGTTAGAGCATTTTGTTATCAAAAACAAAGACCATTCAAAAAGTGTACCAAAAATATTAATAAAATTATTCTTATTATTGCTCCCTCGCAAAGCATCTTCAAAATCAACATACATGTTTATTGTTTAGCCATGCAAACCTATATTTACCCACAGAAGAGGCAGTAGTAAAATTGTCTATATATGCTACGAAAAAGTATAGCTTGGTTACTTTCCTACATCAGATTTAGCATCCCACTGATAGGCACACCAAGAAGTAGGGCTTTCGCTTTAATGTGTTGGCACAAGCCTGCCCTTGAACGGTTATTAGGTAGGTTGGTTAGATATTCCATCACTCAAACCTGGTGCAGGTTGGTGTTTTTATGCAGTCAAGTGATGAGACGAGCAAGACTTTCACCTGATGGTAAGCGTCACGCGTGCCACTAACAGTAGCAGTGCCAGAGTTGTGAACTTGCGAACACAATTCTGCGCCACACTGCACTGGGCTCGACACCCTGAGATATTAGATGTTAAATCTCATCATACCCAGTATTTCTCTGGTAACAATGCCCTTCTAACCAGAACACATTACTGCTTGCACACTACTGCTTGGCGGTTGAATAACTGGCAAAGGTATGGTACTTCCCCAGGCGGACTCTAATAGTAGAGTCCTACCACTACATTTTTTTAAAATTATTATTCACATAAATGCCAATAAATATGATCTCCAGATGCAAGTTTCTCCATGAGGTTTTCCTTCCTTAAAGACCTAATGGTTTGACTGTTTATACCCATGTCTGTAGACTGTATTAATACATATACGTGTGATAGGGCTAGGCATCTTGACTTGAAACTGGGCTGTGGTAGACTTGAAACTGAGCTGTGATAGCCCAGTTTCAAGTCAAGGTGCCTTCCATTCATGAGGTGTGGGTTAATTAATTCTTTCTTTGTGTGTCAGTTAATGTATGGATTGTGATATTCCAGTATCATCGATGCTGGAGTCCATGTGGTCATCTATGTCATCCTCTATGCAGCTAGCAGCCGAGTGTCTCCGGGAGGAGGACGGCCCACAGGAGTCGCACCCAGTCGAGGGCATTGAGATGTTCGCACATGCTATTGATTCAAGTATGTGTAATTGTGTACTGTGAATAGGAACTACATGCCTGATCAATTTTGAAGGCAGTCTATCGCTTCCAAAGAACAAGGGTAGCAATAGAATCACAATAGACCTTTTGCAAATTAACACTGTTTACCTTTATTATGAAAACTGACATGGTTTTGACACATTTTTGTTTTATTTATACGGGAGTACTCACGTTTAATTAAATCGGATACTCCGACTATAGTTTCGATCACATCCGGTGACCTTTTTCAAAGAGTGAAAACAGAGCCCGACGCGCGTGCAGCTGCGTCCTGCTTAGCACTGAAGCAAAAAGCAGTAGCTAAGCAGGACGCAGCTGCGTCCTTTACCTTTACCTTATTAGTACTACTAACTAGATGTTGCTTTAAGAGATAGAGGCTGCCATGCCATAGTAGTTCGTATTGCCTTAACATTTGTACATGTCTCTCTATAACTGTCTAGAGGAGATTTCTCTTTCAGGGCTTTTTCTGTGAATTGAATTAAATATTTTGTATTGCAGTTCTGAGCAGAGTGAAAGTAAAATTCGTCAATACAAAAATTCGAATAGAGCATGTTCCCAAAAATGGCTACAGAGGCATTGCTTTAGAAATCCATATAAAACAGTAAGTTTGTTTTTATAAATGTTAACTCTACCTCTCTACCACCACTTGACCACCATTACTACTTATACATTACTGGACCTGGGTATGTCCTTAAACTGCAACCAGACCCACCGGAGGACGGGCAGCAGCGTCCTCTTAGTTAACGGTGGTGAGCATTCTGCGATCCGCAAGCCGCCTGCCAAACGTGGGAATTATGGCAACACCCCTCTATAAAGGGGGAGCTGGGCCTTCGTCCAGCAGTGGACGTTTTATGGCTGACGACGACTACTTATACAGAGATACGCGTCTTGATAATTGACCTGGGTATGTCCCAAAACTGCATCCAGAACCATCTGAGGACGGGCAGTAGCGTCATGCATTCGGTAAGCATTCCGCGATCCCCAAGCCGCCTGCCAAGCGTGGGGACTATGGTAACCCCTCCCTATTCAGAGGGAGGCCTTCGTTCAACTGTGGATGTCTTCTGGCTGATGATGATGACGCGTCTCGGTAGCAATAACCTGAAAATAAACACGTACTCATTCTTGTGAAAAACTTTTATTATGTGACCAACCCTCAAATCCCGTGAAATCTGCTGTTCCATACATTGCGTCGGCAGTGAATAACTTTTTTCGATGGAACAGCATTTTTTTTTACTATGGCCGTGAGTTTGCTCTTTGCGACTACTTCTTTCTCCATGGGTGAAGAATACTTAAAATGAAGGTCTATCCATAAAAAATGTTATATCTTCACCTTTAACATATTCATGGTGGTGCTTCCAAAGGAACTTCATTCAAAACAGGATATAATATGTAACCATAGAATATTAAACACGTCTAAACCTTTGTAGACATTGTTTGTTCTATTTTTCCTACACTTCCTTGTCCCCAAGTACGTGTGACCTCTAGTCTACTGATTAGAATAATCTCAAAGTGTTGGATCAATGGCCTTCACTCTATTGATTTAAATAAAACTTGACGTAATTTTTGGGTCATTAATTTTGCGGACATATGCAAATTCAAGTGAATTTACTTGAGTCCAATGTTAAATTGAAAATTTACTCATTTGCCATTTGCCAAGCGTGGCGAACGCTTGGCAGGAGGCTTGGGGATTGCAGAATGCCGTTACGGTTAACCGAGAGGATGGTGCTGCCCGTCCTCCGGTGGTTCTGGATGCAGTTTAAGACATACCCAGCTCTAATTTAGATTAGGGGGGTCCTAATACGCTCATGGGTCCACGCAAACCATTGGTCGGTTAAAACTTGCGGTTGAATTGCAGCAGCTATGGCACGAATTTCAAGACACTCCAAGCTAAAATATAACTTTCATTCTTCATTTCTAAACATTCCAGCATCGATTATTTCGACGAAGCCGGCTCAGAACCTACACCAGATGTGACAGACCCTGAAAAGTCCAAAACCTACGTAGTAGCCACATACACGAACAAAAAGATCAAATTCGAAGGAGTTACATTATACACTGACGAGTACCCTTCCAAACTTAGAACAATGGCCCGCAGCCTCGTCATGGAAAAATCATCGTCAACTCAGGCCGACAAAACAGAATCTAGCCAAGCTGAAGATGTCAACTTCACTAGCACTATGTCAGATGTTTTCTATGAAACACGGAGTGTCATATCCACTATAGAGCCAGATCCAGTGAAAGAGATCATTGCAGAAGCTAAAAGTCGCGCTGAGTCTAGAGAACTTACGCCTGATGAGAAGACAAGTCAACCTGAGCCGATTTTATTCGCGAGGCTGACTGGGCAACAGGAGCTAAGCTTGAAAATAAAGCATACAGAGGAAGTAGAAGGGCCTAAGGTGGAGATTAGGATACTGTTCGGTTCGTTTATAGTATTCATTTCACCGAGGCAGTTGCATACGCTTATTGAACTGGTGGATGCGTTGAATCAACCCGACTTAGAAGATACGAGGTAAGCTTTTCTAGTTTTCACATAATCTAGTAAAAAACTGTCGAACCTATTTTTTTTTACGCAGTTTATGTAGCCTGCATATGCGAGCAGAAAGGTTTTTACGAGATAACGCGATTGGTAGTTAGTGGCGATATAACATAATAAAAAGTATCTTTCTATAAATATTGTAGCATCTTCGTCGTCTGTGACGGCTTTAATGTAATTTAATGTAATGTAAACGTCGTCATCGAAACCGCAATCTTAACAAACGGGGAATTGCCATATTAACGTAACTCAAAGCCGTGGAGCCGACATTCCTGATGTAGCTCACACGGGTGGACCCGTGCACGTCAGGAGCAGACGTGCACACTGCACACGTACGTGCATTAAGGCTGGGGGCAACGTCCTTGGTAGTGCAGCTGCAGCGCCTGGGTTCGACTGTTCGGACAACAAACTTCAAGTTCTACTTGCTTCGGGTTCCGGCGAAGCACAAGAGCTGGTTTTCCGACGCTACTGGGATGCGACAATGCTAGGAAAATCTCAGACAAAATAGTGTTAATTAAGATTACTTTTATATGTATGTTAGTCTGTGAGGTATTTATAATATAGGCCCGTGTTTTTTAAGTAATTCCTGTTGCCTGAAATAAACGATTATTATTATTATTTAATGCTGCTAGAATTTGAATGCCTTATTCTTATTCGATGTGGGGGCGATAAGTCCTGCACTGACGTCCTGCTTGGGGTGTTTTGTGCATTTCCCCCGCCAGCGTCTACCCGACCCAACCCAGCTTCTTGAAGTAACGGAGCGAGACTCTGGGCCGCTGGCATAGTAGCTCCAGTTCGAATTCCTTTTGAGTGTTATAAATCAACTGCCACGTGTCGCTGGCTAATGCGACCTCTTTCCTTCTGCCTTATAATTTCTTTTTTACTGTGTTACAGCAATATTCCCCTTCGACCCAGCGGAATGAACATGCAGTGTAAGCCAATGAAGCAAGCGGACTTCCAGCTGATAGAGGCGCAACTGCTGGGGAACCTGGAGACTCAAGGTCCCAGGCAAACAGGGAAATTTGGCTGGTCGGGACCTAGTTTCGGTAAATTTACTAATAATCTTGCATGGAAATCTAGGAAAAAGAGACATTTTGTATTCTCTTGGGCATGTACCTATGTTAAAGATAAAGTTTAAACTGCAGGCTAATCATGTAACTTTTCGGGATCGCGATTCGGGTACGAGTTGTCAAAAATAGACACTTGTCACTGCCAAAACTCATTTGACCCTGCAGGGCAGGATGAAACGCCAGAAGACCGACGGATTTGCTTAACTTAATTAAGGAAATCAATGCATTCGTTCGATAACGATAGCGAGAGAAATCCCTCCGTGATACTGTGAAGCTGTGACAGTGACAAGTGACATTTATGACAAATCGCGATCCCGAGCAGTTACATGATCAGCCTGCTGGTTGTCTCAACATCAATTATTAACACATCTTTTTTTTTTAATGCGTTCGGGTGACGAGACGTGCGTGGCGCACGCCTGGTGGTAAGCGTCACGTTTGCCTGCCCATAACAGTATCAGTACCAGAATTCTGAACTTACGAATACAATCCTGCGCCGCACTGCGCTGCGCTCGTCACCATGAGATATTAGGTGTTAAATGTCTTCATACTCAGTAATTTAACTGGTAACATTGCACTTCAAACCGAAACACAGTAATGCTTGCACACTACTGCTTGACGATTAAATAACTGACGAAAGGTATGGTACTTCCCCAGGCGGACTCTCCAGTTGATCCCTACGACTACTAAAATAGAGTCCTATTACTAGTAAAAATAACTTTTCTTTATCTAACTGCTGCATTTTAGCTGTTGATTGTATTTCACAGAAGACAGTGAGATGGAAAGCGACCGTTTCCACCCGATGACGAGCGGCAACCAGATGACGGAGAGCTACTCCTCGTCCGTGAGCTCCATGAGCGCCAGCATGACGTCTAGCGTCAACCTGCCGACCGCTCAGCCCAGGATCAAGCGGAATAAGAAAGGTAATCCAGAAATAAGTCACGGTCAAGTCGAATCATGCCCTAGTAAAGTCATTTTAATAACAGACATCGTCTAAAGGCTCACCCCCACATTTTGTAAATCTGGAAATCCCACACCGTTTTTTATGGCGCTCATTTCTTCCGCGCACTTGCAAAATTTGGAATGTCCTCCCCGCGAAGGTCTTTCCGAGGAATTACAATATGGAGCGTTTTAAAAAGGCATCTACTTACATCTCTCTGGGTTGGCAACGCATCGACAACATTTCTAATGTTGCAGGTGTCCATAGGCGGCGGTGAGCTTACCATCAGGCAAGCCGCATGCTTGTTTGCCTCTCTATTACATAAAAAAAAAAGATTTGTATATTTATAATAATTAATGTATTTTTAATTTAATGAAATCTTAATATTTTAAATTGTATTGTTAGATTTAATTAATTAATGTAAGTGGTGTATTTGCCGTTTTAATTAATAATAATAAATAAATAGCAATTTACTTTTGCTTCCTTGGAATTTTGAAAATAACTCGAAATTACATGTTTCAATACATTATAAATCACTTGCCGACAATCATGCGCGTAAATCAGCATTTAATTAATTAAACGCCACCACTTTAATTATTGTTATTGGACGAATTGTAAAATTATATGGATCTTTGAGTCCGAATTATAATTACATTTATTTTTATTTTTTATTGCATTTAATTGACGAGGCGATCAATACTATCGCTTGGTGGTAAGCGTCACGCCTGCCACTAGCAGTAGCAGTGCTAGAATTGTGAACTAGCGAACACAATCCTGCGCCGCACTGCACTGCGCTCGTCACCCTAAGATATTAGATGTTAATTATCTTCATACCCAGTAACTTCTCTGGTATAATTGCCCTTCAAATCGGAACAGTAATGCTGGCACACAACTGCTTGTCGTTTGAATAACTGGCAAAGGTGTGGTACGTCCCCAGGCGGACTCTGTAATAGAGTCCTACCACTACAAAATTAATTTAAAAATATATACAGGGTTAGTTCTAATCAGTTAGCATCCTTTTAAAGGCATATTCTGTACATCAAAACAAACAACTTTTACTATGGGGCCAACATTGAAAACGCGAAAATAAAAACCGCTGTTTCATACATTTTGCCCAAGGTCGATGAACTGTTTGTATGGAACAGCTGATAATTTTTTCGCGATTTCAATGTTGGCCCCATAGTAAAAGTTGTTTGTTTTGATGTACAGAATATGCCCTTAAAAGGATTAGAACTAACCCTGTATATTTTATACATTAACAAATCATATTCATGGTGTTATGTCACACAAGTTTTGGAAAATAATACAACGCGGCGACATTTTTTTTTTTCACGTTCCCGCCAAAAACCCAGGGTTTACCTACATTTTACTCTTATTAGTCTGATCTTCAAAGCAAGGTGTGAAATCATGAAGGGGTCGTTTTGTGACATCGTTTTTTTTAATCTTCACTGTTGCTTTTGTTTCAAGTACCTCACATCGATGGAGACCCGACGGCGGAGGTTTCTCACGTCAGCTTGAGAATCTCGTCTATAACTTGCGTCTTGTTGCATAAAGTAAGTAAAGAGGTTTAATTATATCAATTCGTCGTCGGCCATAAAACGTCCACTGCTGGACCAAGCCCTCCCCCTTTATAGAGGGGTGTTGGCATAATCCCCACGCTTGGCTGGCGGCTTGGGGATCGCAGAATGCTCACCACCGTTAATGGAGAGGACGCTGCTGCCCGCCCTCCGGTGGGTCTGGTTGCAGTTAAGGACATACCCAGGATATATAATTTTATCAATTAATACCCGGCTATTTGCTTTTTCGTTGCCAACCTCTTACAGGGGCATTATGAAGTACCATACAAACGTGTTATCTAATTAATAACGCAATAAACTTATTGAGTTATAATCATTTGCAGACTTGATTTTTAATACGCGTCTTTACTTTCTCTTTAGTAGTTTTTCGTATAGCGAACTAAGACATCGCGACCCTCAAATCTTTCAAGCCCCTGACCAATTTGGCTCATATTCGAACTTGATAATTGTATTGGCACGAACTATAAAGGGCCTTCATACAGCAGCGGACGTTCTTCTGGCTAATGATGATGAACTGCAAACTAAAAGCTTACAAAAGGGTCTTGAAGATTTTAGTATGAAGCCTGGCATACCGCACCATCTTGTTTTTCTTCAATGTAGCGGCCACTTATAAAACCTATATGAATCGATAGCTGGCGCTAATACGAACAAGGTATGTATGTGACTAAATCTCCTCCAGCGTCACGTTTCCAAGATAATAAGCTTTCAAGGTTACACAGGTGGCGCCGCCGGTAAGTAGACTTAGAACTAAATCGAAGGAGTGAATTGGTTCTAAAAATATTGTTTTGCAATCATCCAAATCTATAATAAGCGTCAGGCCAACAAGCAGTAAATAAGCTCATTGTTGGAATTTGAAACCACGCTCTTAGCATACGATCCTAACGCTTGAACTGAGCTAGCTTCGCAACAACCTAGCGATAATGTGCTCTTTCCCTTTTTCGCGCGTGAGGTTTTTCGTTTACGAAAAGTTGACAAAGCGTCAGATAATCGTAGATTTATTTATTTCGTTTATTGGTACACGAAACAGAAAACAGACAATAATATAGAAAATGTACACGTTACACAATTTCGAGCCAAATTATATTCCTAAAAACGTATACACAGCTTATTATTTGACAACATGCAGTAGGTAACCGGTTTCAAGTGGAAAAAGAAGAACACTTACATTAGGTAAGTAATTAAGTAAATGAAATGTTATCTTGTCTTATCTTGATAAAGTTACAGATTTCTTACTTACTAACTGCTACTATCTTCAACGTATCCCGTAAACATAATATTTCTGACGTCTTTTTAAAATTTAAACAACTTTTGGTTGAAGATATCATTGGAGCTATAATGATCTTTTAATATTTCATTGTATTAGCGACACATTCTAACTACTGGGCTATAGAAGGAAGTATTATTATTGTATACACCTAATACCACAGAATAAATTATAGTACTACGTACAGAAAGTTTATTCCGCAAAGAAATTCAAATAAATAAGGACTCTATCTACTAGGCAATAAAGTAGCAATTCAACTCGCACAGCGTTGGATACCGCTCGCTATATTCACCTAGATATACCGCTCTCTTTTTATCACGTATGCTTAGTTACATGCGACGAGGCTAGCGTGCGGGCGGCCACTGACTTCTGATTTGCATTGTCCTCTCGGACGGAGCGCCGGCCGAACATACCTAAACTGCGGAATGACACCCCCCTGCTTATACGAAGGTTTTCGCAAACCCTTCGCGCATTCAGGCCTTAATATTTATATTAATACTTGACAGAAGAGAAGGAGAGTCAATTGTAGAATGAATGATTTATTAATGTATAGTACTTTTTTATTCTAGGATATTCTTATAGCGTCTCCAGTCGGCACCGACTGCATATCTCCCCTCAGTGCCACTAAAATGCAAGAGGCGTCTTCGCAATACTTCGAACAACTCGCGCCGTTTCATATGAGCGAGGGCGATGTCTTCGGAGCCGTTAATGAGGCTGTTGATAATGCTGCTAGAAGGAATCATTTGAGGTTAGTTCTAATTGAGAGAGACATAAAGTTGTATATCGCGTCTTTTACAAATAAATGTCTACATCCACATAACTTAAAATCCTATTAATCTTATAAAGTGGGATATCGCTTCTTGACAAATATTCACATTGGTCCTTAATACACAATTTTATACGTCATTCTCCCTCTCTCTTGCATAGTTTCACAAAGTACGACAAGAAATAGGTAACGCTGGCTAAAAACTTAAAATTAACGCGATACTCCACAAGCAAAAACCAAGACCGACTGCACTTATAAAGAATATGAATATACAGCAGGCTAATCGTGTAACTGTTCGGGATCGCGATTCGGATCGCGATTCGGATCGCGATTTGGCATAAATGTCACTTGTCACTGTCACAGCTTCACGGTATCACGGAGGTATTTCTCTCGCTATCGTTATCGAACGAATGCATTGATTTCTTTAATTAAGTTAAGCAAATCCGTCGGTCTTTTGGCGTTTCGTCCTGCCCTGCAGGGTCAAATGAGTTTTGGCAGTGACAGTGACAAGTGTCTATTTTTGACAACTCGTATCCGAATCGTGATCCCGAAAAGTTACATGATAGCAGGTTGTTTTAAGCGAACCTAATAACCGGATAAAGTGACTATTAGAACAATTTTGGTTTTTGGTTATTTTATCTCTCGAATTACAATTACTAAATTAGAGAGATAAAATAACCAATCATGTGATCCATTCCCTTGTAGTACTGCTACTATATATATAAATACTCACCTGAAACATCTTGTAGATAAATAAGTAAAGAAAAGCAATAATTTGTGTTCAAGTACCCTTGTGCATGCCCAAGCCGCCTGCCAACAGTGGGGATTATGGCAATCCCTCCCTAATAATGGGGAGGCCTTCGTCCAGCAGTGGACGTCTTTCGGCTGATGATGTGACCCTTGTGCAAGTATTCTGACGTCACACTCAATGACGTTAAGCCGCAATTTAAATGAAATGCGCAGTCTAACATCATCATCATCAGCCCGGAGACGTCCACAGCTTAACGAAGGCCTCCCCCTTAGACCGCCACACTGTACGACAACCTGCCATTTACATCCACCGGTTGCCCGCTACTTTTACAATGTCGTCGGTCCACCTAGTGGGAGGCCTTCCTACGCCATCCGGTTCGCGGTCGGCACTCAAGAACCTTTCTTCCCCATCGATTGTCAGTTCTTCGAGCGATGTGGCCTGCCCTGCGCCACTTCAACTTGCAAACCCTGTGAGCTATGTCGGTGACAATTCGCAGCCTAACGTAGCGCAGTCTAACAGTTGCGGTCAATGAAGGCATTTTCTTTCTATAGGTTACTGACGTCAGACATCACCTTGGACGGCAGTGAAAAGGTGACGTCACACGGCAGCCAGACGGTATGCGAAGCGGCAGTGCGGCATCTACTGGTCAGGGAATGCTTGTACAATCCTGCGAGAGCCAACCCAGAGGGCTTTGATCTCATACGGTTTGAAAATAAAGGTAAAAATTGATTAAAAATCAAAACTAGCACGTTAGCTCGGTGGTCTATCCTATTCTACAGCCGTCGATATTTTTTCGGGATAAAAAGTCCCTACGTGTTAGGCCAAGATATAAACTATATATATATAGTGTAATTAGAAATATAAATAGTTTATTGCCAAATAGAGTGGTAATTTTTTTACTTAAATTAGGTACAGACTTAAAAATCCAGTTTTAACAAAGAATTGTTTTTAACCGTGAGCCCCAAACTAGGCGTGAGGCCTGTTTCTTGGTGCTCACTTGCGATGTTACCATACAGAGTTATGTTCAAATTAGGGTAATAATTTCATAAATAATATGTCTATAATATAGGAACCCCAGTAGAAAGGTAAATATATTAAAAGGTACAGATCCTTTTAATATATTTACCTTTCTACTAAAAAATTGTTACAGCTAACAATTTTTTCTATTTATATTTTATATTAGTATTAGACAATAAGACCAATTTTTCCATTACTTCCAAACTTCCCAAAACTCATATGTCCGGAGTAGAAATTTAATGGCTATGTGAGTCTGCCAACCTGCCATCGGGCCTGCATCGTAGTGTAGGCCTATCACCAATATCTCAAAGTAATAAATGCCAATGTAGCCGAAACTAGCTAGACAGATCATATAAGCTTATGCCAGTAAAAAAAACACACGTGTTCTAGTGGTAAAAAATCCGACTCGAATGTGGGTTCCCACGAAAATGTCTCATGTTTTTACTTCCTCTTCCACAGTTGAAGAAGAAGACGACACGTCAAGTAGACGAGGGTCCACGTCGACCCCGCGGGCTAACGTCAGGGTCAACTTCAAACAGACATCGAAATTCGTCAGAGTGGGAAGCGAGAAGAAACTCCTCTACCCCACCACGGATATTGTGTAAGAAGCACAATTTGTACAAAATGGCACTAAGCCTGTTAAAAGGCTTGCTCAAGGATGTTATTGTAAACACAGTTTACATGGTAAAGGTTTTTCACAATAATGAGTATATTGACCTCCGTTCGGTTTCGCCCGACCGTCCCGCGTAGCCCTGTACAGGCTGTCCCACGTCAGTCTAGCGATATTTTAAGCGAACCAACCAATTATACAATTGGTGATAGGCTAGATGACTGGTTTTTTTTATTGTCCTTTTAAAATGTAGGCCATAAATATAGCTGATTAATGAAAAGAAAATAAAATCTGATTCATCATTTTAATATCATGCTAGACAGAGAAGCGAAACAGCAAATCGTTACGTCACTTCTCTGTACGCCATATAAATTTTATTCTGACAAGTAAGGCGTGACGTAATTTTTTGTTTTGTGGGAAAGGGACAGAGTTGTCTCTAACAAAAACTTTAAACGCTCATATATCAGAACATTATTAACCGATTTAAATTATTTTTTCAATAAACATACATACGATATAAACATCAGTCATCTATTGTATTGTGTTGCAAATTGTAACACCCCCCCTTAATATTTTTAATTTTTTATATTATTTTATTTGTTTTAAATTACTAATGATCTGTTTTAATTATAACGACGCCTAATGCCTAATGAATGTTCAGCTGAGTGCTTAGCTACCTAATCGTATGTTCTATACCGGGTGTAAAGTTCTCCGACTTGTTAATTGCTTACCGTACGACGTGTCTATTTATTTATACCTATGATTTGATATGGCCAAGTGATCGTCTAAGCTAGGACTCTACGCTGTGATCCGTGAAAACCCTAAGTTTTAGTGATTTGGGATGAGTACGTACCTACTATATACTTTTACATGCCTATCTTAGCTTCGCGACCTACTTAAACCGAAGTAAAGGATGTCAATAGATAAAGCCGGTATCAAAGTGTATCAAGAAAACCTAATATTGCTATCGTAGAATAATAAGGCGTTAAACCGTTTGTGGATGTTAATTCACTTATAATATAGTATTTCACACGATGGAATAATGGTAAGCGCGTCTACAGTATACACTTTCGTCCTTAATATTACTATCAAAATATGAATAGCCCGTAACTTATTTACCGAACACATCTACCTTTTAAGCTAGTAAGTTTAGTATTAGAATTTCGACTGTATTAGAAATGTAATAGGCGCTCTTACGGTTCATAATTTCATTCATACTGTTACCAACACCTGCATGATATTATGATGCTATAGATTGTTATCAACCTACGTAGATATCTTTTTACATACCTACGATCTACGTAAATTATCTAGCTAGAAGTTATAATAAATGTAGGGAAAACTATTGTGAGGTTGAACTTCATAAAATTACTAGTAAATTTGAATAGTGATGAGTTCAATTAGCTGATTAATTATGCTAATAATACATTTGTGGCTAAGGAAAAACGTAGTTTTAATAAAAATAGGGAAAACTATTGTGAGATTGAAACTTCATAAAATGACTAGTCAATTTGAATAGTGATGAGTTCAATTAGCTGATTAATTATGCTAATTGAATAATACATTTGTGGCTAAGGAAAGACGTAGTTTTAATAAAAGTAGGGAAAACTATTGTGAGATTGAAATTTCATAAAATGACTAGTCAATTTGAATAGTGATGAGTTCAATTAGCTGATTAATTATGCTAATAATACATTTGTGGCTAAGGAAAGACGCCCCTCCAGTCGCGCCTTCCAGTTTGGTTCTACCTTTGACTTGGGCACCAATCCTCCACATAAGGTGTACATAAAAATGGGACAATGATCATGGATCATTTTACCTGTGGAAAGGGACAAGAGGACTTAATCTTTTAGCAAGTCTATCTGTGTGTCATTGTAAGTTGGTAAAACCATTCAAGGGAAGCCGTTCATTAAAAATCTTTCAAAAACCTTATCCCTATAGTTATTGAAATAACTAAGGATCTTCTCTTTCATACATCAATCTTTGGTTTAAATGAGAGGCTCCAAGATCTTTCGATCGAGGTCTCTCCTGCTGAACTCCAGCGTCGCCCTGCCTATTATTGTCCGACCTGAAATAGCAAGTATAATAAGTAATCAATGATAATAATAACCAGTACATCAAAGTAACCGCAATAACCGCGTAAACCTGATTAACCCCAACGTAATATTGCTATAGTTTTGCAAGAGTAGGTATTATTATAATCTCCGCCGAATCCCGCATGTCTAGCAAGTCCAACACAATTATGTGTGTATTTTGTATGTATAACTTTTACGTTATAACTTCAAATTGGCGGTCTTGATGGAACTTCCTTTCAAGATGATAAATATGAATTAGCTAGCAATTTACTAACGTGACATGGAATGGGCGCCTCTCCTCTTTTGTAAGAATCAAGGGTAACCCGAACACTTTCGGCTCGTTCATGTATAAGTAGATAGATTGCTATCACGGGACCCTTTTATGGTACCCAGTTGATATTCGATTATGAATAGAGAGAGAAGTTCCCTCATAATGACCATAACTTGAAGGTATAGGTAACTTGACTTCTTTTGTCAACATTTTGGCGTGAAAATTAGATTTCGTTAATTAATCATGTTGGACCTAGCTAGCCAACATAACGAATCCACTTTTGTGAATAGTTTGAACGGCTTTATTTTAGTAGCCTATCTGTTCGCGTGATTCCGTGCTTACTGGTGCATCTAGGTTTGGTAACCAAGTCTAACACATTTTAGTGTAATTACTTAAGTATTATTATACTTCAAATCGCCAGTCAGATAAGACTTTCTTCCATAAAGAAAATAGGTATGTTTATGTATTACGGATATGGACCAGATCTCAGACCAGACAGTGATCCGCTCAATTAGTGACATAGTATGGGCGCCTCTCCTCTTTTCTAAGACTTAAGGGTAACCCGAACACTTTCGGTTCAACATGCACGTAATTCAGTCAATCAATTACCGAGCCCTAGATCCAGCTATGAAGTCTAGATTATTATAGGTTACAAATAGATAGAAAGTCCATCGTTTTGACTTAAATCTTGAAGTGACAAATTGACTTCTCTCGTCAGTAATTTAGTACAGAATTTATATTCCTTGGATAACAATGTTAGACTCAGTAAGCAAACATATTGAATTTACTTTAGTGAATATTTTGAACAACGCCTATTTATTTATTCGCGTGTTGATAGGTACAGAAAATATTTTCCCGACGGAAACAAACGTTCGCGGTTTAGTTGTTTGAATTACGTAAATAGGTAGGTACCTATGTGGAACGCCTTAAGATTTTGAGTCGGCCGGCCTACTTGCCTACTAATCCTAGGTTCCCTACGATTTGGAGTACCTTCCTATGTAATAGAAGACCTAATCAACCTAAACCAATTTTAAAACGCGTTACCTACCTACTTGCGACTTATAGAGGGGTTTTCTAGAGTTTCGCAGTGCATTACGACACCACTGGTGAATGTCCAGATTCTAGAAGAATTTGGGTAGTGTAAATGTGTGAATGGGGTGGGTGTGTAATATTCCTGTAAAGATAAAGGTGTACCTGGCATTCTACCTGCTATGACCTACACCTTAAATGACGACCCTAGTCTACATAAGTTTCCCACTACCCCGAGATATGAATCTCACCGGTTGGTTCCCACCTTCCAGGCAGATCAAAGCACTTTCACTGTCCTTGCCGCTAAACGATCCTATAAGTTTGAGTGGCGAGCTCCAAGCCTAAGAGCCCCTAGCACCCTACAAATAACGACAGCTGCTATTCGCCCAGCATCTGTAGGTATTTTACTATTCGCGCCCGGCTTCGCGTACCGCTCTTAATTCCAGATACCTTGGTGCAATTATGGCGTGACAAGCCAACCCGCAGCTCCGGGTTGTTTGTCCCAAGGCCAAAGGAAGGAAGAACACCACACGAGGAGACCAAAAAGGGTAGACCACGCTTAGTTGTATAAGCGCGGACATAACCTTCCACATACTGTCTCAAGCATATGGCCTAACTATTTCCCAACTAAAAACCACATGTACCTACAAGGTAAATGAGGCCAGAACTAGTTACTTTGGAACTATTGTTCTTATAACAGCAGAGACCATATTTCTAAGCTTCCACCCCTCGCGTATAATTAAATTATTAAATTTATTTTATGAATTTATTTTGTATCCATCCAAACGAGAATCGCAACGCCAGATAGGCTACCCGAAGGTACTGGGACATATACGATCAGGCCAGGAGTGAACACAAAACAATTCTTCAATACACAAATCGACGAAATCACTGTTTTGTTTTTTTTTTTGTTTCCCTCATTAATACACCTAATAAAATCGAGTTACACACACTACTTAGCTCTGCCATCTCGCCCAATAACTTTACTCTGACACCAACAGCAACTTTAATACGTCGGTTTTGAATACCACACACAGGTGTTTAGGTACGTGCGCTTAAATGGGCGTCGGCTATGTTTGAGAGAGAACAAAGTAGTGCGACGTTATTTTAAACCGCGTGATTTTAACTCGCGAACAACTGCATTTACAATCAAATTTTACACCACAAACATTTGATTAAAATTCACTTTAGTTAATTTAAATTTACGATGACGAACAAAAGGTAAACATGGTCTCCGAAATTGACCTACACAAGATAATAAGACTCAAATAACACAATCCGCGCATCTCTCCAAGACCAGCTTTTATGGAACAAATCGATACGAAATATCACAGTTATTAAACCACTGTGAACACTGTTTCACTATTTAAACGTAAGTATTTCTAGTCAGTAAATAATTCATTTAACTGAGTAGAGTTAGGCAAAGATGCCTTTTATTATATGAAACTATGAAAGTAATTAAAAGCACGCGAGAGCTGATCGAGGAGCGAGGGCGGAGCGAACGGACGTGAAGCTGCCTTCACAGTTCGTCGCTGAATGTCTATTGAGCTCGCCGCGGGGCTTTTATAATGTGGCGGCAAGTTGGTTGATCTCCGCTCGCTGCCGCCGCCAAAGAGTCGCACATCGCGCGGTGCCCCTTTGTGCCTTGTTGCACTATTCTAGCTCTTTTAAAATATCTGTATAGCTAGAGGTGCGTACGTATAGCATATAATTTCATTACGCGCGTGTATTTATATTATTTTTCGTAGATTATTTTGGAACTAATACAGTCCGTTTGAAGGCATTAGTTAGGTTTAATTTATAGGTAGGACTCCGTGAATTAAAGACGGGTCAGAACCGTCACAGCGACCCCCAAAATTTACAAAGATGATAGTCCTAATCGGAGTAAATTTTCCCAATATCAATATCTTAATTTAATTCACGGAAGATTCAATGATAAACCCAATAAAATCTAAAAGTAAATCTAATAAACTAAATTAATTTCAAAGAAAATTAAAATCTGAGAATGCAAAGTGCAAAATTAAAATTTGTCAGTATCAGAGTTTCAACTATCTATGCGTGGAATAATGTAAGTGTAATATTTTTTTTTTTTTCTATCACAATATGAAATAATGTGTTTTTAAACCAACTGAAAATAATCGTCATAAAACCTCAATCTCGAAGTTTGATAACATATCGACCATAAAGTAAATTCTCCTTTCACAGGAGCCACCAACCTCTGCTAAGGAACCTGGTTGTGAGTCAGATCAACCCTAATAGTAGCGCATCGACATCTAATGCCAAACCTTAATTCCAAGAATTTACCATCTAGTCCCCGATGCACCCCTTCCAAATTCTAGGGACCCCAAAGGCAAAATGGAGTAGATACCGTATAGTTTCTACATTCCACTAAGAGACGAAAATTATAATCTAATTATTTTCATTTGGAGAATGTGGAGTGTACTAGTCCAAGTCTTCATACCCTGTAGAGTACAAGATCTTTATGAAATCAACGTATGTTGATGAATAGCCTCCTGGCCTAACCTAACACCAAATCTCCTTCATAAAGATCAATTTGATAAGTGATCCCCCCCCGAGTCAACCCTCCGAGACTGACAAACCGTTTCCAATCCCAACAGTATTATCGTCCTAAGTCCCTTCCTATTAGAGTGTCCCTAGCTCTAACACATATACTACATACACCTCACATTCATCACTCATTTATACTATGAAGAAGCCCTAATCTAATTTTGTAGAACATTCTCTTTCAGAGCATGTTTACGCTGCCTGCACGCCAACTTACGACATAACACTATCTTCCAGAAGGGAAACGAATAAATTTTGCACATTCCCCTTACACCCTGTATATAATTTACATCCCTACTATTTGAAAACCCGCTCTAATTCACGTAATGGCTGATTTAATATATATTTGTTTTGTACTTAAACTATACCTTCAAACCAACTGTTTACAACTAAAGTTTTTTTTTTTTTTTTTTTAAATTCAAAAGTTTTTTTTTTATAAACCCAAAAGAATTTTATTTTTATTTATTACAATCTTTATTCATTTAGTTAATATTCAAATTATTCGACCCCCAGACTATAATTATTTACATGACTAGTAAAATACGACCCATAATTTATTTAAGTTTCCTTTCGTTTTATTATTATTTTGTATTATTATTCGTCGTTATGCACACTGTTATCTTTAAAGCGTACCTAATTGTGCATAAATCACCAAACCAATTTTAATGTCGACCGAGATTCGAACTTACGACCATTTGATTCTAAATCCGTTGATATTATTATTTAACTGTAAAGCTATTATTAATCATAATATTACGCTACAATTAAAAGTATTAAAATTCACAGAAGTAACTTCCTATTATATCGTTTCAGTTGGGTAAATAAATACATGCACACCGAAAGTAAACCATTTTAAATAAACTTTATTACGAAAATAGAAGTCTAAACTACAGTACAATACTCACCTCTTACTTACCTCACTGTACCTTACCTTTACCTCACCATACTAAAGTATGGTTACATTACCTTACCTTCAAAACATACCTTACCAATTTTTAATTTTATTTTTATTAATATCCCAGAAAAAAACAAAATAACACACGGATGAGTGAGTTACCACACGCCTGCTTAACTTTCGGAAATTGACCCGGCTAACAATTGAACGTTAATTTACGCATATCGAGACTGCCTATTTTATTTTTACGAACTTATTTTACCGCGAAAGCATATTCTATTCATTGTTTTTATTTAATAATATTCCAAACGTTATACGTAACGAGTCAATAGAGAACGGCGATTTCCTATTTTCTCGAAGTGGCTAAACCTATACTTGTTTTTTTTTTTTTTTTTTTTTAAATGCTTCTAATTAACATTATTATTATTTTTCTACTTTTTCGCTCCCTTCCTTTATTCCATCGTGCGCTTTTTATTTATTTTTGTATAGATAATGCCCTTAAGAGACTGGACTAACCCTGTATACACATACGTTATAATATTATACATATATAAATACTCAATTTATTCAATGACCGCTAGACAACATTGAATAAGTACAAACAAGCGACAAGCAACCGTAATCTATAAATGTATTTTAATGCTCCATTATAATATTTTACTTATTTACCGCCATTTATAAAATTATTTTAATTCAACTATGTTGCAGGTGTTACCGTGATAAAACCCCGTTTCCCCATCATTACTACTGTTTGATTAATCCCTTCTTTTTTTTTTTTTTTTTGTATACCTATTACTAGACTTTGTTCTGTGACATTACTTTACACTGAATACTCTAACAACAAAACAATCTATTTATTTATTGAGCTTTCAGAAATATGTGAGTATTTATAATCCGATTTTATATTTCACGCATTTTTATGTTCATAACAATCACCCGCGCCGCCGCTGCAGTACAGTACGTTGTCACAGAATAGGTATCAGTAATTGTGGCAACCGCGTCCTGCCTAGTTTATTTTTCGTTTCCTACTTTATATGCACGTAGATAAAGCTTGTTTTCGCCAATCTTTAACTTTTACTGTCCTAAGATGTGGTACTATACCTACTTAGGTACTTTGGTTTTTTTGGCGATCTATCCGCTGATTAATCGTAATTAACGTAAAATATGAAACTGACAGACAACCTAGATTACTTACTCCGCTTTCATAACTTATATTATTTTTATTACGCCGAGTAAAGCTATGGCGTAAAGACATTACTTTTAACCGACTTCAAAAAGGAGGAGGTTTTATGTTTGATTGTGTATGTTATTTTTATTTTATTTTGTACGTCCTACAATTCAAAATAATCTGATCTTTAACCGACCCCCGGCCTATTGAACTTTTGAGTACCTTTTAGTTATTGCCTATCTTGACGAGTTTGATTCAAATACGTTCTAACAATACCGAACTAATACGTTACTTTCGATTAACCTATTATTAAGAGTGACTTTAAAATAAATAGATTGAACGAATCGAACTACCTATATCTATTATTAGCATCCCAAATCACGCGTTTCCATTTCAGACGGCAGCAAATTGTGTCCAAAAAGCTAGACCTTTTGGACACTAACCCTATGTATACGGAACCTACTACCATTATAATATTATTATACTAACATACTCTCCTAGTTTAGTTTACTACACATCATTATGATAAGTACTAGCCCATCTACCATCTGTCGAAGAATCTAGTCGCCCATAGAAGTACATATTAACTGAAATGGATTATAATGAATTGTGACTGCTTTAGCTTAGTGAGTAACATGTCCGCCCTAGAGCCATAGTGCGCGGGTTCGACTCCGATCCCGGAAAAACATTCATGAGACGAAACCTAATGCCTGCTATATGTCTAGATTTTCTATGTATTATAAAATATCATTAAAATTTAATGAAGTTAACTGACACTGTAATTTAATTTGACTAATTATTTATAATAACTTATTTTATTGAGAGTGATATGTATTTATCATTAGTAAAATGACTACCCTAAATTCCCAATTTAACATGAGGTATAAATAGACGAATTTATTATAACCGTGCTAATTTTTCCCTTATCATATTTTTTTTTGATGTTATGTTTACGACAGGCGCTCCGCTCCGTATACTGCTATTCTGAAATCTATTAAATTGTTTTACAGTTTGTCATCGCGTTTAGATAAATATTAGCGTAAAGTGAAGTATAATGAAATGATCTTTACATTGCTACTGTTTGGGTAACTATTCTTACGCCCAGATGATACATAACTAATGTTTACACCGCAACTAAGTATTGAGAAAAAGACTTTAGTAAACTAACAACTCGCTATTCTATTGCTAAGAACGACCTCCTTCAGACAACTTACGGTATGGAGATGATAGTTCGCATAATAATCTACCTATAGTATCATAGTTACTTTAATCTACGAATTGATTGATTTGACGCTAATCTCCTACTAAATTATAATAGCACAATCTTACGCTTTGGTTTTGCTCAAGTTTACTCGCCTGGCATTTCTATTTACGATGTCTTATAACTAGGCTTTGTACTTTTTAATTAGAAACATGCCGATCAATATTATACCTATAAACGCTCGATAATAACGCAGTTTTACTTTTATCAATGTTTGTTTACGAGATTATTATTACCTTCCTACTAAAATGTTGTATTGAATATTTTATTGTATGCTAACGAAAAGTTCGCAGCTCTATTAGTTTCCGAATGTAAACTAGTGTGTTATTACATGAAAGAAGCGTAGAAAGACCCTTGAAAGCAGTTGTAATCTTTTGAGTTCTTAAGTGTAACTGGCATAGTATATTATAAGTACGTTCTATGCGTGTGTGTAGGTAAACTATTTGTGTGTGATGTCTATGTGAAACGAATTGAATGTGTAAAAGTACATGGAACCCCTAGAGCTTCTAGCTATATAACTTGTCTGTTTTCCCGTGCGAAAGAGTCGAGTATGAATTTAAAGTGTGTAATACTAGAGAAACCCAAGTTATCCCAAAATAAAACCACAAACCTACTTAAAAGTAAAGATTCATCATCCTGGTCACGGCACATCAAATTGTAACACCCCCCCTTAATATTTTTAATTTTTTATATTATTTTATTTGTTTTAAATTACTAATGATCTGTTTTAATTATAACGACGCCTAATGCCTAATGAATGTTCAGCTGAGTGCTTAGCTACCTAATCGTATGTTCTATACCGGGTGTAAAGTTCTCCGACTTGTTAATTGCTTACCGTACGACGTGTCTATTTATTTATACCTATGATTTGATATGGCCAAGTGATCGTCTAAGCTAGGACTCTACGCTGTGATCCGTGAAAACCCTAAGTTTTAGTGATTTGGGATGAGTACGTACCTACTATATACTTTTACATGCCTATCTTAGCTTCGCGACCTACTTAAACCGAAGTAAAGGATGTCAATAGATAAAGCCGGTATCAAAGTGTATCAAGAAAACCTAATATTGCTATCGTAGAATAATAAGGCGTTAAACCGTTTGTGGATGTTAATTCACTTATAATATAGTATTTCACACGATGGAATAATGGTAAGCGCGTCTACAGTATACACTTTCGTCCTTAATATTACTATCAAAATATGAATAGCCCGTAACTTATTTACCGAACACATCTACCTTTTAAGCTAGTAAGTTTAGTATTAGAATTTCGACTGTATTAGAAATGTAATAGGCGCTCTTACGGTTCATAATTTCATTCATACTGTTACCAACACCTGCATGATATTATGATGCTATAGATTGTTATCAACCTACGTAGATATCTTTTTACATACCTACGATCTACGTAAATTATCTAGCTAGAAGTTATAATAAATGTAGGGAAAACTATTGTGAGGTTGAACTTCATAAAATTACTAGTAAATTTGAATAGTGATGAGTTCAATTAGCTGATTAATTATGCTAATAATACATTTGTGGCTAAGGAAAAACGTAGTTTTAATAAAAATAGGGAAAACTATTGTGAGATTGAAACTTCATAAAATGACTAGTCAATTTGAATAGTGATGAGTTCAATTAGCTGATTAATTATGCTAATTGAATAATACATTTGTGGCTAAGGAAAGACGTAGTTTTAATAAAAGTAGGGAAAACTATTGTGAGATTGAAATTTCATAAAATGACTAGTCAATTTGAATAGTGATGAGTTCAATTAGCTGATTAATTATGCTAATAATACATTTGTGGCTAAGGAAAGACGCCCCTCCAGTCGCGCCTTCCAGTTTGGTTCTACCTTTGACTTGGGCACCAATCCTCCACATAAGGTGTACATAAAAATGGGACAATGATCATGGATCATTTTACCTGTGGAAAGGGACAAGAGGACTTAATCTTTTAGCAAGTCTATCTGTGTGTCATTGTAAGTTGGTAAAACCATTCAAGGGAAGCCGTTCATTAAAAATCTTTCAAAAACCTTATCCCTATAGTTATTGAAATAACTAAGGATCTTCTCTTTCATACATCAATCTTTGGTTTAAATGAGAGGCTCCAAGATCTTTCGATCGAGGTCTCTCCTGCTGAACTCCAGCGTCGCCCTGCCTATTATTGTCCGACCTGAAATAGCAAGTATAATAAGTAATCAATGATAATAATAACCAGTACATCAAAGTAACCGCAATAACCGCGTAAACCTGATTAACCCCAACGTAATATTGCTATAGTTTTGCAAGAGTAGGTATTATTATAATCTCCGCCGAATCCCGCATGTCTAGCAAGTCCAACACAATTATGTGTGTATTTTGTATGTATAACTTTTACGTTATAACTTCAAATTGGCGGTCTTGATGGAACTTCCTTTCAAGATGATAAATATGAATTAGCTAGCAATTTACTAACGTGACATGGAATGGGCGCCTCTCCTCTTTTGTAAGAATCAAGGGTAACCCGAACACTTTCGGCTCGTTCATGTATAAGTAGATAGATTGCTATCACGGGACCCTTTTATGGTACCCAGTTGATATTCGATTATGAATAGAGAGAGAAGTTCCCTCATAATGACCATAACTTGAAGGTATAGGTAACTTGACTTCTTTTGTCAACATTTTGGCGTGAAAATTAGATTTCGTTAATTAATCATGTTGGACCTAGCTAGCCAACATAACGAATCCACTTTTGTGAATAGTTTGAACGGCTTTATTTTAGTAGCCTATCTGTTCGCGTGATTCCGTGCTTACTGGTGCATCTAGGTTTGGTAACCAAGTCTAACACATTTTAGTGTAATTACTTAAGTATTATTATACTTCAAATCGCCAGTCAGATAAGACTTTCTTCCATAAAGAAAATAGGTATGTTTATGTATTACGGATATGGACCAGATCTCAGACCAGACAGTGATCCGCTCAATTAGTGACATAGTATGGGCGCCTCTCCTCTTTTCTAAGACTTAAGGGTAACCCGAACACTTTCGGTTCAACATGCACGTAATTCAGTCAATCAATTACCGAGCCCTAGATCCAGCTATGAAGTCTAGATTATTATAGGTTACAAATAGATAGAAAGTCCATCGTTTTGACTTAAATCTTGAAGTGACAAATTGACTTCTCTCGTCAGTAATTTAGTACAGAATTTATATTCCTTGGATAACAATGTTAGACTCAGTAAGCAAACATATTGAATTTACTTTAGTGAATATTTTGAACAACGCCTATTTATTTATTCGCGTGTTGATAGGTACAGAAAATATTTTCCCGACGGAAACAAACGTTCGCGGTTTAGTTGTTTGAATTACGTAAATAGGTAGGTACCTATGTGGAACGCCTTAAGATTTTGAGTCGGCCGGCCTACTTGCCTACTAATCCTAGGTTCCCTACGATTTGGAGTACCTTCCTATGTAATAGAAGACCTAATCAACCTAAACCAATTTTAAAACGCGTTACCTACCTACTTGCGACTTATAGAGGGGTTTTCTAGAGTTTCGCAGTGCATTACGACACCACTGGTGAATGTCCAGATTCTAGAAGAATTTGGGTAGTGTAAATGTGTGAATGGGGTGGGTGTGTAATATTCCTGTAAAGATAAAGGTGTACCTGGCATTCTACCTGCTATGACCTACACCTTAAATGACGACCCTAGTCTACATAAGTTTCCCACTACCCCGAGATATGAATCTCACCGGTTGGTTCCCACCTTCCAGGCAGATCAAAGCACTTTCACTGTCCTTGCCGCTAAACGATCCTATAAGTTTGAGTGGCGAGCTCCAAGCCTAAGAGCCCCTAGCACCCTACAAATAACGACAGCTGCTATTCGCCCAGCATCTGTAGGTATTTTACTATTCGCGCCCGGCTTCGCGTACCGCTCTTAATTCCAGATACCTTGGTGCAATTATGGCGTGACAAGCCAACCCGCAGCTCCGGGTTGTTTGTCCCAAGGCCAAAGGAAGGAAGAACACCACACGAGGAGACCAAAAAGGGTAGACCACGCTTAGTTGTATAAGCGCGGACATAACCTTCCACATACTGTCTCAAGCATATGGCCTAACTATTTCCCAACTAAAAACCACATGTACCTACAAGGTAAATGAGGCCAGAACTAGTTACTTTGGAACTATTGTTCTTATAACAGCAGAGACCATATTTCTAAGCTTCCACCCCTCGCGTATAATTAAATTATTAAATTTATTTTATGAATTTATTTTGTATCCATCCAAACGAGAATCGCAACGCCAGATAGGCTACCCGAAGGTACTGGGACATATACGATCAGGCCAGGAGTGAACACAAAACAATTCTTCAATACACAAATCGACGAAATCACTGTTTTGTTTTTTTTTTTGTTTCCCTCATTAATACACCTAATAAAATCGAGTTACACACACTACTTAGCTCTGCCATCTCGCCCAATAACTTTACTCTGACACCAACAGCAACTTTAATACGTCGGTTTTGAATACCACACACAGGTGTTTAGGTACGTGCGCTTAAATGGGCGTCGGCTATGTTTGAGAGAGAACAAAGTAGTGCGACGTTATTTTAAACCGCGTGATTTTAACTCGCGAACAACTGCATTTACAATCAAATTTTACACCACAAACATTTGATTAAAATTCACTTTAGTTAATTTAAATTTACGATGACGAACAAAAGGTAAACATGGTCTCCGAAATTGACCTACACAAGATAATAAGACTCAAATAACACAATCCGCGCATCTCTCCAAGACCAGCTTTTATGGAACAAATCGATACGAAATATCACAGTTATTAAACCACTGTGAACACTGTTTCACTATTTAAACGTAAGTATTTCTAGTCAGTAAATAATTCATTTAACTGAGTAGAGTTAGGCAAAGATGCCTTTTATTATATGAAACTATGAAAGTAATTAAAAGCACGCGAGAGCTGATCGAGGAGCGAGGGCGGAGCGAACGGACGTGAAGCTGCCTTCACAGTTCGTCGCTGAATGTCTATTGAGCTCGCCGCGGGGCTTTTATAATGTGGCGGCAAGTTGGTTGATCTCCGCTCGCTGCCGCCGCCAAAGAGTCGCACATCGCGCGGTGCCCCTTTGTGCCTTGTTGCACTATTCTAGCTCTTTTAAAATATCTGTATAGCTAGAGGTGCGTACGTATAGCATATAATTTCATTACGCGCGTGTATTTATATTATTTTTCGTAGATTATTTTGGAACTAATACAGTCCGTTTGAAGGCATTAGTTAGGTTTAATTTATAGGTAGGACTCCGTGAATTAAAGACGGGTCAGAACCGTCACAAAATGACAGTTTGTCGTAGAGTGTGGCGGTCTAAGGGGGAGGCCTTCGTTCAGCAATGACGTCTCCGGGCTAATGATGATGATGGACCAGTTGTACAGAAATCATCATTATCAGTCCGGGGAAATCTACTCGGACTCTAGGCCTCCCCCTTAGACCGCCACACAGTACGACAACCTGCAATTTGCATCCATCGATTGCCCATTGATTGATTGTCTTTTTACTCAGAAAATGTGAAGAGTAATTAGACTATCAAACCATGTCGCTTATTGAGCTCTTTGATCTTGGTCCTAATGATAATGTAACTTTTATTTTTTTATGTATTTCAGAGTAAAATGCACCCCATGTTACTTAGACGTAGAGCTCACTTTGATCGAGCGCATGTCAGCGACGTTCTTCGGCGGGCCTCCGGCTAACAACGCGACCACGTCTGCAAATCCCGTGACGTCACAGAACCAGCTGAACTTCTCGCTACAGTGTGCCAATCTCAACGCTATGCTAAGGTAACTTTCAGAGAATAATGCACCTTATCTTTAGCAGTGTACAGTTCACATTAGCAAATGTTTCGACCTTCTTTGGCGTCCATCTAGCGAACAACGCGGTCTTGACTTCACAGAATGATAGAACCAAGTGAACTTCTTGCGGCAGTGTGCTAACCTTAACACTTAGTTTATTTAAGTTTTGTAATAAAATGTATCCTGTTACACTCGAGCGTAACGCCCCTTTTGACGTAGCCTTTCGACACAGATTCAACGCTTTTTCCCACAGCAGCATGCTAATCTGATTGCTTAGGTAAGTTACGATAGTAGATTGTTTACCAAGGGAGGAACCAACTATTTTTAAGGCGAGAGTGTTTCTATGAATCCAGAGCGTAGAGAGGGATTCTTAAGTAGATCCTGAGCGCAGCGAGGGATTCAAAGTATTCGAGCTTAAAAATAGTGTTGATCCCGAGGTGGACACTCTGCTTCTAATCACCCTCTATGAGAAAATAAGTAAGTGCAGCTTATGAATAAGAATAGTACGTACGTTTATTTCATTCTCACTACTCACTCTCACTTCTCACTATTTATTGAGATAAATACACTGAGTTAAAATAAAATAAAGTAAAATCCGAATTTGAGTAAACAATTACGAACGAAGGCGGAATGCATTTCGCGCGCCTTCCTTTTTCAAACAGCCTGTTACTTGTTCATACAATGTCCGTGGTTGATCTCTTTGGTGATTGGAACTTTTACTAACAATATCCACATTCCAAATTCAAATCAACGCCCGGAGGGAGGAAAAGTGTATTTCTCCCTAGGGCGGAAAAGAGCTCATTTCTGCCCTGTTTGCGAGGAACAAAGTAGTTATTTTTTAATAGATGTGATAAAAAGTAAATTTAGCTTTATTGAGCAAGCGGTTGCTTCAGTCCCTTTTAAGACCATTTGTTTTTAAGCCCATCTGTTCCTAGGTTCCCCATAGCGGATCTCCGTCCCGGCGTGAACCGCGAGACTCGTCGCGTTCGCGCCGATTATCTCATCTTCAAATTCGCAAACGCGACTATCAGCTGTCAGCAAACGCCCAGCGTTCGACCGCTTCCTATCAAGGTCACTTTGAAGGCTACAGCGCTGGATCTGTACTACCTTGTGAGTAAGACCTTATTGCTTTCACAGAAGGTTGATTATTGTATAGCTGAGTTTGCTTATGTCACTACAAATTTGTTAGAAAATTTGAGAGCTGTCAGATTGTACGGTGACTTAGCAAGTAAGCGTCCTACATGAACTGTATAATTTTCTAGATACAAAAGTAGCTTTATATTAATGTAGGATTCACGCTACCTCATCATTCCATGAGGTAGCGTGAATCCTAATGAATTGTGAATTCCTCATCATAATCATTCCATGATTTGGTGGAAGGTAGCGTGCATAAGCGCTTGGTGGTAAGAATCACGCCTGCCCATACAGCAGGCCA